>JAOTQP010001286.1:76242889-76260994 GCA_026413545.1 Cichladusa arquata | reverse complement strand
ATTTATTGAAAGGATACACTTTGGGCAGAGCAAGAGCCCAGCTGGGGCTACACCCAAATCAAATCCAAGATGGATCCCAGCCACGAGTTTTCACACTTTTATAAGTTTAGGTTCATCTACATATTGGGGTCAATTGTCCAACCACAGCCCCAGTCTGTGAAGTCTCAGCCCCCTGGCTTACCCCCTTTCCCTTGCTGTTGTTTATGCTCTTTGGGTAATGGGTATCCTTGATTCTCTAGCTAGAAAGGAATTGTTTTGTCTTACTATCCTGTTAAGAGACCTTACTACACCTAATATGAAGTTTCAGAGTTACACACTAAGCAGCAGAGATTCTGAAAAATATAAAAGATAAAGCCCAAGGCATCAATAGCAAGTACTACACACCTACTGCAATCTGTGTGCTTGAAGCAGCCATTAGTGCAGCAGGGAACTTAACACCATGACTGGTCAGGCAAGGCTCCTCCTAGAAGTCAGTTGCTTTGATTTGGGAAAATGATAAAACATAACAGGGGACTGAAAACAAACTATGCAGAGCTGCTGGTCTTCAGAGCATTAACTCCTTTCTTTCTGGCTTATTCTCTTCAGTCACACTCTGAATGCCATTTAAAAGGACTGCAGCTTAGTCCCTTCTCAGGCTGTCACTACGGGTTTTTTTAGGCTTGCTATAAAAGAATAATTTTGCATTAATATTGGCGTTCTTAAGTTTGACCACTCAAGAAAGGAAGGTGTGCTACAATTCCTGTGGATATTCTAATGCATCTACTGACTAGAGAAGCATCAGATTTCAAAGAAATCTCACTAGGATAGGAAGAAATAGAACAGCTTTATAATGAGGAAGAGTAATTTAACAAGTGATCTTTTCCAGTGCTCCTTTAACAGCTGTCATCCATTTTTCAAAAAAAGGCAAAACACCGGTACAGCAGCTCCTCAGAAACAGAACCAGTTTAGGAAAAAAAGGGTGCTACGGTGCTACTTTCCCTAAGGAAGGTTCAGCTTATCTTCAGTTTGAAATTTTTAACTTAAAAGAGTACTAAATTACTTTATTAGAAATACAATCACAGGTCTTCTCACACAGATACATTTTACATGTGAGACAACAAGCATTCTATATTTAAGTTATGGCAACGAAAAAAGTGAGGCTATGCTTGCTTGGACTAGTCAGCAGTGCTCAAAAAGATGAAGGAGGACCAAAAACAAGTGCCACAAATTAATAGCATTTTCATTGAAGTACTTCAATCTCTGATACTTGGAATGTACATGCAGCAGATGAAATACACAATGTACATGAATGTTGAAAAATGCAAGTTTCAGAACAGTCACAGTTGGTAATTCACCCTCCAACTACCAGAACTTTACCATTTCACTATAAAACTCATCAGAAATCAGTGTCACCATTTATGAAACATCCTACTGTGACAGTGACTGACTGATATTAATTTTCAAAACCAGAACGACATAACACAAAGGCAGGGCAGGAAATGAGTCTGGTCAGATAATTTTTGGAACTTTCTATCTACATCTGTTTTGATAAACCAAACTGTGTGTGGCAATTGGTCAGTTCTGCAGTTAAACCATTAAAATAGCTCTTAGAAAATTTTTGGCAGGTGCCAACTAGTACTTGCTAAAAAAATCCAAAGGAGTTTCAAAGTTGGCACGGACCAGAAATCCTTTCCTGCCTGCACACAGCCATTCTGCGTGGTCCTTAAGGCAGTTACAAACTATGGATGCAGGGCTGTAGGACCATGATGCCAAAGAAAAATCATGCACACATTTATTAGAATAGACATTTATTAGAGTAGGCGGTATCTCTCACTGAAAGTATCACAGATCTACCACATTTTTTCTCGATAAGCTACTTAAGAGCAGGTGATTCTCTGCTGGATATGGGGATACACTTGGCACGTCTTGCTCATATATGATAACATGAAAACAGTTTTTCATATCCAATTTTGAGTAAAATGAAAAGGAACCATGCACCCAGACTCAACATCTTACAGAAGTTCTTTCAATTTCAACACAATCAACAGGCACATTTATAGTAGCATTCAGAAAAAGAAAAACCCACCCACAGTGCAAACAAATGCAGAGTCTTTATGTGAAAGTATAAAAGATATAAATGAAAGGTTGGGTGCAACTGTTGAAATTTCATTTATGTCAAACAGCGTCTCTTAAAGCTGCCTTAAGGCAGAGCACTGTGAAGTGTCTAAAGCAATATCTATTTTTAGGGAAGGTATGCAAGAGCCAGAAAATTGCAAACCACTAAACACTCATCTCTGCTCTGTACAAACTGTCAGGAAAACTAACAAAGGACATGCATGCCTGTTCTAATGTAAGCTGTAAAGGACATCGTATCACAAACCTTCTGTCCTTTCAAAAAGTGAACCTGCTTTTAGATGAACACTGATGTCCATAAAAAGCACCTGGATTTCTGAGAAGGCTTTCAACAATGTCTCTCATCTCTCATGCTTTTATGGAGCCTGAGAAGTCTTGAGAAATGAGAGGAATTATTCTGATGAAAACAGAGACCAGTTGCAAGGAACAGCAGAATTTAATCAAGTATCACATGATTTCTTGCAAAAAAGCAGATGAAATGTGAAGAAATTCAAAGAGAAAAAAAAAACCCCAACTTTTAAAGTCACAAGGGCTTTAAGCTGATCTTTACTACTACTACTACTTTACTAGGATATTACCTTGAAGTGATTATATATCCATGAAAACACCATCTCACAGCTCTGTAGAGGTTAAAAAAAACCCCAATCATGTGTTGGGATTTGTCATGAAAAGAAGGGAGGGACAACATATAATCCAAGGATCTCCCTGAATACTGAATGCTATTTGTAATTCTGTCCCCCCAACAAAAAGGAGCACAGATATGGAAGAAAAGTGCAGAAAACCACAATGGACACATCAAAACTCAGAGAACCCCTATTTTGGGAACAATTAAACAGTCATGAACTGAAAAAAACAGGACAGGACAGAAGTTTATAAAAGTCACAGCTTGCTGGAGAATATTAATACAGAATTTCTTCAAACAAGAAAAAATGTAGGAAGAGCTTACAAACTATTATAGAGCAGTAAACAAACAGAACACTGTTCACAAATCACGTGGTTCAGCTGTGGATCTCTGTGCTAGAGGATGTTGCCAACAGCAGAAGTTTGTAAAAACAAAAGCAATGAGACTAACTCATGGAAGGTCCACCTAGAACAGCTTGAGGGGGTGTGGTGGGGGTAAGGTTCAACTGGAAGCTGCAGGGAAAGCACACCAGGAGAACCTTGCAAGCTTATTTGCTTTAATGCAGGACATTACCCAAGGTTGTGTTTCTCCTGGCTGGATCCCTTCAGAGAGCAGATGCTTGGGCTAGATGGACACATACAATGCTTGTATTATATTACCCAAGGGCATGAGCTATGGTGAGATCATCAAATTCTCTTTTCCACTCTCTGCATTGTCTCCCCACAGAATAGCAAATCAAGTCCAGGATTCTGAACAACTGAAAACCTGAATCCAAGATATTTAAAGTACTATTTATAGTCTTTTCATTAAAATCAACTATTCTGGTTTGGAGACCTGATGAAGTGGGGAGTAAGAGAAAAAAAAAGTAACAGACTGCAGAATTATTTTTCATGGAAACAAAAGGCAGACAAAAACCTATGTTTCTTTCAACTTCCCAAGTAATTTGACTTTCTTTGCCTTCCTCTTCTCAAATGTAAACAGACAGGTAAAGTCAGATTCAAAACCCCTAAAGATAGTAAATTTTATGCAAATTTACAGGTGGAAGAAATGAAACATAAATCACACTAATCTACTGTGCCACAGCAATAGCTTCTCAATTAAAATTTTTGAAACACTGCCACTCTACAGAGATAGACAAAGTAGCACCAGCTATAGTAAAAGAAGCATTTTACTCTGCTCAGTTCATGAACTAAGCTGTCGTCAATTCCACATTGCTTCATTTCATGTTTATAGGAAAGTCTGAAGAGATTTCATACCTGTGGAAGTTTAGAGGTTTGAAACTGAATAGCAGCTGCACATCTGAACTGCTTTCTGTAATTTCTATGACACTGGTATCCATTTCTAGAAGGAGAACAAAACCTGGCATTTTCCCTTTTGTAATTCTGCATTACTGTTTCTTCACTGCCAGGCTATAATACAGTAGTGTAGCAGTGGATATGCTTTCAAATTATGCCAGATATATAATAAATCCTGGTGATCTCTTCAGAAGAATAATGCCTTAAATATGCAGCCTTTTTTTCTGAAATTTGATTGTCTGCAAATCGTTTAGACATCGCTTACACTGCTGCTATGCTTAGGGAATGCTGTTCCCCAATTCAGTGTTCCTACTGAAACACTCCAAACCATACATGTTTGCTCACTCCCCCATCACCCCTTCCCCTGTGGAGGGCTGGACAGGAGAACTGGAGACGAAAAAGGTAAAGATCATGGACTGAAATAAGAAAAAATTATGGGAAACAGAAATGAGAAAGAACAACAGCAGCAGCAACAATATCAGAGTGAACATGGCAGGTGAATGATTCACACACCATGTCTAAACCCCTGACCACACCTGACCCTCTGCCACACTACTCGACCTGGAAGGGACTCCTGCCCCCATCCCTGAAAAATGAGGAGAGGTGGTAGAGAATAACCTCTGGGTCCTGGCCACATCCCTCTGGCTACTGCAAAAATTAACCTTGTCCTGGCTGGAACGAGGACAACTGCCACAAATTGAATAAATTATACACTCTCCACTAACGTGGCATAAACATTTGCCTAAGACAGTCAATGCCAAGTCAACAGGCTTCAGAATTATTAATTTTTATTCATATGGATATAAACTAATATTTATTGGCAATTATAACAATCAGTTACTTGTGTTGATTTAAAGATAAACCCCAGCAAGTTTACCTACTTTCAATCAGCAGCACTGGTATAATGAAGTTCTAAAATTTACCTCCTTGACCAACACAGTATTATTCTGCTTTTCAAAGAAAGCAGAATTCTCAGAAAACAAAAAACATGGTAATCCTAGTGAATGAAAAAGCATTTCTAGAACTATTCTGATATATTAATCTATACTTTCATGTAACTCAAAACAGAAGAAAGAATTTATTAAAAGCTATGAACAAGCAGCTATAAACTTAGAAAATATTTTCAGACCAAAATAATTCAGCAATTTATTAGAGGAAAATAGGCTTTAAAAAAAAAATTCCAAGCCAACTACAAAAAATTAAGTAATAAATAACCATGCATTAAAAGTAAAATACCTACTTGCCAGTGATGGCCCTCCAAAGCTGCGCACCTGCAATTGTAGGAATGCAAGATGAAACACAATGCACTAAATCAGAAAGAGCTTTAATTTTTATTCATTGAACATGTTCAGAACTGGGACAAAATGACCAAGGAATTCTCTGTATCAGTCAAACAGGAAAGCTATGTTATCTTTATCTTACAGTAAGTTCTTGAATTGCTTTCTGTAAATTAACATACACTTAAAATCATAAATGGAAAAAGTTAGGAACTTCTATGGCTACATTTCCACATGGAAGGATGTCATGAAGATGATAATCAATATAACTTCTGCATCAACATACCCTTTACTTCTACACACTGACAACCACTTTACATTCCTCATGAATCTGTAAGAGTCTTGCCATCTAGTGGCTGCCTGGAAGCATGAAGCAGCTCCACAGACGTGTTACACTGGAATTTTTCCTGCTTTTAGGAGCAGCGCTTCATTGATTTCTATTCAAGAATAAGACTCCTGCAGTATTACATTGAGAGCCTCATTTTTCTTGAACTCTGTCTTCAATGGCATCAAAGAAAACAGTAAAATAAATGAGTTTACTACAGTAAATAATTATTCTATAAGCTAGGATACAGAACTCTTCCTCATCTCACCTGGTTCCATCTAGTCCCATCTCTAAAATGAATGGTTAAATAATCACACAAACTTTAGAGTGGTACATCCTGGATTTGGTCACTGCAAAAATATTATTTACAGGTACAACTGAATTTACCTAAATCATTGGCTTCCAGCTAGTAAGGCATTCAATGTTTGTGGTGATTTATATAGCACAGACCTTAAAAAAATCAAATTCTGCCTAGCTTTATAAGTTGCCCTCTGGGCTTGTAATACTCAAGCAGGAAACAGAATGGCAACCAAGACTCCCAGAAAAGGGAATGCCAGTAAATCATCCTTCAGAAAAGGTAGTAAATACCTGCTGTAACTTAGCAGGGAACAACAGGTTTTAGCAGTCAGAAACGACGTGTTAGTACATCAAAGAGGAATACCATGCTTCCCTGACACTATTTCTTGCCTTTGCACTATGTTCAGATGGTTTTTCCAACACTTCGCATGGGATTTAACAATAAACAAAAGGCAAAATAAGAATATTGAAAAAAAAAATCTTCATGGCAATGAAAATGAAAAACTTATGATGAGAATTTTGTCAAAAAATTTTCAAGATGGTAATGAAAGACGGGACAGGAATTGAAGAAAATCCCTCCAAAACACCAGACCAGCCAATAAACTCAAAATCCCTTTCAAAATTGGTTGTTTTCATGTAAGACTTTTTATACTCTGAAGACTAAATGCTTTACAAAGTAAAAAGTAAATACTGCTCACTTCTTATTTCAACTGTGATGAGACAGGTAATTATCTATTTACAAATTTCACTGATTTATATTGGATGTCCCAAAATTTCCAAAAATTACATTATTAATATTGGAAGAACTATGAATATTTAGGAAAACTTTGTATTTTAGAAAAGAATGCATTTTCAGACCTAGTTAAGAAACAAGAATGACTGTCCACCCCTAACAATTACACTCATCTAAATGCTAAAACAAATCTCCTAATGCCCTCTCTATATAATATAGTAAAACTTAATTGCAAATGGCAATAGACTATCACAGATCTACAATCACACTCTAAAATTAGCTGATACTTTTACAATAATCTTAATATTGACCTGGCTTTAGTAATGAATTAGCATGCTCCAAATTGCAGGTATTTAAGCACAGAACTCTAGCAGTACACTTACCTTTTAGCTTTGAGAATACCAAATCCTTCATTATCTGAAAAATTAACACTCCAAGTATTATAAGGGAAGTCAGATGATACACTCTCCAGGGGGTCAATGCAACAAACCTAGAATGTCAAGAAGAAATAAATGTTGAATACTTTAAAACTCATTGGAAGCATGCAAAAAACTGATAGCTGCTACTAATACTGAAAATAAATAGGAAAAAATAGACTCAGATTGCAATAACTGAATTCAGTTTCTCCTCACAACCTTTCCATGAGAAGCAAATATTGAGAGCTTTGAGCATGACAAAGATACAAAGATTAAACACTGAATTTGTAGTAGATTTTTGTCCATACTTTCATTTACCCACAGAGAAAATAAAGAAAAAAAATATTTTAATTATTGCATAGAAAAATACTACTTTTCAATTAACTGTGGCTTCATTAAAATTAATTGTCATAGCACAATGCACCAAAAAAGGTTAAAATTTTTCTTTTGTTTCCTACAGAACCTATGTTTAAACAAGATTTTTATACAACTTATTCTTTCAAACACAAAGATGAGGTAAATCTATATCACAGCATAACACTAAAACTTGTCTTCATAACAAGGTTTCATGAATTTTTAATTACATAATTTTTTAGAGCATGTCTAGTCAAGTCAGACAGACCTAGCCTCAGAAAGTATGAATTACAATCTCATGCACTGCTGACTTTGCTATCCAGGTGTGTTTGGAGATTAGCTCTTCTATCTGTTTTACTAGCAAATATCCTAACTCACAAAAAAAGCGTGGGAAGTAAAAAAGCATTAAAATTCAACTAACTAAATAAAAAGCTAAAGTATTTTAATAGCTGGTTTTGAGCACATTAAATCAGAGATCTGAACAGAAACAGTGAACAAGTTAATTTTTTCAAGTAAAAGCAATTAACTGTAAAAAGTTGAAGTTAGCCAAAACCAGTAAGAAGCCACTGTCCAAGGCACTGGATCAAATGAGAATACCACCAGAAACAAAATCATACAAAGCTGAGAGGTTTTCAAGAAACCTCTCAGATATGAAAACAGGGCAGCTGGCTATCCAATGAGTTTCTCCTGCAGAGCTTATCTGCAAGAAAGAGGGAGAAGGGGAGTGAAAATAGTAGCAAAAGCAGCCACTGCAGGAAGCCTAGAGGCACCCTTTGAGCACACTTGGATTTTTAGAAAGAAAATCTACTTCATAATATTCCTAACAAGCTCAAGACACACTGCTGTATTAGCAAACTGCTCCAGTATTCCTCAAAAACCTGAGAAAGAAAGACTGCATTAAAGAAAATGTCCATGCCACTAATTTCCACATTTAACATGAACTCGTAATGCCAATCACCCTGAGCACACCAGTATATGAATTCCAATGCAAATACATAAGCTCACTCCGAAGGTTTTTATCCAAATGTAAAGGGTTTTTATATCTGTAGGGAATTTGAATTATAAGACTATTCTATAAAATAAATGTATAAAATCAGCACCTCTGTATAATTCAGCCAGCTCAAGAAAACCACCATAGAAGTGTAGAGAAAATTATTTCAAGGCAACCTCTATCTAAACTGCCTAATCATAGCTCAATAAATCAAAACTTGTAACAGCTTTGCATCATGTTGTCCTACTATTTTTCTTGGTAATATTATTCAGCATTAAACATCTTTGACTGTGTGTAAGTGTTAAGTTTGAGATGTGATGCTGTATAAAAAATCAAGTGAAGAATTTTTCATCCAACTTCTAGGCAGCAGAAGATTATAACAAATGCAGACCTTCAAATCCAAGGCTTAGTACCATGTCTACCCTATAGGGTCTTCATGGTGCTTGTGCATGACTGTTTATAGAATCACACAGAATACCCCGATTCAGCAATTACCACTGGCCACTCTTTATTAGTCTCAAATACACCCATCAACACCAAAACTGATAGACAAGTGTGTGCATGTATGTACATACACCCACATCTTACTAGCCTTTCAAGGCAAGATCAGATGCTTACTAAGAAGGCTTAGTGTATCTTTCAAAAAATGCACAGAACATGCTTGACCTACTTTATACTCACAACTAAACCACACTCAGTTTCACTGCAATCACAGCTGTCACCTGCTGTTAAAAACAATTGCACTAATGCGGAGCAGGATTAGCAAACAAGGATTAACAAGGTAGCATCCTCTCTGAAAGATGCTTTCAAGTCATGTCATTCCACCTTTTTGATACTGCAGTCTGCCTGCTCCAATGTTTGAGCAAAAAAGCTGTAACCTAATTGAAGCAGCTAATGTAGTCACCAAACAGGGACTCTTCACTTTTTTGGAGAGCTTTGAATTGTTCTGATTGAATTTCCCATGCCTTAAGATTACTAGCTCTTTATCTAGACTGTGATGTTTGCAAGAAAGACCATCCCTTGTGAATTCACTCACCCAGCTTGGGTCAGCCCTCAGGTGCCAAAGCAACACAGATTAGAAAAACTGTTTGTGAGCCATATATCAGAGACCTGTGTCCTTGAAGTCCTTCCTGGTGAAAAGCTGATAAGGACCCCCTGTACTTTTTTGGCATATATCTATCATAAGCTTATCAAACGGTTAGTTCAACATGCAGGGATCTGAAAACCACTTATTATGCTACCACCACTGTCAGGATTCAGAATTTTTCTAGGAATTATCAGCATTGTGCACAGAAACCAGAATAACAGTTTCTGTGGTACTTTTGCTTATTAATAAAAGTTAGAGCATTCTTCCCCACTTTAAAAAAATTTTAAAAAGAAATGCTTAAGAGTATAGTCTATTTTAACACATATATATGACAAAAATAAAAGACTCTAGAATGAAATCTTCATATACTGCACTCCTTCTGTTTTGTAGAAGAATACTATGTAAGTGAAGCTTACTGAACATGCTCTTTTTTAAGCAATAAATAAAACAAATTGTTTAATTTCTTCTACAAGTGGTGTGGAAATAAAAATCATTACTAGAGACATAACCAAGACTTGTTTCCCTCTTGAATTCTGCAGTATTTTGTGAATGTTTTTTGGGGGGAACAGGGAGTTTAGGAAAGCAAAGATTAAAACAATGTACAGAATGACACATTCTAGATAACTACTTCAGCAGTTAACAGGACAGCTTGCACAACAAGGGGACAAGAAATTCTGCTGTAGGCAGTGCAGGGCTGCAAAAAACCCCAGTCATGAAGTGCCCGGGACTGGGATACAGCCATCTGGGTTTGAGGCTGCAAGAAATGCCTGGCCTCACTGGCAAGGATGTCTTCTAGTCCAGAGCACTTAAGTGAAAGAGCTACTGGAGGTGCTAAGCTGCTGGCAGACCACTATGGAGTAGGACTTTCAAAAGCTTAATTGTGTAAGAATCCGAGCAATGTGCTCCAACTGGAGCACATCTGAGCAAGCCAGACTATGTGACCTCCAGATGTCCTTCCAACCTATGCTCTTCTATGCAGGAAGAATGCAAGTGTGATGGACCAAGCCTGCCACTCAACTCCACTGTGGAAGATTGAGAAACCATTTTTGTAAAATGAAATAGAAGCGATATCAATGGATAATTAAGCAGTGGCTGTCCACAAAGGTTGTGGAATTTCCAGCCTTGATGGCTGTGAAGACAAAACCCTGAGCTATCTGATCTGAATTAAGTACTAATCTTATTTTGAGCTGCAAGTCATACTAGAGACCTCATGAAGTGCCCACCAACCTGAATGGTATTTTCATTCTGTGACTATTTTAGGCTAGTAGAAGTGGTTGGCAAATATTTTTCAGTAAGATGCTGACCTTAGAACTCAGAGGCACAACAGTTTCTGTTTCTGGGCCTGGTTATACTGAAGCTGTATATGATGATTAAATGATTCTAAACTGCACAGGTAAGAATCAAAACTTGACAACTTCCACAATTAAAAGTGGAAATTCTTCAACTGTATCATGGTGAGCCCAAAGATAGAAAAGTAGCCTAAGGTACCTTCTCCTTCTTTTCTCCAGTTCTTTATGGTATGGGATGGTCATATGTCAATACTGTCTATTTGTTGCATCAAAAAGCAGGTATCTCACAGTGCACTAGAATTGTCCCAGAGCACCTGGGACAATTAACTACAAAAGCTGGATTGTACAAAGTTATTCAAGTGTCATGAGCCAGCTAAGAAATTTTGAAGGTTAACAATATCATACAGTATTGCAGTCAGTAAACATAATAAAAACTTATGGGGCATGACAAAAGCTATTTTTAATTGTACCATGAGATACAGGGAAGGCACAGATGACCAAATTGTTTCAGATGTTAAATAAATTAATTTGATTCTTTTATTTCAGCTGTTAAGGTTTTGGTTTTTTACAACATATTCTAGAACTATGAATGAGTTGCACTTTGTAAACACACAACATAAGAAAACATTCAAAATTAAATTATTTAGACTATCAACAGCTAGTGCTAGTTATTTCTGGAAAGCCTTAGCAGACACATGATTAATAACCACCTATCCAGAGATAATCACATAAATAAATGAAAGCTGTCAATAACACAGATGTGAGCATGGAGCTTTGCGTTACCATCAGTTTTTACATTTATTGGCTGCATGAGTGACTTGTGGACTTCAGTTCTGTGTTACACAAGCTCATATTTACATCTTAAAATCAGAGGCCAAACTATTCAGAGTAGTTCTGTGGGGTTCTAAAGACCACAGGTTGGTATATAACTGTTTCCTCATAAAATGTTTAGGTGAAAATTTACTGACACCTTTGAGCCAGAGCTTTCTGTAAAACTGGTCTTCATCCAATCAGACACTGAAAAGCAAGCACAGCCTATTACATAAACCACATAGAGAACGGCCCTCCCCTGTGGACAGAAAATATTTCCAGTGCATTTTAAGAATACTGAACTGCCAATTTCAAAGCTGTGTGTACTTTGCTCTTACAGGGGGACCACCCAACACTGTTTCAGAGAAACATCTACAGTGAAGGCATTTGGGTAAGGAAAAGATGTGGTAATAACTGTTTCCTGGTGGTAACTGTTTCCTGCTTGGAGCTGAATGTGGACCATTCTTCTACACTTACTGCTGGAGCAATCAACACCTGTCTGGTTGCAATAAATTCTGATGACTGTCTCAAGCAAGAGTTCTGGGGAAGGGGAAGAGGGCTTGTTTTCTTCTAATTACAGCATGAAGTAGATTGTCTGAACTACATTTTTGAAAAACACTGTAAAGGTAGTATCAGAAAGCTTACTGATCACTGGGTCAATCATTTTGTTTGCCCTCCTGTTAATCAAGAAGGAAAAATATATATTCAACTCTATTTTATTTACAGGTAATTTAATGCTTAGACTCTCCTAACTGAAAAGCAATCCCAAAGCAGGTTTGCGAATCCTGGTTTTTATGTCTACAAAATTGACAACTTTTATGTGAATTGCTCTTCTATATGAATTATTTTCATACTAAGCCTCTGTAAATATCAAAATGCTGTATCTACAAATACAGAAATCCAAGTCTCAAATATTCAAAATGTTGGAAATCAGAACTTAATAATCCAGTTTTTCCTATTGTTCCTTTAGTACATCTTGGTGTTGTAGTATAACACTAGCTGGCAGTTAAGCTTTCTCATTTTTCTCCTGCCCTGATGAGATGGGAAGAAAAATGGAAAGAACTAAAAGCCAGGGCTTAAGAATATTTTAATAATTGTAATAAAGTTAATAGAGTAACAACAATAATAAATGAAAAGTGATACAACAAAGAGAGAGAAATAAAACCCAAGGAAGACCGGCGATTGCCAATACCACTGCTCATCACCTGCTGACCAGTGCTCAGCCCAACCTGATCAGTGATGGGCAGCTCCTGGGCAGCTCCTCCCAGGTTGTGTACTGGGCATGACACACTGTGGTTTGGAATATCCTTTTGGCCAGCTTGGGCCAGCTGTCCTGGCTGTGCCCCTTCCTGGTTTCTTGTGCACCTGCTCACTGGCAGAGCCTGGAAAACTGGAAAGTCCTTGACTTAGGGTAAACACTACTCAGCAACAACTGAAACATCAGTTTGTTAACTTTGTTCTCATACTGAAATCAAATTACAGCACTGCAACACTGTACCAGGAAGAAAAAGAATTCCATCCCAGCTGAAACCAGGACACCTGGTCTGAGCCACAGTATTTCGATAACTGTTCAAGAACTACAGTGCAAAAATCCCTTCCCAATTCCTACACAAAAAGTAGATTTTCACTTAAGGCAGAGTAAGTTATGCAGTTTTACTTTAGTTATATAAAAAGTTATACTTCTTTTGGTAGAATCTCTTTATAGAATAGAATTTGGTACAATATTATTACATTTATATTATATTTAACTGTCAACCTGTATGTCTGAAAAACACACAAAAAATGGTACAACAAATTATGTGTTGAAGAGAGGGAATTACATGTAAAAGCACATCTGTATATGTGCCGTCAAAAATTTTAGAAGGAACAAAGAGTTAAATTCAGTCTAAAAAACCTCCCCACCCTTCCAAAAACATAATTTGTTGAAAAAAATAATTTCAAAAGCATTTACTCCATATCTAATGCTAATTAAAATTTAAAATATGCACACCAGCACTCTGGGTACCTTGGACTTAGAAAGCTGTACATCTGTTTAGCTGAAAACCTGTAAAATGCTGTAATAGAATGCTTCTTAAAACATCTACATTAAAAATGTTTTAGATCATGTCTATTTTAGTGGAGAAAAGCCTTCCATAAAGACATAAATTAGAAAGAAGCACCATTTTTCACTATAAGTTTTTCTTTAAGTAAGAGTTCCATCCAAAAACTTAGGTATTTGAGATATTTCAAACAGAGTGAAATGAAGCACTGAAAAGCAGCTGATTTGTAACCTATGTGCCAGCTGGAAGAGAGTGTTCCATCGGATAGCACTCAGATATCTAAAAATTCTATCACTAGGTACATAAGAATAAACAAATAATTAAAAAAAAGAACCTCAAGCAGAAAAGGCATGCTTATTATTCTAAAACTTGCATCACTTTAAAAAAATTCTTTCTTTGTTAAGACAAAGAAAACTCAGCCATCAGCCTCATTCAAAGAGCTTATTTGTCAGGTTTCATTGAAAAGATTAGGATCGTATTTATTCAGCCAGAAAGCATAGACCAAATCAGTTTTTCTTCAGAAAACCTTCTAGAACTTAGCAGGAAAAAAAAAGAATAATAAATAAACCTCTTGCCCTAAGAACCAGACTCCCAGAAATTTAAATTACTGTTACTTTGACAGCCATCTGTAGAAGGGCTAGGTCTCTGGAAGGTCTCTGCATAGGTTTCAGGGCAAAAGCAAAGATGGCTGGACAATGCTAACTTAAGTTAACACATACGATAGGAAGTCAAATAGTGCATTTTCTCTACCCCAACTCAAGAAACCAGCTCTTAAACTTAAAAATTAAGTCTAAATAAAAACAAAAATAGTATAATCTCTAAGAAAAAAAACCTAGAAAAATCGTTCCAATGCTTTGCATTTAATCGCCAAAGATAAATGTGCTTATAAACAGGTACATTTGGAAGTATATTGGTGGTCTGGGAAATAGGATTAAGTTAATAATTTCACATTGCAAAATTATCTCATGTTGTTTGCAAGGAAACCTCTTGAGGAATGCAGCAGTTAGAATCATGTTTCAATATTTGTGCTTTTGGATCAGATTTACTGCAACCTGTTGCATTCAGGCAGGCACATAAAAAACAACTGAGAAGGAGAAAGTTTAAATGACATAAACTACATACCTTCTGAGTCTACTGTGACATCACATTCTACTGGTACATCAGTGAAAACGGGATGATATTTCCATGGAAGTTAAAATTATTTTGATTTGAACAAATAACATCAAATAACCTTGCCTGCTTTGTTTTTGCAGACAAATGCCCAGATGACCTTAAATAACCTGTGCTCTGGCAAAGTACAGAAGAAATCTTAATCCCATTTTCTCATACAGTAGCAGCAGTTTGAGCAGTAGCACCTCTACCGTGCTGCCCTAAATCTCCTTTTCCTTAATGCTCTCATTAGTCCTGTAACATCTACCACGGAGCATAGCATATCCCCCTAAAACATCCATTGTTCTCAAAACTCTACTCACTATTTGAAAGGTCTCATTATTTTGAAGCAATACACAAAGAAATTATAATTTCTCTCTTGAAACAACTGCTTTAGACACAGCATACGTACGTTTCAGCAAGACAGAATAAACACAAGCCATGCTGCAATTCATTTCTATTCTTCTTTGTTCAGGATTTCCATCCTCCATAAAGTTCACATCCTAGATTTGATCCTAAATTGTTTAGTAATGCTTGCTTTTCCTCAATTACCCCACTTGATTTCTTTTCTGACTGATCCTGATTTCATCTTATTGGTTGAAAAATGTCCAGGTTTTTATGTAACACCGTTTGGCTCTTAAACAATGTCAATTTTCATTCCTGTAAACTAATCTCTCAGCCAAAAGTATGCAAACTGCCACTAAAAAGCTGTTAATGGCTTTTAATTATTTTTGCTAACTAAATCAAATTAATTTAACTTTCTGCTCCACTTTTCTACTCCAAAGCCTTGAAAAGTTTTCATAATTTGTACTGGAAAAGTGAACATAAACCTAAAACTGCCTGGGTGAAAACAAGTAGATCCTAAAATTTTATCACAACTTGTGCTGAGGTTGGAATTTCAGCTTTACTTGAGGAAGAGTATTTTTGGAATACCACCTTCTAGGAAGCAAAATACAACAAACCACAAACATTTTTTTAAGCTTGAAGAAATATCAGCAATTTGCCATAGTACAGCTAGCTGTAATAAAATAAATCTCAATGCCAGTAAGTTAGAAAGACTTAGCAAAAGGCAGCAAATTAAGTTAGAATTATCAGACTAGAAGAAACAAACTAGCAACCATATAGGAAACCCATTCACGTGAATGCACAGTGCATTTCAAAACTGCCCATGCCAGAATTTTCTTCTCTTTTCTGATAATGAATGTATTATCATCACAAAAGAAAAATGTCAATACTTAACCTACTCTACCATTCCTACTTGAGTGATCAGAGACATAAACTCTTACTAGAATTTACGGCAGGAGTATTCACTTGTGTTCTATCCTGGTACTTTGGATTTCAGGAAAGTAATCCTAAAATAACTATAAATGTAGCTCTAAGATTTCCTGTAACAAAAACAGCCAAAGGCCAAAATTTCCCAAATTCAAAACTAAAATTAGCACATGGGTGGTATGAGGAAAAAGCCATATGTGTTCTCCTGACTTGGAAGATGTTACAAATTTAATTAAATGATCTGAAGACCAACATACTACAAATTGGCCTCAGAATATCAACACCTGCCTTACTTCAACTCACTTAACTTGCGTGTATTTTTCTTTATGTTTTTATTTCAAAGATTTCTTTTATTCCAATTCTCACTTAATTTGACTTTTTGTCACCAAGAATGTCCTCTCTGAGTAGCTCCCCTAGACTACATTTCCAGTGATAGCCACAGTCAGTGCCAATAGTGAACAAAAATATACAGTCCACAAATATATAAAACAGGGCTGCTGCATGTCTTAAAGGACAGTTTCTTTCTTGTAACAAATAAAAATGCAAGCATACATTGTGCATGCACACTGCTCTCTAAATGGGCAGAAATCTTGCTTTATAGGCAAGCTGTCCATTGAGGTATAGTAGTGGTAGCATTTACAAGTTGTGTGCAAATACATGAAAGAAATGCTTAGCTTAGTATTCCTTTCTTACATTGAAAAAATAAATTAAAGAATGAAAAGTACTTTGAAATCTCTTCATGGTATACTTTATCATTGCCAAGCAGAGATTTCAAGTAAGAGACACTTCAAAAACAAATCTTAAACTGAACTGGATACTTTAAAAAAACCAAACACTTCAGTAACAACTCCTAAAACAAATTGGATACTTAAAACCAAAACACACTAAGTCTCAAAATTCTGAATATGTGTTTTGTTACTAACATTTAAAGAACAATTAGATTTTTTGCCTGGAAAATACACAATCTTTACCTGAAGCAATGCAGACAGACAATTCAGATAAAAGCAATGTTGTTTTCTCTCTTGACTGCTTCGCTCAGATAATGGAAATATTCTCTCAGTCTGAGACCAAAGAAACAAACAAAAATGTGGGTATGGATGGTGACAAAAGACTATTTTTAAGGGCAAATTAGGCCTGCACACCTGTCTAAATCAAGGACAGATATTTTACAGAGCTGGTCAGTTACTTTGTTGAGCCAGCACAATAACATCATGTAACATTGTTAAGAACAGACCTGCAGTAACATGCAAATATACCTTCTGGGGTCAGAAGTTATATTAAAATCCTCAAAGAAAAATGTGGGTTTGGGCTGGTGAAGAGAATGGCAAAGAGGGTAATGCAATAAATTCATTCCAGAAGGAGACAGGAAGAGAAAAATATCTATTACATTTTAGTCTTTCTGCTACCTCTCTTCACAAAAAAGGGAAATCAGGAAATTGGGCAATTGGTGAACAGATGCAACTGTTGTATATAGGAATGACCTTGCAGACATGAATGTACTTAGGTTTGAAACACTTATCTGCAGATAGAAGACATATATTTGAAATAGATATCTGCAAACTACAAAACACATGGAACAGTACAGAATTACTGAAAATAAAGTTGTCCCCCTGACCTTGTAGAAATTTAAAATTACAGATTGGGAGAACAAAAAGCTGCCACTATTCCCTCTTTTCCACACACACAGAGAATAATAATTAGGATAGAATACTAGCTTAAAAAATTAGGGCTGAATGTTAATATTTGGCTAAGATTAAACCCAAGACTGAAAGTTATCAGTCAACAGCCTAACACTTAGAACACCTGGAGTGAACTTCTGGCACCAGCACAAAGCTCTGCTCTCGGGCCAATCACTCACTTTTTCTGTACAAAGGCTGTAAAAGAGGGGAAAAAACCCCAACCTTCTTTTCCTGTGTTATTTTGACTTTAGTCTTCAAACTACATACAGCACAAGAATCTAAATAATATTTCAGATAGTTAGGTGCAAAATTATATATATATATATATATATATATATAAATCTTGTTATTTTAAAGG
>JAOTQP010001286.1:76115022-76234315 GCA_026413545.1 Cichladusa arquata | reverse complement strand
TACTTCAGAGCCTCCCATCCAGCTCATTGGGCTTCCCCCCTCACCTCACCCACCTCATGTTAACTACTTGGAATTTATTTGCCATTTCATTGGCAACTATTCAGTTTCGTAAAGTCATGCAGGTTTTTTTAGTCTGCCCTTATCCTGACTTTCCTGAATAACTTGATGTCATCACTAAACTCCAAGCTTGCTCTTCATCATTTTCCAGTTCACTGTTCAATAGGTTGAAGATCTTAGAGCATCTCCCAAACCTCAGGAATTATTTCCTTCCTTTATTTGGAATGGGTTATTTTCTCTTACTGTCTGTTCCCTACCTTCTAGCCAGTTATTTGTACATATCAGGGCTTCTTACGTGGATACATAGCTTTCTGTAAGCCTTAGGTGATTAATTTTGCCAAAACCCTTTCTGAAATCCAGGTAAACCTGCCCTCATTCAGACATCTGTCAGAGAACTTCAGCAGACTTCTAAGGCAGAGCTTTATTAATCAGAACTTATGCTGTCTCTTCTCAACAGATCATTCTTCAAGTGTCCACTCATTTGCTTTATTATAGTATTGAGTAGTTAACACTAGAAGTCTTTAGTTGCCTAGATCCCTCAGAACTCTATAAAGGCTGGTGTCACAGGTGACATACATACCATGCACTTTTAGTTAATCCTATTTCATCCCAAAGCTTCATGCATGCTATTGAAGAATTTCTCCTGCGTCTTTTCACTAAACTCTGATACTTTTCCTAGTTACCATTTAAGTGTAGAATAACTTTCCAATTAATAATTGGCAAACAGTTTTCTCCTTTGATGCACACCCTCTTAGCCTTTGCAACATCCCTAAGGTCTCTATTGAGGAATATGTTTGCAACTACATCCCAAGCTCTTTGTTCTTTTATTTAACTGTAATATAATATTTAACTATGGAACAGGAGTGCATTAAGTGTTGTCCTGTGATATGCAAAATACAATTAGGACTGTGACATGTCTTTACAGTATTTTATGTACAAGTCTCTGCATTTCAAAATACTTTTATGTTCCACTGAAATGTTTATCTGTTGGGCAGCTGGAATACATGGGACCTGACTGACCTTGTAAACTAAAACTATGTGGTAGCTTGACCATGGCTTTGTGCCAGATGCCCACACAGCTACTCCATAACTCCCCTCCTCAGCTGGGCAGGGGAGAGAAAATATTATGAAAGGCTCAGCAGTCAAGATAAGGACAGGGAGATATCACTTACCAGTTACTGTCGTAGGCAAAACACATTTGTCACTGGGAAATTATTTTAATTACCAATCAAATAATGAGAAATAAGACCAGATCTTAAAGCCACCTTCCAACCACCTTCCCCCCACGCTTCCCTGCTTCCCAGGCTTAACTTTATTCCTGATTTCTCATCCTCCTCCCCGCAGTGGTGCAGGGGAGCAGGGCATGGGGGCTGCAGCGAGTTTATCACATGTGGTCTCTGCTGCTCCTTCCTTCTCAGAGGGAGCACTCCTCACATTCTTCCCCTGCTCCAGCATAGGGTCTCTTCCATGTGGTGCAGTCCTTGAGGAGCAGGCTGCTCCAGTGTGGGTCCCCTGTGGGGTCACAAGTCCTGCCACTAAATCTGGTCCAGTGTGGGTTTCCCACAAGGTCACAGCCTATTTGGGCATCCACCTGCTCCAGTGTGGGCTCCTCATTTGGCTGCAGGTGGATCTCTGCTCCCCCATGGACCTCCGTGGGCTGCAGAGGAACAGCTACCCCACCATGGGCTGCACCACAGGCTGCAGGGGAATCTCTGCAGAAGTGACTGGAGCACCTCCTCTCTTCCTTCTGCACTGACCTTGGTGTCAGCAGTGCTGTTTCTCCCACATGTTCTCATTCCTGTCTCTCACATGCTGTTGCACAGCAGTTTTTCCCCCTTCTTACATGTATTATCCCAGAGGTGCTATCCCCATCACTGATGTGCTTGGCCTTGGCCAGCAGCAGGTCTGTGTTGGAGCTGGTAGGCATTGGCAGCTTTTCACAGAAGCCACCCCTGTAGTTCCCCTCCTTCTTCCCCTTGTCACTAGCAGAACCTTGGCATGCAAGCCCAATACAAGGTGCATAATATCAGGTGACGTAAGATGAAAAATTCAACACAAGTGACAAAATTGCACGAATGTTGATGCTGCTTCTTATTAAAAAATGCTAGTATTTGGGACTTTTTTCCCTCACTGTTAGGGGTTATGCTTCTTAGTGCCTGTGAACTCAAAGCTTTAAGAGTAGAACTCAACAATGAATTAAGGTATGGAAGAATAATGCTTCAATTTTATATTTTCTGTAATAGAACTCATGATCAGGAAGCTCTAATATCTCGCACATCAGATATTCCTTTTTGTTTGGTAAAAGTGTGTGAGGACAGTAGTAAATATTCTATGGTCAAATGCAGTGTTGTTCTTTTCTGAATCAAGGTTTTATAGAATTGAGCTACTGTAGCAGTTATATACAATTATTTTAGCAGTTATAATAATTTATATGTCTTGAGTTATTAGAAGGAATAGTATTTCTGATGTAACTGCTTAGGACTTGGGACAAGGGAGTTTAGAGAAGAAAATGTATGGGTCACCAGCTATGGTCAAAGCCAGTTAAGCTACTTTAAACAAGTGTTTTTGGCCCATAAATAATATTGCTCAGCAATCTCATAAAATATTTTTGCAACATTTTATAGATGTTTAACACCAAACTATGCTGATCTTCTTGTCTGTGTAATCATGCCATATAGAAGATCAGTAAGAATAATTGATTTTCATGGATCTAAGTTTGGAACTAATTACTGTAATCTCTTAGATGGCATTACCTGTTTGATTATATGTGGTGGGGAGTTGATAATGACTTTATTGGTTTAGCTCCACTCTTCAATCAACTTTGCGTGAGAGCAGGCCAGCAACCTTTCTGAATCTAGTATTTGTTTAGAGTTTATCAAACAGGGAAAGAGGTGTCATTGTTGAGGAAGAACCAAAATTACTGTGAATCAGCAAGTTTGGACATTTTGGCTTTATTTGTAGGAAGAGTGATCTAAGTAAAAACATTAGGTGCAATGTTAGGTTTAGTAAACTGAGAAGTTCCTAGTGAGAGAAATGCCTAGGTAGAGAAAACTGGGCACTGGCACTGTACCTAGACATTGGAATGTTGCAGCGTGGATAGGTGTCAGCCAGCGTGTCAGCCTTACTCGTCTGCCTTTTTATCCTGACCCACAAGCTCCTGACTCACTCATCATCCACCCTGAGACAGAGCTCAGTGCATTCCAAGTGTTGCCTCACAGAGAGGGCAGCTCCACCACTGTGCCTTCCTGGTCTGTCTCTCCTAAGCAGCATGTAGCCCTTTGTGGCAACATTCCATGGTGGGAGCTATCCCACCTCATCTCTGTAACTGCAGTGAGGTCAAAGACTTGTGACTGCACACAGAGCTCTCACACCTCCTTATTTCCCCTACTACATGTTGGTGTGCAGCCATTTAACAGAAGTATTTAATATTCCAGTGGGGATGCAGAGGGATACCCCATAGTCATGTCTAGTGGTTGTGGTTTTATCTGCTTATACTTGATTTAAGTATCCCCTCTTAAGCCTCCTTTTGCTACTAGACTGGTTACTATAGTTCTCCCCTTTCCTAAACCTCTGGCAAGTCTCACTCTGTCTGCTCCTGTCCCCCTTATTGTTGGTCAGGAGTGTGATTCCTGTCTGCCCAAGGAGATGTGTGTATGGGTGTCAGGGATCAAAGGAAAAATGAACTCTTATGCAAGAAAAAGGAAATAACACCTGAGCTAAACTCCTCTTGAGCTCATCAGAAATACTGTTCCCAGGAACTTGGACTGTCTGATGAGCTCCTGCTTTTTAACAAACACCTCAGAAAATTCTTTTTCTTGCCTGAATAACCCAAGTGGAACAATGTTTTTGTTATCAAACTTTCAAAGGAATGACTGACCTGAATTGCTGCCAGGATGGAAAATTACTATGACTTAAGCCAGCTCTCTTGCAACCCTATAAACATCAGTCCTAAGTGAGACCCTGTGAACTCTCCAGGACCACAGTGGGCTGGAATTAGCAGCCTCCTTCTGAGTGGGGCCACTCAGGGCCAGTGAACTCTCAAATTTGCTATACTTGGAGCAACTGACAGACCTTGGGTGATACCCCCACTGCTTGAGGTTCAACCCTTCACCCCTTGAAAAGATGCAAAGGCATCCAACATGAGCTGAACTCAAGGGAAAATTTTCACAGGTACATACTCCTTTAGTTCTGTGTGCGTGCAAGTGTGAGTATGCCATAGAAAATTTACTATGAATATTGGTCTCTTAGATCCTTAAATATGTTAGATTAGTAAGTTAGGCCTGTGAGTTACTGTCGTGCTTATAGTAAATTCTGTAGAATCTTTTGTTAAATTGTTTGAATTAGGCCATCAGTTAAGTGCTGTTAAGTGCAATTTAAACCTTTAGGCCTAAACCACTGGTCACTTCTGGGACTAAGTTTGGCAAAGGGGTCCACTCTGAACCTTGTGACTCAATAGGTTGGTTTCCCTCATCCTTTTTATCCTTATCTTTTCACATTCTTACCCTTTTTCCATCCCCAGCCTCCATGTCAGTTTTAGATGTTAGATTGATTGATTTTAGATTTTAGTCCAATTTTTCTCTGTGTGCTTTAACCATTTAGAAAGCAGTAGGGCAAACCTTTAAACAAATTTTGTTATGCTTTCACTTTAATATTAAACCTGCTCTGGCTGGTACCTTTCAGCTGGTGATTCTTTGAGCAACCTGAGGCAGTTGTTTGTGACAGGTGGAGAGCAAGAATAATGAGAAGACTCCCTCCGTATTCCTTCTCCTACCCCAACTCCTTGCTAAAGACCAGGTAAGGTCATACTACAGTGGAACCACTCGGTGTCTAGTTCACTTCCTTGGATCGCTGCTGCCCTCTTCTGCTGGCTTCCCATGGCTGTTGTGGCATGGGGAGTTTTTGTATTACACCAAAGGCCTTGGTCCTGATGTTGTGGGGGGTCGTGGAATGAAATGCAGTGACGTTATAGGGCTGGGCTCCACAAAGAATTAGTTTTATTCAGGAAAGTGCTGTCATATGTGGTTGATACCCTTTTGTACTTACTTCAGAGTCGTAAATTATGTGGAGTGCATGTGCTGGGAGAAAGTCTGACAGCATTGAGAAAGCAGACACTGTTCTGGCCATGTTTCTGTAAAATGGACTTGGGCCAACATGACTGACAGTGCTGTAGCATGCCTGTGTTGGGCATTTGAGCTGGTACAGACCTGTGAGTACATGTAATGCCTCAGAAATGTGGGGCTGCAAACCTGGATTTCTGATGCAACACTTCTGAGGGGAAGCAATTTCCTCTGCATAGCTTCTGTAATTAAGTTCATTAAGAATTCTGGCACCCTCACAAATGGTTGTATTGTATTATGAGGCACAGGGAAAGTGCTAGACAGAAGCCTGAAGATGTTGGAGGAAATGAGGCATGGCCAGCTAAGTCCAGAGGTGAGCCACAAAGATGGTTAGAGAGATGGAGCACCTCTTTTATGAAAACAGGCTGGGAGAGCTGAGGTTGTTCTACCTGGTAAAGGCTCCTGGGAGGCTTTAGAGCAGCCTTCCAGTACCTAGAAGGGACTACAAGAGAGCTGGAGGTTTCATAAGGACATATAAAGATAGAGCAAGGGGTAAGGCTTCAAAATTCCCAGAGAGAGGGCAGGTTTAGATTAGATATTAAAAATTCTTTACTGTGAGGGTGGTGAGGTGCTGGAACAGGCTGCCTAGAGAAGCTGTGGATGCCCCATATCTGGAAGTGTTCAAGGCCAGACTGGATGGAGCCCTGAGCAACCAGGTCTAGTGGAAGGTGTCCATGCCCACAGCAAGGGGATTGGCACTAAATGATCTTTAAGGTCCCGTCCAACCCAAACCATTCTGCAATTTTATAATTTAAGGACATACTAAGATGAAGCTGTACAATTTTATTTCTATTGCAGCCAGTCCCAGGCCTGACTGCATGTTTTCTGCCTGGCCTTTTGCTCTTGCAGGGTGCCTGGCTGGTGGGCTCCTGGGCTCTCCTCGCTGTGGCTGTGTTCCACCAGGAGCAGTCCAAGGCTGCGGGAACCCAATGTGTGTTCCCAGAGGGGTTTTGACAGAGTTGGTGTCAGTTGGTTACTTGGGGCATCAACATCTTCCAGAGGGGACTGAGTGCCAGTTCCACAACTGGGGTCAGTTCCAAGCACATGGACAGGCATTTCACTTCCAAACTCAGGTGTGTCTATTATGCTGTATTTATTTTGATAATCTGTGCATTTGTTCTCTTGAGTATCAACAATTATGAATTTTTCCTCTTTGCCTCAGTAACAGTTATTGGACTAAGATTTGCATAGCAGGTTGATAGACTTGGCATGAATGAGGTTCTTAATTATAGTGATGTAGTGACAGACACTTCTGGGTACTGACCAAGAGTAAACATCCCTCCCAATGGTTGAGAGCATCCAGAAGTCAGTCAGGAGGCAAATGAACCAGGTAGTGGTGTCTGCTTCTCAAGACTGTGACCCTCTACAAGACTGTCATCTTGTGTATTCCTGAGTTGTTAATTAATTACTGGTTATAATAATGTTCAGGGATTTCTCTGAGCATGTTTACACACAGGCAAAATTGAACTTTTTTGCTGTGTTGGCTGAATGTATAAATTGTGCTATTCCAAGGATGCCTTTTTAGGAGCAGCTAAATTCTTTCTAAACAACTTGCATACGGGAAAAATTAAAAAAAAAAAAAAGTCACAGATACTCTATGTGTGTTTAACTATACATACTGAAGTTACAGTTTCTTTCATTCTTCTTGTCTTCCTTAAGTTCACCTTTTCTGGGAGGGTGGTGATACGAAGTTAGTAGTGTGATTTAGCAAGCCTTTAGGGATTGAGGGGTGGTGTCACCGATGGAGTGACTAGAACTGTCTGGCAGTGGGAGGAGGGTGGAGGATTTCTCAGAGCAAGCCTTATAGTCTACAAAGGCTATGTACAGTATGAGGGCAGTGCCTGCTGCACTGCCACCATGTGCCTGGCTAATAAAAACAAGCCGTCTTTCATCAGGGCTACATAAATAGCAAAAGCTTCACTTGCACATTCCCTGTGGCATGGAATCACTCAGCAGTCCTTCCCTCTGTGTGTAAAAACACACTGCATGGACAAGGGCACCTGCCCCAGAACAACACACAGTACATGCACCTGTCCAAGTAAAAGCGCACACACACACACACACACACATACGTAGCCTGTGCTGTAGGCTTGCCTCCTGAGAAGACAGGAAATTAGAGTTTTGTTGCAAGTCTGACTCAGTAGGAAACAGAAACAGAGCACATTACATATATTTTCTTTATTGCTGGACTTTTTTTCCCTGTAAGTAGGCATGATTGCTTAAAGGCTGAGGTTTTTAACAACAGTAAGGTTTTTCAGGTTTCTTTTTTTTTCTTTTTTTTCTTTTTTTTGCTGTGGACAAAAAGATACCTTTGAAAAAGTTTTGCCTTATATTACAGTATTTCTGTACAAAAATAAAAGCCCAAAATCAAATTATTATTAGCCGATATTCCCCAATTTATTTACAGGGTACTGTCAAGAACCTTCATCAGGCAACCAGGTAAAATAGAGAACTCCGTATTAAAGCAGTTGCATTGTATAACGTTGCCTTCTCTAGTCAACTCTGAAGGGCTCTGGCCTTTGGCAGTCAGTCTGGGTTGAAGAGTCCAGCCAGAAGTATAAAACAGTGATGTCTTTCAAAGAAAAAATTAATATTAAAAACTTAAGCTGACATTATGGAGAATTGAACTGATAACTGTATTTCCATATTAGGGTAGTCTATAAATATTCTCAGCTACATCTCTCTTTATCATACAGCAGATACAGAATGCAGACTTCTGCTACTTATATGGTAATACATATTTGCAAAAGTAAAATCAACGTATGAAAATTTTGGAATTTACTTGTTAATAAAACTGCTTATAAAGTAACCATACAATTGTAACAACTATAACTCTGAACTATTAAAATGTACAGAAAGACTGTTTACACCATTGCACATACTTATTCCCTTTGCTTCAAAAGACTGGTGAAATACAGAATAAAATTTGTCAAATTTTACTGACAGCTCAAATACGCATGCACAATGTGCACATCCATGGAAGCAAGGGGAAACAAAGTGTTGGCGTCCATCAGGAAAGCTGCCAGCAGCGCTCCAAAAAAATATACCTTGCTCTTCTTCCCTCCCCCTTCCCACCTGTATACAGGCCAGTAGATTAGTGCAGAACAGATGAATATAACTTTGTTTTCAGTGTTCTGAAAGGACAAAGGAAATCCTGTTGACTTTTATCAGCAATTTTAGGTCAATACAAGTTAGGCTTAATATTGTAAGGCACTTATTACTGCTTGTATTGCAGTGGATTGAGTCTTAAGGCATTTGTTACATCAACTGAAGGTAATAATGCTTTGGAAAGTTTTGAATGAGTCAGCAGTTGTCGTATGTGACTATTTCAGCTGATTTTCCCCTGCCCCCCTGTGGTCTTTCTAAAACATTGAAGATATTTTCCGTTGAAACTCTGGTTCTTGGTTAGCTTGTCAACAAAGGTGATCAATGTCCCCAGGTCATTCTGAGGCCAAGGAGTGATATATTCTATTTAGGGCGCAGTAGAACTGGTTTTGTTTTCACCTGGAGCTGCCCTGACTTCCATGGCTGCTCACGGATCGAGAGGTGCTATAGCGTTTTTTCACGATCATACTGATGTAAGCTTTCATCAGCTTTGCGATGTCAACCACCTGCCAAAGTATGAAGAGCACAGTTCTTAAGGTAAGGTAACAGTATATGAAAGAATTTCTTTGGACACTAACAGTATAAAACTGTCAAGCTTTCAACAAAACCCTTTTGCAGCTAAACAATTAAAAATTATCAGCACTTCTGTCCATGTCATTCTGTCTTCCCTTTGGTTTTACAGGGATCTTGAACAAATCTCTAACATTTGCAGCCATTACTTGAATTACTAAGTGGCCTTGCTATCAGAACAGGAAGACCACAATAACAAAACCACCTTGCTCTTACCTCGCTAGTTTCAAAAAGCAGTTCTCTTTCATCCACCACGATCTTGTAGCTGTTGGCAAGCGGAGCACCAAATGACAAGATATGTTCATACTGGAACACCTCCAGAGGCCTGCCGTCCCCTCGCTTGTAGACAGAAACTGCATCAGCGCTGACTCCAAGCCACAGCTCCTGTGGGAATCCCCCTTCTTTGCACTGGAGAAAAAACCATAAATTAACACCAAGGGGAACAGTGGGAGCACACAACACTTACTGTTGATGTTTTTGTCTGTAACCATTTGTTAAAAAATGTATATTGCTTATTCCTCTTTAAATGTAGCCGTTTATACTTCTTATACTTGTTTGCAACCTGTCACAATAGCATTCTCTCCTTCTATTTTACGGTTAACTGGTGGATTTAAATAGCTACAGTGCTTGCCAATGGGAGTAGGCTTTTAATAGCTCAAAGTATTACATCAGCTATCTGAGCATTGTGATACTGTATTTATGGTTTCACTGCTCTGGAATGAAATCATCACCTATACAGTGTAAACTGTAGTTAGAGTGTTCGTATGGTCTTACCTCTACGTCAAAGAGTGTTGAACCATAGCCAGGCCATTCCTTAATCAAAGCCATGTACTTTGCCATGGCCTGCTCCTGATTCATCCTCTGGAGTTTTTTCCATTTGTCAATAATACTAGTCCTGCAAGCTGAGAGTTCCTCTTTGACCCACATGTCTAACATCTGATCCTCCTCAACCTTCTGTTTGCTGACAGAGCCACTGCGGAAACTCCTCCGCAGCGTTCCTTCAAGAAAGCTGGCTCGTTTCTTCTCGGCCTTCTCTGATGCAGTAAATGTTTTGGTCGACTGTGTAATCCTAGACTTCAGCTTTTGCAAGGGATAGACTTCCTCCAGTTCTGGTATGGTGGTGTGCACAGTGTAATCTCCCTGAAGGTACTGAAGACGCAAAGCTGCAAGGACCTGGAGGGTTTCCTCAGGAGCAGGATAATGTCCTTTAATCACTGCTTCATGAGCCTAGCAAAGCAAAAAAAGGTAGCTTTTTATAAAGCAGCCTTTGAAAGAAATATGAGAAACAAGGGGAGTAGATTTACTCCCAGGCAAACCCAGGACCTGAAGTAAATGATCCATGAAATAAATCAAGTGGGGTAAATCTCTTGGCAAATTTAAGCTGGACAAGACTGGGTTTACCAGAAGAACTGCATGGCAACTGAGTAACCTGCTAAATGGGAATTACTTTTACAACTTTTAGTGAACTCCCATATCTAAGAGTAACTGAACTATGAAAAAGGAAAATAAAAGGTAAAAGAGAGAAAACAGAATCTAAACACATCTAAATCTGAGGAGAAGCCATCTGTGTTCACGGGCATTAGGAAGAAATGGGTCTCCAGTTTTGTTTACTGCTATCAATAATCTGGCTGTGAAAGCTGATGTTTACAGCCAAACAAGCCAAGCTCTAAGATAGTTTTGTAATTTTACTGAGGGAAACAGTACATCTTCAATGGATCCCAAATCAAGTTAGTGCAACATCTACATATTACAGTGCTCTGGGATCAGGGATGATCAGGATGATCAGCATCAGGGATGAGATTCTGAACCAAGAAGACTCTTTAAAAATCCAAGCTCTATGCACACTCATTCAAACCTGTGAAAATGTGCTGAAGCTGGGTTTTTTTCTTTCATATGACAGTAGTAGAGAAAACAAACACGCATCACATCTGGAGATCCAGGAATTGCAAGTTTAGTAAACAGAGATAATTCACAGCTAAGTAATGAACTAGTTTGTTTAGGTGTACAAAATGTGCCTTTAAACATGCAAAATGGTTTACCTGAGATTGTACACATGCAGAAGAAAGAGCTGTCTTTTAGAAATGGAAGGAAAATATTTTAATGAGGAAGAACTAAGAGATTTTTCTTCAGTGCCTTATGATTATTAAAGGATTCAGACTTTAAAATAATGGAGACTGCAGAGTTAAAAATGATGACAAAAGGGAATTTTCATAATTGTCTGAAAAAAGTTGATGACTGACATCAAAAGCAGATAATTAGAAAATATAGAACAGACTTATGTTAGAATATAATGTTACCTCTTCAAGGTATTGCTGTAATATTGCTGGTAGGGATTGAATGCCATGCTTTATAACAAATAGGACTGGTTTTGGCAAGACATAAAGTATTTGGCTAAACACTAGTCAGCACAGAAGGCTACATGAAAACAATCTGCTTCAGCAAATGTGCTTGTTTTAGCTGTGCATACAGAAAACTGCCTGAGTCTGCCTCTTAAGCCAATAATGTAACATAGCAGATTGGATGCAGAGTTCTCATAGATTTTCTTCTTGCTGTTTGAACTTCATCCCAAACAGATCCCCATGGGAAAACTCCTCTAGAGGTAACAACAGACAGACAGAATGGCCATGTTTCTAAGCCCAACCAAGGCAATCTATTGCCCAGATCCTTCAGCCAACAATAAACAGTTCAGGACTGAGCTACAGTAGCAAGCTCTGGAAGGAGACTTTTGGTAGATTTGTGGTGTAATATGGTGCCTTAAAACCTAAACCGAAAAAAGGAAGAAATACTGTATTACAGGGAGGATGTAGAAGGGGAAAACCCTTCATATGTATGAAAATTGAGGTATGTCAGTTCTTGATCAAATCAGTCTTGCTCACCAACAGAATGTCACTGTCTTGGTGCTGCAAAGAGCCAGAAATCTTAACCCTATACAGAAATCTTTATCTGTGTCTAATGCCCACTGAAAGAAGGTGACTACTGGAAGAATTTTTAATCATTTGCAATATAGTAGAACAGGAGAAGATCAATTAACTGTAATAAATGCCATCAGTGAGTTTCTGAGTTGCTACAGGGATTGATATAACAGAAATCCACCTGCCAATGCATTTAATTTTCATTATAAATCAATTTAACTTATTTTATGTTTTGCAGTGTAGCCTCATTCTGAGCTCAGCATGTTCACTAAGTGGATTTATTTTCATCATAACTGTCTTACAGTTACTGGTGAGACTGGACTATTATACTTTGGTACCTATGAAACAATCAGTTTTTGAAAATATAAAAGGCTATTGATCAATTAATTCTGTACAGTTGCCAGCGGGAATCTCTTATTAATTAATTTGTTGCCAGTTAAACTTTTTTTCACTTTATTTCTTACAATTTCTTCAGAAAATGGTTTAAGAAGAGAAAGATTAAAAGCAATTATTATTCTTTTTTTAAGCAGCTTAGATCTGGTTATTAATTTTTCTACCACTATACAAAAAGCAATTGACAAGTAATGCAGAAGTAAGAAACATAACACTAGAGAAATCATACATGCTCTACTTATGTAAGGATAGGCCTATTTTGACCACTGAAACACTTCCTTTGCTCTTGATGCTTGAGTGCACTACTGTGCATTCAGTAGAAAAAAAGAAAAATAATAACACTCATTTTGCTACCTAGATCTCTTGCTTTTTTCCTTCCTCTTAATAGTGCCTCAAAACAGAGCCTTTGTTCTTTACCTGCTCAAACATAAAGGCAAATTCCACGCTGTCTTTTGGGACGTTTTCTGTGTCCAGGAAGCAGTAGAGCTTGAAGTAGAACTTCCAGTGCATCTCCCCAGCTTCAGCAGTAGCAGCAAGCCTGCATCATTGTGTTAAGAGAAAGAGAGATCAGACCTGTGAAATCAAACTCTTTTCTAAATTGCCACCTGTGGAATCTAAGCAAGGCATCAGCTGAACTTTGCTTTATGTGTGTCTGTGTATTTAGAGCCTACAGCAAAATCAAGGACAAATGGTGACTCAGTTCTCAAGTCAATGGTTTCTAACCCATGTTCTCCTAATAAAAGTTGATTTTTAGATAAGTCAGGTGTTAATAAAAGCAACATAATTAAGTCCTGTTATAAAACTGCACAACACTTAAAACATTCCTTTTCCCCCTGTCTTTATGTGGATAAAGAGTGTGATTGCCATGCATAAAAAGTAAGGATGACAAACAGGTATTTTGGCTTGTATTACATTTTCTTACTACAGTGCTATGGGTGGTTTCAATTTTACTGGTAAGAGAAATGTTGTGAGCTGTACTCTGGTGACTTCCATGTGAAGTTAGATAGCAGCAGAATGGTAGTGACTGCCTGGAGGTCAGTTCTCACAGCCACATTGCCAGTAATGGTGGAAAAATTTTTAGTAGTGGAAAAAAAATGCAGAAATAGTGATGAGAAATATTACTCTACTGGTGTCAGCACAGAGGAAAACCAACACAAGTGAATAGGTAGCTATTAAATCTTCTAAGAAAAATAAAAAAAGAGATCCTTTTGTTCCAGAAATGGCCATACGTGTAATTCAGCTGCATCACCACAAACAAGCAAGTCAAAGAGAAAATTCAGCATTACCAACATTGGAAATGTATTTAATTGCTACTTATTAGAGTGAAGAGAGAAGGAGAGGTACACTTACTTTTCAAACTTTGCCAAGACATCAGCTACAATGGTTCTGCTTTCAATTGCTTTATCAGTAGTTCCGTTGTATTCAAACAAAGCAAACATATTTCTGCTATCCTCCATGGCCAAGCCACGAATTAACTTTTCAACCACCTAATGAAAAACAGCACATGAAAAAAGCTTAGCATGGAAGAACCACAGAGTACCACAGAGTAAGACAGATACTTTAAAAAAGAGCTAGGTTTTACTTGGGCTAAAAATGTTATTAACTGAAGTATTATGTCCTCATCAGCGTTATTAATTGTAGTCAAATTCCACTGTAATTTTTATTCTTTCAGAATATGTCTGTGCTATCTCCTGACCAGACATAACCCCCTGTATTCCAGCTCAGCAAGAGTCTTCCAGTTTTAGGAAGCAGCTTGGCTGTCATACACACTAATGTCTACTAAAGTTTCTCCAATAATGCTCTCTGCCTAATTGCTTAGTCTTTCCTGTATCTCCTCCTGTAAGAAGGAACTACAGTTGGGCAGTCCTCTGCAATGCCAAGACAGATTTTATAGCAGGGGTTTCTCCAGAACATACAGCAGGGACAGCACTGTAAGCCTTTCCTTCCTAGAAAGGAGAGACTGGCAAAGAAAGCCCCAGTGCTTCCGAAGTGTAACACTACTGCTGCCTGGGACTGGCACGTGAAGTGACATGCTGATTTTGTTCCAAAGACATTCTGTCACCACTTCTCACCTCTCCAGCTGTAGTGTGTGAGTTGATTGTAATCTTACAGGAGCCCCCACCATGGCAATAAACTGTGGATGTCATCTCCTGCCTGCCAATCAGTGCTTCTATTTCATCTCGTGATGGCACAAACTCTCTGCATTTGGTTTTCTTCAGAGATTCGTAAGTAAAAAGTGCGTATTTCTCCATTTCGGTTCCTGGAAACTGGTCACGAACCCTGGGAGACAAAGATTATTTTACTTTAAGCTGCCAGTCTGTGAAGTTTGTTATTTGAAATTTTTTTCCCCCTGAGAGTATTTCTGTATCCAGTACTCTATTTAATTGACATGCTCCAAGTACAGACAAAGCTTTTAAATTATTGAGTTTGTTGGTGGACTAACTTTCCTAATGACACACTCTGCATTCTTCCATTGCATCACAGCAAGAGGAACTCCACATTCAGGTTAATGCTGAACTGACAACAATGATTATTATTTAATGTTCACTAATACTTTAAAATCAGATTTGCAATCGTAGATTTGTACCTCAAATACATCTTTATTATGATACTGTTCTTTTATGTGCATGATTCATATCATAAAATTAAGGTAAGTGGGATGAAGAATTTTTAACAGGTTGGTTTGGACAGTTGAGAATGGGACCTGGGGATATAGGCTGAAAGTTCATTTAAGTTTACACAGTTACAGGAAGCGCCCCTTTTGCCAACATTAACAAACTGTGCATTCAGCTTTGTGGCATTTTGCTTGATTCTTCAAAGGTGTGTAATTCCATCCAGACCAACTCACACACACTTCTATAACAGTTTCTTTTTAGATTCACTATTTGGCATAGCCAGTTTCCTCATACATCTTTAAGTCTCACTTCCAGATATCTAAACACTGTAACAAGTTGTGGTGCTTTAGTAGATCAAAGGTTCTCACCTTTTGAGATGAAACTTGAGATATTTGAGGATGCTGCGACTGGGCAGAAATGTGCAACTCATGCAGGTGAGTATTTGCCAACTATAGAGGTTCCCCACACTCCCAGGGTTAGGCACTTTATTGGTTTGTTTGATGAGCTGACAGTAGAGCTCATCTCGGAGAGGTCGTAAATCATGTCCTGTTTGGAGGATACCTTGGATTATAGGGATGGGATCAGACATAGACTCCAGCTGCTGTAAAGAATTAAATATCTTGATGGCTTCATCCTGCAGAGTTGTGTAACCTTTGTCTTTCAGCACTACAAAAGAAATTTTGGGAGAAATGTGCTTAGACTGAGATATGAAAGAAAAAACACTCAGGCTAAATATGGAAATCACTTAATGCTACTCTGTGACCCTTGTTACGCAGGATATTAGAATCTATATTTTCCATTTCAAATGTAGGATGCAAATTCATTTTATGAGCCAATTGGCTATTGAGATTTGTTCCAGATTTAATAACTGAAAAGGTGTATCTTGATTGTGTTTTGTGAAGAGAGTTTTTCCTTTCAGAGCAAGTCACGCTGCTGAAGTGCCCTATCACACTCCATATTAACCTCCTACCCTCCTCCCAAGGATGAAACTTGGGGTCTGAGTAATATCTCGTTTAATATGCAGTTGCTAACTAAGATAACCAAATCCTTTTTAAGGACACCAAGTTCACAATCATCAATAGCTCTGAACCATTCATTCAAAAAGAGAATTCTAAATTAGTGTTTGGATCAAGAATATTAACAGAGATGATTACACTAATTTCAAGTCTAAATGAAGCATTATTTTTTAAAACCATGTACACTCCTAAATGTTATTTCCCATAAATAAGGCTTTCTGTCCCATCCTATAAAATGTACACCTGTTTATTGGAAGCTGTGGCTGTTGCAGCTTTCCGCTTGGGGTAGGAAGCAACAATAATTTGAGGAGGAGAATATGATTCAAGGAGACTGAGTGAATCAGGTTTAGTTGCTATTTCAGTACAAGACTTTTCAAACTCAGTCTTCTTAGCTGTATTGCTGAAAGCAATAGCAACCTTCCCTTCTATAACACTCTGAAGGAACACCTCAAGGTCACGGCTCTAGGCAAACTGTTACCCTCAAAAGGGAACAGGGAAACTTGTCTATTTCTATTATACACATGTATTTTGCCACCATTACTTCACTGTCGACTTAGAAATTCCATCCTCTGGTTTAGTCTTCCATAAGGAAAAGTGGTTCCATTACTGGAAAACTTACAGTTTAGATTGATGTCTCCATATGGCAGTGGCAGTAATGGTGAGTGCAATGGATGATGAGTGTAACGGAGAATAGGATTCCTCTTATAAATCTGTTCAACCACATCAGCATTTAGGCAGTTTTCCTATAGGGGTAAGGAAAAAAACAGGTTTTGGGGTCCAGCTTTAAGAATAATGCAATGCTTCCTGCCCTTAGGTTGGTTGTAAAAAACAGAGCAATCAGTGTTACCAACACTATTTGGTGCGAAATCTAGTTGTGGGTGCTGTGGCTGCTATGGCATGCTGTGGGCTATGAATGCTCAGTACCTGCTAACCTCAGGCCTTGGACAGGCTTGCTTTATCTGAGCAGTAAAAAACCCAAACTACAGCAGAGCTGCAGGACACCAAAATTAAGTATCATAACAATTTTTGAAGTATGTTTTCATTTTATATTCATTTTTACTCAATTAATTCATAATGGCAAATATGACATCTGTATTCAAGTTTTATTTAAAAGCATTTCAGTTAGAAGCTGCATGAGCTACCAAAGAAAATAATCCAAAGTGCTACTGTAAATCTGGTGCACCCACTCTGACATCCAAATACTGCTCTTGCTGTTCTTCTTAGGCCAAGTTTGTCAGGTGTGTGACCACTGTCTTCTATCAGTCCTGAATTCCATATATTTCACCTGCTCTGAAGAATAGCATTCATTATCTTGGAACTGAAAACGTAATACCCCTTTTCCATGAGAGAAGAGGTGGCACTCTCTAAGGGAAAAGGTCAGTAGCAGTTCTCCCCTCTTGACTATTTCTTTGGTCTCTTGTGAGAATCATCCTCTCTCATAAATGCACATTAGCTAAAAGCTCCAGAAGGACACTCTCTGGCTGTGCATGCACTGTCTCCAATGAGATCATAAAACAGTAAGCATTAATTGAATGTTTTTCTCATCACACAGAGATGTGAGATGCTTACCTCAGGCTATCATAAAAAAAGAAAAGGACCATAGTGGCAAAAAAAAAAGTCAGAAGAGCTGTTTAATCCACATCCTGATGTGCTGGTCACTGTGGACTGCGCCAAACATGTCTGCTACCTCACGAACCTGCACAATGTGCTCTACTGACAGGTGTAGCCATGTCTGTCAAGTCACACAAACCAATAAAACTTGTTGTTGTTTTAATGGCAGGAACTTAGCCCTCTTGCCTTCCAAGCTGCACTTCAAAGTTTGCTCTTCTACGCTTAGATAGAAATTCTTTTATCAGGTCAGAGAACACATTCAGGTTTCACAATTTTAGTCCACATCACTGTGTAGTTAAAATGTAATTTTCTGCTTTGTTACCCAATATGGCAAAGCCAAAACAAAGATTTAAGGAACCATTCTCTCTCACCCCATGTCATCCTGCTTGTGCCTACCTTAATATCCTGAATAAGCTGCTGAGTTGGAGTATCAATGGGTGCCTTTGTGTCAATCACGTTCTGGATGGCACTTGACCAGCGGGTTGCCTCATTAAGCAATTTCGTATGGAGACGGTAACAGTGTTTGCGTCCGTACACAGTCACATTCCAGTAACCTGGCAAACAGCAAAACTGGTCATCGTACAAGCTGCACCCCAGCAGACACCCAGTGCTGCATCCCAGACCATGCCAGCAGTCTGTCAGGAACTAAAGGTGTGCAAGTTATTAAGCATCATAATACAGATACTGTGGTATTAAAGGAGGCTTTCTCCTTTAAAGAAACCTAGGAGTAGCCTCAGACTACAACTATGCATCATGCAGTCCCTTGTTTTACCCAGTAATCTTAGCAAAAATCACTGTAAGACAACACTGTTAATACTGTGCAATACTCTTAGGTCCTTGTAGCTTGTGGGCCCTACTCCTCCAGTCCTGTCTGTAACAGGAAAATCTGAGACAGACTTGCTTTGTATGCGAGAGTCTTTCATAGTCCGTGGCACACGTACAAACAGGCATAAAGCTCAAACTACCTCCTCAGTCTTTAATTTTACACCAATGGAGTGGAAACTATGACACTAAGAGCATTTCAGTTCAAATTCTCTCTCTGCATCATTGTATAGCCTTTTAATGAAACAGATTCAGTAAAAGGAAATGTGTTTCATCTTTCACTAGTGAAAGCCTCTTTGAAGTGTCAGTGACCCCAATGAGATAATACAGGACTGTCAATTATTGCTTCTCATTTGCAAACAGACGCTTCTGAGTTGAAAACCAGTTCTGAAAGTGCACAGTGGAGCAGACTCAAGTGTAGTATGTAGGTTACCACAAACTGGACTCTTATTCTGCATCTCCCTATACCTGCTCCAATGTTGGTCCTCATAGTTCTTCAGCACATAAAATAATGTATGAGGAGAGTGCTATCCATGTCTTTCCCTGGGTCTTTGATGTGTAAGCATAAGTGTTCACACTAACTGGGCAGTAGTGTCAGCCTGTGATAATTTGAATGTTAGTGAGAACAAATTTTACTCCTCTATACATTACCTTTGTTTTTCACCCAGTAATTCACTGTAGAACACCTCAGTGACTTGGGAACCAGACTTGTTCATGGAACTGCACCCATAATAATCCATTTAAAATATTCTTTGTTTCATATTTAAAATATACATTGTTTCTTGCATTACTAGGTAGAAGGACACAAGGCATACTTAAACAAGAGCAAACAATTACCCGTCTCTTTGAAGATTTTTTCATCAGGTGGGACCACTGAGCAGAGGCTGTTCAGGACCAGTGTACCCAATTTCAAAGCGTTTTTCTCTGAACTCTTGTAGTAGTCCAATGAATTGTGTGTCAAAACAAACCAACGCTTCTTCAGTTTTAATGAGGACATCTTTGGGTTGTTCTTTACTTCCTTGTGTAGCCACCCTGTTAAGGACACAATTTGAATCCACTTCTTTTTCTTGAACAGAGTTGGACAAAAGTAGGTTGCTGAAAGTTAGTTGTACACTTTCAACAACAACAGAAACATTGTGTGAATTGATAAGCTCACATATGAAACAACATTGAGTAAAATTCTCAAACACTGAAATGATGAAGATAAAATGATTATGAAAACCTTTCAATTTTGATTTTTCACTAGAAGAATTATCTTGTCAACTTACAAAAACACCTTTTTCATCATTACAGTGTTTTCTTACATGGCACAGCAAGAATATAATTTCAGCTGTATTAATTTGTGAGTAAAGTCTACCACACAAAGATGAGGCTGCAAAACTAATCGTGTTGGCATATTACCCACATTGTATTGTGGGAACAATCTCTTCAAAGCATAACAGATGCTATTTACTTTTTACTCCCCCACTCAGTTCTTACCCCTCACAATGAATTCCTGTCCCTCCACTCTAGTGTCCCCCTTTGACCTCTGGAGCAGGGTTATCCAGTGATGCATCTCTTCAGGAGTGTCAGCATTACAGTGAAGAACACGATTAGCAGTGATGATAACAAATGAATTGGGTCTGTGAAAATAAATGACAATTCAAACAGCCTTTATAATCAGCATACATACTGTTTATCTCCACCCCTCACTGCATTTTCTATCCAGACAAATACTATCCACCTCTAATGCATTATTTAGTTATCACATAAAGAAAAATATTAAGCATTTGAAAAGACTCAGTTATGTTACATTCACACCAAAATGCAAAGGCTATGAATGGTGGGAAAGTTTACATTAAATTGCAGCTTGTCATATCTCAAAATAAATCTGTGGTGAGAAAAACTTGCAAACTTTAATCAGCTTTGCATGTGAATCAGAACTGTTTTAGGGTCAGATCTATTTAGATTGTCTGCCTCAGTAGGTAGCTACATTAGCTAAAACAAACTACAATATACAAAGGTCTATAGTAAAGCAGCGTGTGAACATGGATTCTTTTATTTTTAATGCAGTGCAACCCAATTCACTGAGAATACAATCTATTTTTAATGAGAGTCTGGCTTTTACCCAATCCTACACCAGGATTCACTGAAGCATGAAGAACTAGCCCAAGAGAAGTGTGCTGATGGCTCTCTGGATCAGACACGCAGGTTCCTCAGCCTACAGTGCTTGCTTTAACCCTTTACCATTATTTTTTTCATCTGCAGCAAACCTCCAATACATAACATAAAATCCCCCCACAAGACTAAAAAATTCCATGTGAATAATGCTTACAGGAGAAATGCTTAACTTATTGCATTAACTTAGTACAGGAGAAATGCTAATTTAAAATTGTGAAAGCTCTGGACATTTGTGTAGTATTGTTTAGGAAACCTGGGCTTGTAAACTCACTGTTACTTCTGGTATCAGTGTTTTGGTGGGCCAAGGATAAAGCATTAACTTTAAACTGTTTTACACACGTACACAATGAGGAGAAACTGGAGTGAGCCCCTACAGTTGAAATAACACCTCACATCCAGTAACCTTATAAACCAGTCGTAGTCTGAACCCAGATTACTTTTTATTTCCCTAAACACCATTAGTAGTTTAAGAACTAAGAATAACCCGATATTTTTGTTGTTTTTGTGCTGCACTGTCTTCTTTGTTAAAAGACACTTTTATTCTGAGGAAATAATTTTCATCCCTGAAGAATACAACATTCATGAAGGAGAAACTGAACAGAAAAAAAAAATTAAAATTAAATTTTCTGCCTACTACATTACTAAGGAACTAAAAAATCAGCTGTTCTTTTTTTCAGGAGCATTACTTGTGTAAATGAAAGAAATATTTAATCTTCCAGTTTGGATCAGTTTAGGAGCTGAAGAGTTAAGGTATGCAGCAGTGTCACAGAAGTTACTGAAGCCCCCCCAAAATGCACCATCATTCCTATTCCATGTTTTAATATGTAGTGTTTAGTGCAATGAAAAGGGAGTTAATAATGAAAAATTTTAATACATGGCTGGCCAGTAGAATGTAGAGATTAAAGCATAAAGTGTCTGATTTTGGCTAGAGACAGGAGAAAAAGAAAGTCACCAGGTATGGTTCTGACTTACCTGTCTGGATTGTCAGCAGCACAGACAGAATCAATTAGTCCTACATCGAGTGTACCCTATAAACAAATATCCAACCAGAAAATGAGGAAGACATTCACTAATTACATTACCCACAATACTCTTCTGAGAGGCAGGAGAAAGAAGCAGCAGCTTTGATCCAGCAAAATGAACTGCAGGTTTGGGCATCAGTTTCTCTTAAAACTGCAGTTCATTAAAACTGCTGAGGGGAAAACTAAGAGACTTAGATTAATAGATCCAGTAAAAGATTATTTGTAGTTAGGATGAAGCAGCTCAAAAACTGCTCTTTCCTATGCTTTCAAACATGCTTGAAGTTTTCACTGAAAACTGCTATCCTAATATAAATGGCATCCTCTCAAAACAAACTTCTAAAGCCATTAAGCATAAATTTTTGTTTTCCTTTGCTTGATATTAGGTTTCAAATGGATTCCATTAATTACCGTGTATGTTGTATAGAATGATAAATGCAGGATCAGAGAAATCTCAAAATCTTAACTCTTGGGTTTTTAATGTACTCATTAACAATCTCTGCAAAATTTCAAAATCAAGTATACACTGTGATGTGATAGGGAAGTGGACCAGAAAAAAACACCCCCAAGACCAACAGTCATTTTTCATCAAGGTGAATGATGGGAGAGAAATTAGAAGTCACACTCACTCTTTGTACAGCTACAGGACCAAGGACATGGAAGCTCCAGCCAGTGTCACAGCCACCACCACATTTAAACAAAGTAGGTTGTGACTCTCAGAAGCTCAGGGCCACCACGGTGCCCCTGTTTTCTAAAAATATTTGGTTTGAAAAGTTCTTCAGATTTAGACTTACCACAGCATTCTGCGGATTTGCCTGCTCATCATGCATCTCCCGGATCTCCTGCTCTGTGGACGCATGGACTTGACTCAGTACACTGAACCACTGGCTGGGGAGAGAAAGGCAGCAGTGTAAGTAAAATTTTGGCTCTGCACAAGCCTTCTGTCACCTTTGCTCTGCAGAGATCTAGCAGGTTCTGCAGGTTTTTGGAATTGCTTAAGATTCCTTTTGTCAACAGGCATAAAAGCAGCGAGGCTTTATGTCAGTTCAAGTAACACTGGGTGCAAGCAAGCCCCTCCAGGTCTCCCATCCAAGTTTGTGTCATACCCTTCTTGCTGACAACAAGTACACTTGTATACTAAGTGGGATCTCTGAAAAACTGCAGTAAACACACTGAAACATTTGAGTGCTTGGAGAGTCTTTGTAACACATTCCACATGTTTCATCTGGAATAAAATACATTGCTAGCTATACACAAAGCCTTTAATGGGAATCCCAACCTTCAGATTTTAAGTTGTGCTGCACTGATAGTGTGACTGGTAGTGATTTCTTACTGTGATACTTCTGCAAAGACCACCCAAGTCCATTGAGTTCTCTGTAGCAGCACAACTGAGAGGGAAAAGAGAATAAACCCCAAACAAATACCTCCACAGTTTTTGTTCTCCATGGAGAACTGAAAGATCCAGCTGCTGGAAGGATGGGCAAATTTGTGCCACTCCAGTGGCACTGTATATTTCCACAAAAGAAAAGTGGCAAAGGTTTCCAGTGCTTCAGCCCCTAGTCCTGAGCAGCAATTGCAGATGGATTTAATTCCAGCCACACCTTCTGCTTCTGGGAAACCTCCATCCTTCTGGCACTTGCATATGATAAAGCTCAACTGCTCTAAGGAATGCCACTGAAATCTAAGGGCAGAGCTTGGCCTGTTCAACAGGTTCCTGAATGCCATTCTTTGAGATATGAATTTGCCATTCTAATGAAAACCACCTGGGGCCAAGTTTTCAAAGGGCTCAAAAGCCCAGCCTTTAAAACAGACAACTCACCTTCCTGCAGAGGCTCCTCCGCCACCACGGGGTTGAGAAAACACTCAACCTACTGCCAAACTACTGGACTTAAATATCAAGTTATCTTTCCTGCAATTGCTTTTAGCCACAGAATTTATGCCTAGGACACTGAAGAGGTGCCTCCTTAACTACAGCATTCAGAAGCCAACCAATGATTCCCCCAAAATGTAGATTTCTAGAAACTGAACTGCTAAAATAGCTTGAGAAAAACTGTATAGGCTGTCAAACAGTACCATCACTGCCATATCCTAAATTCTTTTTATCAGCTCATGCTTTTATTAGAAACAGTGCAAGCAATGAAGAAAAACAAAGATTGAGAGTGCCAGACCATAAAGCAGATGAGAACATATTTAATTCTGATTTTTTTTTTAAGACTCAGAGACACCCACAGAAAGGTTGTACTTAACACTTTGATGGATGTAAGGCAATGCCACAAAAAAAAAGGAGAGAAGCTGTCATATAGAGAGGAAGGACCACCAACTGAAGAAAAGCTTAAACTGAAGTAAAGAAACAGAAGAAAACTAAGCCTCACCTACCAAAAGATTCCCACAAATTAAATTCAGCTTTCCTTTCTGGGATCAGGAATTGCAAATGTATTTAAAGTGAAACTTCTATTTCAATTAAAAAAAAAAAAAAAGAAGACTTCATAGCACTGTATGCACATCTAGTGATAATTTATGGATGAATTTTAAAGAATTACTCAGAATTTTCCTGATTTCATTTAATCTTTGTGTAAACAATGAAAATGAAATTAATCATGGAACTTTGCAAAAGACAAAGGCAGACTTTATTTTTGCTTTCTTCCCCCTCAGGACCTCCTTTGTTTTTCAGCTGAGTCCCAGAACAGAGAAATAGGGAAAAAGGCTAGGGATTTGAAAGGAACAAATCCTCAGCAATGTCTGCCCACTGAAGCATTACTTGTTAAATAACAGTAACTCCTCTTCTGGGGGCCTGTACTGTGTTTTTCTTGGTTTTTCCCTTAATACAAAAATACAAAAAGCAACCTCAGATCCCGATCTAACCCAGATACAAAATATTTTTTTTCAACAGCAGATGTGGACCAAACACAGCCCAATGATTCACACTTCACTTTTCACAATGCTTTATTAACAAGGCTTTGACTTAAGCGTGTCTGCAAATCCCTACACATCTTCCTCATTAAGTCTTCTGGCATGAGTGAGAAAAAAGGAACAGGAAATACACTGGTAAAAGGTAATTTAATCTGGATGGTTTGTTATATGCACTATACACAACAAGAGTGTGTAGTGTCTCCTCCTCCATCTTTAAGAAAGAAATGAAGGAGATGCATGGCAACAGACAAGTCTGTGTGCTGATAATTGCTTATTGGTCCCTAGTGCATGCACACAAGTCTGGTAGAAGAGACTTCAGCTAAGCCTTCCTTTTAAAATATGCTTACATCCCACAAGAATCTTAACAGTAACTGCTAGAAAGCTCCTAAGTTATTTCAAGGATAACTTTAAGGATACCTAAAAAAATGAGGACAGATTTTGCATTGCTACATCTACATCTGTACTCAGGGTCCTGTGATATAGGAAGGCATTCTACCTTTGGAAAGAACAGAATATAAAAGAACTTTTAAGGCTTCTGGGCAAAGTAGCTCAAGCAATGTTGACAAAGGCCTGTATTGTGGCCTTGGGGCAGCAAGGCAATGGGTAATAAGCTCTGATTACTAAATTAACTTTATTTAAATGCTTAATTTTTATAGGTAAGCTTATTATTATCTTGCATGAACTGTAGCATGGGGATTTTTTTTGTTAAATATGCTCTACAACTGATCTGACAAGTCAGACTTGCTCCTCACCCACCTGCCTCCCCCATGGTTAGATATGGATCCTTTAGCAACAAAAGCAAGACCCTTTTTAAATATGCAGAATGGGAAGCACTCTCTTACACACTCCTCTTACATGAATATGCTTTTGTTCTAAAATACAGTGACTGCAATTGCAACTTCTATCTGAAAAAAATTTAGGTTCTGCTTAAACAAACAGGTCTCATCCCTAAGAACAAAGTGCTTCATTTCAGGCAGACAAGGTCTCAAATATTGATTTGATTAATGAAGCTAAACACAGCAGGGTAATCCACAAGCCAAGCATCTGTGGCTAACAACTGCTTCTCTACAGACAAATTGTATTTCAGAAAGTTGCTAATAACTTGAGTAATGGCCAAATTCTAGGCAAACCTTCACTGGCAATCTGACTCTTCCCAGTAATTGTCTGCCACAAGGTTTCTTCCTCAGCAAACCTTTCAAAAAGTGTGCTAATGCAATGTGTTTAACACAGCCTGAATATTTTGTGATAGTGGTCAAACAAATTAGTGACAAAGTCAGAATGGCATAGAGGTTAAAAAGGAAAAGAAGAGGAAAAGAAGATAGGCTCAATGATTTTAATACCTTGCATCCTCAGGAGATTCAGCAATTAAGTGGTAAGTCCTATCACTCATTATTAGATCAATACCATTTTCTTTGCCTGTATTATCAACAATCTCTCTGAAAAAGAAAGGGAAAACACCAAGATTAAGCATTACAGATTATCAACATTTAGAAAATTCTGTTCTGCTGAGAAGCTCACAAACTACTGATACTTAAAACAACAGCAGTCAGTCTTCATCAGGTTCATTTGCAAGACTCATAACGTGATTTATCAGACCCGTATTAGTTCACCAAACTATAGCTGTGTTTTCTGCCTACACAGTATAAATATTCAAACTACTATGAGTGTCACTGCACCAAAATGACCATTCTGTTACCATTTTACCAAGAACTAAGAAAAACAAAACATTATCAAAGCCCAAGAGAGGCAAAGATAACTGAGTTAAGAAATGGATGTATTGCTGAACTGACTGCATAACCAAGTGATTTTTGGAGTGCTAAAAAGAAAGATGTTGAAGATTGAAAACTGAAAGCAAACAAAACCTGGCTTAGTGATTGTGTGGTTGTGAGTCAGCATAATGACAACCCCAAACATGACTTCCAGAAAAACCTAAGCACTCATCTGCTGAAAAAGTACATATTTCTAATTTTTAGTTTGGACATCTAAGCATTGATATGAAAACAACTGTGAAGATTTTATCAACAATTAATGTATGACATTAGATTTCCCTGTAGGTTAATAAATAAACTTAATTTCCTTTTTGCTGTTTTGCTGTATTTGTCTGAAGCTTACTATTTCCTTTGCTGGCTACATTTCCTTATCAGCTATAGTATTCTCATAAATGTCTGTCCTACAAACAATATATGCAATATCAGACACATGAGGACGATCTATCTGCTGTCAATACAAAAAGCTGTATTTTGTACTGACTCCTTCCCTCTCAGTAACACTGTCCAATAGAATACCTCCCTGTCTTGTGTTTTAAGTGAATCAGCCTGAGATTTTTAAAATTGAACAGGGACCCTAATAGAGAGTGGTGAAATACGTGAGTTGCACTGTAGGTTAGGACAGCACTCAGTAAATATTAACATTATCTAGAAAAGCTATTGTTTATTTCTTATGAAACACAGTTCTTTAAATACATGTACCTTTTCTTTTAGCTAATTTATACACAGACAGTCATTGATTGAACCTACATTTCAAACCAGGTTCAGTAACCATTGTCTGACAATTTTGAAGGTACGTGCAGCAAAGAACGTCTTTTTGAAACTCTTTTCTGTCCTACTTGAAATCAGGCTATAGCCAGGACTGCCAAGAAAAGATTAATCAAAGATTTCAATTTAGTTTAAGCTCTCTGTTAAAGTAACAAACAAATTGGATAGTTGCAGATTACAAGGCACAGAGCAGAATTGAGTGTTACTAACCATTTCTGTTTCTCTCTACTTTGAATGAAAGTTTAGGTACACTTTATAGAGAAAAGAGACAACTAATGTCAGCACACTCTAATTATTTAAATTAGGTAGATAATCCTAAATTGTTTAGAAGGAAAAATACCATCCAGTAGAAAACTTTTTCTGCATGCTTCAGGAAGCGTAAAACTCTTAGGCTTAAGGAACTTCAGTTAACAAGACATAAGTTATTAGGTTTAGTAATCTTGCCTTTTTAATGAATATATGCATTTTAAAGACTTTTCTACACTACCACAATTATTTAAAGCATGAAAAAAAAAATCTAAATACATACAGAAGATTCAGCTTTGACCCATGCGAACTTCAATATACTCAGGGCCTATAAATTCCACCCTCTTCATTCTGGGTTTGCCTGCAGCTACAGACTTGGCAACATGCCCAAATTTGCCTTGGGAATCATTACAGTCTAAGCAGGGCCTCTAATCTGGGAGAAAGCATAGATGGGTTCATTACAGCAGCATTTTTCTGAAGTATTTGGCAGTGACTTAGCTCTGGAGCACTCTCTAGACTTAAGAGAGAGCCAACTAAGGACAACACTTGCTTTCACAAACTTCACCACACACTTTCCTGCTTGCATTCACACAATTTGTAGGCAGGGCACTCAAAGTCTTCCCAGACTGAGCCCCAAATACCATTTAGAAGGAACCATGGCTAACATAAAACCATGTAAACCTACTTGGCAGTTCGGACATCCATGGCACCCTTTAGCTTTTCTTCACTGTCATTTTCGAAGTACATCAACTTGGACTGTCTCAGAACAAACCATCTTTTCTTCCAGTTCCTTCTGGAAAGCGTGGATGATCCACCCCCCTTTTTGTGAAGCCAGCCCTGCTTAAGTGCTTCCTGCTTAGAACGAAACCACAGGAAGGTCTCATCTTTCAGGACACACCAGCGTCGCTTCCATGTGTTGATTAAGCCACCTGGCAAGAGAGACAAATGTGGGTTCATATGCAGTTAAAACAAACAGCTGTATCATAAAACAGATGCTATGACCAACAACATTGCAGTTAAACTGAGTCTCTGCTGTAAGCCACAAAACCTCATTTTTGCATATCCTTATGGCCACCAATATTATTGTCAATCTAAACACCCTTAAATTGTAAATTGTAGTGAGTCTCTGTATTACAAAAACATATCTAACATACATATAATTACATGTACATATAGATAACATATCTATAATAATAAATTACTGAAAAGTCTTGCTGCACATGAGAATCTTATCTTTAAGGCAGCTTTCAACATATTTCAGTGATAATCTAAAAAAGATTTAGCATTAAGCTCTCTCCAGGTTATTAGGAGGAAACGATGTTTAACTCAAATCCACAAAACCCAGCAAAGCCGTGTTTAGAGTACGAAATACACCAGAGTGAGCTCAGTGCCACCAAAGTGTGGCCACAGAGTAGGCAAAGAACCTTGTACTGGAGTTACATCACAGTCATAAAAACCTTAACCAAATTGATAAGCTGCTGTCATCCCACAAAAACTGACTGCTAGGTGTGTCAGAAAGTAGAAGCCATGCTACTGTCAACTGCATTATTTTTCACACAAATGTTGTGGTGTGTACACTCACAACTGTTCCTATTCCAAGCACATAAGGTATGCTATAGAGATGAAATCATACAAGGATTCAGCTAGATTACAATTTGCTATCAACCATCAGAAGATAAACCCAAGAATTTTAAGCAGAAAACTCCTGTGTATATTCTTTCATAGTCTCTCATACCCCTTTGCTTACATGTAACCTTCTTCATGTCTTCCAGATCCAAAGTGAAATTTGACTAAGGTCAGTAAAATTGGTCTGCAATGTAGAATGCTGTATATGTTACAACGTTTTGAAAGCAGGAATCAGCTTTCCTCAAAATTTGTCACAATTTGACTTTGTGAGTTATTTTTCTGTATTTATACTGAATATTTCATTGTTTGCAAGCCAGCAAAGATGTAAGATGAAACAGAGCCAAAAATGTTGATCTTTTTTTGCAGAGGGGAAAAACATTGCTAGATCTAAGCCACTGCAACTAACTTTACTTGAGAACAGCTCAAATTAAATAAAGTCACTTTTCCATTACCCTTTGAAAAATGAAAAAATAGCTTAACTCTACAGAGTTAATACACAATAAGTATTTCTGGTTATTTTGTCGATTTAGCAAATTCTGATTCATCCAGTACCTTTCATGTACAGAAAACTGTGAAAGTAGGGCAGGCTGACACAGCTATAGACTGAATCCCTCCGGTAGGAAAGTTCATCATCTGTATCAAACCTGGAGTCAAAATCTTCTTCACTGTCTTCAAACTACACAAGAAAAGGAAAGAAAGATCATAATCTCTCAGGAAAGAGTTTAGATCAAGTTGGTTTAGAAGACTCTAGCCAAAGCATTTTATCAGGTATTGGAAAGACACGATTCCTCATTGGTTTTCACCCAGCTAACAAAGGAAGGAGTACATCATAGTAAGCTGCAGCTTGAACTGTTTGATTACACAACAAATCTGTGTAAAAGCTTTGTAGATGGCTCAGGAAAGTTATCCCTTTGCAAGAGTATGGTCAGGGTAAGCTACCTAGTGCTACTTGCCCCTATCACTGAAGTGCTGTGGGGAACAGCTTAAAAAAAATACTGAAAAAGAAACATTGCACAAGCTGTGGTACTAGCTTTCCCTCACCCCAGAAAGTCAGTATTTCTGTTCTGTATCTGACACACAACCAGTCATGCAGCAGGAAGGCATCCTCAACAGAGACACTGAAAGTGTTTTTTTCTCAGGCAAGAACTGTTGAGTTATTCCAACACCCACAATGGCTCTTGGACTTGTTATCACTGCCTGAAATGTAGTATGATATTATATCTTTAAAGTTTTCCTTATAAACAAGTCAGTGTTCCTGAAACACCTTTTCACTTTCCCAATCAGTCTCACAGAAACACTGGGTGAGTGGTAGAGGAAATCATATGCTTTCAAAAATATTTGTAGAAGGAAACCCCACAGTATACTCAGTGAATAGCACTGAAAAATTTCTCTGCAGAGTATGTGTCTGCCTCAATAATTTAAACATTTTCCATTGCGTGAACTTTACTCTCCAAATAATCTCAAAATATATCTGGCATATCAGGGACATCTGCAAGCATCTTATTCTTCAATATTCTTGCAATTGCACACGTAACTAAATTTAGTTTTTCTGAAATCAATTCCCCTACATGCTATCTGCTGCCCCAACTCCAAACATACGCACAGAGAAGAATTTTGCCGTGCACTGAGCTCCTCACCTAGCAAGTGAGGAGCAACACACAGTGCTGCATTAAAACCATATCTGTGCAGAAGCCCAGCAAACAGCATCTGAGCTGCCTCTGACTCTAATGCACTCACCCCAGTGGCATCTAGATGGCAACAGACCACTATTTCCACAGGCGCTCTGAGCAAATCAAGCTACACAATGTTTTCTAAGAACAGCTACAGTGAGTCTATTGCTGCACAGCAGGGAAAAGAAAAATCAGAAAGCACCTATCAATTATTAGATAATAAAAGCATTGCTACTCACAGAAGACTGAGCTCCCTCAGAGCTGAACCGGTACGCTCCAGAGCTGTTGTACGTCCCCACTGAGCAGCGGTAGTCCGGGGACCACTGGCTACTGTGCGAGTTAGAGAAGGTCACACTGCTGCCAGAAGTGATAGCACCATCTTCATAATCGTCCTGGTCGTAATCGTAGTCTCCATCGGGAGAAATAAGCTCCACAGGATTTGGGGCTCTGCAGGATACATTTTCTGGCATGCAGTAGGTGGATTCACCGCTGGAAGAGTTGTGGAGGCTCACCGTGTCATGGGCAGGAGGTACGACCATGGCGTCGCCGGCAGCAGGAACTGTTGGCACCACGGTATCGTTCATGTAAGGATCCTCTTCTGAGGAATCATCGCTTGTTCTGATGCCACTGGTCCTTTGATCAGAATGGCCATGCTCACTCGGGTTGGGTGAATCCTTAAATGCATCATCATCGGCTTCAAAGCCCTCATCTACCTCTTCCTCAGGATACGGCTGGCTGAAGTTAAAATTGGGCTTTTCACTGCAGGCATTTCCAGTCTGTTCAGCCAGCTCAGCAGGATACCCACTGCCCACAGAGAGAGACCTCTCAATGTTTCGGACGCATTCGTCAATCTCATCGAAGTTCAGAGATTCCAGGAACTCCTGGGCTGCTCGGCACGCTTCATCCTCAAGCCGCCGGAGCTCCTCATCTCGGCGCTGCTGCAGCCTCTGTAACGAAGCCTCTGTCAAGGACAGCTCCTGCTGCTTCTTCACACGCTGCAGGTCTTCGATTTCTTTTTCCAGACGCAGGATCTCTTCCACCTGCCTGCTTTCTTTCTGCTTCTCCACCTCCTGCTTCAGCTCTGCCTCCTTCTGAGCTTTCTGAATGGCAGCCAGTTCCTGCTTCTTTCTCTCTTCTTCAGCCTGCATAAAAATGAAATGAAACAAAATAAAATCAAGTTAGGCCCCTAAATGCAAACTTCTTTTTAAAAATTTATTTCTAAAGCTCTATAATCCACCATGCTAATTCATTTAAAAGGAGCCCAATCTTCCTATCAGCAAGAAATGAAAAGGAAAGAAAAAGAAAAAAATTAAAGTATGATTACATTTAGCCAGAGATAGCTGAGCATAGGAAGTCCAAGTATGTGCAGAAAATTCAATCTTTGCCAGAAATTAAATGAAGCATTAGGTGAAGGAAATTTCCATGCAAACTATATTGAGTTTCCTTTGGCTTTATCTGCCAGCTCCTGTAATTAGTTTAGTTCTAATGCTACAGGTACCTTTTATTTTTTTAATTGCTGGGTTGAGATACTCAAATAAACAGAGTGGCTGAAAGCATTAAGAATATCATTTACCTGCTGGGCAAGACGCTCTGCTTCTTGCCTTTGTCTTTCCCTAGAAGTGAGTGAAGAAAAAAAGTCAGTCAATCAAGCTCAACATAAGCTCATCACATTCCTTTGCTACAGCAACAGCTCAGCTTACAGAGATCATCTGCCACTGGGAAAAGACAGCCAAAAATAAGATCACAACGAATATGTCTGTGAACATGAGGCTACCATGATAGCTATATACATCTTATAGCAAAAGCAGCAAAGGTTTCCAAAATCACTTGTTCAAGAATAGCCTGAAATAAAGGCTTTCAGACCAACACCTATTACAGCACTGGCAGGAGAGTGATGTAAGCCAAAGACTGCACCTTTCTTCCTCCTCTTTCCTTCTTTCCTCCTCTTGTCTCCGCTTCTCCTCCAGCCGCTCCCTGTAAAGACGCCGAGCGAGCTGGCCTCGCCGCTGCTTCTGAAGGACCGTGGCTGCTTTCTTCAGGCACAGGAACTTCTTCCTTCCACTGAATGCTCTGTAGTTCTTCTGTATCACAACCACATAGTACAGAACCTTTCTATACCGCTTTCTGGGATGAGGGAAAAATAGAAGCAAATTCATAATGAAACAGCTGTGGGGGATCTTGCTATTGTGACCTGCAATAATAGTGAGCCCATGATAGTTCTAGCTCTGTGATAGTTCCACTACTGTACACATTCTTCTCCCTTTGAGAAGCAAGAGTCTCTCATTTCTTGACAGCACCATGTGTGTTTTCTTTAAGGAAATGCATGTCTTACATGTTCTTATGCCAAGGAGATGCTAAAAAGACAGTTCTGTGTGTGCACACATGCAGAGAAAGAATATATATAGTCATCCCACATCTCTGAAAAGAAAGACCATGTGCAGCAGGATAGCTGGCATTAAAAGGGGATATTGTTTTTAAGTAACATACTGGTCAGAATGTAAGAACAGGACTAATAAGCACATGAAAAGAAATTACCTCATTATGAAAACAAGCTTCCTTAAACTGCCCTAAACTGACTTGTAGAAAAAGCAGAGAAATAAATAGATGGGATGAACAACTCCACCTAACACATAATGCATGAAGCCAGGTAAACAAGTCAAACATTAATCAGTAACGTAATGTCTTGGTTCTCCAAGAACCAAATAGATTAGTTTTTTTTTCCTTCTGTTTTCTTACCATGAAGAAGCAAAGATAAATCAGGATCTCAGCTGGTGACTTGGGGCACCCCCACTAGGTGCCATCCAACTAGAGTTCCTACCATGGCTCTAATGCCATAATACAATCAGATGGATACTGGCTGACCTCCAAATTTCTGTATTGTCCTATTCATTTGATTAAAACAATTCAAACTTTGCATTATTCATGGGTATTTTCAGCTGCTGTTTTCAAAAGCCACTTACAGGACTTGAATGCCTGGCCCCTATGAAAAGTTGAGAATTGTGCCAGAAGGATTTAACTTCTTGACAACTCATTCATTTATCTAAAATCCTTACTATTAATATTCTCACGTAGTCACTTACCGTGCTGCATACCCCAGGATGTGTGCTCGGATGATCATTGCTGCCTTGGTGACTTCCACCTCTCGCTGTTTCTCCAACTTGTGCTCTAAGGACTCCCGGAGAAACACCTACGTGAGAAAACTGGCTTAACAAATTTTGGAGAGCATCATATTTAAGGGAGAGCCAGCTCAGTCCAAGCAGCAAGACCCAGCTTTGAATTCAGAGAAAAATGTACTCTTTCCTCAGGAGAAAAAGCAAAATGTACTCCTCTTAAAAGAAAACACCTGCAAATTATCCTCTAACTTTGGATTTCCGTGAGAAGGGTCAGATTACTCCATTGTAACTTTTAATTAGGAGCAGGGTTTTTCCAAAAGTAATGTAATTACTGGATTTATTAAACAGCCTTTCCCACCAGAACAACACAGACCAAAGAAGCTGCAAGACTTAGCATGAACTTTCTAATCAGAGCAGCAGAAATACCACCCTGATAATTTACTTTTTCACAGGCACATAGGCTCCACAAGGCTTGCTGCTTTCAAAGACATTGCTGCAGGACTGCAGAAGTAGGCAGAAATGAGAGTGCCTTCATGTTCACATCACCTCAACTGTGTTTTCCTGCTGCTACAGGAGAGAGCCATGGGGGCCAGCCACCCTCCCACAGACAAAATGCTTCCCAGACTCTCTTCCAAGCACTAACCTGGATCATTCACCTGCACTTCAGCACATGGCACTGATATAAACTGAGCTAGCACAGCCTATTTTGCCTTAAATGAGCAAAACTGCTTCTCCAGCCAAGCAGGAGCATGGGGGAGGCAGCTTCCCTCTCCCACCTGCCTTGACATCTGCTCTTTACCACACACTCACATAGTGGTGAGCTATCTGCTGTCAGCGCTTTTTCCAGCTCTTCTCAACTTTTCTTTTTTAAAGGCCATGTATGCTGGTGTCAGCTATGGGTGACAACAGCCTGGCATGCTGCTGCCTAACACATGGGCAGCTGGAAATAGCCAGTTCAGTGACACTTTGATTTTGTGGGATGACAGCCAGGCTGTACACCACAACATGGGGATGAGGAAAGCTCATGGACACGGTGGGCTCTGCTAAGGGAGGAGGGCTGCAAAGACATCAAAAAGCAGGCAGGCATCTTTGAAGTGCTGGGTGTTTTCTCTTGATATGAAAAAAGCCCCCAAAAAACCCCCCAAAAACCCCAAACAACCCAATGGACTTTTGGGGGTGGTCACACGCGAAAGAAGTTGGTTTTCCTCTGTGTTTACGTGAAAAAGAGCCCATCGTCAAAAGCCAAAGCAGCACTCTCGAGGAGAGGTGCAGTTGTGAGCTTTGAACAAAGCTAGAAAGGGACTTGCTAGCACAAATGACCCAAGAAACAGGAACAGAAAAAATCCCACAGAAAGTCTTGAAGTCCCAAAGTCAGAGCTGCACTGGGCAGCTCTTTCTATATGAAGTTTTCCCTCATGGTAAAAGTCTTTTCTTTAACTCAGTGGGCAATCTTTCTTTACTCTACACACAGACTTCCAAAAACACAACAAAATTATTCAGAAAAGCATTCAGCTACTTCTGGAACAAAAATGGATGGTAAAAAGATGTTAATCTCAGACTAAAGCCTTTTCCTGAACAGGTGCATTGCAGCATGAGATATAAAAGACAAGGAAAAAAATCACACTGAAGCCAAATCATTGCAATGCCACTATTATCCCTTTAAAATAATACAGGGGCAGGATAGTGCCTCATCCCATGCTCAGTCTGAAAGCAGTGTCCTCTTGTGCTCTTCTCCTGTTTGTGCAGTCTCACAAATGTGCAGGCAGCTCCTGGGGGAGGATGAGCCCAGGCTACAGTAAGGGAAGTTAAGACAGAGCTCTGGCTCCTGCCAAGGTCCTGAAGAGCAGTTGATAAAAACAATTTCTGATAAACATGTGTCCCTAAGATGCCAAAGCACTCTCCAGGGTCCATGCATAAATACTGTTAATATGCTACATCTGAAATAGAATGGGATGCACAGCCCAGCTCTGCAGCCAAATCTGCACCGCCAAAAATGCTATCACTGTGCTATTTGTAAGCCATTGGCTACAAAAATGGGATGGAAGATGACATCAATTGCCATCAGAATATTTCTGATTCTTTCTTCTTTCTTACAGTCACTGTAAGATGATTAAAACTACTTTCCCAATGCAAATCGAAGAGTCCTTAAGCATACAGAGGAAGAGAAGAAACCCTTCCAAACCATCCAATCGTCGGGAGAAAAGTGGGAAGGGAAGAGCATTTCTTACAGAAGTCAATTAGATTTTACAAAATATATTTGCTACCTTATGGCACTAAAAAGCGTTTTTAAAAAGTTTTTAATATTTAGGAGATCTCAAATCCTGAAATGACGAAATCTTATCCCAAGTCTGCAAAGCTTTCACATAATTTGCTGAAATCCAAGAGCACAAATCACAAGCTGCTGTCTACAATCAAACTTGCAAAATGAGCACGTAAAAACACCTGGATTGTTTCTTTCTCAAATTAAAATTTGATTCTTTAATTTATTCTAAAATAATTTGATATTTTTTTCTTTAAAGAAAAAAAATGTGGGCAAATTTCAGGTTGTCTGGTAGAATACATATCAAGGTCTAATGTACCTTTGGAAAAGACTCAGACTAGGATGGCAAACACACTTGGAGCTCAATTCTGCCATGTGAACACTGGCTAAAATTCTTCCCCCTGATTTCTGCCACTGAAGAGGTATTGGCTAGGTTGGTTTACTAGTCTGAGTGGGGCTCCATACAGAACAAAAGTGTTACCCCATGTTCCATACTTCTAAAAATGAAAAAATCCAAATATCACATCTTAAGTTCTGATCCTCATCGGTGCTACCACTTGTGAGCAGGGACAGAAAATTCAGGGGGACACACTCTGTGACTGAAATCACCAGTCAGTTTCTATGTGCCTTAGACAGCAAATTCCTCAGCACAACCATTAATTGTTGCTTTAAGAGTTTCAAGAGTACCAACAGGCATGCTCAGCTTCTTTAAAGGCCAGAAGTAATTACCATTAGAACTACATCTCTGCAGCTGAGCAGTCTAAATCCTGTTCCCTCAGCTTTGTATATGCACCAGCACCACAACATGCACAATCAGGTTATTTTACCTTATTTTTCCCAAGTTGCCATTCAGTGCTGGTGCTGTCATACAGACGAAGTAAGACGGCACATTTCTCATTTAAATCTTCAGGGAGTGTTAAGTTTCTCATCAGGACTTTATACCTGGCAACCAAAAAGTATTTATTGCTTCATTTAAGAGAGTAAGTTCTATTTTTGCCATATGATTATTTTTACTTTTATTCCTCAACATGGGAATATTGGCTTACACTTGAGTCCACAAGTTAGTGTGTTTACCTTTTATAAAAGTCTTGAAAGGGCCTCCGGACTGGGAAACCAGCCCTCCGAATCCTGACTGTCTCCAACATCCCAGAATAGCGCAGCTGGTTGAGCACCACTGTCTGATCAAACTGGTCTGGCATCTGAAATGAGCAGGTTCAAAACAACAATTTTAATAGCAATGGTTAGAGATGTCAGGGGAAATAAAGAAGGGCAGATTGTATGAATCTGAAATGCACAAAGCCTAACAACTGGCTACACAATGTCTTAAAGGATATTAGCAGTTCTGAGCATATAAAAATACCTACAGAATGGAAATCACAGGTTAATTACAGAAAATCATTTCCATAGACAGAGCATTTATAGCCATTTAATCTAATAAACTGTCTCTTTCCACTTCATGTGTATTTGTAGGCTATTGCTGTGTAGGCAGAAGCAACAGAAAGAAGCCCAGGCAGCTAACAGGTCAACAGCTATAAAGCTTGACTATTTTGTTTCTTCAGCAACTGAATTTAAAGTCCTTGTAGAGGATCCCAAATGTTGAAGATACACAAATACAAGCCACATGGATTTTATAAAAAACAAAATCAGAAGGACAGAAAATATTCCATTTTTAGCGTATTGACAATTACCTGCTATGGACAGGGAGGAAAGTTTGCCAGTGGTACCTCAAATCTTAAATAAGCTGTATTTAAAAGAGTTTCTAGTTATTGCTATCCTGAACAGTAGAAATATTCTCTTCTGTAAACAGACCTGACCCCCGACCCCCCTCCACCCCTGCTTGTCTGAAGTCAGTTTCCCTCAGTTTGCCTGCAGTTCTTTCAGCATTGTTTTCCATTCAGAAAACAGACAACCCCACAGCCACTCAGTTATGGAAACCTGTGAATACTGATCAGTATGGTTCTGCCACTGGGAGCCTCAAGAATGCTCTCATCCCCTCTGAGAACCCCTCAAGTCACCTATGTTTTCACCATGGTTTGAGGTGACCCAGACAGAGCCATGCAAAGCTGCTCAAGACAGCGCTAATTGCTGCCTGGCAAAACATGGGCAACCCCCATATGGAAATGCCACCACATGTAAACACACCATTTAATTCATCAGTGTGAATTATCATCATCCACTTTAACCCATCAGCTGACCCTCCTCCAGAGTCATTAGCAGAGCTGGAGCACTGTGTTCACTATTTTGCAAGTTCAGGAGGTGGGATCTCACAGATACAGTCAGTGGTTCTCATAAAGATCTGAAGTTCTTCAGCTGACAGAAATGACAGCAAGATTAAGCCCTGGGAAACTGTCAGTCAGAGGACTGTCTTGGTATTTATTAACTGGCTTTAATCATGCCTCTGGTTCAACTTGGCAAACAAATTACTCCCCCTTATTTTAACTTGACAAATAAATTCAACTTAACAAATAAATTACACCCCCAAATTTTAACTTTTTATAAAAAGTAACTTCAGGAAAGCACAGACTCAAAAGTTCATTTTAACTATCTGGTATAACCTTTTCCTTTCAGTCTCTTTATTAAAGAAAAAAACCACAGTGTGCTAGTGGTGACACCAAAGGGAGAAAACTTCTTTGCGAAAGGATGCGAACAAACTCATTTTCCTCAACAATATTTCATTTGGATTTTGCCACCACGAGTAAAATCTCTGGATTTCAGTGAGCACGCAGCATGAATGCTTTCAGTGAAGGAATCAATATTGTCACAGCTGGTATTGCCAACATGGTTTCCTGTATGTGCCCACTGTATAGCATCCAAGTGTCAGGAGCCAGCCTGGCAAAGCTGCCCCTTGCTTGCCTCTTTCTGTGCAGGTGGCTGATGATGTCCGAGACCAGACCAGCTGGAGTACGTGGCAAAGGAAACAGGAATGGGAACAACTGCCTCAAAACAAACTTTAATAATGACAAAATAATAAAGGACAAAAACTGTGCGCTGTATAGGGTGATCTCAGAAGACCCCGAAGTGGGGGAATCACAGCAATATATAACCTAGGGTCTAGGGTAGTGAACCAGTGAACAACAAGAACTCAGAACATTACCTTATATGTAAAATGTAACCATCCAATCATCAACTAGAATTAGGAAATAACCTTATATGGAACAACCTCCTTTACATAAAAAATCCCAGAATCCCATTCTTCTTACCATAACCTAACTAGGTGTTTCCCATGGCTAGTACTTCATTTCTGAGGGACTCAAGTTGATGGCCACTTCACTGTCTGCCAAGGCCAGCTCACTGTCAGTCCCTGCCAATCCAACTCCCACACAACAGGATGGACACAGATGCACACACAGAGATCAAAAGGAAAAGCTTTCACTTTTCACTTCGTGTAACTCAAGGCTGATGCTTTCCACAAGCATCTGTTTTTTTACTTTAACACCAAAACTACTTTTAGTCCTTTTACCCCACCCAAGCTTGCTGTTGCTGGCTCAAAAGGTGATGTTTTTCTCAAGACTTGCAAACACAACAGTATTTTTGGTGTGCTGAGGGGGGGAGGAAGATGCATGGACAGGAGTGGGGATACACCACAGCCAGGCAAAATGCTGTTGACATGACAGATGTCTCTCTCACTAGGTAGCCTCTCCCTCTGCAAGGGAGCAGCTCCTGTTCTGAGAGACAGATGGCTGCTGTATGGCCTAAACCTTTTATTGCCACCTCTAGGCACTTAACCAGCCAAAAGTCAGCACCACACCTGGCTTGAAAGCTCATGTTACTGTTTAAAAAAACTTGCATCACAGAGAAAGAAGAAACGTTTTGGTAACACTTTCCCTACAACTACAGAAGTTTGAAACAGCCCTGCTCTGTCAGCTAGAAGGTGGAAATGTCACACAGATACCTAACTTCAAACACTTGCGTTTTTAAAAAAATGCATTTTAAAAAAATTGCAAGAGATGTTAGCATTGCAACTTTAATCAACCACTTTAAACGCCTACTTCATCACTTTACATTACTCACTATTTTTAATTACTCACAGACACATGAGACATTAAATTGAAGGGTCAAATCCTCCGGGCATGTCATTGGAATTACATCTGCAACAAGCATGGCTGCTTTGAGTAAACTGAGGGTTGGTGATAAGAGATGTGCTGGACTCATCTCTTATGCTTTTCAATATGAAAGACTAAAAGACTACCCCCTCACCCCCTCGCAGCAGGGATAACCTTAAGCATAACTTTCAGCAGGACTCCTCACAATTAAAGAAATCAATTGTGTGTGCCTTTATTGAACCAGAGTGCAAAAACTGCACATATGCCACTACTGAACTGCAAACACTTCTCAGACAGAGTGACAACCCCCTCCACTTGAACACTGCTTGGTGCAGCAATGAGTTAAACCTGCAATAGTATCAAATCTCCATGCAAAGGGTTACCTGTGCAGCTGATGATCAGCTTTCCCTCTTTACTGGTGCTCCTTCAGACTTCCTGTGGTAGGCAAGCTAACTTTCTCACTGATACCAAAGTAATACAGGACAGGACTCAGCTCTGGGGTCTGCTGAATTTCTATCAGTACTGCTGTTAAAGCTTGACTTGGTTCACAAATGAACACTTGGGAAGCAATTGTATTCCTAGGAAAACCTCAGATAGACAAGAGAGCTATGACTGATTTTAAACCAGTACATCTTCCACAGTAAAAGTTTGAAGTCATTCCTAAACCTGAGATTTCTGCAAAGTAAGATCAAATTTACGAAAGAGAAGGCAACAGAAAAGAAAGTCAACCAACAGCTTCCAAAATTGTCTCTGAGATGAAATCAAGTAAATTTTCAAAAGATATTTACTTTTATCATGGAATGGCAGTGCTAAACCACTCCAGCACACAAAATCACTGGACAATAGCTCAAATCACTTCAATCAAGTCATGTTAAGGCATTGAGCAATATCAATGTGAAATTAATAACTACAAGCCAGGTCTGTTCCACATGATAAGGGTGTTTTTTTTTTTTTTGTGGTGCAGACACAACTTGTAATTCATGATTTCCTGGATCCAAAAGTCTCTGCTGAATTTGCACCAGACAGCACCAAAGCCAAGACTTCAATATGACCTGGAGTCTCAGCTGGCGAGACTTTGGCTCCTTAAGCTGCTACATGCTTGCTCTGATCTGTAGTGAGTCTCGAAAAGGGCAAAGCTTCTGCCTGAAATCACAATTAGAAGCAGTCATTAGGACAGACATCTAACACCTATACATAATTTTAATAATAAAATAGTTCTTCAGATTACAGCCTGACTAAGCTTTAAGAAAAAACACCATACCCCTTCCTTGGACAGTATCCTTAGTGAAGACCCCAAGGTCTGAATAACACAGAGAAAACACAGCACTTCTTCGTTCTTGGCATCATTTGCACAGAAATCAATCATCTGCTGAAACACAGAGCACACTTGACTTCACTCTATGGAAATCCTTCTTCCTCCCTGAACTCCTGGCTGCCTCACCAGAGTACAGGCACAATAATGACTAATTACAGCAGCCTCACAGACCTTAGGCAGGCAGGAGGGAATTTACAGAGAGACTGGCAAGAGGGATAGGAGTGAGAGGAGAGAGGGGAAAAAATCCCACTCCCTTGTTTCTAGATTTCTCTGTAAGAACTTGAGCAGAACTATGTCAGCTTCGCCACTGTGTCTTAAAGCTGTTGATTTTCCTGGCTTAGGGAAGTCTTCTGTGGAAGATACACGCAGAGAAAAAAAAGATGAAACAGATAAGATGTAAAAAGTAATTTTTAAAATGTAAACATCAGTAACTTCTTTCAATGTCTTAGTTTCTTTAAATCTGTTCTTTAACTCCTAATATGAAATCCTGGCAGTTTTACTCTGGAGAAAACCATTAGAAATTAAAAAGCAGTCAGAATTTCTCTGCTTTATAGGGAGTTTGGAAGTTGTTTTCACATACAAATGTGTATATTTTGTCAGAAATAGCAAGACTTACTAAGCTAGATGTTTCTGAAACGGTCCCCATGGTGTTCTGATTTCAGTCAACACCTCTATGAGTCAACAAATGTCAGGCTTTCCTCACAGACAAGTTTAAAAATGTGGCTAATTAAATTTCTAATATTTATAATCTAGCTGAACTGATATGAAGAATTCTGCATGTCCATTGCTTGCCTTTTTTTAACCAAATTATGCTCAGTGATTCTCATCCAAATGTACTGATTGGCAGCCTTTACTGGTGTCAAGGATTCAAGCCAGTAGCCTGAAAGAAATGAAAGGGAAATGCTCTCGCCTGCAAAAGGACAATGCTCCATGACACCAGGACAGGCAGGGATAAGGCCTGTCAAACCTGGAGACTGCAGCTGCACTGCTGTGTGTGTCACACCCCTACCTTCAATAAATCATCTCACCTCCTTTTTTAGCCATCATTTCTTCAGTCATTTGCATCATCAGCTTTGATGACAACAGTTTATTCAACAGATTTTCAGCCTCAGAATTTATGTGCTTCCAGCATATGGAGCATTAAAACCTGTACATGTCCCGCTCATGGACCTGGAGCATCAGGCCCCACTCACCTAAAAAGCCTATTCAAAGGAAGAAACCCTCTACATTTTTCTCTAGCATGCAGCCAGCTCTAATTGGAAGAGGCTTGGGTTCAAACACAGACAAGTTTGATGCCTGCTTTGTTTTGGAAAGCATTCCCTTATTGTCCCAGAGTACTTGTGTCCAGATAAACACCATAAAAATACAGGACAATAAAAGCAAGGAACATGCCACAGCTATTATTTATTTGAGATTTCTACTGCATGGCACTGGCAAGTCAAGGAATATTTGAATAAACCTGAAATAACTGTTTCACATGTCCAAAGTTCTCCTGGCCTTTTTCCACACACCCACCCCAAATATCCACAAAAAGCGTCTAAAAATGACTCACACTGCTGGTGATAACTTGCTAGAAAAAGAACATGGGTATATTGCAACAATCCTCATGCCTCAAAAAAGTTCTGCTGCAAACTCCATGCCAGGTTTCACTGCAAGCTCAGTAATGACATGCTGGCTCTTTTTACAGTCTCTACAGGTCTGGACGTGAAAGCACTGCATTTACCAGCAGCAATCATTTACACCCTTAGCTGATCACTTCAACTCCTACTACTGCATCTGACCTGCATCACTCATCTTCCAGCCCCGAGTATTTCAGATAAGAGACAGACTGCAAAATTAGCCACTCTCATGCCACAGGTTAGAGTTTCCTGTGCTAAAAATAGTAGTGCACAGAAGGAACACTGTAATTTTAGAGGTCTTCTACTCTACCAGAACAGTCAAAGCAGGAAACTCAATAAATGAATGTGAAAATGATTTCATATTTATATTCAGCCCGTCACCCAGCTTACTTTACAAGCAAGGGCATCCCAAGGACATTTTTAAGACTGAAGCCCATTTAAGAGCTATGAGGCAGTATATTGCTACACTGACCATTTGCACTAGTGCTTAAAGATTTCAATTAGGTCAAGACACTGTTGAAATAGATCCATCCACAAAGGTGCTGTGATCGTTTTGCAGGTCCTCCTTGACTATATTCAGCAAAGAGAAGAGCTGGAATTAGCCTTTTTGTTGGTGAAAAGATGCTCAAATTATTCTGACTGGTCTACTGAGATTTCAATGCTTTTATCAACAATAATAAAATCACAATTGCAAGGCTATTTAATATACTTTTTATTAGTTACTGACCCTGAACTTTTGTATTTCAATCCTTCTATCTGGTTTATATGGTCTAAAAGCAACCCCTGAGTAAATATACAAGAGCCTCTTTGTGAACCTTCCTTTTTAAAGGTATCCACAATTTCTTCTAAGGGAAGCCAGGATTTGCTACCTCTCTCATATGGGCCCAGAGGAATGCTAGCTACTCAGAATGACTTATTTCTTACACACTGGTTACAATTTCATGGAATATGCAGGGACTGTTAAAGGCACAGCCTTAAACTCTGGAGTTATCAAATTTTCTAAGGGCATATTTAGAGCTCTGTAAGTGATTGCCTAAACTTTCAGCTGAAGTGAACCCTTGTTGTTTGAATACATTATTCAGGGGCTCTATTGAAATGCACAGCAAGTCCCATGGGTTGTTTGTCCCAGAACTGCAGGACCATCCATGTGAAACAGGCAATTAGAAGCATTTGTTAAACAGTGATTTAAGGTTTGAAGCCTTGCTGGCAGGGTGTCCCTACACTGACAGAAGGTGTGACTCGCAGCACAGACCCCAGCTGGAACTTTTCATGGGCCCTCCTTTCCACCTGTGTGTAATCTGCTGCCATTTCATCTGAGGTCGTCCTTACTAAAGCCTCCAGTCCCTGCAGACTAAACCCCAATCTGGCCTCATTCTCCCCACACTGTGAGGAGTCAGCAGGCTTCTTCTGAAGAGAATCAATCAGGCTTCCCGAGCCACAGACCTACTGTGAATAAACATGCTGTGAGGTACCAATTGCAGGGACAGCTATCCTTCCTTACCAGCCCCATGGCAGGACAACCAACACCAACATCTCCCTTGTTCATTATGGGTTAAGAAGAGTTGTGCACACTCCACATCTGCTGAGGCTGCACACAGACCCTCCATGTCATCAAATAATTTACACAGACGGAGACCTCACCCTTCTTCTTCTTTTGGGGCTTTTTTTGTTTGTTTTTTTTTTAATACACATGACTAAATGCTTAAAAGCAGTAAGACATGTTTTACTCTGGTCCCTCTAACGTGATTTATTCAGGTAATAGTGCTTGGTATCAAGCATTTATTCCCAAAAGATACAAAGTTTCATCACAGAATAGAAAATCAGGATGGAATTTCTTGAGAGAACATGTTTAAGTTGAATTTCCTCTTGCACAAAGCCTGACATGGCTGTAAAACCTGGTAGCAATCTGTGTAAGAATTAATCCTGTGTGTTTCCAGTACCTGGTGTACTGTTACTACAAGTAATCTCATCCTTGAAAACCTCCAAGAAGCCAGTTCTCACTGATATGCTAACACAGGATCACTTCAGCAGTAGTAAATCCTCAAATGGTATTGCAGACAACTTTGATCCACATTATCACAATTTTCTTTGCTCTCCCTGGTGACACAAAACTGAGCAACCTCTTTTCAGACTACAGGTGCATGCAGGGGAAGGGAGGATATAGGGTTATTGCCTCCTTTACTGCAAGTTAAGTGAAAAGGAGGAGGTGGAAGAACCTCACTTGCAGCTTATGGGTGGAAGGCACTAACATTGCATTCCACAGAGGGACAAGGGACATCAACTCATAGAGCACAAGAAGAGTAGAAGAGGATTCACAATCCAAATCTGACTTTATTCACGGCTTCAGTCTTGGGCACCCACCTGCTGCTTCTCTAGATCTCATCACATACTATCTCTTTAGGATCCCATGCCCAAACACCATTTATATCTTGATATTCTTCTATTTTGAGGCATTACTCTAAAGAGAATACTTAAAATTTGCTGTATTTCAGAAGTGAGTTCAGCGATTTGTGAGCAAATTTATGCTGTGACAACAATCATGAATCACACCTCTGCAAACTACAGGATTTAGAATAATAAAAGTGTCAGTTGGCTTTTCATTTAAATGTGGAATGTTCCTGCTTGTTGTAAGGCCCCAAGGGCCAGCAACTTCATAGCTAGAAAAATTGAAATCAAATTCAAGAAATGTTAAAAAGTCAGCACTTGATCATGCCCCCTTTCCAACACTGAGGCCACCAGCAGTTTCTCCAATGCATTTTGCTCCTGCATGCACTTCATTCTCTCCATATAAGATGCACAAAGCACAAGGCTGACGTAATGCTCAGACTTGCTGCTCCGTGCTTTCTCAAGCAAGGAGATGTTTCAGAGCCATTCCTCTGCTGAAAAAAATAGGTGGTTTTACAAAATTTTCTCCTAAGCAGCCCTTTCTCCTCTCCTTCCTGTACTGAGCCTGTTGTTCGAAAGCCATAATGGGAAATCAGCCAGGCTGAAATCCCAGCCAATATCTGACATGTGCAAATGAGGAACGCCACGAAATATTCAGCCGGGCAGCTTTGTGTTGCTAGGACACCGGAGGTCAGGCAGCACTGAAAGGGCAGATTATTCCCACCCAGCACAGGGCTCCATTCACAGCTCCCTCCTGGAGCATCCCTGCCTCCCAGCTCCCTGTGCTGGACCTTGCCACAGTGCCCAGCACACAATCCCGTCTGCACCAAAATTGTCTCAGTGAGCTGCACCTGGCTCTGGCTGATTTGGATCATTTCCAAAGCCTTGCTTCAACTTGAGAGAGCCCAGAGTACCAGGGGGGCTGCTCCAGAGCTGGGCTCCAGCAGACCTGCAGTGTGTGGTATGGAGATCTGCTTTAAGTATCAGGAGCTCTGTAACACTGCATTTAAGACCATTTTTAAGTCTAGAGAGGCAAAATTCAAGTTTACAGAGGTGATAGAGATCCCTGTGACCAGTACAGATGTCTGCCTATCTGACAGCAAGAATTGTGTGATGACCTGCATGAATGGTCCAGCTCAATCTCATGTAAGTGGTGTGTTAATTACTACTACATCTTATGTCTCAGTACACCTCAGAAAGTGTCAGTTTAATTTTGGCATTTTTCTTGGAATTTGGTCCTTTGAGCTGCTGTTGTATTCGTATACATTTTTACATTATATACTCAGGACTTGCTTTGCAGATCTGCAACTGACTAGACAAGAGACAAGACTAGTGAAATGTGTGTATGTGTGTGTTTGCAGGGCAGGGGCAGAAAAAGAAGGCAGTTGTTCCTTCTTGTGTACATTAATTTCTCAAAAAAAGGCAATACATTTGCTGTCCTAGCACAGCTTTGTTATAACACAACATTCCTATCCCATCCTCCCACTGAGAGCTGGAGAGTCTCCTCCTTCGGTTCTTTGATGTTTCTGAGAACTACATCAAAATCAAATTAGATATTTCTGGTAATGCTGAAATTTCCAGTGTAAGTCAAACAAAAAGCCCATTTATTGATTTCTTCATATTTTATATAAACATGAGATGGAGGAGCTACGTGGATCACAGCTCTCCATGCTGCCACAGAGGCCACACACAGGTGAGTCAACATCACCTTGGGCCAGAACAGCAGGGAGCTCCTGTGTCTTCTGCATTGATACTAATTGCACTCAGTAGAGAAAAAACCCCCACCGTCACCTCATTGCAACAGGTTATGCACTGACAAGTATTAATATGATGCTTTTGTTCCAATTCCTATACAACTGTGAAGTAAGAGTTAACTATAGAGTAAATTCACTTTGCTTTACTAACATGGTGCAGGGTTATCCAAAGTGAATGGCAATGAACCTCCTTAACATCAATATGGTTATCAAAGTAACTATTAACTGATTTATCTACACATGTATATCTAAAGAGTGAGAGAAACAATGAATTATATAAATGGTAACAGTACCTCAGGATCTAACTAATTGAACATTCAACTGCCTTCTGAAAGGCTTAATTGTGAAGCCACTGCTCATCTCCTCCAAGCCTGCAGAATTCACAGCCATGGATGTTGGTCAACAGCCCTTTGTTTCAGTAAGGTTTAATTCAATCTTCACTTAGTTACATGAACCACACATTTGGTTGACTCTATCCATTTTTAAGATGATTTTGTGGAGAAAACTCTTGCCCTTACTTATGGCCTTACAATCTGTTCTGTCATATTCAAATAAGACTATGCATCCTCTTGTCCTAGAAGTGGATTTTTTCCTATCCCTCCTCCATATTTTCTGATCATGGTGAAAACAGTCTGTTGAGACTCTACGACTGGTTAAGTGCATTTTCACTGCTGCCTTACCAGCACTCTTTCTCCAGGATCTGGCCAGCTGCATGGAACACACACCACTGGAAGCAATGGATGTAACAAGTTTTGTTTTCTCTGCACAGATGATTTGTAACATTAGGCTGGGCATGCACTATAAGGGAGCTGCACAATGTCTCTCCCCTTCACAGCTGTGTGAAAAGAGGTACTGTGGCTCCAGGTGCTCTGTTACATGCTGGCCAAAGCAGCATCAAACCAGTAATAACTTAAGCAAAGCATTTACATGTGTGCTTGGAGCTCATTGAGGTCAGTGAGATGTACATGTCCTGCAAGAACCAGGCTGATTTGAGATGCACATGTCCTGCAAGAACCAGGCTGATTTGAGATGTGCTGTGTTGTGCATGCCAGGAGTCACAGAAATGCAATTTTAGACAGCTGAACAGCCATTTCTTCCCTGAGAAATTCCTAGGCTGGCTTAAGTATACAGCCTAACATAACCCCTAATGTTTTACTCAGAAGGAGACACTTGAGATAAAATCAGCTTTCCTAAAAGCAATTTTGTTTGACATGTGAATTGTTTGCCTTTATATTAAAAACTTCCTTGAAGCTAATTTAAGTGCTATGCCACTTCTAATAAAAATTATCATTTCTCCCTTTGAAATACTACTTTTAATTGATGAGGCTGGTCACTGTTTCTTTTTAGCTAAATATGAAGTATGCACAAATGGTTTGGCAAGCTGCAGATGGACATACTCATCTTCATCATGCTGAATCTGGGACAGCCGTTCATTTGAGACAGTCAGTACCACAGATGATTTGGCATTTATCTGGCTTTCTGAAAGTGGATGTCTTCTTTCAGCCCATATACATGATCTCTGCTTCATTAATAAAGGTTTAGAGATCCCTCCAAAGCACCTAGTTGCCACATACTTATGAGATTTCTAGGTATAAAAAGAGTGAGTTTCAAAAATGCCATGATTGATTACAACATGTAAACAGTGGAAATTAGAACATAGCACTGAGTTTGGTGACAAACTTGCCTTCTCTACACTAGATATTGTATAATGCTCACAGGTATGTGCCACAATCCAAGGTGGCTGCCAAAACAAAAAACTTGCCAGTATCCCAAATCATTTATGTGGTGCAATGAGCTTCTTGGCAACCAGCAACTTCACAGCCCTGAACTGTGCGCACTTGCCTGGTGCTTGGGACCAGGCAATGGAACAAGTACTGCTCACAAAGCCTGAGGAATCGTGCTGCTGTCACCTCCCAGCAAAGCTCCTGTAAGCAGCACCAGCTGCCCAGCTCCCAGGAATGTGGAGAGGAGACAAACCAATGAGAGCAACCTCAAACCTCATCATGTGTCAGCCAAAAACTTCCTGTAGGTTAGACTGACCACCCTTGCAGCTCTGATGGTGTCCTCCAACATGGAATTTACAGCTACTACATTCCACTTCCTACAACTGAAACCACAACCACAAAACTTCTAATGACAGTGTTAGGAATGGACCTGCCTTGCTACTGAGGTTTATAAACTGCCTAAACCCACCAGAAATGGAAAATTCTGAGTGTTAGACAACAAAGATAAAACACTTGGATGCGCTTTCAGCAAACATTTTGTGTTTAATGTTTCATCTGATGAGGTGGCACCAGATGTTCTGAAGTGTACTTAGTGCTTACAAATGCATCATAGTGAGGTTTCCCCCCTGCAGTCTTTGCTGCATCCTGTGACTAATTAAGAAAATTCACATATATGTTTGTATATAAACAGATAGATATAATCGAAGAGAAAAGGTTTAGCAACTGATCCAAATTCTACTCTTAAACAACAGTTACTTCTGCTCTTCACACAGATTTTGTGCTGAGGGTAGCTTTGACAAAGATCTGTGAATAGCAGGGACAGCACTCTAACTTTCAGTAATCTGTGTATGTTATAATCACTGCTGTTAAGCTTTCATTTATGTTACAGGTTGTAAATACATTTTTTTTAATAAGTCAACAAATGAGAAACAAAATAAATCTTACCTTTTTTGAAACGAAAAAGATTTAGCAACAGAAATACTGAATACACACCATCAATGTGCATACAACAAAACCAGTGACATTTTGACCTATCACCACCGCTAGCACTTGGGGTTTAAAAGGACGTATTTTAACATCGGTGAGAGAAGAACAGCTACAAGTTATGGCAACACTGTTTCCTGGTCCCATAGGCACTTTATCAGATCATATACCCTCCATTTAGATTTGCAAGGCAAATCTGGGGCTGCACTTCTTGAGACCAGAATAAAACTCCCATAGACTTCAATGATGCAGGATCAAACCCATTCCCTTTATAACAGGTTCTCTCAAGCAATTTTATCCTAATTTTCTACCCTGTGGCTGAATTCTAATGTTTGCAGACACAAGCACTTTAAGTGGGAAAGCAAGGCACAAAATGCAGATCCCAGAAGCAAAGGCAACCAGTGGTGAATGGCACTATTTTACCTGCTGTGTTAGAGGGTTATTTCATTGGGGGCAGAAGGGAGAGCTGACACAGCAAAGAAGGCCAAAATATACCAACTGCTATGCTGTCCTTTCCATTACTACTACAATAACTTTTTTTCCTAGGCATATTCCATTTCCTGTATTTCTACAGAAAAAAATTTACTCTTTCAAGTGTGCCCCATCAAAGTTTCTCCAGTAAAACTACAAAATTAATTTAGACTTCTGGGTTCTGAAGATACCTTGCTTGACTCCCCCCACCCTGAATACACTTGTCCTCAGTATTACCTTCTTATCATGCGATCAACACAAATACATGCCTTGTGCCTTAATAAATGGCAGGAATACTATAATCCTTAACTTCACATAGCTGGTTTTCCTGAATCTACACTACAGACTGATCTACAGAAAAGATCTTTCTCCAGAAAGCAGCCCATCACTACAACACAGGTTTCCCCAGTCTGCACACACAGCTCTACTTCTGTCGACTTTTTCCCAGCTCTGCAAACAATCATCCCTTTAACTTTCAAACAAAGTGTGATTTATTAAAGCAGACTGCTTGGCAGCAAAGCTCTCCTGGTGTACGAAAATATGATTAGACCAGTAAATTTAGTTCTTTTATTCATAAACTTGATTCTGCATGCATTTACTCTTTTTAAAAGAAAATAAAAGCACAGAAACATTTCCAGTACAGCTTGCTCAGGAAAACTCCAGGAACTTTCTGTTCTTTTTCTACAAGTCCACTGCAGCTTCAAGTATGCAAGACTAAAATAATTTAAAAACCTGCATGAATTAATGCCCTTACCTTTTAAGATGTTTTCCCCCTTCAGCGTTCGTCCATTGTGAAAAACTGAATCTTTAGCAGTTGCAGCTATGCACACACACAGACACACAGAACAGAGCTTTCTTCAGCTCACTGGTATTTCAAGTCTTTCATGTGATATCTTTGGCTGTACTTGCTTAATTCATTCCTGCTGCTACTCAAAGGAAGTCAAGCCTAGCGAGGGCTGGCTCTACAGCAATCACTGAAGATATTCCTGACTAACAGGACACGAGGGCTAATCTCACCTTATAGGCAGCAAGAATGTAAATATATTTCACAGCCAACAAATTCCTAAACCTTATGAGATAAAATGCACAATATGCCCTAAGACAGAGCTTATAAAGGAAGAGACTTGTGAACTTTAAAGTTTTTGCTAAAGAACAATGCTCTGTACCCCAGCGATGCTTTTGGAGCTCTAGAGATGTCTATTTATCATGGACTGTGCATGTTCCCTTGCAGTAGTTACCATGAGAACACAGCAAACAGGATTTGAATGTAAATTGCCATTTAGAGATGAGGAGACTTTTTTTTTGTCGTAGTAGTTAAAGAAGAAAACTTCCAGAGCTTAATGAAGTACACAGTTTTTCGACGCATACATTTGCATGACAATGTTTGCAATTCAAATGCTTGGTAGAGCGCACAAGAAGGAAGAAAAGCCAAGTTCTTTGCTGGTATTTATAAAAAGCAAATACTTAAGACATGGGATCAGTAGTTGCAATTCCACAATTGCCTATCCATGCCACAAAGCCACATATAAAGAAATTCATAAGCCACAAAAAAATCCATCAGGTGGCACAACACACATGAATTATTGTAGTGCCTGAAGTTAGCTGTAGGTGGTAAGATCTTCTGCTGCTGGCACATCAATTGCTGAAGCAGTCAAAGTCTTTCTCACTTCTAGATCTTACACTGAACTACACAGCAAACATTGCACATTAAAAATATCCCATCCCTGGGCGTTTGATTTTTCCACAGAATTGTTCTGGTACATTGCCATCTGGGGCACCCCCATCCAAGTCCCTCCTGAAACAGCAATTGCTCCCCATGTGTCCCTCCATCCTGCTTACAAACTGCCACGGTTACTATCCAAGATCCAGAAATTGCTCCTACCACGTGTGGACAGAGTCCTACCAAATGGTACGTGCTACAAAACATGCAGAACTCTTGTTTGCCTGCTCTGCCTGGAGTTGGGTGCAACCTTTACAGCAGTGTCTGCTCCCTTGCCTGCAGCATCCCATCTCAGCTCTCTGTCCCTAGCCTTAAACAGCTCAATTTAAAACTCCTTAACCACGGTCACTGAAAGACAAACCCTAATACACTTAGCAAAAGAATGCCTCGTCAGCCCTGCTTAGCAAACAACAAACCTTGATGAAGAACATGCCTTGTCTGGGTGACTGCCTGGAGAGTGGAATGACCTACTTCAGCCCAGCAAGCGGGGACACTCTGGTATGGGGACAAAGGGACAGCCCGGTGGCTCTCAGGCAGCATAACCAAGAGGCTGCACCACAGCAGTGAGGGGAGTGATCTTTCAGAGAAGACACTGAAGAGAGGCATGGCTTACATGCAGCACAGAACACCTTGTTCTTTCAGACAGGGATTCAGATTCACATGTAACATTACTGCCAGCACTCTGCGAGCAGGAGCGACTGCTCTCCTCACACCCACCCTCCTTATCACTTTTACCTAAGGAATGAGTCTTCTAGCGCCTGACCTAATTACTCAAGTGATGTGTCAGAAAATGATGCAGCTGGGCCATACACAACAAGTCTTGATCTCAAGCTATGCAATTCTGCAAAACCCAAGGCGACAAGATCCAGGCAGCTGAAATAAGTGGCGTTGGCCAGGCACGACACCACACCTTCCGACTGCGCCTTCCTGGTTATGAATAATAAAGCCTTATGAACTAGTTAAAGGGTAAGGAGGATAAATAGTTTGCAATTGGCCCCATGCATCTGTTGACCTCCGAGATCAGGCCAACATGCTGTGTTTCTGGGTGATGGTTGCTCTCCTCCCAAATGATGAGCCTGAGCAGCAGCTCCCCGAGTCTGACCCAAGCAAGAGCAATCTATGCTCAGAGCCTGTGGCTCTGCTGCCTCCAGAAGCAATGACAGCAGTAATTGCCAGCCAGAAAGCCTTCTTAACCAAGTATGTATTGAGAACAACTGAGATTAAAGAGAGATTTTTTAAAAAAGGCAATAAGGATCTCTAATATATGAGCTGCTTATACAGCTGTAATTGAATCCTGCTAGACCTTAGCTTTCTACAGATAGCCCCACACACACGCTCACTATCTCCACCTGGGCTATATTATCTATTTCCTCTATTTTCAAATTACAGCAGAGTGACTATTAACATGACCAGGCTATCTATTACCTTTTTCTTATGGACAGCAAGTCAAATTTACCTTGTGATCTGCTAGCTCCCAGTACCAGACACCACTGTAGCTTTGCTACAGAAGAGCTACCCCAGGGCTTGGCAACTGACTAAACCATAGAGACAACTCCATTTAGAGCCTAACACTTTATAGCTTTTAACTGCTGGGCTCAGCATCTCTGAAAACCCACAAAGGCATCTGCTCCCCTGTAAGGAGACCCAGAGTCTGCTGAATGTTACTGTATAAAGCAAATGCTTGGTATACAGCTCCAGTAGGATGGGCATAGAGATTTCAATATCCATATCTAGGAAATTTTTTTAAAATAAAGACATCTGAAAGTAAAGTTATCCAGATGCCTAGCAGCCCTGTACTTCAGGTACAGTAGAATACCCTTCAAGTTCAGAGTTTCTCTCCCTGAATCTTTCAAGGTTATGTGTGCTCTCCCTGATGCAGTTAGACTTGTACTCTTCTTATCCATATTTCTGCAAAAAAACCCCCAAATCTCCCTAGAAGGCAAACTCAGTAATTCATACAGTCAAGTCTCAATATGACAATACTGTAATTCCAGCTTGAAAACCAGCTCACCTACTGCATTCCTTGCACTTGTACCTGCTCCACAACCTGCATACAATCACCCTTGCAGATGGGGTCAAGCTCTGCTATCACTGCTCCTTTGCACTGCATTCCTGAGCTGTACTTCTACCTGGTGTTTAGGCTGGTATCATGCTATACTTACATTTGTAATGATTCAGTGCTATTTTAAGAACACAACTTTAATTCAGGCGCCAAGCAAAATAGGTTTGTATCTTATTTCATATTAGAGGACAAACTGCTTGCTATTCCAGGGTGTCTCATGGTCATTAATGACCATGCCTCAAAGTACACTGCAGGTGCCAATAGCCATGCCTTGATCCCTTCAAATGGCTCTGTCCCCAGAAGCAATGTTAACAATCTTATTGCCTTGATACTAATTTTCCCAGAATGAATATGGAGCATGATAGGGCTCTAAGCAGCAGTAGATCTCACAGAATTTATTACAGACTTTTTTCTACCAGTCTTCCTTTGAACTGCTAAGGTACTACCAGTTTCATTTTTCCTGTTGCTCCCTGTAGCCCCTACCCTGCAGTAGGTTTACAATAGAGGTTTAATTTTGTCTCACTTACTTACCTGGCCTAATTCAATTTTAAGATTAAAAAAAAGTTAATGTAAAAACCTGAAGAGAAACAGAATTGTCCCTTTAGAGATCACAAGGTCTGAGAGAAGGCAGCTTTTATCTTGACAGTGACAAGACCATCACTACAACAGAGGAATGAGGCAGACAACAAATGAGTGCACAGGGACATGAGCAGAGACCCTGCAATCCTGTTGCCTGGTGGCACACACCAACACAAGTTTCCTATAAAACAATTTAAAAAGTGAAATCTTTGTCTACATCAAATACTTCATGTGAACTATAATTAAGCCAGGATTTTGCCGAGCAGGACTAAACTGGCCTTAGATCTGTAACCAAAGAAAAGTGCCTGCACCTATTTATGTGCAGGAGGGAACAGCCACATCTGAACCTGCTGAAGTCACAAGAACAGGAGGATTATAAAAACAAGCTGTAATAACTGAGGTTTTGAGAGACCAGCACAGCTGAGGCCCTGCAGATGCTGGAGGTGGGGCCACTCGCTGTGATTAGACCAGTATTGTGCCACTGGAGATTATGCCAATATATTTTCAAGGAAAAGGGAACCTGAGAAAGCACTTGAGGCAAGCTGCCCAAGGCTGGCTGCTTCTGGGCAACAGGATAACTTCTGCCTCTGAAACATCTTGAATAGGAAGTTTAGATCTTCAATTTACTCTGATCTGTCTCCTGAATAGCACCAAGGCTTAGCAACTTTATTAATAGCAGCAAGCTGTAAGAAACATTCAGCTGATGATTGTAGCAATGGCTGCAGCTTCTTTTAAAAAAGAGCCTTTTTTTGTAGTTGGTTTGGTTTTGTTGTTGGGGTTTTTTTGTGGTGGTGTTTGTTTTTTAATTTAAAGTACACAAAGAAAAGGAGACAGATCAGAAAAGGCAAGTTTGCAGGGAGGAATAATTATCAAATAGAACAGAAGAAAGAAAAAGAAATATGAAACCAAGAAACAGAAAAAATGTGCTAAAGTTCAAAAGGATGAAATGATACATAGTTCTGCCAGCTGCAGTGAAGATAAGGGGAGCTGAGGAGAAAGACACTTCATTAATAGAAAACACTCATTAAGCATACCAAGTGGAAAAGTTTCCATGTTATGGATAGTTCAGAACAGATTGGAAATCACGAAAACAGATACCCTGATTGTTCTGGGGTCTCCCAAAGATTAATGGGTCCTCTGTCCTTCTGTCTGAGGCCTGCCTGCCGAAATGTCTTGTGACAAAAGGTCACGTACTCCATGCGCTCCCTTTAGGAAATTGCACTAATGAGTGTAGAACCTGCTTTCATATGTAAATGTTCAGTGGTTTACTGCTTATGCTGAATTGTTTTTGCTTGCCACTGCAACATATTTAGAAATTGAACTTTTGAAAAATTAAAACAATGAAATAATTACTGTAAATAATCACATCTGCTACCAACATGAATACGCTTCAATATCTAGAACAGCAGAGAAAGTAGTTTGCTGTACATTCTGTTTTTCACCTACAGAATTCAAACATGCTTCTTGAATTCCCCCAGCTCCTCCCATCCAGTTACAGAGGATGTCTACCAATAAGTGTGTCCCCTATTTGTACCAAATCCAGAGAGGAACAAGTAGATGGAGAGGCTTTGCTCCCAATGAAACAAGTTCAGCTCTCTCCTTGACAAATCTCTCTGGTCCAGCTCTCCTTTAAAGCTGTGTATTTCGAAAAAGCAGTAAAACACCCCTTTCTTCCACATACTTAGGTATTTGGCAAGCCCTGTTTAAGTACCTCCCGAGTAACATTTGTCATTCCATATCAGCATGTCTGCAGATGGAAAACACAGAGGAAAATGCTCAGTGAAGACCTTTACTTTCTTTTGATCCAAGTTTACTCCAAGTAGCTCATCTGAATCTTTCAAGCAGTTTTTTCTCTAACCAAACCTGCACAGTGAGTCATGTATGTGGTGATCCCTGGTAGCCCATGCACAGCTCCTGTGTCTCTGAGCCATGCTGGTTCACAGCTGTGCAAACTGAGTCACTTATTTTCCTCTGTCTAACTGAAAAGAAGCCACATGTTGTATGAGAAGATAAACTCCAAACCGTTCAATGTGCACCTACAGAATCCAGCAAAGGCACACAGCAGCCAAACGCTGTTTTTGTGCCTGCTCCAGTACCTGCACTGCTGCAGAAGGAGAGACACCAACAATGTCACAAGGTCAGCACTAAAAATCACTGTGTCTGTTCAACGTGCAGTGAGGGACAGAGAACAGTGTACAGCAGGTAGAACTTCCAACAGTGAATCCCAAAGGTGCTTTGGTAAAAGTGTTTTGGTAACACTTCCCTGAATGAAGATTGCCATCAACAAGCATATATATGGCTCTCCTCATTTTCAGTCAAATCTTCCACTGAGTCAGATATAACAGAGTAGCTCTGTGACACTTGACTCTTGTTCTTCAAACAGTATTTCTTATTTCCAAAGCCATTGATTCAAGTTAAATTTGCAATCAAAGAAAGGCAAATGGAAAACAAGTACAAGCATTTTTGCATAAGATTTCAGTGAGATTTTGCATATACGTTGAAATGTATTGTCTACAGAAATTTCCCAATCTGTTATTGCGTGCACTCCTGCAGTTAGAGGTGATCCTCAGAGACTGTCTCAGGATTTTTCTCCTTGCACAGCTGCTAATTCTGTGAGAACTGTGTTTCGGTGGTAGTAAAATATATGCACAGATACAGTAACACACCATATTTGTCAGGGATGAAGCATTTTAGTGGTAAAAGACTGGAAGAACAAGGAACATAGGAGTGGGAATTCAGTGTTTTCTTCACTATGGAAATGCAACAAGTGCCTGGTTCTTGCCTCAATCACAGCAAAACTTTGCTACGGTGAAGATGAGCCCTATTAGTCAGGTATGAAATGACAGATGAGGAAAACCTGTGAGTTTATATCCTTCTATATAAGGGTCACGGGGATTCCAGACAGAAACAGGAGCAGGGAAGCAGAGAAGCTTTTCAAAACTGCCTTCCTTCTGTGATTGGGGACTTGGCAGGGCTTTTCATCCACGTGGGTTCAGCTGCCTGGTGGCTTCACACCTCAGAGTACCAAACACCTCAAGACACAGAAAGTTGCTTTTATTTGCTTCCAGGCTGCTCCCTCTTGCTAAGGTGCCCAAAATCTGCATGTTATTTGGCACAAATAGCAGCACAAAAGCAGAGTTAACAGTCAGCAACTGAAAATATGTGAAGTCAAGGATGAACTGTCCAGGTAGCACTAAAACCAACAATGAAATGCACACATTTGTGTTTTTTAGTATCCTGATTAACTAGACAGCCCTGAAAAATGGGACATGTAAATATGAATTTATAGTAAAGCCATCAATCTCTGAGTTGCTGTGTGAAAACCATAAATTAGATTCACTAGCACCTCTGCCTGTTGTGTTTTTGACAAAAGCAGACCATGCCTGAATTACAGTCTATTATGCTCATAACAGATATGCAAAACCCCAGGATATCAGAACCAGGCTAACAATATTAATTTTAATGACTACTGTACCATTACCACCTCATTTCTAGAGAACCCTCCAACATATTTAGGCAAATCTTGACACTGCCTTTCATTATCTGTAACTCAAATTGATCCTGTAAGCCTTGGTCTCTAAGCCTGTTTTAAGGGCAAAATTCTGAAACAGAACAAAATATCGAGCATGTACAATTCTAGGTATCTTCATAAATTGAAAGACTAAGAGTCTGACAACAGTCACTCACATCACTTTACCTATACACATCTGAATCACTGCCTCTAGTGACTTAAAATAAACTTTGCAATTTTGATATTTTCTCCCTAAAAAGGCTCTCACAGAGTTGTCACACAAGAAGTGCAGCCTTCTATCTTCGTTTATAACCTTCCTTAGAGCCAGTCATTTATCAGAGTTGTGAGCAATGACAAAAAAGAGGTGCATAGGCTATGTTAAAAAAAAAAATAATTCAAAAGCCCTTCCCAGTGCCTTCCCCTTGCAGAGTCTTCTACAAAACCAGAGAAGAATGCTACCTTCTGCTTCACACAGTGGTAAATAACCAGATAGGCAGCAAAAGATTAGGCCTGAGATGTACAGAAAAGATGGACACCATTTAAAATCTTACCTTCTGCACATTGGGTTTGATGCACCGAACAAAGAAAGGGTTTGAAGAACTCAGCGTCGCCATTAAAGAATGAAGTGATTCCTGAAACACAGGTAGAGAGAAGACAGTACTTCACAAGCTGGATTTTTGTACAAGCAACATAACCCTGGACAAAAGCTCTTGCAGCTCAGCACTGCAGACAGCATCTAACTGCAACACCTAGTGGTGCACTCCAGAAGTTACGGCACCGTGGAAGCTCTTGCTGCCAAACAGACGGGTCCACACCTGAGTGTCCACTGCTTCCACTGGCTCTTCTGATCACAACTGGCATCACTGTTTCACAATGAACAAGATTCACAGATTGATATGAAGAAAAGTGCTCATAAGGAAAAACCAAACTGTTGTTTGAGGGGTCGTTTAAATGGCTGCTTACGACTTAGGATCCACACTCCCAAACAGCTGAACTTGAGCAAGTCAAAAATAAGGATAAGGGATCTATGGCAAAATCCACCAACCAAGATTTCCTCCTTTCATTTCAACTACCCCAAACCCACTCATTTTCCATCTTCCCTGAAGAAAACAGGTTTTCTCCTAGCTTTGGAACTCTGAATGATCCAATGCACATTAGACTATCAGTTGTCTGAACCTCAGCCTGGAGATAAAAATCATAAAATCCCTCAGTCCTTTTATGATTATTACTTTAATTACACATCCACCCCTTTCCCGTCTGAGCCATCATTCCGTATCTTATTCCAACTTGCCTCATTCTGTATCATTAAGTGTGATGAACCTTTTTAAACTGAAGTCTTGTATTTACTTTGCAGAGATACAAATGATTGTAGAGGAGAGGAGCTCAGCCTCTGAAGAGCCCAATGTTAGCAATGGTAAAGTTACACCCCTCAAAGGTGGCACTTTGTGCCAGGCAGCACGGAGAATATAATATAAAGCAGGCTGCCAAAGAGGCAGAAAGAGCACATTTTAAAGGAGCAACACTGTGTGTCCTGCCATGTTTCTTGGAGCAAAACTGTCAAGGTCAGTCTGTTATAACAAATTCTTGTTTTAATCTGCAGACCAAGCACTTACTCAGTGATTGAACATGCAGTGCTAAAGGCAGCAGGCAGAGTTATGGCTGTGCACAGGAGCTGGTGCAGGGTAAAGGGAGCAAACAGTGAAATGACTGGGAACATAAATGAAAGCTCTTGGTTTGCTTGCCTTTGCCAGCCTATGGACCAGGGAGTTGGGCAGCAGAACATACAAAGACAAAAAATCTTTGTGTAAAGACAAATATTTACAGCTTTGAAAAGTAAAGGCTTCATCCATACTAAACCCGTGTGAACATTACATCTATGGACAATTCTCTCATTCCAGGCTCCTACTTACAGAGATTGGAAAAGTTGGTCAGTCTAAACAAAAATGATTTAAACTATTTTCACTTTCACCTCTGGTACAGCCAGTCAGATTCTGCAGAGTGCTGCAAGCCTCTAAGTCACTGTCAGGTGATGAGCTAATCTGCAGCTTGCCCTGCTGTAATCAACAGGCTGAAACAGATGGTATCTAAACCCTGCTATTCTGTGTGCACCTCCAGGCCTGCATTAGGCAGGCCATCAAATGAAAAGAAGAGTCAACTAATTTATCATGAGAATAAAACTGTGAAGGCAAAGTTCTTATCTTTAGTTGAAATAAGATGGACTAATCCCTGTAAGGCTTTAAAACGTGTAAAAACACCCAACTTAATTCTCTGGGGAAGGCATGATGTGAAAAAGGCATGATCTTATAAAGCAGCCCAGCTGGTTAATGGTCAGTTACTGCAGTGTTAGATAAGAGGCAATAATGTTTTGATTTCATGTTTTATCACCCTTATGGTTTCCAGGGCCCCTGACAGAGAACAGAAGGACTACTACACTTTGTTCTGCCTTGCCAAATGAGTGACAAAATATGGTCTGTTTTTGTAAGGTTAACATCTTAGAGGTCTACTTTGCACATATACAAAACACTAAGTGGAAACAGTACCTTCTGCTACCCCAGAGAACCAGCAAATAACACCATCTCATGACAAGGAATGGATACTTCTGAGATAAGTTATGGTAGCACAAAGCAGTGTTTTTTATTAAAAGACATTGTGTGTGCCCTAGCATACACTCCTTGCTGTTCTGTCCAACCCTTAGCAATAGCCTATTAGGATAAAATCTGCCCTTAAGGGGTTTGAGTCTGCTCTTTTTTTAAAAAAAAAGTGAATGAACTCTGCAAATGTATATTAATTCAAACAAAATGAAAGACAACTAATCCAGACTTGCACTCATGCAATTTAGGAGATGTTTCATGCCAATCTTTCCCTTTTAAATAATTTGCAGATAGACTTTATGCTAGATTTCAATTTGGTGCCACTTTTGATGAGAGGCTATGAAGCCTCATAAAAAGGTGTTTAACAAAAATGCCTTCCAAACTTTAAGTTAAAGCAAGGCAACACCTTAATGAGGTATTTATTCACCACTTGTTTTTCTTTGCATACAGGCACTGCTGTAAGGCTTTGTGGGATTTTGTGGCTGGATTTAGATTACAAAGACAAACCAGGACAAGAGAGACCAACTTTATAGATGAGCTTTAAAAAAAGAACAAATAGGCAAGTGGGGAATGCAACAGGAGTTTTATGGGGACGGTGTGATGGAAAGATTAGTGCCTACTTAAAGCTAGCCAGGACAGTCAATCTGTTAATTAGCAAGGGCAGTATCACAGTACAGACAGCAACATTTTAATGCTCAAGTTTTGCCTTTTTCAATCTGCACCTGCTCTTTACCGACCTGGGTCTGTCTATCACTGGTTAGCTACACAGCAGAGATGACACATTAACTAACCTTGAACTGGAGACTGACAGTGGGTTTTCGGTGCTTGCTTCCACATTTAAGAGTGTCCTGATTGTTGCGACTTGAAACGTGCTCAAATAGATCATAGATGAAATCAAGACTGAAATGGAAAAGGAAAATTGTATTTCTAAGGTGTATCTTAACAGACTATGAGGTTTACCACTGTACAATGCAAAGAAAGCTCTGTCTCTTAGCAAGAAGCTCCTCCATCAAAAACATACTCATTGGTTTTCTCCACAATCTTCAATAAACTATAGATTCTGCCTTTGCAGAATTTATCCAGGGGAGAAAAAACAAAGCAAAAAACAAAACAACTCCAACAACTCCACTCCAAACACATCATTAGGGAAATGAAGTGTGAAGTCCTAGAGGCTTTACTGCATTTTACTCCACTCACTCAACCAAAACTCCAGCTGACTGCAACCGGAATTGTACCTGAACAAAGACTAAAAAACAAGACTTCCAGCTTGGTTAGGAACATAACACGAAATAGCCACCCATGCAAGCCTCACTTTCAGATAACAGCTGTGCATGCTGTTTCCTACGCTGTTGGTTGGGTACTCTCCTCTTAGCATTTCTACAGAAACACAGACATTTCAAGTTCCACATAAATGTTGGTGCAAAAACAAAACCAGGCCCAGCCCAGTTTGGCTAATTTATTCATTTTACCTAGATACTTCAATTGACAGATGTTATATCAGAAATGTCATAGATCCAGAACAAATAACATAGAGAGTGAATTGCTTACTAACAAGTTTCTCATGCACAGAAGGGCTAAAGGGATTTACAAACAAGCAACTCGCACAGCTAGGCAGGATGACAAGATGGGATGGGGGACAGCAACATCCAGGGTCAGCTCCCTGTTTTTCTGCCATTCCTTTGTGTGTCCTGTAGTCTCACCAAACCCCTACAAAAAGGGATGTGGTACCACCATAGCTCACAGGGTACAGTGGTAAGGACCCTAAGACCTTGCACCACAGAATGAGATGAGACATGCAGGTACCAAAAGTATCCAACCTCAGACTTTCAGTCAGATAAATCTTAATAGCAGTTCTCCCCTTGAAGCAATTACTATATGGCAGTTTGCACTGTGGCAGTCTCTGACAGCAAGTGTTCAATCAGTTAGGAAATGCCAGAAATACAAACATAAAGTAAAAAACCACATGTACACGCTGCCCATGAAGTACTCTGAACTAGGTAAAAACCAAAACCACCTTCCAGCATTGTTACTCATTACAGAGCAGCAAGTTAGTTCTCTAGGAACCCCCTGGACTGAACAGCAACAACAGTACAATGCAGGTAAATCCAACTTCGTGAGAATCGATTAGAGTCAGACCTGCTTACAGGCAACTCTGATATGCTCATTTCTGTGATATGATATGATATGATATGCTCATCTGTATTTCATTCTATGCTCATTTCAGGTCTGTCAAGGTCTGCTGCTATGCAACATCTAACGTACTCAAACCCCAGCAGAATAAGAAGTTCAATGCTGGCAGAATTAGTTGATACAACACTCCTCAGTATTATATACTTAAGAAAAATTGTAGAAACTTACCTGCTTTCACGTAACAAATTCAGCAGATCATCCCTAAAAGTATCTCTGTTCTTCTCCAAGATCCCCCTGACATCATACTGGACCTAGAAAGGAAACAGAGCTGGTTCAAACAACAAGCCAAACAGTCAGGCACCTCTCACAAGAGTGGTGCTGCAAAAAGTGCTGAGGGAACAGAGTGCTTTAGTTAATTTTGAGCAGCCTTGGGGGAAAATTAAGCTAATGAAAGTTCTGCTTGGAATAATTTCAGCAAATAAAGAAATTACCTCCCCAGCGTAATGCTTCACTCCAAAGTTGTGAACAGCAACCCTCGGTTTTACATAAAAAGGATTGTTCTAATTGGAGGGGGAAAAAAAAAGAGAAAAATATTTGGAGGGGGTTGTCATATCATCCTCTCAACCCATACCTAAACAGACCATTGTCTTCCAGTAAACTCCCTGGAAGATTAGTGCTCCAAAAGCAAACAAGCAACTCATGATAATAGGATTTGTTAGTCTGGCCTGCTTCAAATGCAGTAATAACAGATTTATAGCACATAAAAAGGCATTATACTAAACCTGAACCCCATCTGGCAGAACCATTTATAAAAGGCACTTTGAAAGAGAAGGCTGTCAAACTGGCAGTTATGAAGATTGGTGGATATGCTTGCATCCCAGAAATTGTGAAAAATAATTTCAGTATCACAATAAAGGTAATCTGGACAGAGGAAACAGCAGACTTTCAGTAAATGACATCAAGGTGAATGCTTTATTATATCAAGGGAAATTGAAGATCTAAATAACCTGAGCTACTGCAGGTTGACAGAGCTCTCATTAAGAGTGGAATATGACTTGTTCACCACAAGAGAAACCTTTAAGTGAACAGCAACAAGGATACGTTGTTCCAGTAACCAACTCAGTTGGGACAGCAAAGTATATGGATTGCCATGGAAGTAGGATCAAATCCAAAAAAGCCTGTAGAACTAGGCACCTGTATGTTTGAACCATGAATTTCTACCAAAGCAAAGAGATCCTACATAATTTGCACAGCAAATATCAGCAAAACATCACATACAGCATGCTGGGCATTCAACTTCTCCAGTAAGGTGGAGTCAGTAGCCTGAGGAAAATGGCTCTCCTCATTGATGAGTGCCAGTAGTCCCAGTTTCTAGAACAGCAAGAAGAGGCAGAAAATGAATTAGTGCACGGATGGACATAGCTGTTGTCCCCAGTTTGGAAAAATCACAAAGTCCTTGAAGTTGCTCTTTGCAGAGGGGCACAAAATTACTCATAGACAACTAAAACCCCACTCTTGAAGGTGACTGCAATCCTGTTTTTCTGGCAATGTTCCTTCTGAAATATAGAGCATATGATCTGTGAGTAAAATAAAGAAAAACAACCTACTGGAATAATCAGTTCTCCTGATGTAGGCAGTTTTGAGATGCATACAATGACACTGTCCCATAATATATCCCTAGTCTCCAAGATCTCCAGTGATCAGGGGTCTGAGGAGTTTTCAAAAAAGTTTCTGCCATATAATTATCCACTCAATTGCTGAACCAATGAAAACTTTTACTAGCCACAGTGCTCAGGGGCAGAGCAGAACATACACAAGTTTAACTTCACCCTGTGTGAAGCACAACCTCCCTTTGCTTTACATACGCTTCTGTGTAACTTCCTTTGATGTTCCCTACTTCTCCTGCCAGAAGAGGTGGTAAACAAAGCAAGCTACCCCACAGTTAATTAATGTGTCCAGCAGGCTCCAGGTTGATACAGCCTCTCAGAAAAACAGGGTTCTCCAGGTGCACATTTTAATAAGCCACTTGCCAAGGGCTCAGAGCAGCTCCTGAGAAGCCACACTGCCCTGACTGCAGTCACGTCCTGCCAGCTGGATCCCCTGCCCGCTGCCACTGCTTCTGTGCTCGCCTGAACTGCTGCAGTCACACACCCTGCCATGGGGATAAGCTCACACAGCCTGCCTGTACTGATGGCAAGAGGGAGCATGGAGCAAATGATTCTTTTTAATCATCTCCAAATATGCTTTTGTATATTAATCACATAAGGAGAAAAGTTGCTGCAAGGAAAAGAGCTCGCAATATAATCCTTAACATAGCCACACACGAAAATGATCTGATCAATCTGATCAAAAGTTTGCTATTTAAAGATGCAAGATCCACCATTCTCTTCACTTTTCTTTGTGTTAACAAGTGTTTTAAAGACATATTATCTCAGAACAAAAAACTAAAAATAGGTAACAGTATCAAATTCTTTCTTACCTTTTCAATAAGATCCAAGCATTCTCCATTGTCTGTCCAGTCAATATCCTCCCAGATTAGTCCTTCCCTAAGGAAAATGAAGTGGGTCTTTCTATTGAAATTATTTTAGTTGTAGAAATAGGAGAAGCTGGTGTATTTATCTTGCAAATTACAGCAAAATCAGCTTGCTTTTACAAAATGCACAGCTAGCAGAGTGAGAATTTCAAAGGAAGTTAAGGTAGCTGTGAACTAAGATTTCAAGTGAACAAGATATTGTCAAAATTCTTTCAAATTTCTCCCCTCTCTTACCTGCTGTATTCCAATTGCTCTAAGGAAAAGATGTGCTTGTTGAAATACTCCTGAAGCTTTTCATTTGCATAGTTAATATTGAACTGCTCAAAACGGTTTACCTAAAGAGACAAGAAATTCTCAAAAATGCACACACTTCAAGTATTTTACTTTACAAACAAGGAAATGGCTTAGGTAGTAATGTTTAATAATCAAGTTCCAGGGAAGATGACAAAAATATGTAAAGCAATAAAGCATAAATATCATACAATCAATTTGAATAAGCTTTTGAAACCTACCTCAAAGTTTTCAAATCCAAATATGTCCAAAATTCCAATAGTCTTGAAGTCTTCCTTGCTCCTGATTCTGCTGTTGATTTTCTTAATGACCCATGCAAAACACTGAGAATAAAGTGCCATAGCCATAGAATCTCTGCTGTCTATTGCCTGCATTAAAGAGGGAATACACAACACATCAATCACCCTGTGACTGAGAACTGACAAGATCTGTTGGTCAGTGTCCTTAGCACAGCACAAAACAATGTATAATGCAAGCAGCCTCCTATTCCCATGTAGATTGGCAGCAGTTTTATTAACACACACAAGGCATCATGATTTGAGCTTTAACTGAAAACAGCTGCACACCTATGCGGCTTTAAAATTACATTTCAGGGCTAAAGCATTCAAAAAACTAGGAAATTAAAAACTTCAGGTATGGAGGAAGGAAAGAGAAGTGTAGGAAACAATATCTTCACCTTTCAATATCTTTCCCTTTTCCAGAAGGAAATATAATGTTATGCATACCTATTTCTAATTCTCTTCTTGTAAATTATAAAAATATTTCTCCTAAAATTTTTGAAAAAACACCCCCTGACACAAGTGTCCATAGTGAAAAAAGTATGAACCTACATGTTTAGAATTTGAAAAAAATGGGAACTAATCAGACTTCATAAGAATAACAAGAGACAAGCTATAAGCCCTGGCTAGAATAACAGGATGGGATCTAAAGAGATTATACCCTTCCCAAAACAACTATGCAGTACTCTTGTTTACTACTCTGATGCATGAGCTAAGCTTCTGTTCTTGCATGATCAATGATTTCTCTGGACTTGAAGACTAAGACACCTTTCAAAGACCCTGAATACATGTCAAAATTGAGATGCCTTTACCTGTTGTATACTAAGAGGTGTTAGGATTTCTTCTCCCCTGAGAATCATCGACCTCTGAGTCAATGCTTCTGTTAGCTGGGTGGAGTCCAACCCCAGTAACTCAGCAGATCTACCCAGGGCTGGCAAAAGAGAAAGACAAATACAAATATGTTCTTAAACGTATAAGGCTATGAAACCAATTTGGTTTTTTACTATTATTGTTACTGCACCACCACCACCATTTAAGATGCTCCTAAAATGACAGGAATTAGAGATGAAAATACAGTGAGAAATTCCAGGATACTGTTTTGCTGCTCATGAAAAGGCATAAATATGTGCAACTGAAGGAAATTAGCATCACAAATAAGTCACAAATATTTTCCTCTTAATGCTACATGTCAAGAACTCAAAAAATCTACGAACACATTTTTTGAGATACAAACAGTAATTGACTCTTTGTCCACACGAATGTGTTTCTGTTTTGCTTGGGATGATGAGGATAAACCAATGAAATTTTTCTTCCATGCATACTTTAATTTTCAGTTTTACTATAATATGGTATATAAAGCAGTACATAATGCTACTCTCTAAAGCCATATTTAAATAAACATTTTAAATGCCTACCAGCTCAATCTTTAGACACACCAACATATTCTTTCAGATATGTAATTGTAGTATTGAAAGCTCTAAAAAAAGATACTTTCAGTGGAGGTCTTGATTAGGGAATGTATTTGAGTACTTATGTTTTATCAGCTTGAGAATATTTCAAAGAAGAAATTAGACTCAAATAGAATTTCATTACTGTTAATGGAATAAATATGTGCCCAAGGTCTTCTCAAATTAAGACCTAGTTATCCAGCAGCAGACTACTTTGCCTTATCTGTCAAACCCCATCCTCCCAAAGTAACATTTTAATCAACATTTGCAGATGTTATAAAGCAGTAAAATCCTTTCACTCCTTGTCCTTGCTATGTTCAGATATACTTACAACAAATAAGATTTTCAGAACCCCAAGAAACGTTTAGATTTGGATGCACAGCCTTCTCACCTGTTTTAAAGGACACTTGTGCCCCACCAGCAGTGATGAACTCAACGTTTCCCAGATGCAAAATGCCAGCCAGCAGCCTCAGAACTTCTCGAACCTCCTCCCTGCTGAACTCCATCACTTCCATTGCAGTCTGGAATGACATGTGAGCTGCTTCAAATAATATGCACAGACTCAAAAATGGGAGGCCTTAGGAAAGCAAGTCAAGACTAAAAGAAAGCTGGCTCGAGTCCATTCCTTTGGTTTCATCCCAAACTGAATACACTCTAAGGCATCACTGGGACATCTTGGAACATGTAAGTATCACTCTGCTTTTAAGAAATTTCATTTTGATGCTGTAATGATGTTGTAATTTGCTTTCAAAATCATCATTAAAATCATATAAATATTGGAACGACCCACTGAGTTATGAATCAGATGCAATTACTATAATTTGAATTATTAATTGATTACCTCCTGCATGTTTTTACCAAAATTTGCCTATTGGCCTTGTAGATAACAAGGCATGGAGGAGAAAACACAGCAGCATGTAAGATTTCATCATTTTTGTGCCCAAACATGCACCTTATCAATGTGGTCTGACAACTTCCTGTCAAACTGAGGAAGAAAGGTATCCATAAAAAAGTGTTGAATTTACGAATAAACAATATGGCAAAAATCAAGGCTCAACTACATAAATGAGGAGAAGAGCAAATAGTAAAATATTAAAAGAAACACTAAAACAATAGGAACACATGCTTTACTTTGACACAGAAGGGGTAATTGTATGCCTCTTGAAATGACCAAACTTTCCAAATTTGAGTGTAATATGAGCCTGAGACCAGATCACAGTTTTGTACCCTTACAGTCAGACTCATCATGTTGTAATCACTGCAGGTGTTTGACAGATGACATATTTTATCTTTCATAAATCATCCATTACAAATGGAAAAGCCTCAGACTCATCCCACAATTCAAAGCAGGGTAGAGATAGTGGTTGAAGATTTACTTGGTAAAGAAAAACCTCTCACAACAAAAGGGCAGTAGTACTACAAGTTCATCTTCCTGCCTTCTGTAAATAAAAGTTTCCCTTAAGTAACATTTCCAAGACTTACACTGCAATAAAAACAAGCAAAGGAGATGACTTTAGCAGGAAAAGACAGGTGAGGGTGAGCTGTGGGGATTTCTGCCCCCCTCCTGCTCTGGGAATGCAGCCTGGCAGCCCTGCTCCCCGCCTGCCCACACTGCAGGCAGCAGGCAAACATCACCTGCCCAGCTGATTTCATGGTCTGCCTAGCCTGGGATGATTAGCACAAGTTAAATGTCATGATAATCAACTTCAGCATGTGACTACAATATAGACAAGTTACCAATGTTTCCAACACTTCCTTCTGCCATACAAGATGAGGGATTTTTACACTGAAAAAATCTTCTACATCCACTACACATTAGTTTGTCAATTTGGCAAAAAGATTAACATAGCTAAGCAAAAACAAGTTTGGTGAAGGGCATAAAACCAAATGCTTTATCTGATTTTAAAAATCTAATACATATGACCTCAGTGCTACAATACTGAATTAGCGTGGTCAGTATGGGCTAATTGCAGTGGAGGTGAGACATGAAGCCATTCAGAGAGATTCCATCAGGACCCAGGTTTTTAATCTGTGCTTACGTTCTCATAACTCTATTGTGTAAGTTACTCCACACAAGTGGATTCCCAGCTGCAACTGAAAGAGTCACAGGTGCTTTGCTACCTGTGTGCTGCACTGCAGACTCCACCCAGTAGATGCCACATGATTTGGGCAAAGCTTTCAGATTAAAAAAGAGTGATATATATATACACACACACACACACACACACACATACATACATATATACATACATATATATATGTATATCTATGTATATATATATATATATATGTAATACAAAACAATGCAGGGAAAAGCAAAGGCATGTAAAAGTCTTACTGACTTCCTAACAGATATTCTTTTCATTTCAAAACATAAGCATTTTGCTAAATTACAGCACGCTTTGAAACAACAGAGTAAAAATGAAATACTGGAGGAAAGATAAAGGCATGCTCAAAATGACAGTGAAAAATTTTGAGAAAATACAAGTCCCTGTAAGATTAATGCCTCAATGAGAGAGCTGCACATGGAGAAAAGCACAGCAAGGCTTTGTACCCTACTCTGTCAATGGGCCCCACACACTTGAACTTCAAGACCTTTTAAAGTAAAAGAACTAGGGAAGCAACTCACAATGACTTCCTTGAAAGAATCTTTGTCACTGATTGTCTTATCTGCTATACATCCAGACTGGTTCAGGTAGTGGTAGTTCTCAGGTACAGATAAGTAAAAAGCATCTAATGAGAGAAAACAGGGTGAGTGAAAAGAAATACCAAAACAAAAGTACTCCACAAATTACTATGTCAGAGTTACACAGTTCACAATTCATTTGCTCAGAAATTATGACAATGCACAAGACAAGGTTTTATATTAAAATCAGATGAGAGTTATTTTGCTGGCTTTTGTTTTATTTAGCTGCATAATAGAGTTAACTCTGCTTTTTAGCATGCAAAGGCAGCAGGCCCACAGGGAGATGCTGAGACAGCTTTAGGCGATTTTGCACATATACAAATGTCATTTCTTTTGTTCGGAGGATTTATTCTTTATAAGAAAGGATTAGAGCAACCAGAATTATTTATCTTTGTTGCTGTGGAGTTATTTAGTACCAGCAAAAATATTCAGTTTGAACACAGTAAGGCATGTTTGTCCCCAAGTAATTTTCCCAAGGCCACAGCAGAAGCTGGGAGGAAAACTACCGTTAGCTCAAGTGACATTCTTCAGCTAAGTGGGTTCCTTTACCAAGTTGAGCTCAAATTCACACTCACTGAATCCCAGCTGAATAAATAACCTATTTCTCAGCTTGCGTTAGTGGGTTTCTGCAGTTAAATTCTCCACTGCTGTCACCACTGCTGACTGCTAGCAGAAAACAACTACAGTTGTGTGACTTGTGCTTTGCCACTCACCTTTCTCTCTCTCTTCTATCCCTGCCAGCAGAGCATAGAATATATGATAATTTCTTTCCCCGGGGTTTTGTCTTACTACACGATTCTGTCAAAGTAAAAAATAATTTCCACTTAAGTGATCATTTTTAAAGACAAATTTTTTATCCATAGGTTCAGACAAAAATTAAATCAAACACAATTAACTAAGCAAAAGCAAATATCAACTTACTTTTTCCAATAAATCTGGAGCCAGAAAGAAAAGCTTCAGTCAAGGAATAAAGTAAAATTAATTAATGCAGAAGCTTTTTATAATCTTCCTTCTTTCGTTTGAGACAATAGGAACACTATCACGGTTTTTTCTTACAACATACTAAGTCTGTTTCATACAATACACCCATAACAAGACAAAGTAGCAACAATGACAATATTGTAGCAGTTCTAATATCAGTGTATCAACACCTTCTCTTCCATCCCATCAAAACGGGACTTGGCAGATTGTGCATTTTAAACATTATCTGTTTTCCTTTGCTTTTTTTTCCCCCCTAACGCTTGGAAACAACCTCAATAATTAAATTTTTCCCACTGAACAAGCAATTTATGTTTAAAACAGCAGGTAGGAACCCCTTGGAATATTCTCATCCCCACACCTCTGGTGCAGCTGGCTCAGTCTGATTTTTCCAAATGCAGGACAAATCCGAGGATTTAACCCACCCAGACTCACACTGCAGAAACTGAGCAGCTCTGCTCTTTCAAGTACTTTTCCAGAGAAGTAAGCAGCTTATCTTTGGGTACAGTAATGAGGGAAATGGCTGACCTCAAGTTATTCCCAAGGACTCAGGCTGTTTTAGCTCATTACATGGGAAACGCACACGAGCCATGTCACGCTAGCGGTAGCAATACAAAATGCTGCTCCAGGAGCACACACAGCCCACACTGCCACAAAAGCACGGGTGCATGTGTGAATTTGGTGTTGCTGCTTCCCCTTCCCACCTACATCAGCTCAATTTAACTGTGCATGTTTCAGAATGGGGTGAAAGGACAAAGGCAAGCCAGTTCTCCCTCAGTCCTCCATCAAGGAGTTACATGGGTGCTTCCCACAAATGGGTCAAATCACAAAATGAGGATACAATCCATAATTCTTCCTCCCTGAATGTTTCCCTTCTGACAGATGTTCAGCTGAATAAACTTCCCAAAGCGACTCGAGTTGTTGTTGTAAACAGTCTTTGCGTTGCCAAAAGCTTCCATAATTGGACTGTGAAGACAGAGAGCGACAGGAGTGTTAACATGTGACCAGCATGCCAACAGCCTCACAGGGGGCTGGTGAAAGGAACAGCACTCTGACAAGCTCCCCTCTGACATTCTCCTCAGCAGCAGCCTGCATCCCAGCATTACCCTCCATTTAGCAACGGGCATCTCAGTTTCCTAGCAGAAGATGCAAGTATTCATGCAACAGGATAAATCATACTGAACTCCTCTGCAGCTGCAGAGTAGTAACTGCTACTTGCTGCTTCTTTTGTGATCGCTCAAAAGATGCACACAATTCTCACTGCAGTACTCAAATGACAGAAATAAAAAATCTCGGCACATGCAAATTGCTAGATAGATGTAAGGAGTCCTTGTCCTAGGGCAATTAAAAAAAACCAACTACATCAAGATACAACACGTACAGCAGAGATGAAGCAGGATAAACAAAAGTAATAGCATCTCAAATTGTGTTTGTTTTTAAATAGTTTAGAACCATGTCATTTCACATGAACACCATGATTTCTATTTTGCCTGCGTTGATTGTGTCCAATTTATCTGATGCATTTACTCATCTGTCTTATCAGTTCTCCTTATCCTCCCTTTCCTCAGCATGTTTTTACCACTTGAGCATTTTATCCTCACCATGCTGTATCTTGTTCTGCTCTATCCTCAGGCTACACAAACTGAACCAAAGGTTTCTCCCTCCATCACCCATTTCCCTTACTCTGATTATCTGAATTCAATCCCAAACAAAAATCAAAGCCACCATTAAAGCTCCATCATTTCAAAACTCTGCATATTTTTGCTTCACAAAGAAATACCATCGTGCTCACAACTCTCTAGACCAACTGGTAATTTTGTTTAATGGAGTATTTCCCTTTCTCCAGTATACATTTTACTGTTCAGTAAACACACACACACATATTTGAATACATTGTAAGCTCTTATTTCAATGTCAAGGTTTATGTCTTCTGAAAAAAATACCCATATATTGAAAGATCTAATACCTGCTCTCGAGAATAGCTTGCTCCACGCATGAGGTCTTCTCTCTGGAGGACAGCTCCAGTGAATGTTGGCTCATTGCAGACAAGAACTTGAGAATCAGCTTAGTGCTCTCCGTCTTACCAGCTCCACTTTCGCCACTGAAAGAAGAGCAGGAAATGGTTTGCACAGTCCCAGTGGCCAGGGAAGAAGCCCTCTGGCTGGCCACCCAAATCCCACATTGCAGGAGGTCAGGAAGGCTGGGGTGATCAGAAGTGATGGCCAAATGGAGCCAGAACACCCCGTTAAACCTCCTGAATATGACATCCAGGGAAAAACACGAGCTGTGCTTAAGCTTCATACCACTGCTCAGACAGCATTTCAAGGTACTGACTGCATATGTACATACACCTAGGAGGCAACAAGGAGCTCTCTGAACGCAAACAATTACCCAACACTTCCCACCATCATGTTAAAACAAAGTCACAACAAAGGCAGAGCAATGGTCAGGGAGAAAGACCAAACTTAGAATTAAGATGGGAAAGTTTGGGATACATTGCAGCAATCTAGCCAATGAAGAGCCCTGCTGTGAGGAGGAGGAAGTTAGAGACACCAATGCACATTCTAACACATAAAGGCTACTTGTATAATTAATAATTACATTCTTAGTGAGCTACATACTCTTTAAACAAACTTTTTATATACCTGTTGAAACAAACCAGATTCATGTGAGTTCAAAATGTAGAATTTCCCCCTCTCATCACCACCCACAGGAGAACAAAGCTATTTGATAATGCTAAACTGACACTTTAAAAACAAACTGTTAATAAGCAACCCTGCTGATGCAAACAGAAGGCAATGCACACAGTTTCTCCTCAAAACCAACACTCTAAAAAGGGAAAGTTTAGATTTGGCTCATTTCCCCAATACCCTTTCCCTTCAATTATGTAGCCTAAACACACACTGTGAGCCATTAAGAAATATAACTTGTGGTTAAAGTTTGTCTAGTTTGCTCATTCTTCATCTACAGTCATAGCATTGTATCCTAAGCTGTGGCCTAGCTCCTAATTAAGCTGTACCTAATTCCAGTTTACTCCCAAAGAAAGAGGATACATTTTGGTCTTACTTTACCTTTTCCATTGTAGCAAGTGGGAATTTCATCACTGACTTTGATGGAGCACACCTGGGCATGTGGAGCAAGCTTAGATAATTTGACAGTCTTTTGCTGTGCCATTGCTCAGTAATGAGCTCACTGACTTTAGGTTACAACAAAGTATAATGATGCTTTCTAGTAAAAAGCAAATAAGAAAGGTACTGTCCAAAAAACCAGCATGACAGTTTCCTGCAAATGAATGTCAACAATAAAATTAGAGAAGAGACATTCAGGAAGCATAATGAGACATCTTCATAACTGCCAATATGCTCCAGCAAGTGTGATTCACCCATTATATTTATACCACATCAAACAAATTCTGTAGTGTTTTTTATGTAATATTACCTTTGATGTCTGGCCTGTTCAGTATTCCTTTCCCTTTTTCTTTGCAGGCCCTCACTCACTCATCTCTTCTGCCCAATAATAAAAAACTTAATATTCCTGAATTCAATACTCACCATAAAAACATTTCTACTAGTAGTTTTGAGAGAGCTTCACATTATTCTTGTCTAGTGCAATAAATCATCAAGTGATACATACCTCTTCCTGCTTAATTCTTTCCCTCTGAGCCATGCATATAGCTCAATAGCAGGCCTCTGCCCCCACCCACTGTCCCTTAATCTGGAGAATCTTTAGTTCTATGGAAGCTGAAAGTTAGTCCACTGTAATTGAGAGCCATTCTACAAGTGAGATATTCAAAGCCAATGGAAAAATATCTCGTGCACCTCGCTCTGGTACAACTGGCTCTATGCACAATTACATGCTCTTGTTTTTTCCTTAGAGCAGGAGAGACTCACAACTTGTTCAGTTCTCAACTTGCCCAGTGTTCTATTCTGACAGTTGCCAATTGGAGATGCCCATGGAAGACATACAATTATTTCCCTTCTGTGCTCCTCCAGCTTCCAGTTATTTGCTGTTCAGAGGCTTCCTGGTCTACACCTGTTTTTTATGTGTCTTGTAACCCTCAATATATTTACCTTCTATGAGTTTGTAGCCATACTTCCTTAAAAAGCAAATGGTCTTGTTTTTTCAGATCCACTTCCTATTAGCTTCATTGATATCTCTCAGTTCTCATGGTGGAAGGAGAAACCAACAATTCACCCTGGTGCTCTTTCTGCTGTGCATGACTTGATGGTTCATGCTCCAAATTCAAAGTGCCTGTCTCCATTAGCCATTTCCCATGTTATATACTTTTTATTACTTTTTAAAATTTTCCTCTGAAGCACTTCCAGTTCCACAAAGTCCAAAGGATGGATTTACACAATGTTCTGGTCTCATTTAATCGTAACCACTCCATTCTATTCACTTTTACAGTTACATGGGATCAAATCTTTCAGAGTCCTTAGAAAGCTTTTGCCTACAAGGTCAGTAAAAGGGTGAATTTTTTAGTGCAACCTTTCCAGCAACCTTTCCAGTCCATGAGTTTAAGTGCCCAGCTTGTTCCACATCACTACGTTCAGGACTGTGAACATATTAATTCTGACAGCAGGCCAGAAGGCCCCCACTTAGAAGATATTTTAGACTTTCTTCATGACTTGTTCTATGCTGGGTTAAGAGCACAGCAGCCTGGACTCATGACTGCCACAGCATAAAAATGGATCACTGAGAGAGACTCCTCATTCTGAAGGATGCAACACAAAATCATTTCCTTGTTCTGTCTGGCTAAGAGACAGAACAGTCTGCAGTGGCTGCTAATCCCTGGCACACCAAAGGCACTGCTCCATGAGCACCTCTGGAACTCCTAACCCAGCTCCTGAGGGCTGAATGACCAGAAGCCCCACATGGGGGAAGGGCCCAGGAAGGCCAAAGGGTACTTGAACTGAGACAGGAAGCCAGCATGTCTTGACCCTACCACCTCTTGGAATTTATATCAGTTGTACATCCCTGGAATCAGGAGTGGTAGCTATACTTGTTCTTTTCTGTATCCTTTCTCCCTCTCTCTCTTTCTTCCTCTAATTCCCTCTTGTCAGAGTTTTGTGTAACTTAAATTTGGATGAGCTTAGAGATTGCAAAATTAAAGGTCTAAGTTAATGCCCTGAGAACTGTTTTATGTTGATGGAATGCTGCTCTAAACCTTTGTAAAAGTTCTCTGATTTTCTAAAGTTGTCAATAAAGTTTTTTGTTGTTTTGACCCCTTGAGAATATCAGTATTTCTCCCATGCATCTGAGTACATGAACAACCATAAGCCCTTTTAAGAGTCTCGTCAAATGAGGTTTTTGGGATACACACAGACAAAACAGGCCCGTTCAGCAAATATACTTCATCAAGTGCATATCTGAACTTTGGTGCATCAGTCTCACAAGGACATCACGCCCATCACAGGTCTGGGTCCCATATAAAGGATTTGGTTCATATTTTCATATTTTGATTTTCAAACTGAAAAACGACAGCAAAAATTTCAGGACATCAGATAATGACAGAGAGAACAAACTGGTATCAGACAGTGATTTCCCACTCACAGCACTGACTCGAGCAGAGCAATGGCTGTGGCTCCCTTTACACTTCTTTGGGAGTGCTCTGACGTGGATCAATTGAAACTTTATCTGAGAGAAGTGTGTGCGTTTGCTTCTGCACAGACTAGATCACCTTAAACAGAGCAGCAGAAACATCCTAAATCAAATCTAAAGATGTTTTCCTATTCTTGAAATAAAGGCTATAGGTGAAGACTTGAACTTGGTCTCAACTTGTGAACTTCAGCTAATCACGGGAGAGCTCAGCCCCTTTCCTACTCCAGGACAAGCTCTTTGGCTATTGCTCAAATTAAATGGGCTTCCTTCATGTTCCTGAGGCATCCAGCTGAAAAATCAGAAGATGACTTTAACACAGTGGGGTTTTTTCCCTGCCTGTTTTAAAGGAAACTGGACCCTGCAGTAATGGTTCAGACAAACATGAAACTGAGAATTCATTGATGCAGATGTTTTTGTCCACAGAAAAACTCTAGTTTTTCAGCCTGGGAGAGTTAAAACACCATTTCACAACTATGTATATATTCTAATGCACCAGTTGTTCACAGGTTCTTCAGTGTGCCTTTTCGTTGACATTTTAGGCTGCTAAGTCCTTTTTATGCAGCATTATCATGAATTAATGCCTGTTACACACACCAATAAATAAGCATCTTTGAGTGATTTGATTTATCATCTCTTCTGTGTTTCCTTCCTTTTCACCTCTGACCTGGATGGTTATACTGAAAAAATTGGTCTCAACATTTAAACTGTATTTTGATTTTTTTCTAATTTGTTTTCTGCAATTCACCCTCTTACTTTACCCCACCCAGAAAAATATCCAGTATTAATATTCCAAAACACTAGAAGCTTTTTCACAGGTTTTTGAACCCAAAGGCTGAAGAAAGCAGCTCCAAACCAAAGCTGAGCTAATTCTGGGGGCCAGCAGGGGGCACTTCAAGTCCAGAGGATCATCAGAAAGCGTTCCAAGCACCTTCCTTTGTGCTACAGTGTGCTGAGATCCCAAGGTCAGGAGCAGCTCAAACTGCTTATCAGAACGTGAGACCTACCCGAATAATTCCCTCATTTTAACTACTGTGTTTTCGAGATGCAACAGAATTTTCCTCTTTATTGTCTCTTACATTAAATGCAAGACCAGAATATTTGTCTGAATTCAAACACTAAAGAGCTCCACTTGGCTACTGTAGTTTTCAAATGCCAGTAGTAACCAAGAAAGTTACAGTGACAGTACAGTGACTTGTTGCAAAGTTTAATTCTAAGCCAGGAAGAGATGCAGGATGGCCAGGATGCTGAATTTGCTAAGCATGCTGTCATACCTCCACTTCCTATGCCCTAAACTAGGTATGTGACAACAGCAACTTTCCTAAGCTGTACGAAGGCCATGGAAATCTTCAGTAATTTTAAAAAATCCTATTCTGAGTCTTTCACAGATAGAGCAGATAATACTCTTTTAGGAAAGCAGATTTAGCATTGATTTTTTTTTATTTGAATTGCACGTTTCCTCAATTTCTGCAGTAACAAGTTACCCTTATATGGTTGTATTGCACCACTTACCTGAAACATAGAACTTACACAAATCACTGTTTCAATCCATGACCACAGTAAACAATTTTAAAAGGGATTCCTAATACAAAACTTCTCCATATTATGGCTTATCTGTACCAAAGCACATGGTTTACAGAGCAGAGAGTGCTGAAGACTCCCCTTGAACTTCACAGACTTCTGGTTATGTCCATTTTAGGGCATAACCTGCTTCCTCTTGGCAGCTTGTAAGGAACTGGAATGAAAGGTAAAATACTGAGCCTAGCACAGAATGGCAAAAATACCAATAGCCACCAGAAATTGTTTTGCTCCCTAAATTTGTGTACACAGGCTGTTCACAAGTAACTGCCTGACAATAAAAGACAAAATCATGACTCCAGGCTAGCTATTGCCACATGACAAAAATCTCTGTGAATTTAATTTTTGCTTGGACTCTTACCTGAACTCATCTTTATATGTACAGAACTATGTATTAAGTAATAAGAAGGAGAAATACAGTTAAGGAATGCTGAAGAAACACACTCTTACAGCTCTGGGTCGCTGCAAAGCAGAACCTGCCTAGAGGTGAGGGCAGGTGGGCACTGTGACCTGGGAGTCTGCAGAAAGTTGCAAGCAGGCCTGGCTGTGTTGCAGCTAATCCACATTTCTAACAACAGCTTGGGTGCTGAACTATACACCAAATCCCCCTCTTATCCACAAAGCCTTGCAACTTGGTCCATAATCTGAAATGTCAGTAGAAACAGCCTATTGCAAAAGCTGCTGCTCTCACCCTGCCTCATCCCCTCTCTGTCCCACCATCTGCCCCATGTTGTAGTCAGTCCTACAGCCACCACAAGGACTCCTGGGCAGGTCGGGACACTGCCAAAATCATGTCAACCTGTGCCTGAAGAGTTCCACACCTGTAACTTCATGGTGCAGGAAGGTGACAGCAAGTAGGCCTAATCACAAAAATGTTGTGAAGGAAGAGAGGAGAGGGAGGGGAAACACAAGGTCTCGTGCCCCCCTGAGCATCACCCCCTGCCCAGAGCCTGGTGCCGTGCAGTGACCTGCTCCTCCCTATCTGGCAGGCCACACTTTGGTCTCCCTGCCTGTGTGAGCCAACACAGCTGAGCTGGCAGGCTAGGGAATGGGAAAAGAGCTGGCTGCATTCTCAGCTCTTCTGGAGCCAGAAGGAAGGAGGAGCTGAAAGCAGTGAAAAGCTATTGAAATGCCAACTGCTCCCTAACGCACACTCAGCCACAGCCAGATCCTGAATACCAGCGACACAGTGGTTCAAACGGGAAGCCATTAAATCACCATTAAATTAAAGCACAACAAGATTAAGCAAGGAAGATTAATCAGGCAGAATTAAGTGGCTGAAATGCGGAGGGGTTTCTCTTTTGCTATTCTTATTTACAGCATATCTCAAGAACCGGTAGGTTAATTTTTTCTTTCTTCTCCATACAGGAAAATCAGTCTAGTGGTGACTACTGAACTACACAGAGATGTTTAAACTGGTGGGAAAACACTTAGGGTAATATTTGATGTGTGAAGACCAAAAAATGCACAAAAATATAATATATTTTTTTCACTAAATATCACTGTAAGATGCTAACAAAAAATTAAGGTTTTGTTAGAAGTGCACAGAATGACACAAAACAAGTTCAGAACTCTCTTGAGACTGTGCTGCTTTAAAAGCCTGCTTTCTTTGGAGTTCTCCCCACAGCCACGCTCCCAGATCCCCCTGAAAGGCTCCCCCGGGGGCACCCGGAGCAGCAGCCAGCAGCACTCACCTGATGAGGATGCACTGGTTGTCGTGGCGCTTCCAGAGGCAGCGGTAGCACTCGTTGGCCACGGCGAAGATGTGCGGCGCCATCTCTCCCATGCGGTGCTTGCTGTAGCGCTCCACGGCCGCGCCGTCGTACAGCCCCGGGATGCTCTTGTAGGGGTTCACCGAGGCAACTATGGAACCAATGTAGGTCTGCAAGCACACAGCACCCCCAGAGCTGTTATCACACCTGGGCTGGAACAGACTAACGCTTCTCAAATCATAGGCAGAAAATACACATTTGCAAAACTGTAACAATCCTTTGGATAAAAGGTGGTCAGCAATTTTCTCTGATTTCTTCCTTTCAAGAAAAGCAACAAAAGGGGGAAAGTTGTTCCCAATTCTGTCATGTTCTCAGGCTTACCTCACCTATAACACTGAGCTTATTGACTGCACAAATCCCTGCATTAATGCTGCTTACAGCTGCATGGTTAATGCCTATCAGCACTGGCCTACAGCTACTTCTCATGTGTCCCTAGGGACTTGCTGAACTTACTAAAACCTGACTGAGCCCAGAGTAATGGTGGAAAAGTCTGTATATCCAAGTCCTTCTCTGCTACTCACTTTTAAAACAGAAGTATCAGGCATTACGGTAGACACTAGGACCATTATATTTAAAATAGCAGGCTCTAAGAAAAGCGTGTGAAGCAGCAGATGCTCCAAAAACACTGGGTTTCCACAACATTTTTAATATTAGTTGGATGCAGAACAGCAGCTGGCAAGTCATTAATTTCTATCCCACTGCAATTAGACAGCACATCAGTTAAAACCACCCAGGTAGCAGCTTATGCCCATTCCCATTGCCTTAACTCATTAGGCTGTGGTAACCTGATCATTTGCAACAGTCTGTTCACAATGCTTTTCAATTTCTCCCTCACCCTCTATCCACTTCAATGTATTTTTCTAATAAAATCGCATTGAGGTAGGAGATAACATTAAGCATGCTATCTCCAGAGTTTCTGGGGCATGTGAAATTAATGGATACACTCTGTGGCATGTGCAGTGTTACTGCTGCGATACCAATTTCATTCTGCTAAAGGCCCTTGCTGCGGTCACGGGCAGGAAGCTGACACCTGGCTTCAGCAACCTTGCTCTGGACTGGTGAGGAGCCAGGCTGGGCAGCCTCCAGCCCTGTACCACAGCCCCATGTACAGACAGATGCCTCACCAGCACTCTCTTGTTGCTGACAGGAACCAGCTGTGAAGCTGACAGCTGGACTGGGGCTCTCTTCATCTCCACAGCATTCTAACCGGGGACGGATGGAAAAGGGGAGCAGCATCTTGCAAACCACCGAAAGGCAGCCCCATGTGCTCCTCCTGCAGCCTCCTTCTCTAAGCCACTACACAGCATTCACTAAGACAAAGGGACCATCAGCTCCCCCATACTTTTCCTTTCCCCTCTATCAGTCTCTTCTGCAGCACTTACAGCCTGCATCTACCTGCCTCTCTCTTTTTCTCCTTAATTAACATGCAATTATGGCTGTGTATTAGCTCTCCTTTCTCACTGTTACCCTGCTGTTACAGTCCCCATTATCCACCTGTTCATCCTCCATCAGGCCCGACACAAATTGCTGCTTTGAGCTTTTTCTAAGGGAACTGCAGTGGTGTCCTTGAAATCATGACAACTTTATTAGCAGTAAGGGGAATATCCCTCCTCACTGTAACTCTAGTACCTTCTACAGAGTGGTGAATTTCCAATCTGTGTGTTTTATAACATCACCCCTCACCCTCCCATGCTGTGCAACAGCTCAGAAGATTTCATCTAGAGGAGAGATACCATTTCAACATGAGATCGTATCGCAGGGCAATTACAGCACTGAGACAATAGCTTAATTTCCTGGGATCATCCCCTCTTGGATTCTTAAATAAGTAATAAGTAACAAGGATGGCTCTGAAAACAGACTTCCTCTGTTTCATACATATTTCAGCACAGATTATACAGGGAAAAATTTTAAGAGGCTTCTTTTTTTAATTACATGACTGCAGTGCAAGTACGACCAATAAAAGAGACTGCTACAGATCTTCCTCCTTCCCTTATTAAAGTCTGTCTGAAGTCTTTGGGAAAGAGTAACTTGAGGCATGCCATCACAACAGATGCCATGGCAAAGATGTAAATAAAAAAATCCCCATGAAACATGATACCATCTTACTTCATAAGTAAATAATCACTCTACAGCTTCTGCAAGATTAAGTACCTGACAGAACAATATCTCCACTTAAAAGCACTGACAAAACTGCACCACCACAGGCTACGCATTGTGACTTTTCTTGCTTCTCTTCTAAACAGTAAATATCAGAAGAGGTGACAGCAGTCCACTACTGCATACACTCATTTAATATGGGGCAGTCTTTCACATGACTTAAGCACAATTTTTTTAAAGTGACAGAAAGACTTCCAGATTATTAATCATTACTGTGGATTATAAAAGTATATTAAATAAAGCGAACTGGCTTCATTGCCTTGGAATTCAATAAGGTATAATAGAGAAATGGGCGGTGTATTATGGCAATAAAAGAAACCTGGTGACAGCAGAAATCATCCTGGTGAATTGAAAACAATTTTTAGATCACCTCATAGAGTAATGATTAGGACATATTGTTATTTTAAAAATTCCTTGTCTATCTTTTTTTTTCAGCAAAAATGTGAAGAACCACAACCTCTACTGACAAAGGTGCAGCTTTGTGGTTCCAGTCTTCCGGTGCTTTAAGTGTGTACTACCTCTTTGCAGCACAAGTTAAATGTATGCACAAACTGCTACCAAATTATAATGGTACATGACAGAACAAACTCAGGACTTCAAAAAAACAACTTCTTCATTCCAAGGCAAGATCACAAAAAAAGTATATTTTTCATAGACACAGCGTACCACATTTATCACCTACCAGGTGTCAACAGTCCAACCCAGGGGTAGCAACAACCAGCTTAATCTGCATGGACTAAGGAGTTAGCTGGCCCAAGCAAAAGTTCTGCCTTCACCCAAGGTAGTTCAGCAAAGTATCAATGGGTTGAAGCAGCACTATTGTCAAAAACTATTCCAATTATTTTTAAAGTTCATGTTAAAAGACAAGTCTTCCAGAAGTCTTTGTAAATTGCTCCTGGGATACTCCACTGCAGCAAGATCCACTGCTGCAACAATAATTTATTACATCACTTCCAGGCTTACTACTTATCCCATCCAGTACCTATCACAAGGTCTTACTAGTAGCAGTATTTTCTAAGCAGTAGATCCTAGACTCTACCCTGGCAGCTCTAAGAGCCACAAAATTAGGGACTTGGGGAAGGGAGGGAGGATACATGTACTGCTACCACCTCCCAGTTTCATAGAATCACAGGATGGCCTGGGCTGGAAGGAGAGCAAAGATCAAGTAGTTCCAACACCCCTGTTGTGGGCAGGGACATCTTCCACTAGAACAGATTGCTCAATGCCCCAACCAATGTAGCCTTTAACACTTCCAGAGACGGGGCATCCACAACTTCTCTAGGCAAACAGTTCCAGTGACCCCACTCTCACAGTGAAGAATTTCTTCCTAATATCTAACCTAAACACACCCTCTTTCAGTTTGAAGCCATTCCTTCTTGTTCTGCCAGTACATGCCCCTGTAAAAAGTCCCTCTCAATCTTTCCTGTAGGCTCCTCCACTTGCCCTCCCCTGGAGACCCTGAGCAGCCACACAACACAACCCATTTCTTGCAGAGCAGACCTTCTGGTTTGGCAAACGCAAACATCTTAGCAGCAGGTTAAACCAGTGCAAAAATACACAAAAAATGAAGGACTGCTCAGTGGACCTGTGCTGTCTCTTGAACACTACTTCTGCACCAGACATCATCATATTGCAAATTAAATGGGTTAGCAATCAGAAGCAGGATTTCTAAATTACTATATTATGCCAACATCACAAAGCAGGTGAAATTTCAGAAAAGATATTTTCATATAAGAATGACACTTCCACTTCACTTGTAAGACTGTAATCTGTATTTTCTTTTTGTTCTTTGCAGTTTCTAATCTGATTCTGGAAGTCAATAATTCCTTATTTTAATGAATGCATTCCAAAGCAGCTATGAATGGGAGACATGCTGCCAGAGCACTAGCAAGCAGACAGGGGAGTTCTGAAGATTTCCAGTTGAAATAGTTTGAGAGCATTTTCAGTGATATACTGTGAGAACTCCTGTTAGAAGCCTGATCCCCTTAAATCCATGGCAACAAACAGGGCAGTTTACTATTCCCCGTTATATGACTGACTCGATGCTTCAGACAGAACCACACACAAATTCTTGAACTACTTTGGTAGTACAAACCAGCAACAACTTGCTATCAGATCACAGCTAATATATTTATTTAAACCAAAGAATAAATGGAAGTTGAGTTACTCAGCCTGAATCATAATGCAGCACTTTGATTACTGTATTAAAGGTTGGGTTCCTTTTGCACTTTCAAACTTTTACCAGAATTTTACATTGTTAATTCATCTCTTAAAACACTTTCATTCATAAGCCACAGACACTCCTGCTCCCCCTTACAGCAAAAAGGAAAAACAAGACTCTGTGCTGATCCTCTACAAGGACTTTGAAAATTAGAAGTTCCAATCCTATCTTCTAAGCTAGACACTTAGTAAGGAAAGACAAAATGAAGGATGTTCTTCAAAAGGGAAGAGATTTTTCATTGGTTCTTTGAATGCTTTTTGTTTTGCTTGTTGCCTTCTGATAGCAATTAGCTTTGAGCCTGTCTTGAAATCATCCCACAGTTCTCCAAACACTGAAAAACAATTTGTTCTTTAACAAGAGCTCATAAAGACTGCTGATACCGACAGAAATACTCTAGCAAAACTTAACATAGTCAGAGTAGCCCTGTCTAACCTTGAGACGGTGTTTGTTTTTTTTAAATAAAGACACAATCAGTTTATTTTAGTATTCTACCCAAGCTCACTTTTCCCATGTAAGGTCATTACATTTTATTCTACATTGCTTTTCTCATGAGCTTTCACCCTCTACATCAAGGTGTACTTCTATACTTCATAGACCTGTAGCATCTGAGACATCCCAGTCTTCCTGCTTTCATAAATAAAAAGGGGGAAGCAGGGAAGGACACACACTTCTTTTAGGCTTTCCATATCTCATGCTACAGGGACAGTGGGAGAGAGAAGGCAGAAGGAGACTGGAGGACTCTGTTGAAGTGCATTATGCACTGCTCCTGAACTAAATCTTCATCAACAATCTCAACAGAAACCAAAACTGCTTGCACTATTCCAACAGGCATAAGAAAGACTGCATTACTCTATTTCCTTCTATCACTGGCTTTCTTTACTACCACCAAAAATCAAAATATTCCTCACAGCTTGGAAGTGGAGATGCTGATATAGATCAAATACAGAAATTAAGATATTTTGCTGCAGATGTATACATTAACATCGAGAAACAGGACTTTGTCCAACTCTCTTAAGAGTACTTTCAAGCCTTTCTGCTTTGGAACATGAAAAATCTATGCTATTACAGAAACAAAAGCATGTTTACTGATGCCTCAAAAATATGTTTCTGGACCACTTTTGAACAACTCTTGACTTTCTTGGAGTCTCTTAAGGAACTGATTCTGTGTCTGAAAAGTAAAAGTATTTTTTTCACATGGGGTATTGGTATCAACTTGCCAATTTATTCCGCAAGTATTACTTTCTGGGTTTACCCTTAATATATGGGAAATTTCAAATTAAACTGCAGTACAACTGGTTCACCTGAAAGCCACTTCTATGTTACTTTTACAGAAGGTATGTGAAAAGATTTTTATCACCATTCCACACAACCTCTGCATCTCACTTACCTTTACATCATCACAGTACAAGAACATTACCAAATAACAAAACCAGTGTTTTCACAGAACATGAAGCGGCAGGCAACTTTTAAAAGACCACAAAATAGCCATCAAATTTTGTTGTTTTCAACACCAAATTTTAAGGTGTCAGGATGAAAAACCTGGGAACAGACGAGTTTGCTCCACACATGGCCTTTGTGGTTCAGAGCTCTCTCAGGTAACCAGGGCTGAGTTTATTCTGTGGCAAAGGCAACCAAACATCTACCACATACACATCAGCAGAAAGAGGAGAAAGATGGCTGGGCCACATTTTGGTGTGCTTTTTAGGGGAAGCAGAAAGAGGGGCGACGGTATGCCATAAAGAGGATGGTAATTAATGCCCTCATTCATGGTAGGACCTTGATTTATCCTCACTGTGGTAACTATGCCCTGTCTTTGAGCTAGTCTCATGCTAATTTCAGTGGGACAGAATCCAGTTGTCTCATGTCTGAAGCAAAGCTTCTTTCTTAAAAACCATAATCAAAGTGAAGTACTAAACTACAATTTTAAATGTTTTTTAAAACTACATGTTTTAAATGTTTTTGACCAGTCACGCCATTTCTAAGATGGAAATGCCATACTCTATAATCATCTTTACATGCTTGGGCTCCTGCAGTCCTCACCATGTCTGGTGACTCATGGTGAACTTCCAAGCACCCAAATTTACATCAGCTTTGCTTTTCTCTATATCTGTGTTCCTTGTCAATTCACTCAACATTATGACCCCTAAATTGTCCTTTTGTTCTTCTTAGGGTCAGCTGAAGGATTGATGGCAAAATGAGCTGTTTGTAAATACACAGGCCACACTACAAATACAAGAGTTAGCACCCATAGGAGAGGACCTTTAGAAGGGAACCAGAAGGAGGACATGGAATGTCACTAGAAAGATCAGCTACCTACAGCCAAGACCCACCTTCAACATGTTCTCCTTGCAACTGTTCTTGGAAAGTGTCTTCTCACACTGCTCAGCTGCAGTTTCAAACCATGTCCTTCAGTCCATGACGGAAACTGCAGCCTCTCCTACCAACCACTTCCCTGCTGGCCTTTTCTCCTTCAGTGCTGAGCACAGATTGGATCCAAGGCATAACAGGCCTTTTAAAAGCCAGCCTTTATCCTTCATTCCACCAGTACAGTTCACAAGAACATTTTGGAATAGTTTTGGATTATTTTAAAACATGATTTCAGATGATCACAGGCAACTGTTGGGCAACAGGACACCAGCTTCAGTGCAGCCTTGTCTGTTATGTTGACCCTCCAATCCAGCTAATGTGACCTTAAGCTTCCCTTGGTGCAACAGTATTAAGCAAGACAATCCTGTTCCCAAGCCCCTCCAAGGGCAAAGGCTGTGCTATCTCTTCACAAAAAAAAGTTGTACTTTGTAGCCCAGCTATCCTAACTTCTACGCTAAGAGAATCTTTCTGCCCCCTTCAGCTTCAATCTTGCTTATTCATTGAGTCCTTGTCCTAGGAAGCTGAATGAAACTGTCTAGGTCTGTTTATTAAGGGTTAAAACTGGGTTTTGGTCACCTTAGTTGCCAATGTAAATACCCAAAACTGCACAGAGGCAGACACTTTTCAGCTTCCACAGAAGGCTCAGAGATAGTGAAGACCTCTCCACCTGTTGAGATATACTCACAGCTTAATCCCATCTTCTTTTTCTCTTCATTTCTCCTACAGGACAGATTGTTCCATGTGGGTGGGGATTACTCAAGGAAACACTACAAGTGTTACCCTGAATCTACACGAAAACCAATCAAGTTAGGAAGTATGAAACCAATATAAAGAAAAGATGGTAAAAGAGCACTGTTACAGCCAAAGGTGAAAACCAAACCAACAGATAATAATACAGACATCAGGCAGACATTTTTCCTTCTTTAAGATATTCACAGGTTTCTGGCAGTTTTTTTCCTGTATAAAAAGCACCAAGTCTCCTTGGTTTTACTGTACTTTTTTGCTGAGTAATACAACACAATCTCTACCATGCAGCAGTCCTATCTACTGGGTCAGAAAAATGATCTTTTGTACAGTTTTCATATAAACAATTAATGAAGAATTTCTCTCTTCACAATTGCCAAGCAGATAGAGGCGGTGACCTCCTGAACACAAACATGATTGATCAGAACAAGACATTGATTTTTGTTATTTTCATGGGCTGCAATACAGCATGTGAAAATAAGTTTGCACATGAGACTGTAGCAATCTGTGCACAATTTTAACCAGGCGAGCTCTAGCTATCAAAAAAGGCCTCACAAAAAGCAGAGACCCCATGGCTTATCACTTCATTTCAAATGGCCTGTGGCCACACACTGGTTCCTCCTCCTGCTTTGTTATTGCACAATGCTCAAATGAGTCTTTCAAAACTGTCTGAAGGTCTAATTTACCCTCCAGCAAGGAAAAGAAAAAAATGGTCTTCTTCCTTCCCATACATTCATACTGGAGAGATGAAGGGGCTTTTCAGAGAAAATACACACAAAGGAAAACCAAAATGCTGATAAAACGATGAACCAAAGAGCAGTGTCTCTAGAACACTGGCAAAATATTTTTATATAAAGCTTCACAGATCTGTTTAATTCTGCCTGCAAGTATTTTACATACTGATATCCAGATTTCGATAATTTCTGTGGCTCTGTAGTATTTGAAGACCTCTTCTATAGAAAGGGCTTTTTTAGGAGAAAAGCAGGAAGAGCAGGAATTACTCTTTAACAGAGCATGAAAAGAGAAATCAAAAGCCAGCATACCTGAAATCTAACTCTATGCCAGGTAGTTAGCTGGATGGCACTCAACTGCTGCCAAATAGCCATCAGTCGAGAAATCACAACGGAGATGGCAAATGGAATCAACTGTCAAAAATCTGCTAAATGGAACCTTTGGATTCCGTTTGCTTTTAAAAGGAGAGACTGACAAACATCAAGGGGAAAAAGCTGAAACCACTTGTGAGAAAGAGACCACCTCTTTTCAAATAAAAATAACAGCCTGGCTATGAATCAATAATCCATTTACACAGATAAACAATAGCTATAAAAGTAAGTTAATTCACTCCCAACTTAAATGGGTTGTTTCTAGCATTAAACTGCTGGAACACATGCATAAGACAGCACAAGCAGTAAATTTTGCACAGCTCTCTTTACAGTAAAAACCTAACTCACGTAAAGAAAACGTGCTCGTGACAGGTAAGAGCCCTAAGTTTTGGGACCCAAATTCCTGCCCTCCTTTCAATGACTTTGCTGGACTGGGAACAACAGACTTTACAGAAAGGAGCCAAAGCTTACCTCCAAGTGAGGCAACAGTGTGTGCAGAAGCATTCAGCACCATTTGCAAAAGCTCTGACTGAACAGCACTAAGCTGCTGTTGGCATTTCTGCAAATGGCTGATGAGTTTTCTTTCAATTCTGCATGTTGGTCTGCTTTCTGTTCTCGGGCCATAGACTTAGCAGTGACATGCAATAAAGTATGGAGAAAACAACATGAATATTAGCCTTCAAATCTGGGAAGATATCAGCAATATATATCATCACCGATGATGAAATTGGCACATGATGACGGATTTCTTCTTTGCAGTTTTCTAAATGAAGTTACCATCAAATACAGCTTAGAGCTTTTGTATTACAAATAGAAAACTCATGGAAGTCAACAGAAATTGACCCTGTTGCCAGTCCATCTATTATTTATTCCTCAACCAACCAACTAACCAACTGAGAAAAAAAAACACTGGTACAGAACAGAATAGAAAGTGCAAGTTTTCATGTTTTATTAAAACTTTGCCCTCTCCATTTCCTTAAGGTAGTCCACTGATGCTAGCAGGTAAGATCCTTACTGCAGTGTGTACACCCAGCAGGTTACCAACAACATCTAATATACTGCAAACCAAAATATAAATAAATCTAAATCTAAATACAAAGATAAATATAAATGTGTTGGTGTAGGCATTGCACACATGTAGCCACCGCACACATTGTAAAGTGTTTGTGTAGCTGTGACATACAGGGCAGTGACACACACCTTTCATTTCTTTTAATGGTACCATATTGATCACAACAGCTCAGGCTGAAATACTTCCTGAGATCTAAAAATATGCATCTTTAAAATCCCCAGTACTTTCAGTTGAGGACATTGTGAGGACAAAGCCCAGACAAACACTCTTTATTGCTGTTGTTATTATAACTATTAGCAGTTCCACAAGTCATGCAGAATGGAGGAAGCCAGAAGCAAGGTTGGTTAACCAACTGATGGCATTTGTTTACTTCTCATATCATTACAGCTTTGTTTCTCCATTAACACACATTTTAAAAAACAAAATAAAAAATAATGATAATTTGCCTGTGGTAGACAATTGTTGATCTATATAACTGACCAGTCTTTAGAAATAACAATTACCAGCAATAAATTTCACTAGATTTCCAATTAAAAGCCTGCTGTGTTTTTATAGATCTTTGTCTGCTGCTCTCTAGTAACAGATGTGAAATGGAAGCTGTAATTAATGCTTGGAGACAGGAACTCACTTTGAACCACATTTTGAAAACATTATCTGATGTGTGCAAGCATAACATTCTAATTATGGAGGTAAGCAGCTATGTATAGACATTTGTCATGCATTCTTAGCAAGAGCATTCTCTGCTCCCCACACTTCCATGGAAAGAGCTGGTGGCAAGGATTTTCCCCATCTTCTCAGTAGCACAGGAAGGTGTGAAAAACACTGATTCAACAGCACACTTTTAAGATTTCTTTCCTTAAATAAACAGCAGTTTCCTCAGTGACCACAGAGCAGATCCTGCAAACCAGTTACCTGGGACTGCTCCACAGCACTGGATGCCTCTGGAGAGGAACCACGCAACCACAGGTGGATTGCAGACCATACCAGGATAAATGCAGTTCTAGGGGCTGGTGTAATTGTTCTAGGTGCATGTACTATATTTATATACATGTTTTATGGTATTAATTAATGACAGTTTCTGTGTACCATTGTCGGGGTTTTTTTAAGTCCATGGCCCACAATTATTTATAACAAGGCAAAGGCCAAAGACCAAGGCTGTTGAGCGGCCCAGGGCATTGTAGGAGTTCATTATATACATTCTTTTTAGGTTCAGTTTCTGCATGGAGCATGTCCAACTTTTTCCATTTAAGAAATCAGTCATGAGGTTTTGTCTTTATTAGTAAACACTTCAAGAATATGGTTTAGTGGTATTTATGGTGGCATTCCATCAAAGGTTGGCCTTGAAGACATTGGAGGTCCTTTCCTAGCTCAGTGATTCTATGATTCCATTTGCTTCTACTGATCTTTCCTTGTTTCTCTGCCTTTACCTACAACTTGTGCCCATGTTAGAGGATGCCTGAGCAGGAATGCTGTCAAAGTGCATGAATTATGTCTGTCTGTATTGCATCAATCACGACTTCAGTGTGCCCCACTATTTTGTCACTGTAACATGCAGCAATATCCACTTCCTGCTGATCATCATAACACGGTACAGAGCAACTGCACTGGTTCCAAAAGGAGTTTTACTCTACTTGGAAAAAAACCAAACATGCAAAAACCCAGAAAAACAAGTCACAGAGAGCAACTGACCTAGATACTAAAGTGTCTGGGTCTGCAAACAGAATCTGAAAAAAAACCCTGGGGTCCTTATTGATTAATACTGCACAAACATCAACTAGTTGCCTCTGGGAGCCCTCACAACTTCGAGGGAGATAAATTATCTAATTACTGCAAGCTTAACAAACTACTACTGAACATGCTGCTTAAGTAAGTAAACACTAATAGATTTAAAAATCAATGCATAAATAACTGGAAATACCTTTTGAGAACGGATAGAACTGAGCATTCAGTCCAATGAAGTGGCTAGGAGCTCTGCATCAACCTTGTCAGGGAAGAGACAACTTTTCCAGTTCAACACCTTTTTGAAAAATTGGAGAGATGGTGCTTTTTCATCCAAGTTATTCAATGTTTGCTGCTTCAGCTGAAGAGAGAAGGGAAGCTAGCCATGAAAACTGAGCTCCTAATTACCACCATCTTCCCTCTGATGTGGATGTGGCTGGTACAGCACTACATGTTGACGTGGCTGGTACAGAACTTTTCATACATATGCAAGCAAACATAACAGATGGTTATAATTACCAGAGGGCGAGCTGCAGTCCTAATTTGAGAGTGAGCAAAAATAGGTTGTGCTGTCCCTCACCCTTCCTGGACACCACACCCAACTGTTGGACAACCTGGAGGTCACTCTCCTCCCAGTCAGGGGAGGGTGACTGAGGGACTGCCACACTGCAGCCCAAGCAGAATGCTGCTCTGGGCATGGGGCACATCCTCCACCTAAACAGGACAGGCACGTGTCAAATCATCATCACTTCAAAGGGGAATGTGCCTACCTAACATTTAATTCAAAAGGAAAAAGCTAATGAACAGTGGTTTGAAACTTGTTTATTTGCTCAAAGAAGCAAATGAGGGTGGATATGACACTGAAAGCCTCTCCACTGACCTGCACAATATATACTGGAGTTATTTCCAACCTGCCACTCACTTCAGCAAAAGCTGCTCTCTCATCCTCCACTCTGCTCTTCCAAAATTTGCTTACCTGCACCAATAACCAACCTCTGGCAGAGACAAGACAACTGCAACTCACCCCAGAACCAGCCCAAACACTGTAATTTGTGCGACTCACAGCACAATCCACACAATGTGGTTTATGGCATTCTCTCCAAGTCTGAGCCAGTCTGCTCTGCAGTGTGTACTTAACTAAAAGTAAACCAGAATCAACAGCTTGGGAACAATTTGCCTTTGAACATCAACAAGAGTGGCTGCCACAGCCCTTGCCCTCTCCACATCATGTGCCCTGTGATGGCCTCGCTTCAGAGGTGACCAAATCCCCCAAGTGCCTTTGCAAAAGGCCCTGCTTTCAAATGTGGGCACCTTCCATTTTTAGCACTAATGTTTATCTTTCCATATTTTGCCACATACCAGTCTAGCATGCAAGCTAATCTGAGCATTCAAAGATGAGCATTAAACCTTGTATGCTGGTGTCCACAGCTGGATCACCCACTGTTGTTCCCAATAAGAACAAAATGGGAGATGAAGTAGTAATGAAAGCCCATGCACCCTATGATCACTTCCACCCTAAATGTCGTCCTTTCCTGGACAACAAACTTGGTGATAACACAGAACCAAACTTTCAGATAAACGCAGCATTATCACAAAGCCTGAAAAAAATACCAGACAGTACCAGCCTGCCTGGGAGAATCAAGAAAAGACTTGCATATCCTATGCTTCTCACAGGCCAAAAAGGGAAAGCACACTCTCTTTCATGGAAATTCACAAAAAACATATCACAAAATGTTAACAGACTTGCCACTGATACAAAAAGACGGTTGCACATAGACAAGAACAACGTTTTGTCATTCACCTTCTTGCAAACAGCACAGATTCAGCTGAGAGCCTCAATTCATTATGTTCAGAGCCAGGCACCATTCACAGTATGAACATAATCTGAGTCATCATTCACAGTATGAACATAATCAAAGTCAATATTCTTCCCTCCCCAGGAGGTATCAGGAAATACAGAAAATCCTCTGCTGACCCTTTATAACTGCAGTTGTTGGCAGCTGCAAATAAAGTCACTGACATGTTTGACAAAACTTGGCATCCATAGAAAATAACTTTGTAGTATGAATTAGGAAGTAGTGAAAAGTTTAGGAACACGGGTATGAGTATGTGAGACAAAAATGTTAATAAATAACAGAAGATTAAATTGAGCTCAAACATCTGAAGATATTTATTTAAATGCTCATTCCTGGAGAAACAGCTCTTCAAATACAGAAAAACACACAAATTAACAGCGGAAGATCTGCATAAATAATTGTCTTTCTGGTTAAAGTAACCATTTAAAATTCCCTTTAATTGTTTCTTCCATACTTTTGAAATTATATACACTTTACACTACAATTAAGTATACTGCACTTGATTTGATTTTTATGTGTGTGTGAACAAGCAAGCCCCTAAACTTAAATCCCAGCTAAGTGTATTCTTTGTTAAGGTAAAAAGGTGCTTCCTGGTCTCAATGCCACCGAGAGAACTAACAAAAAGCTGCCATGCTCAAGAACCACAGTAATATATTTGTAGTACTACAAGCACAGAACTCAAAAAATGAGAGCATACACCTTTGCCTATCTCTTCCCCCTACTCAGGATGTGGACAAGGAGGTGCACAGAACTGAAGTAAAAAGGGATCGTAAGCTAAAAGCCAGAACACAGCAATTATTTGGTGGTTTTTATCAGGGGAGGGCAGGAAGTCTTTCAATGGGATCATCAGCCCCTAAGCCCACAGTGGAGAGTGGTACATGCCTTCCCAATTTATCCCTAATGCACCAGGGGCAGATACAGCCAAGGTGATGAGGCAGAAATGAGACAATGTGTGAACTGCAATGATGAAGCAATTCCTGGTCAATGGAGAAGGCAAATGTATAATCTGGAAAGTTTTGATTGCTCCTGGCATAAATTCCAAAGGCTTTTACTGTCCTGACAAGTTCAGTGCCAAAGTCTGAATGATCAACTGCAAAGCAACCTTCCACAAAGGTAAGCTTAATGCATCCTCAGTCTTTTTTTTTTTAACATTAAAGTATAATTGAATAGTTCAATACAGTGAAGAAATTTTGGCTTAAAATGACAGACCTACTTTTGCAATGACAAAACATCCCCTTCTAAAATATATGCTCCTATATTTATGAACTTTCATGAAATTACTCAAGACATCCAATCAGCTTTTTGGGATATTTTTGTTCCTGAAGCCTTTTCCAGCTAAAATGCTCCTATTGCTGCTGTAGGAGTGGGGTACCAATGAGGCTGGAGAAAAGAAGATGCTTCTACAGTCAGGTCCTGGTTACACATATAGGCCAACAGAGAGCCTTTCATATACATTTCAAAACACAGGGTTTCTTTCCAACCACCTCTTCAATAATTTTTCAGGAGGATTCAAAAGAGTAAGCAGTTAAATTGGCAAAACTGAAGGGACAATGCATAGTCAGTAGCAACAGCAGATCTGTCATTAACAGCACACAAACCTGTTTGTCTAGAAACGTACACCGCACTAAGTGCACCAAGGATCAGAACACCCTAAACTTGCCTTGACAAGCTAAGGAAGAAGCTAGGACATGTCTCTTCACAACAAAGCTCTTCTATGCCTCATTAAAAAAAAAAAAAATCACACTCATACCCTCATGGTTTTTTAAAAGTGGGCGTGTCCTCTATGTGAGCACACACCATGAAACAATTTTTTATAACTTTGACTCACACTGAGTACCATATGTTGATCTAACAATACTGATGGAAAACAAAATTTTTATCAAGGACATGTTTTTTCGTCACACATGAAAGATTGCTCATTTATGCTATTAATTTTTTATTTACTGATTTTTCTTAAAGGTAAAACAGTTCATTTGTCTTGAGAAAAAAATATACATAACCACTTATGTAAAGAGAATTGCCTCAGTATTGAGGATTCCCCATGCTAGCCACTTTTAGGGTAATGTGCAAAGGAATATTATTTCATTGTGCCCTTTTTTGGTTTTTATCAAATCTTAAATACAGGGAAAGTTTATTTTTTCACTTAGATATGTTAATATTTTAAAATAAGAAGCCAAACTCAGTAGATGAAGCTTGAAATAAAGCATGTATATGGTCAAATCAAGGGCCCAGACATGTGATGAAACAAAAACTGTGTTCTGAATTATTAGTTAAAAAGCCCAAACCAAAATGACCAATCAGTGAAACACTGAAAAGTGCAATTTTGCAACCTGTAGCAGCTGCTAATATTCCTTGTATCTTTCTCATGTTTAGTGCATTTCCAGACTCAGGAAAGATTTGTATCTAGCTAGTTCAAGATTAATGAAAATATTGAAGGAGCAGGTAAATCTAAATACAAGAATCTTCATTACAGAGTTAAGAAAAGGAATTCTGCGTGGATTAATTCCTAGTTTTGGAAACTGATAAACAGCTGTCTGTTCTCATAGACCCCAAACTCCAACTACCTTTATTTAACAGCACAAATGCTTAGCTTGACAATTGCATCCTTCTTCCATAATAACCTTTCTACTACAGTACAAGAGGGAAAGCTGATCAGAATTGGATCTTGGCCTAACAGGATCTCAAATGACAGTGACAGACTAAGTTCACCACATCCTCTCTGTTGACATACACAGCACATGTTGTTGAGGCAGAGAGTCTAAAGGAGAAGAGGAAAACGAGTCCTTTACACAACCCTGTCACTGGAAGTGCAGAAGTGTACATAGGATGCCAGTTTTCCAAGATTTCCAAGGGACTGTGTGTTGAGCCTGAGCTACCTTCTCCTTCCATCACTGTGGGTGAGATGTCACTATATGAGGCATGCTTCAGCTCTATGTGGATGCACAAGGAACTGGAAAGCATTAGGAGAGGAGATAGCAAAGAACAGCAAAACACACATAGCACTTACACATTCAAAAACATTCCCTCTGGATATTTTTCTTCATTTTAGAAAAAACTTACATAGATTTTATCTTGCTGATACCGCTGGAATAAGTTGTGCATAATGGAGCCTTCATGGAGATCTACAAGTGCTGCCATGTCTTCCACACTCTCTGTGCTGGTTTGATGCATAGGCGTTACTTTTTGGTGTGTGATCGTGCTCTGTTTATAAGTGAACACCTGAAAGAGGGGAAACAAAAACAGTATTAATCAGAGCACACATTCAAAAACTCCTGCCTGAGAATGGAGCTTTCATACTCATTCATATCCCCAAACCAGCTTATCAGTGTGCAGACTTCCAAAATATAATAGCCTGGCAGGGATACCTTCCTCTAAAGCTTCTCTGACACGGATTGAATCCCCAAATACCTACATGGGTCACTAGAAACTGGAACATACTGACAGTGCACTGAGGACTGTAAGGGCTTTTCCTGTGTAAGGGAAAATTCAGTCTTGTTTCACACTGGATTACTGCTAGACTTTATCAAGAGAAAAATACCAAGCAATAACCATTCCCAAAAATACAAAACCAACCAAACAATAAACCACCTCTTACAGTAAAACCCACTTACACTCAAATTTCTCTGGGAGGAAATGTTTGACTGTGCAAAACAGCAAATTAAAATTAATGCTCTAATAGGCTGCAAGTGTTCATATGTTTGATCTGAAATCCACTTAAATGTTTCCATTCAACTCTCCATTCAGGAAACAGTCATTACTCCTAATGTGAGTTGCATTCTAAGTTCTGTGAGCAGTAGATATTTAGAAATTAATAAGCCAACAGATTTCTTAATTGACTTTTGGGACTAGTTTCTAAAGCCAGCTCTTAACAAACAGTAAAAGCTCTAAAAAAGAATTTAAATACTCGGTTGGAAAACACTTCTATATATCTTCTGTAAAACTATTACAAATATGCAAGAAGATGTACAGTTCCCTAATATAGTTAAACTTTTATGAATACTAATAACATCAATAGAGACTACAAAACAATTGATTCTGAATTCAGCAACCCACTTCCTGAAAATTTACACCTTGGCACCTCATCCTTACAGACGTATGCCCACATTGGCAAAGCCAATGCTCCTCAGGCAGTATTTGTCCCTGCTAATGGTGCAATTTCAGTGTTAAAAAGTCAAAGCATGGAATTAATGCAAATGCTTTGTGGAAATACTAATGTGGAACATCAGAAAAAAACCCAAACCCTTCAGAAATCCTTTAAAATAATATTTATGAAGCAAACAGAAGCAGAGCCATAACTGTCAGCCAAGCACCAGTGAGCACTGCGGGAATGCTGCTGCGGGCTGGGGGTCACGCTGTGCCTGAGGGGCCACCTCTGCAAGGAGGAGGAAACCCCTCTGAGGTTTTTCACCATAAAACCTTGTGTATGTTCCTGGCAATGAAAGACTGAACAAGTGACATTGCAGGAGGCCATCCAGACAAACAGTGATGCTGTCTGTCCTGCTGAGACAAGTGAGAGAGAGAGGCTGAAGAAGCGAGAGGCTGAAGGCAGATCAGACCGAACACTGAAGCTCTGTACTTGGATATCCTCACAGCTGACAGAGGAGTACAGCCTGAAGACATTTCTTCATTAAAATAGTATCCTAAACATAACAAATGTTGGCACAGGCCATCACACTGTTACAGATATTGCTTGTACCAGCACAAAGCACACTGAAAGAAAGGCTGGGGAAGAAAGGAGATCCGGGAAAGAAATTTCTGACAGGAGCTGGGAGGCATCACAGACATCAACAGGGTATGTGAGCAAACTGTCAGAGAGTTCCAGTAGGTTCAGAGCATCCTAGGTATAATCCTTGGCTGAGGGGAAAAGACAGACATGGAGAGATCAGAGCCTTATTTCACAGTGAAGAGCCATAAAGATGACAGGACAAGGATTTGTACAGGGCAGAGGGACCCTGCCAAGATGGGCAAAGCAGCCACTTGTAGGAGCATGTGGTCCAGACAGAACATCTAATAGACAGAACGAATGTGAAGAGCATCAACTGACAGCAAAACTTTTGGGGCTGAAAACTGCATTAGCAGTCCCAGGACTAACCACACAAACTGTAAATGGAATTAGAGATATAATTATCTCAAAAGTTATAAACTGCAGGTCCTAGTCAGAAGAACCATAAAGGAAAATCCAAAGGCTATACTGTAGAACAAAAATACAACAAGCTGAAGGATTTGTAAATAAAAGGGATATAAGGAAAGCAAATCCTAGAAAAGTAAGCAACTCAACAGAGGCTATGTACTATCCTGGATACAGAAAAACAGACTCAGTGAGAGAATTAGGAAACCAAAAGGGGATGACACATATCCTGTGAGTACATCTTGTGAACATGGAAAGGAAGCAAAATATCACTTCTAGGAGGATAACCTCCATATTTGTGATGCCTATCCTTTGATGAGTGATGCATAGGTTAGTAGGGTAGGCAGAGCACCCTGCACATCACTCAGCACATTTATTAACGTAAAGAATTCACAGACAAACACCAAGAAAAACAACATGACAAATGAGTTGCATGTGGCAACATTACAGAAGATGGTCTCTGCAGTCATCCTTCCCACTCAAACTCACTATTTTCTCTTCTTCAGTTTCGTTGTTCTAATACTTCCATTTCTGCCACACACTGCCTTCTTGTTGGGGTGGGGAAATTGTTCTGTGAGCTGATTCAGAGATAGGACTGTGCATCACTTAGCTAGAAAACACATCCACTTCTAATAACAGCTGCCACCCAAATAAGAAAGGCGGAGGAGCTCTTCTTGAAAACTGGGTAGCTACTTTTCCTTTATTTTTAATTTTTGCCAGAACCATGCATGCCTCAGATTTCTTAAACCCACTGTAACTTGATCAAAATCATCTAACAAGACTGATGTCATGAGAAAGGGCCGCAGGATCACATGTACAGACTGCATCTCCTTAAAATGGGCTTTTTGCAGCCCTGCTGCCCAAGCTCTGAAAGGCCTGCTTTGTTTTATTTCATCTTGAATCACGCCTTTATTAGGATAAGGACGTGGAAAAACTACCTTGAACTTTATCATTACTAACTAGAAGACCACATTATGAATTATTACAGCACTTGAAATACTCAGGAAATAGGAACCCAGAGCCACTATGCAGGGTCAGCACGAAGAACAGGAAGATGACCAAGCTGGCTCCTGAACTTCAAGAGGAACCCTGTTGGCAGAGTGCAGGAACATCCATCCTCAAGGACCCTCCCAACAATTCTGGAAGGTCAAGTGAAATATGCAGGAAACTAGAATAAGATTTAAGACGAGCCTAAATGAGAATTCAGCAAAAACTTCTTTCCTTTCTAGATAGAAACGTTTCGAGATAACAAACATGCTGAATACATGGAAAACTCTAAATTAAACCTTAAAGAGACAGCATGCAAGATATGAACTCTCAATGTTATTCTGGATGTGAAAACTAGAGGTTGAGATAGGATGGACCAATGCAAAGAACAACAAAAAGAACAAGCTTAAGAAATATAAAACAAACCAGCAAATTCAGCCTAACAACAGTCAGGTGCAGTTCACTGAGAAAGGAGACCCCTTCAAACTGCCCTGCTCTTCCTACCACAGCTTATTAGTGCTGTGATGAACATGCAAGAAAGGGATTAAAATGAAGAAGTGGCCTAAAAAGCAAGGGACCAATGCTATCATGCACAATTAATCTGGCAAGTAGGGAAAAAAAGAAAGAGTTGCTTTTCAAGCTTTTTATTTAAGGGAAGTACCACAAAATAATGTAAAATTAATTTTCTGCATTGAAAAAATACCCCTAAGCTCAAGATGTAATGGAAATTATGTTTGAACAAAAGATGTGATTTGTAATACAATTTATTAACACAAACAAAGTACCTCAAAGTAGGCTCACAACATCAGGAGTACACATGCTTTCTCTCTTCTGGTACCATTTTGTGACCCAATGCCAAATTTTAAAAATCCCTGCTTGAATCAGATCATTAAATGGCATCAAGAGATTTCCCAACAGCTGAGTCAGGTGAGTTTAAGAGAATGCTGAACTAAGTGCATATGTACATAAAAAAACTCCCACAGTCCCCACTTCTTGCAAAAGCTAGAAGTCACACTCGGGATTTCCAGCCTGCATGGAGCCCATACACAACTGAATCTCTCAGGGTGTTTTTCACAAGCAGGTGAGGTTTTGGTCTGGTGCTGATGACCCATACTGGATGGGAGGAATGCAGAAAGTACTCCAAAAGCTTCCTGATCAACAACTCTGTATTTGAATTACAGCCTTCATTGTTTTAGTGAGATTCCTGTGAGATTTTTATTTAAAGGCAGAAGTGGGCTCATATGCACCTTGGAAGCCCTGACACAAGCTAGATCATTACTGAAGCTGCTCTCTGAAAACGTGCAAGGTCACCTACTGAAGAGTTCACATATTGCAAGCATTTTAAACCAAGCCCTTCTACACAGTGACCCATTACCCACCACGTGGGCAGCAACTCAGCTGGTCACCTGCCACGGCCTCGCCATTAATAACACGTCCTGAATGTGGTACTGCCTGCCTGATGCCAAGTACTGCCTGCTTGGGCATGGTTATCCAGCTCAACATGTCCCTGTTGTCAGCCTTGTTCCAATAATTCCAATAAACTGAGAGGGTTTATCGGTAAGGGTAACACACATGGAGCAACCAATCTCCCTCGGCTGCTCTTTCCTGCACAAGAGTGTTTTTATCAACCCCAGGTGTACTCTGTAACTGCAGGGCCTTACAGAAGATAATCCTCATATCCAAACACAAACCAGAAATATTAATGTTTTGTCACACACTCAATTTGCATTATGTTGCTCAAGCCCATATAACCAGAAGGATGATGTATATGGTAAATATAAAATTCAGTAGGACAGGAAAAGTGAACTAAAGAGCTGTACAGAAGTCATCTAAGAGACAGGTTTACCAAGTAAAAATATACAAGCAAACAACTACAATTTTTTCAGTATTTCCTGTGATACTAGAAAATCAGCTGCTACAGCATCTGGGAAGTCCACAAGCACCAGAAAGCAAAATTAATTGACCCAAAAAGTAAAGCCCACAGCCTTCCTGTTGCTGTCCCATGGACTGCCCTATGTGAACTCTCCACAGGGTTAATCCCAATGGCTACTGTGATGTCCATGAAAATCCATGACTCGAGCAGCTCCAGAGGACTTGGCTCATATGTTCACAACATCAGTGCCCTCTGTTTTCTGAGGCATCTTTTTGCCTGTTGCCACTGACCCCACAGCAGAGATGAGCACAGCCCTGCAAAACACACAGGACTGTACAGAGAAACATCCACTTAAAAATATTAATTCTTTTTTCATTCTCGTCTGTTGGTCTGAACTGAGGTTCATTATTTGTGCTTCCCTCGTATTTAGAAGTTAAAAGAATGCAATAAATCTCACAAAATGTCTTTATAGATGAGTCCAAGCAGAAAAAGGAGGCCATTACAAGCTGTGGAATGCAGCATTCCAGGGAGAAAAATAAATCATGACAAGCCCAAGGATCCAGAGATTAAAAACAAAAATATAAATGTAGTATTTTACCCTTTTCTCCTGGAGAGATTTACTGTCTAATTAGATACTTAAAATACAGGACAAGGATGCTCTCTTGTAAATTTAAAGTAATTTAAGATCAAATGTAAAGCACAAGAACTATTGACATTGTAAAATTCTTCAGCTAATCATGACAAGAATGCAACCCAAGTAATGTTTTGTCCAGTAATTTACTATTTTTCTGTATCACTTGACCTTAGACACCCACTGTGTTGTTCCAAAATAGTCTTTCAGACAACAAGCTGTACCAGGGCCAAGGTTTGCTTTGATGTAATGCAGTTGAATCTCTATCAAAGTAACCAGAAAGCTCCACAATGAAGTTTCTTACCTATGAAACAATGGAGGAGAATGAAATAATTTTAGTTAAAACATTTATTGATGGCAGGAAAAAATTATTAACAATCTGCTATCTGTGGCTTTCTGGCCTTTTCTTCAAGCAACTGTCCCATACACACATCAACTGAGAATCAGCCTATTTCCCACCTGTTTTTTAAAATTTCCCTCCTTTTGTGCTGGGAACCACTGCACTCCCTGGCCTCCCTTACCCCTTAGATGTTAATCTTGATCTCTAATGGAAAATGTCTAAATGACCACTTTGTACACCATTGTACCCACCCAATCAGTTGAGTAACACAGAGCCTAGTTGTGGTAATCCTACATTTTATCCTTACCCTCTGCTCACTTTGGTTCCTGCCATTTTCAGTCTTTGTTCTTTGTCCTGTCAGTCAACCCTCTTCCAAAGCCTTCCTCCCAGTGATCCCTTCTCAGACTCGTTGGGGCTTGGGACACCTGTGTCAGTAGCTGCTCCCAGGTTCAAGTGCTGGGATGCTGGGAGCCTACCCTGAAGCCTTCCTCTCCCTCTCCCCAGCCTCCAGCAGGGACAGCACCAGTGAGGACTTGCAGCACCTCCCCAGATGGCTTTCCTACTACAACTTTCAGGTTCTCACATCTACACAGAATATCCCTTTCTGCTCCCAAGCTCCACAGTGAGGGGAAGCACGCTGCCAGGATGGCAGCCCTGGTCAGTGCCACAGCAGAGCTCAGCAACCCACTGAATTGTGCCTCTTTGTTGTTCCTCTACATGCTGACCACTGTCAACAATCTTGTCTGATCAACACTTCCTACTTAAGGCCCATTCCACGAGAGGTATTTCAAGTTTAGTTCACTCTCTGAACCATTTCCATTCATAGACAAGCTCTACCATCAAGTAAGAACAAGCTTCTAATTACAGGTTCATCCTTATGACCCTTCAATTGGGCTTCCCTACACAGACAATTAAGAAATTTAATTTGAACTAAACACATTCCTTTTACCTAGATTACAGTACAGTATGCTAAGCCTCTAGGCAGTCCATATAATTCTTACAAGGAAAAAACAAAAAGGTGCATCTTTAACTTTCTTTCCAAGTGACCTTGTACAACTTACAGAACCTGCAGGCACCACAAAGCTCATAGTTTAAGAAGCCCACTTTTAAATACCGTGACTGCAGTACTAACAAAATGTGCAACATCCCTCACACGTCACCAGCACCTTCTTCACCATGCAAAAGTGCTCCTTGCTGTTTGTGAACAGAGATGTGAGAGAATTGCAACTGCCCAAGCTTTCCCACAATGCTGGACCAGGTGAAGCAGTCCAAGGGATACACAGGAGATGCACTCCAGCTCCCTGACAGGCAGCCAGTCAGCAGCAAGGTCTGGCCACACAGAAACCCAGGGAGGAGGCTCTGACCTGCACATCACCAGCAGAGAACAGAAGGTCTGGGCCCATGTTCCCCATGGTTCAATCTCCATCTGTCTTGGGACACCCCACCAAAGACACTCCCAAATCAGTGTTACTGCAAGGAGAAACCAGTAAAGTGATGTAATGGCAATCACTCCTTTTGCTTTCAGTGCACATCACCTGAACTACCCCAAAGGACAAGGGCTGAAAACTGATGGTCCCCGCAGGAGGAAGACCAGAACACTAAAAACTCTCACCCTTCATCCATCATTTTCCACACAATGAAAAAGCATGTCTGTGGGCAATGCCAGGCACTGAAAGCATTAGCTTTCCTCTCAACATTAGTTACTGTGCAAGTGAAACTTTTTTCAAATTTGTATTTATTCTGTGATTCATAGAAATAAACAACAATGACTAATTGCAATTGAATGAACAAAGTTGAATTTGAGTAATATGCTCCACTATCAAGAAGTGGAACAACTATGGTCAATAAGGAGCCTACAAATTATACCAGCTTTTTTGAGACACAAAGCAATTAATCTCAATAGGTCTTTTTTCTAAGAACAAAATAAAAAAGGAAAAAGCCCTGCAGATAGCTGACTGGACTGTCTCCAAGACTAGAATAGGAGCAGCCTGTGTGCAACTCCATAGCAGTGGAATCAGAGGCAATGTTTCCATGGGAGCTGGACCTCTAAAGGAACATTGCTCTAGAGCAAGCCTTGTCCCAAATGAAGGCTCACCAGAGAAGGTGATACTCCAGTGATGCTCTCTGGGATTCCGAACAAACCTGAGCAATGCCACTGTGAGCCTTTTGGCCTCATCCCTCTACATTCTTCTCAACCCAACACTTTACATGAACTGACCCTGCCTGGGCTGTCAGCGTAGCCCCCATGGCCTGTGGGTGCCAATGGTGCCCAATCCCTGTAGGAATTGTCCCACCTGCAAGAAGTCATGCACAGGGGGACCAGAAGCTACCTGGGGAGCTGCTGCCAGGCACAGATTTCCATCAGGGAAGTTTTCATCAGGAAAGTTTCTGGCACTTATCACCACCATATTATTGCCAATACCAAAGAGGCTCTGCCACAACACCAGCTGTAATGGATGAAAGGTCCTTGCATCAACCCCACACAGAGGATCCACAAGCTGGTCCCCCCACACAGGGGGACCACAGCCACTGGGCTAGGGTGCTCCTCCCCCTGCAAGGCTGCTGCTGCAGAGGGCTGGGAGGGAATTAAAAGAAAACCTAAAGAAAGGTTTTTGCATGGAAATGGATGGTCTTCACAGCAGATTTCCATGTGCTGAGACAATCTGGGGCTTAGGTTTCCTTCACCCCTTCTGCCAGGCAGCAACTAAGCCCTCAGATGCAGCCAGACACCGAAGGTCTTGCCCCAGCTCATGGCTCACTCACCTGGTCCTGGCTGGGTGTCAGGAGCTGGCAGACCTGCAGGAGCACCCAGCAGGCTCCAGTGCCAAGGCCACCCTCACAACAGCTGGGAGACAACCAACATGGCCAGGAGCCAGGCTGGAGAAGAGCCAGCACCGACTGCACTTGGCTGCTGGCAGCATGATCCAGTGCACTCCCACAGCAACGCACCAGTCAGGGAGGTCTGCAAGGTCTCACAACTCTCAACCACCTCCATCCTGAAAGACACCACCCACAGAGGCTCGAGCAGTAACCTCCCAGACCCAATTCACTCACACCTTCTCCTGCAGGTCTGACACCACTGGCAACAGAGCAAAGCATGCTTCTCCTCCAGGGCTTTCCAGCACCAACTCCACCTCCACCTCTTGCAAAATCTCCCATATTTCCAGTCATTTTTCCTCCCTCCCCCACACCACGGCCCCTTGCCATTATGGTCCCAGTTTCCCTCCTGTGGGCTCTCCTGCCCATCACCTTCCCACAGGGAGATCTGTCCCTCTGGAACCACCCTGTCCCAGCTGTCAAGGCAAGAATTTGCTTTCCAACCCACACATGCACTTCATTTTGAATTCAAAGCATCCAGTCCCTGAAACACTGGCAGAGGTGCATCTCAGTCTAGCTGTCAGTCAACTGGTTCCTTGTCTATTCTGCCCACACCCAAGGGAGGACCTAAATGTCATAGGAAACACAAAAGGCTTGTCAGACAACAAATTAATGCTCTGCTTAAAACAGGAGTGTAAATGTTATGTGAGACGCCCTAAATACATTGGGGCAATATAATAATATAGGGCAAGAATAGGATACTGGCAGGCATTAGTCATGAATACAGTGCTGAGGGCAAAAACACCCTCTGCACTGACTATTTTTAAAGCTGTTTGTGAATTAAAGACATGACAACTTGCATACTTACAGAGAAAGTCCATAAACACACAATCTCAGCTTTTACATCTCCTGACAACTTCTAACTATAAACTTCTCAATTTATGTTTCCCTCAGTTATTTTTTTTTTAATTTCTCCAAATCTTGGCGTGAATTTTGCTATGTAACTACTGTATGCCACACAGTAACAATATTTGATTGTACTCAGCTTTTTAATCAAACAACCTTTTGTTCACAACAGCAGTATGCCTGCTCCTATAGGACGTGGACTTAATTTAAAGAAACACTTTTTAGATCTTGACTTATTGACATATTCCCAGAGAAGCAGAATAGGCAAGAGATGGACATGAGAATGAACTGGTGGAGCTTGAATTTATCTTTCAGGGATTCATTTTCAAGTTCTTTTGAACCCACCCCAGTGAAATTTAGATAAGGGTCTACTCTCATATTTGCTTGTTCAAAATAAATAGTTTTAGGGTTTTTTTCCCTTTATATTACAAGAATAAAAAGATCTAAATGAGAGTCACTACAAAGCTCTGTATGAGTTTGCAGAGATCATGGATCACAGACTATCTCAAGTTGAGAGGGACCCTTAAGGATCATGGAGTCCAGCTCCCTGCTCCCTGCAGAACTACCTAAAACTAAACCATGTGACTAAGAGCATTGTCCAGATGCTCCTTGAACTCTCTCAGGCTTGGAGCTATGCCCATTTCCCTGGGAAGCCTGTTCTAGTGCCCAACCACCCTCTGGGTGAAGATTCTACCCCTAAAATCTAACCAAAACCTAACCTAACACACACACACACACACACAAACACACCATGTAATTGCCGCTGAAATTTCCGCTTAGGCTATGAAAGCCTAAGTCCAAATTGAAGCATGAATTATATGTTTTAGAAGACAGTAAAAGCCCTTGGATATTTTTTTTCAAAGTTAACTTTTAATTTTTCTTTCTACAATATTACAAAATGGCATTTCTGCAGTATCCCCAATTGCCTTGGAAAGACAAAGCGACCTCTCCCCTTCACCATCACACTGCACTCCCACCCACACCCCTGGCACTACCTACTGTTGCTCAAGCCCAAAAACAGGAACTGGGTACAGCCCTGGCATGAACACCAGCTCCTCACTCGCTCTTTTCTCATCTTTAAAGGATCAGAGGGGCTTTTCACTAAGCCAGCATTTACTCCCTGCTGTTCCTGCGGGTTGCCCACGGTGAGAGGTTTTGACACAGCTATACTGCTAGGAAGACAGCCAAGGGCATATTTAATCTACAGCTCAAAGCGGTCCTTTAAACAAGGTAACCGTCAACTCAACTTCCCTACCCCCAAAACCTGCAGGTGTACAATAGTAACTGACACTGTGGGGAAGAGAGAGAGGGAAAGAGGTGGAAAAGGGAGGAACTGGAGCCCTGAATATAGTAAGCTCCTAAGAACCACAAAAACAAATATGGACATGATGAGCCATAACACAATGGAGAATGCTCAAAGCAGAATTATGGGCAGGTGAACATGAAACATGGGGCATTTTCCTCAAACCTAAGCACACAGTACAGTTTCTACAGCAGCCTAGTCAACAAGGCTATGCCATCTTAAAGTTGACTTTTACCATGCGTGCTGATCTGTAATAATCATCAGGCTTTCAGGAAAATGCTGTCTGAGGAGAAACAGCAAGGCCACTCCCTCTGTCACTACAGCCATTAATTCAGCTGAACAGCAACTGGGATTTTTTCCAGTTCTGACCTAAGATAATGGAAGGTGCCCTTAAATAACTGCAGGAGGAGGTGACCTCTTCTTACTTATGTGCCTGGTTCTGACATGCAGAGGGAATTGTAATTGCATTGTAGGCAGCGACAGACCAGTGCTCAGCAGGTGTCCAAAGCTGCCTTTTAACCTACCCAAGCTAGCACTGGGTCCCACAACAGCACAGTCTCCCCTGCCTGAGAAGGCACCCTAAATATCAACAAATTATTTTTTGCTAGCACGGAAGCAGTGTCAAATAAAAAAAATAAGTGTAGGTGGTTTATCCACACTCAGAATTAGCCAGCGCCATTCATAACCACTGCCAGGGGCAGCACTGTCTTGGTGGTAAAGAAGAGGCTTTAACCCTGTCTCAGTCTAGGCTGGAACTGAATCTCAGCTGCCTTCACATAGCATGAGTGCTTCCTCCTACCCACGTGTGCTAACCAGGATCCCAGCACATGTGGTCCAGAGGCACATGACAGTCCATGACTAGAACTAGCCTAGAACTAAGGAGGAAGGCATTGATCATTCACTCAGCTTTCCTGCTGATCTCCCTGGGCCCCATAGTGAAGCTTCCCATAGCCTGTGGCAGTGCCAAAAGGGGTAAGATGCCATGGCAGAAAGCTGCATGCATTAGGCATGGATGTACTGGCTTAGCCAGAGATAAAGAGAAGATCAGCTTCAGCTCTGCACCCCAGTGAACCTCTCTTCTCAGAGGCTGAGACACTGAACCTCAACAGCCCGGTCCACAGTGCTGTTTCTGTGGCTAGCAACCTGCCAGTGTCTGATTACTGCAAGGTTGGCTGCCCAAGACTGCATTAATTATATGCAGTAATCCCTCCTGAGAGGCACTGCTCTCACATGCCTTGCTAGCAGGACCATGACAAAAGATTCTGTGTCTGCAGAGGGAAGGAGCAAGGGACCTTTCCTCTCTACCAGCAGACAGCCATGGGTCACTGCAGAGGGCAGGGGGTCCCTCTGCTCCTACTGCTGCTCAGGCAACTTGGCAAAAATAGTAACTGACAGGTGAAAGGTGGGAGAAAGGGGAGGAAGAATTCTGAATTTCTATACAGTAAGCAAAAAACTTGGGCCTTTCTTACTATATTAACTAATCAAGGAGATTTCAGCATCAAAAATTATCATAATCTTGAAAAAAGCACAAAACCACCTTATTTTACAGTTCTATGGAGTATATTCTGCCCTTGGAATCTTACTTTTCTCCAGGATCAGTGTATTTAGACAACAGCAGCATTCTCCAGCAGATGACCACTGACAGCTCCTGGAGAAGCACTGTGGGTCAGTGAGCATTGCTACTGCTCAGCCAGCATGTCACAGCAGAGCTTTGCTTCGCTCTCTTCAACCAGGAATTCCTCCTAAAAAGTTACCCAGGCCCTTTGCTAGCTGTGCCACACAGCAAAGCATAAAGCTTCAAGACTCTCAGGGCCCTCATGTTTGCATGTCATCCTCACAGCAACATGCCCACCATCATTTTAGGCTGAACTGTGCTAGAGAGCCCCAACAGTGTTCAGCAAGGAAATCTGAAACTTCCCAAACGAGCATAATGGGGACTGGCTCTCCATCCCCCCCGCCCTTCCCAGCACTGTTAGCTGCAGCAAGAGGAGAGTCTGCTGCCAGGAAGAACAAAACAGGTTTGGACAAGCATGAAACCAAGCTGCACGTATCTTTAGATAGCAGCCAAGGCGGTTAAGCCTTTTCTATTACAAACGTGAAACCCAGATCCACACCCCGAGAGCCCAACTGGCCCCTGTCAACCGAGATCACTCAGACCCTGTGCAGCTGGAGCTGGAGGTTCCTGCAACTTCAGGAATCTGAAATTCAGTCTGATTTAAGATCAATAAAACCAGTAAATATTGCACAATGGTTCAATCATGAAACCACAGCAGAAAGAGATCAAAGCACTGGAGTTAAAAAAAAAAAAAAAAAAGAAAAAAAAAAGGCATCACATTCATTAAAAATTAAAAAATAAACCTTACTGTACCTTGTTTTGAAAAGGTGCAGAAATAAGGGAGAGAGCATAAATGCATATTGATTCTCTAGTTCAAAATCTTCAAAAATGTGAAAGATGTGAAAAAGAGAAATTGCTAATTTACAAGCAGCACAGTCACCTTCTAACTTGCCCTGAAGTTGCACACTGCACTCCTGGGCTGCTGCAGGAGCATTGCTCAGACTTATTACACAGTCAGGTACCAATTACTTAGGCTCTCTCAAATGCATACTAGTAAATTTATTTTATTATTACTCAAATAAAGCATTCATTGTTAGGAATGCGAGAGTGGACTCTTTCTTTGACTGAAACTTTTTTAGGAAAAAATCCTACCTCTTTGCTATAAAGTTTTACAGTGTCTAGTACAAAGACCTCTTGGAGTTTTTTAAAGTACAAATATGAAAACACTTCTAAATTTTAATATGTCTGTCTAGTTTGGGGGAAAACAATATTACATTCTCTTGCTTGGTAATATTATAAGGAGCACGAACAAATATACCAGGCCCAGGAGCCCAAGAATTCACAGAACAGCTTAAAAGACCTTTTCTTCCTTCTGTCCTAAGAGTCTCTACAAGTTCTCCTTTCTTACATCCTTAGAGATAATATTGCATATTATACTATTCATTTTCTGTTATTGTGCAGGTAAGAATCTCCTTTCATTGCACTTGGGAAAAGCTTCTGGATGTTAAGTACAAAATCTTTATTAAAAAAAGAAAAATGATAGCAGGTTTGAATATAGGTTGTCTTGGTCATATTCCTGCGGTAGGCTTCCCTGAAGAAAAGGACAAGTTCACTGCTAGAACTGAGTGAGGACACAGGAACACCAACTGTTCATTGCAGGGCATGAATCCAGAGAGACAGGCAGATGGAGTGGTTGAGAAATGCAATACTTTTCAAAGCCATGTCATAAGTCTTATTGCATGGCACAGATTGCTTTATGTGTGAGAAAGTGCACTATATACAGATAAAGGAAAGAAGTTGCTCGTGGCTGTGCAAGTTTGAGAGACTGTTCTATATGTTACTCCCATAAAATCTGCATATAAACTGTCTGGTTTGCATTTCAACTATAAAACTCCTGCCCTGCAAGAAGAAAAAGGCCAAACTGAATTACACACATGAAGGTGGCTCTCCTTATTAAAAGGTGTGTGTGCGATTTTACTTTCCACAGGTTGCCTGTGCTTACATTTGAAAACCACAGTTGAATCACATACCAGATAGCATGTATGTGTATGCTGGAGAAGCCCAATTACCACTGGTTCCCATGATACCAGCAAAGTGTAATTCACAGCACTATTTTTTCCGCCCCAAATAAAGACAGTACTACTTCAGAAGTTGTGTCAAGATTATGGAGACAGACAACAAAGATGTCTTATATTCAGAGAATTACTTGGTAGCTTTACACATAACCATAATGTTTATATCTCTGGAAAGAAAAACCCAAACTGTTGCTGCAAAGAAAAATATACCAGTACTTTTCTGTCTTTGTAAGGATACTGCTGTTTGTTTTTGAATTTACTTTGACAAACCTCAAGCACATGAAGCAGTGAAAGCTCCAGCTTATATCCTTTAAAATAAGGGCTAGCCAGAAGTCCAACATGAAATACTTTGAGATTACCTTAACATGTTTCTAAAAACTGATTAGAACAGACATTAAAATGGGACCACCTTTTCTGCTTGTTTGCATTGGAGGAAAGATTGTGAGAGAGATACATGGACATGGCAATCTCATATACTAGTGAACAGTGTTGCCCTCTACTTACCCTCCCAGGCTACTCTCAGTACCCAAACAAGTTTATTTTACTGTGTTTCCTGATAAATACATATCTTAGAATTCAGCTTTAGAGATCCCTGCTAGCAACAAAAGGCTGCCTTTTCAATGTTCTCTTCCCCTAAAGATGTGACTCCTCTCACCTCCCAAGACAGGTTCAGCTTATAGATACACAATCTCATTGAGGGTGCAATCTCCCTGTTAGGACACCAACCAGTCATTCCTTTTGTAAATGACACTTTCAGTGCATAGGCCTGAACGTGAAACAGACTTGGAGAACAGGGAATGAAGCTGCATGTCCAACCAGGACAGCACTGACCTGATGGCAGATAAGCCCAGGTAGGTGTGAGTCCTAATGCCCTGCACTGACAGACACTGGGATTTTTACATCCCAGTCCCTATGCCTCTAAATGCCAGGATTATTCACCATCAATTTCCAATAATCTGCAAAGTTCTTTATGTTGTTCATTATGATTTCTGGTGGAATGCAAGATGAGCAAGGACTTGAATTTTTCTAATTTTCTCATTTTTTCTCCTTCTCATTAGAAAAATGGCAAGTTCTGCTGCAAGGGATGTAGAAGAAAAAAATGCAGAGTTGGCTGAGTGTTTTTTTCCATATAGCTTATAGGCTGATGGATCTACTTGCCTGAACCTACTGCAGTACAGCATACAAGCTATTACACTGAAAAATCCTCCACTGAAAAATCCAAACAGCATCAGATTAGAAGACAAAGGATGCATTAAAGAACCATTTAATTCAGCTACCTAGAACCTGAGCTAATGCCACTTCTCCCTGAGAGTACTGACCTAACATGATTCAAGCATTGGCAGTACTAGGTTAACAGTTGCACTCAATGATCTTTGTGGTCTTTTCTAACCAAAATGATTCTATTATTTTATTATTTTTCTCACCTGTTCCATCTTACCCATGTATGTTTCAGAACTGAGTCCTAGGCTTATGCTCTCTGGTTAAATCCAGTAACTTAGTTCTACACATGAGCTCTCTCCTGCTCTGACAATGACATGATATTTTTGCAAATAACTTCAGTCTGGTAGATTAAATCTGTAGTTTCTAGAAACAAGAGCATGTTTCAATCCTACAGCCAAAGATTATGAAGCTAAAGAGATCATTATGATCTTTTGATGTGAGTAGCTGTGTAACATAGGAAAACCCAGAAATACCTAAATTCAGTTTCTATTTAGCAAAGTCTGAGCCCTGAAATACTGCAAATCTCTTTCCTTCCCCCTAAAGTATCTTGCATTCACTACCACCCATTTGGATATTGATCTTTGCTATTCACAATATTAACTTAAGCTAGCAGAGGAAACGTCTCTACAGGCACTCCCTGTGGAAGATTAATGGCTCCCAATGCATGCCCATCTGATTTTTAAAGCCTGAGTTTAGTGATGTTGTGTGTGATACCCAACTTCAATTGTCCTCATCCAAGAGCCATGAAGCCCACGGCTCCAATCATGTACCATCACACTTTACATCATGCAGGCAAACCACTCTCTGTGGTGTGGAAATTAAAGACCATGGGACAGACACATCCATAAAGGTGGGGCAGAGGTACTACCTAATACCCAAGTTCAATTGTGGTTGTAGCTCTGCTTAATATCAAGGCAATCATGGAAACACAGCCTCAGCAATAAAGAAAGATGTTTCATGGAGCAACAAAAGAGCAAAGTGCATCTGTGGACAAAGCAGGGCAAGACTGGTTCCCACTGCACCACCGTGTGCAGCACAGCTGGAGTCTAAAAAAGACAGTAGGTCTTGTCAAAAGTCCAGTGCTCTGGATTGAAAGTCAGACTTGGGCCTTTGAGTAACTGTTTATGAACAACACACAGCTAAAAAGGCAAAGCCTGCAAAGACCTCCAACAATAAGTTACATCCCCAGAGGTGCCAGTGAGTAATCACTCAACTTCATTTAGTTCAAGACAGGTAGGTAAAAGAAAATACTATTTTTTTTTCTAGTATGGTTTAAAAATTAAACTTAAAATTTTAAAATTAAGTTATTCTATGAGATCCCTTACTGTAAAGAATATAGAACTACTGCTATATTGGAAGTTCTAAATTCTGGGCTTCACTTACCTGAAAAAGTTCAGTTAAACTAACAAATTTGCTGATACTACCCTTACAAGCCCTTGCATGCTTTGCAGATTCAACAGAAAATACACAGTCTTGTGCTTCTCTGCAAAAATATTACTATGCTGTGTGAAGAAAAGTTTCCAAAGAAAGAAATTAAGTTTCATTGTAGCTGAAATTTTCAGAGAATGAAATGGCTCGAAAAGGCTTCAACTCAGGTGCTGGAACTTGAGCACAAAATCTTATTACCAAATATTCAGCAGCTGCTGGTAATAAATTTAGCATCCCTAAAAGCAAGCTATACAGGTTCCTACCACTATCTAAATTAGAGCACCTGATTTCAATTATAATTTTTAATAGTGTTTGATTTAACTGATCTGACCAAGACCAAAATATGTCCCCTTATCAGATGTTGCACAAAAAGACAGAACCTCCACCCTACCACGAGACTGTCCATAAACAGTGCTTCATGTTCCCAGGCAGGGAAGCAGTACTTGCAGCCCAGGTACTGGCAGAGGAAGCCTGTTGGTGAGGGGAAGGTATAACCTGGACTATCAGGATGCACTTCTGGAGAGGACAAGCTGAAGAGAGCCCATGCCAGGCACACAACTCATCAAAGGGATTATTAAGTCAATAACGAAGCTGAAGCAGCACTAATTCTGATCCCCTCTGTCTGCTCCTGCAAGGTGACTCAAGCACCCAGATATGCAGGGCTGCCAACAGAGAGCAAGCAACCACTGTTCTCCACACAAATTCACTTCTCATCACCAGAGGCTTCTCCCATTAGGACAGGTCTACACCAGATCCTGCTGATGCATCCTGTGAATTACAGATACCAGGCTTTCCCAGCAGAGGCCCTTGACCTCACCCTGATTACACTGATGGTGCTTTTTCAGTGAATTTCTTTTGCTCATGGGGCTACTGGGGTTACTTGTTCCAGGGTTAGCAGGCTGTCCACACAGTTGGGGAAGTGCTAGCACATCTGCCAAAATGTTTTTCCAGGCCCTTTGGGGCACAGTTCAATCCAATTAAAACACGCACAAAAGCAATAAAACTCAAAAATTATTCCCTTGGTGCTGTGGGCTCCAGCAGTCCAAAGGTCCTTCCCTCTACTACAGTGCCAGCAACATGAAGTCAAACCCCCTCCAACAAAGCTGCATCAGCTATTTCTGAAATCTCTTGACCCTTTTCCATGTGCATTTGAGACATAAACCATGCTGACTGAACTGGGATCCTTGGACATAAAGGAAATTTTTCTGCCCAGTTGAGAAGAAATTGAGAACAGCTTTGAACCCAGAAAATCGGCACCTAACTGCAAGCATGTCCTTCCTCCCATGCAGCTGCACCACTACAGTGAAACCACCCTGCTACATCAGCTGAAATTACAGGGGTAGCAGTGCCCACACAGAGATTTTTATTTTGACTTTGCACAACCCACTTCCTAAAAAGAAAAAGTGCTGTGAAGAAAAGGAGGTGTGAAAGACAATCTCATTCCTAAACCATGGTGCAAAATGTGAGTTAGCATGTGAACCCTTGTCAACTCAGTGATCTCTGAAAGATGCTTTGAACCAGTGGAGAGACATCTCCTTGGAGCACACTACTACAGGCAGATGCTCTGAATGGGATACTGACCACAGGAAACAGATTCCACAGTTCAAGCTATTGAGGCCCAAAATATGCCACACAGGAAAGGCACAGGACACACTCCCAAAACACAAAGAAGTTTTAAATATTAGTAAGACACTACCATCTTGCCTAAAGATCTCAGAAGATAACAGTGCTGAGTCAGGCTCAGGCAAGCACTCCCGCTAGATCGCTGGGCAAAGAAGTGCATTCAGACCAGCAACCAGTAAATGTTTACTTCCAGTGGGAAGAGGCTGCCAGGAGTGCAGGTTCTGGTTACTCCATCAACCACACACTGTGCTCACATCAGATAGACAGCTTTCACCCTGCTGGGTGCTCACCTCGCCAACCTCAGGCTACATCCACCCTGCATTGATGGCAACAGGATCTCTGGCTAAAGTGAAAATCAGGGCAGGTCCTGCCCAGAGAACTGCTGCACATATGGCTGCTAAATTTACTGGGACCTGGAAAGTGTCATGGAGTGTGTTCGTCAGTATTTTCTATTAGGAACAATGCTTATGTTCCCATGGTTACAAACCTACTTCAGACTATTTACAATAAAAAAGTTGCAATTCTTCTCAAATGAAATAAAAAACCAAAGAGTGCCGTTTGAGGGTGGTTTGGTTTTTTGACCTGCAGACCTATTTTCAAACACAAACCAAGAGGTGAATAACAGACCTTTTAATACTAAATTTATACACTCAGAAAGTAGGTTTTCCATGAGCTCAGAAACCAAAACTCAGACACTTACCACTACCATGTAGTTCAATACACTTGTAACAGATTCAAGATCTTTTAAAAGAAAGTTCAAACTCCATTTGTACTCCAACAGCAAGAGCTGGCTTTTCTTCCAAGCCTCTTCACAAACCTCTTGTTCAATAATGAGCTTTCAAAACTATGGTAAAATTCATTGCTCCCTTTATACTCATCTCATTATCCTGGCCTCTTGCTGTGCTTGCTCCTTTTAAATGGATGGAGCAAGTATTAGCTTGATTTCCTACCACACATCAAGTTTTCAGCTGAGGTTAGTAATATACATCTCTAACAAATGATAAGATCTCTACTAATTTACTATTAAATGAATAAAGTTGGAGATTTTATTTTTGCCTTGCATCTGACAGATAGTGAGAGCACACCTTACTTTTCTGACATGCTCTAACTTTTGCATGCAGGCACAAATGATAAGAAGAATTCAAATTAAGGCCAAAACTCAGGTATCATAAAAGAACTGAACAGAATATATCCATTTGCATCCATATGTAGAAGACAAAAAATAAAAGTACAAAGAAGTGCCTCAGGAATACTGCAGTCAATACACAACAAAAGAAAGTTTTAAGACCTGAAGTTGGCAACAGCACATTTTGATGAGAAAATTAAATTAAACCACATGCCTGTTCAAAATACAGCTTACTGAGAAAGCAAAGAAAATAATCTAAACAAAACAGTTAAAAAAGCATTTAATTGCTGCATTTTCCAGAGTTTATTCACGAGGCCTTGCACATTCAGGCACAGATAGCCAAGTGTGCATTCAGATGAAGCAGCATAAAGGAAGTTGGAATTCATGCTGACAAATCACAGAAGTCCCACCACTCTGGGTGACTCCAAACTCAGCAGACATGTCAGGACAATGTAGCAAGATGCTCTGCTGCTGGCAAACCTGTGCTGACACAGACACTAATTGTTTTTTCCAGTGGTAGGCTCGTAATTTTTTTGTCTAACAGAAATGCAGATCACTTCTAAAGTTTCATAACTGGAAATTCGCAAATAGCGCTCACAAACTCATCTCAGTCACCAAGCATCCTGTGGTCCCCCTGGCTGAAGGCAACAGCTGGAACCTGCCATCTACATAAATGCTGGAAAAAGTTAAAATCACAAACACAAAAAACCTGGAGAGAGCTCCAAACGTAAGGAACCTCTCTCTGGCAAGTCCATTTCCAATGGTTTTGGCACTACAAGTTTGTCAATTTTGCTTTAAGCCCTGCTTGGTACAGTGGTGTAACAAATGGATGAGGATCTCCATGTGTTACTGCTCTGCAACAAAGATAAAATAGTAGCTGATGCACACATCTACTTGTATTAAATTTGTGAGTTTAAGCACTCAAACCTTTTCAAAGAGTGAAAAAGAATCGCTACAATAATTTCCAGAATTCCCCGCTACTGCAAGGACAGGTCTGAGCCTATCAGTGCCAATCAAGTTCATTTTAAATAAGCATAATAGCCCCCACAATATTTGTTTATTGAAATTTACTGTGGGACTGAGGATAAGTTTGGTTTATTTGCTGCATTAATTTGCAAAGCCAGAGCTGTGTGCTGGAACTTTTAAACAAAGTGCTGGAGTCAGCAGGACCCGAGGTTCTACCCAACCACTGATTCAGTGTCTGACCTCGGAGAAGTCCCTCACCTCGCCATAAATCTGCCAGCCCAGCTGTGAAACTGGATGAAAGCAGGACGATCCCACAAAATGCATGCTGCAACTCGTTTGGCCTTCTGTTAAATAAACATAACGCCCCCTCAAAACAAACCCGACCAACTAAACAATGTGTTTTTTTCTGTATACAAAGCACTTTGTACTGTACAAAAATGGAGTGCTTTACCAAGTGGGAGGAAAATGGATGTAAATATTTACACATGTACTGCAAAGAGCTGTTACTCACTCTAGGGATGTGCATGCTGGTAGCTATACAATTCAAGAACTACATCAGCATAGAGGGGGTGCCTTCACTCGACAGAAATAACACTGGTCTCTGGAAAGCATGCACTGTGCCAAAGGAGGGTAAGGAAAAACTGACACTAAGGGGACAGTTCCTGTCAGACTGGAAACCAAATTAGCTTCAAATAAAACAGAGATTCAACAAAGCTACAAGTGTTCAGAGCTTAATTACAGGAGTAGAAGAAACTGCTATCTCAGCACCTAGATATTTGTTCCCCTTGTCCATCATCTCACAAACTCTTCCATAGGCAAGGTATTTTGGACTGGTAAGTCTGGAAATACAGAGGACAACTATTTCTCCTTATGCAATTTGTGCTTGATTGCCCCTTATGCCTGCCCAGAAGAAAAGTTAATGCTAAGATTGTGAGGAGAAAGGTCACCTCAGCCAGTAACTCAGCTGCTCCCATTGTGTCCTGCTGCAATTGCAGGACCTACTATTTACATCCCTCCACACTTGAGCTACTATGGAGGTGACAGGACACTGTCTTCAGAGTAACACTTCTACCAGTGTATTTCAATCACTGACACATAATCCCAAATGCAAACTAAAAATAAAGATAAAACCTGTGCAGTGTAAGGGAAAGAGGCTGACTGGATTCCCTTTCACACGGCAAAGTCTGGCACCATTAATTCACAGGTCCTAACAGCTCAAGATACACTTAGCAGTGTTGAAAAAACGTGGGACCAGATTCCAACAGCTTCCTTATAAGTTAATTTCATCTTCCACTATAAAAATTAGTCTGTCCCTTTAGAAATTTCTCGACAAAAGAGAATTGGCTACTCTTTCCCATTGCTATCACTTCAAAGGTGAGTTTGCTTTATAAGCATCAGTGTGGTAACGCTTGTCCCTAGTTTGCTATTCAATTGAACACTCCTAGTAAGGCATTTCTTTCCATTTTCATACACAAATAGAGGAAGCACTGCTTGTAACTGCAACCTTGAACCACATGTGATAAGGTGCTTAGTATTTACATAGCGTCCACACTAAAACTGATAAGTGCATCACATTGTACACAAGTTAGAAGTTATGCAAAAAATGCATGACTCGAGAGCAGCTTCCACAGCTCTGAATCTCTGTGGTATCTGAATCTTTGTCGACTTCAAGCTGCCTAATCTGCTCGAAGGACATAATGTACAGTACACTGTTTGTTCAGCTTGTGGAGAGTCAGATTTAAGGATTTCATATCTACACAGCACTGACTCAAGTAGTGATGTTCAAGGACTTTTCAAAGTGCATCTGTGGAGTTTATCAATACCACAATACTACTCTACCTGACTGTGTTTTCTTTAGCCAAGGCCTTGGGTTTTGCTTTAATCTAGCATCAGCGTGACACTATAACTGAAAAATCAAGCCTTCATTTAGAAAACTTCTGTAGGCTACTGCTGTCCACCTTTTTCCTACAGATATTGACCTGCATGTGATGCAGAGTAAACACATTCTAAGTCCACTGATTTTAAGAAACAGTAAGCACACACACACACACACACACATATATATATATATATATATATATATATCTGTGCAAGCACCTACACACGTTTCCCCATTTCATGATCTATACAAGATATATACACATGACAATACTTTCCAGAAGAGCTGTATCAGCCTATTAGGGGCATTAAGACACTGCACTGCATTGCAATAGCTCTGCTCATTTCTGAAATGTGAACAAATGCATTTGATACGTACACTGTCAGCATG
>JAOTQP010001286.1:76078095-76115002 GCA_026413545.1 Cichladusa arquata | reverse complement strand
GCAACCAATTTGGAGTAATTGAATATTCACAGTAGCGTCTGGTCTGATCTGTTAACATAGTCACCCACAGGGAATGTAGGGCAAGCATTTTTAAAAATGTCCAGAAAAACAGCCCAGAAGAAAACCAAGGGTACTGCTTAAGAAGAAATGGACCCACAGCAGCCTTAGGCTTCTTGGCCTCCTGTTCACCTTCTACACAGTCTTTGCTGGCTGCAGCCCGTACCCATATCAAGGGTTTTGTTCATGTACAAACTCAGAGCAGTGATCACGTTCTTCCTAGAAATCCATGCTCATGTGCTGACTTACCAAACCTTTGTCACGCTCCTTTTGCCTTCCTGATCACACAGTAATACTGCCCTCTCTTCCCCCCCACTGAGGACATGTGAAAAACATTAACATATCTCAAATGCCTAGCAGACCTTGAAGTATCCTTGTCAGAACTTCACATTTCCTGGGCAAATCTTGTGGTGACAGAAGCTCTCTGTAATTGCATTTACACCAGTAATGATGCACTGATAACACCAATGAAGTCTGGCCATCAGATTTCAATGTATATGAAATGCCTGCTTGAAAACACCATTAATAATTGAATGGATGTATTATTTATGTCTAATTAGAACTCCTTACTGATGCTAGTGAAAAAATACACTTTCAAGAGAGAAATAATCAGCAGTAAAATACATGCAATTATTTTCATTATAGGCTCGTGTCACTTCCACCTATTAAGATTGCTCACTTCCCAAATCTGTTTCCCAATTCTGCTACATGTGGAAAGCTTTGGAGCAAGAATTCAGTTGCAGGTACGCATCTTACTAGTGACGCATGTTTTTTCAAAGTAGCTTATTTTATCATCATAGGCAAAACAGTGCTTTTGTGTCATTCAGGACTACATAACTCTCGTGATTTGATACATGAACATTCTACCAGACTGTTCATTGAAGAGAAAAGTTTAATTTAAAAATGGAGCAATTGTTTCCAAGAGGCAAGATTTTATCTTTCCTGTGAAAGTCATCAGATCTACAAAGTTACAAATCACTGGAGAAGAATCACGCAGCAAGCCTTCAGCAGAGTCTCAGACATTCAACAGCCAAACAAACCCCTTGGGAAAGGACTTCTGCCCTTGGCACGCTCACATGCTGCTGGGCAAGACCTCCCTTGGCAGCTCCAACATGCTGCTGTTCCTGCTGTCCCTGGCCAAAGCCTGTGAACAGAGGATGAGGAGGTCATCAGACCCTCGTGCCCATGGAGAGCCGAAGGAGGTGAGCTTTGTGCTTTGCTGAGCTTTGCTGGGTTTACAGTGAGGTCCCCCCACTGCCCTGCTCCTGGCTGGGGAGTGCAGTGGTCCCGGCCACCACCCACCCACCCAGACAGAGAGACAGACAGACAGACACTGTGCTCCCAGCGCCAGGGACTGCCAGCCTGCCCTGTGCCCTGAGCGTGCACACATGCACTCGTGTGCCAGAGAGAAAAGCAGGGAGCAGGGCTGCAGGCATCAATGAGCAGGGTGAATGGGAACTGAACCTGAAGCAGAAGCTTGCAGAGACCAAACAAATAAAAGCACAGGAGCCCATGCATGGAAAACAGAACAATGGACAGGTAGGAGGCACAAAAAAACCCTCAAACAAACAAAAAAAAAAATGAACAAGGAAGACCACTAGGGCACTTTGAAGAAGCACTCTTTACTTCTACCCTCACATGTACACAACCTTGTAACTCCAGAACACCCAGAAGCTTCTTAGAGATGACTGATACTGTTCTCCCTGGTACAGGTCCCTCTCCAGTGTGTGCCACAGCCACCTAACTGCAAATGGGCAGCATACTGCTTTTTCTACAGTGCAAAAAGAGGCCCTGCAGCATTTCTGAACTCTCCAGGGTATGACTTTGCAACACAGAGGGGTTTTCTCCATGTCCATTTTGTGACTGTCCTTGGTTAAGTCAGCTTGGGTAGATAAATCTCCTTAAATTGTCTCTCAGCTTCACCATGTGTATGCTAAACAGGACCTGGCTTGTTTTACAAAATAAAGAGTGCTGGATGAGGAGGAGGCACATGACCTACACTAACATTTTCTTCCCCTGGTTTAGCATAAATAAAAGCACCACTATGAAAGAGCGCTTAAAGTTCCCTTTGCAGCTAACATTGAAAGAGTTTATTATCACACTGCAGAAATGCTTTAGGGGAAATCTTGCTCTGATAGTGTTCTCATGAGCACACTTGACGTTTTCAAACTAGTCACTTTGAAATGCTCAAGAATACAAATGTCACGAGGCTCCCAAAGGTTCAATGACACATCTTATCACAAAGGGAAGCTCCTCTGCTGCATGCTAAAAGAACCTGAAGCTCTGCAAGAAGTACTTCATCTTTCAAACAGTATTTCAAACATCAAGCTTTAAAAGTGATCTGACATTGAAACACCAGTCTGGCTGCTCAGATTTAGTTTGTTTAAAGTTAGCTTGTATAGTGAAGGGTACCTGGAGCTGCAGAACATCCCCCTTCGTTTCTGTATTTCTCTAGCATACAGAGGTAACTTGGATTTCAGGAACTACTTGAGTGACCACAAGATAGGGCAAAGATCAAATGAGCTTTCCATCTACAGAACCAGCACTATGCAACCAGAGGCACTGCAGCCTTCCCTAGAGGGGAAGTCTCCTTTCCTACAGATTCATCACCCCACCTTGCCATATCTGCTCTCCAGCCCACGGGCTGGGATCACCAGCACACATAATGCAGTACCCCACACACCTGCCCAATGGCTACACTTTTTAAATTATTCTAATGACTTGGAATAGCGTTTAAAAAAAAGATTTTTCACAGCTCACACCCTTAAGCACAGTCCTCAGTCCCTGACAGAGAAGTGGGGTGGGGATGGGACATGGCTCTGCCAAACAGTGGCTCCCAGGGGGCTGACTAAAGGAAAGTAAGACAGTGGCTTCTGCTCACCACTATCAACTTTTTAAACGGTGCTTGCACATGCACTAGCATTTTCTCAGAAGCTAACATTGTGTAAAATCCTGTCCAGAATTATCCAGTCATTTTACTTTTCAATTAAAAAAATAAAAATAAAAATAAAAAATCTATATAATAAAAATAGGGCGCTCTAGGCCACTTGTGTTTTGCTCAACTCATCCTCTCCAGGTAAAAATCTCAGGGTTCACCCACTATTTACTGTACCTTTGTAATGTAAGGTACAAAGCCTCACCAGAGCAAAACTGAGCAATGCCTTGTTGCAGAGAAAAGTATCCCCACACATAATTGTGCTTAACCTAAACCATATGTTCCTAAAAACACCAACAATGCTGAACAATGAGACCAGCCTCATATCCAAGGGAATTTAGGAACAGGGGAACAACCAAAGTGACAAGCTTGCTCATCACGGAGCTACAGATTCATTGTTGTCGTCGTTTTTTGGCACGATGCTGCCTGAATTCCTTCCCATGTTTTGTGAACAGCTGAACTGTGTTCCCTCACAAAAGAAATTAATATGGCAGCCTGTGTACATCTGCTTTAATCTTAAAACAAAGCAGTTTTGCTATCTTTAGTACAAGCATAATAAAGGCACCAAAAAAAGACAGATGGTTTGGATTTTCTTTGCAGAAAGCAAGAGAGAAGACTGACATCTCAACTGTTTACGTAGCCACAATCCATTACGTGGCCACAGCAAACCAGGGGGAATGCAGAAAGTACCTCTTTGTCAACATCTCAGATGCTAACTGCTTTCAGTCAGGTCCTATAAAAAGCATAAAACAACTCTGCTCACACATAAATGCTTTTGTTCATACAGATTGAATTTATATTGTTAGGAAAACACTTAACAACGGCCACACTAATGCCAAATAAATTAATTTCAGCAAAGTTAGAGCAAACACTACCGTTATGTTTAGGCAGCACAGAACAAAACCCTTGAAAACCCAACATTAAGGGAGTTATTTATGGTCATTGCTCAGCCCTCCTGCCCCCATCATTTGTGCATTAGAAAACTCCTGACTGCTCACTTGCAAACTCCCTGACTTCTGACCAAAACTGGCCATGCACTGATAGCCCAAAAGTTCATTTTGCAGGGACAATACAATCACCCTGGTCTGGCAGTTGGGATGGGTTTTGCGGTTTGGTTTTTAGGTTTTTGTTTTGTTTTGCTTTGGTGGTTTTTTTTGTTTGTTTTTTTTTACCATTCAGCCTTTCTTTTAAAATATCTCACTTCAGGATTAAAACTTTCCCCTTCCTGAAATCAATCAAACTGATAGTGGTTTTGGCAGAAATGCAAGTAACAGGAAAAAAGTAAGGACAGAACATGTGCAACATATCCAAGAAGTAATTCATAACTTGCTCTGTATTTTTTTATATAATAGATACGTAGTTCAGGGAAAAGCACACACAAAAAGAGGTTTCTTCCTATTACCCTTTAACAAATATCCAGAGAATGGCAGTCACGTAAAAATATCACCCTTGATATAAAGGGATAAAAAGCCAAGCTGAATTAGCTCCAGAATTAGGGGCAGAAAAATGTTCTCTGATACAGATATTGCTTCCTTTAGCATAATTAAATGCCTTTTTAATATTTCCATGTTGGAGAATTTAAGAGACCCAAATTAATGATTTTTCCAATTAGCAAGTACTTAGAAAGTAAAAGAGGATGGCACACATGGAAAAAACCCAAAACACTTGTTCAATTTGTGAGTGCTTCCACTTGAGCCAGTGCTCAAGCAGGGTACTGACAAGTAACGCGTGGGGTTTAGAGGCAGCGTTTCCATGAAGGAAAACGTTTGCTGCAGTTGCATTAAATCCTTACCAGGCACGGGGAGGCTTTTGTGCACTGCAGTTACACTCCATTAAATGCCTCTCAGGAGGCTGGGGTGGCACGGCTCAGTGGGCCTGCGGGACACGTGGGCTTGCAGGGCACGTGCAGCTCTGCAGCATCGCCGGCTTCGCTGGCGCCTTCCTGCAGAGAGCAGGGATGGAGCCAGCACGGGCAAGTGGGGCACAGCCGCCCCTCCCGGCAGCTCCTTCCAGGAGATGCCCCACAGGCTGGGGCACCAAAGGGCCCCTGGGGCAGCCAAGAGCAGTTGTGCAAGGCAGGGAGGCCAGACTCCCTGCGGATGCTCCCAGAGGAAGCTGCCGGCTCACATCTGTCACCAGCTCTGTTTACAGCGCGTCAACAGATGCTTGCAGCGAGAGTCGCTGAACTCTGACATCCAACATAAAGATGTAAACACTTCTCCACACAAGATAAATCCTGAGTACTAAAAGGCACTCTGGCTGACTTCTGGCCCTCCCCAGCCCCACACCATCCGCCAAACCCCAAACTCCCACACATATCCCTTATAAACAGCAACAGTAAAAAAGACCCAAAGCACAACCCCCCCCCCCAAGAAATTAACATACTAATAGCCACAGCACCAAGATTTTTAAAGTATGCTAATCAGTAGAATTATTACAAGTAAGCCAAATATAACTAACTGGAGAATAAAATGAACTTTACAATGTTTAGACAGATGGAATCTGATTTCCTGCTGTAAAGCTGCTGAATTTGGCATTGACCCTGAGCCCCAAAGGCAGGGATCTGCTGCCCAAAACACACATGAGCTACCCAATGTCCGGAATCAGTAGTCACTACCCTTCATACGCACCATTAAATTAAAAAGCATGAAAGTCTTCATAAATCATGTTTGCAAAAAGAGATGGATTCATTTAATGTTAAGAGCAGCCAAGACCAAAGCCCACTGCATATATTTGTGTATTTTCTTAAGAGGCTGTATATACAAGGGAGCTCACAAAGGGCTTCTTTAAAATGCTCCCTTGTAAATGTGCATTTGAAGGGTAATAGATATTGAATTCAGAGAAATGTCCAAAAAAACACGATTTGGAAATATTTTCAGGCCTTCATGTGGAAGAACTAGAAGAAGCACGATGCTTTTCAATGCTAGCTAAGAAAATCCTTGTCCAGAAGGATTTACTTCTCTGATGCCTAATCCTATGAACTATGGATGCAGCCAAACACAGCATTTACTGATAAACAGTCCTACTGACTTCAGTAACTTAAGCCAAGTAACTTCAGTGGTGTTATTCATGCCCTGTGAATATGAACGGAAGACTCTTGTTTAAAAGGGCTCCTCACAACAGCAAAGGCTAGCACAAGAGAGTCCCAAGTGAGGGTGAGAAAGGACACAAGGCAAAGAAAAGAGTCCTTATGAGAAACGCTTAGCCATTACCTGCAGATTTGGGGCTTTTTAATTTTAAACCAAAAGTGAGGAAAACATGAACTCTCCTGGTATAACCACACAGTAACATCAACATAATCCTATTGCTAACTCAAAAGTCAAACAAAAGGACCCCCCTCCCCCCCCCAAACTAATCAAAACAGATAGAACAAACCCCAAAGCCCAAGTCTACAACTTCTGAATGAGGTCAAAATAAGAAACTCTCCCAGCCTTCAAACCAGAAAGAAAAGGAAAAAAAAAAAAAAAGTGAAAACCTCCATGGAAAACATACTTGAGCTGTGTTTAACAAGGAACATCTGTAGCCTTCCAATTCCTGAGATGCAGAAATGCCTCAGAAGAGCCACAATAAGTTAAACACACAGGAAAAAATACTTTTGTTGCTGCCCAAACCATTTACAGGTGCCTCTGATTTGAAACTAAGGATACCAAGCTCTACTCTGTTTGCTGACATAACACCATGCTGTGAAGGACTTCTTTGTGAAGAAAATTCACTGAAAGGTGGTTTAACTGACAAAGTCTTATCTGGTGAAATATGACATCTGTTTTTAAAGAGGCTACATTTTTTGGATATTATCACTCAGCTGCTTCTATTTATAACATTTGATGTAAAAGTTTCTCTCAGTCAGCTAAGTAGGTATGCAATTAAGTATCCTGAAATTTTAGTGTCACACTGAGGACAGTTTGCAGCAATTGATTCAACTTTTACTTCTCCCTGGATGAGTTTGTTCAGATAAGATTTCCCCTACACCTACATACATTAGTTATGTCTTACATATATACAATTCTTCCCTTGCAAGGGAATGACTGTTATTAAAAAATGGTCTTAGGTGCTGTTCTGGAAGTCCTCAATTCTCAAAGGCTTAAGCATAGTGCTACTTACACCAACAGCCATGATTGCTTTAAAAGGGGGAAAAAAAAAAAAAGAGTCCGGTCCATAGATGCTGACTGTATATTTACTGGCATTACTTTTATATATACTTAGATATACAAATGGAAGAAAAAGTAGAAAGTCTTATTCGATGACTAGAAAAATGTTCTTAAAATCAATGCCACACAGCACACTATGGCTTTTCTGAAATCTTTCACCTCCCACAAGCTTTTTGTGTTTGCTATCTATGCTTCCACTGCAGACAGTTTCACGTGTGTCTGTACAAGTCAGGAGTACAATGTAGTCCTCTTTGATCTGAAATAAAGTTCACAGTATTCAGAAAAAAAAAAAAAAAAGAAAAAGGAGAGACCTGGAAAGAGGTTTTTTCTCAATGGAACCACTGATTACTGAACATACACAAGTAAGTAATTTCAAACAAAGTATAGAATGACAGCAGGGCTTTTAGGATTTTATTTGAACATTCACTTGAGTACTTTATAAGCTCACACAGCTTCATTAAAAATACAGTGAGACAATGAGGAAATGTCTGCTTTACTGCAAATAAAACCTTTAAGGAAGAAATCATTTTAACCTTAAATATAAATGCATAAAAAATATCCTCAAACATGAAAAAAAAAATCAGTAACTGTAATGTCATCTTGCATACGAATGTGTATCTAAACACACAAGGAAAGATTAGGACTTACTTTTTTAATTCTAAGTGTTCATAGACTTCATTGACATACTTAATATGTTCCTATTAAGTATGAATATACTGTATTAATACAGTAGAGTCATAGACATGGTGTTTCCAAAACATCCAGGACAGAGCTCTTCACCAGCTCTCTGCACTAATGGAACAGAAAAACAAACAACACAACTGACCCACCCACCAGCTAGCAAATGAGTACAGCATCTTCTCTTCTGGAAAGCACGAGGTTTGTGCTTATAAAGGGAAACATATTTACACTATGAATTGTCTGCACATGGTAGCTTTACCAGTCACTGCAGACTCTCTGTTTTGAAGGCCAGCCTGCAGGAAGCTTTGGAAAGCTACTCCAGAGCCAGCTGCAGTCCAGCGTCATGGACATGTGCTAAGAGGGAGGTCACACCTTTCATCTCCCACTCCTTTATCTTGGGCCAGGGTGCTGAAACATAGGCCAGACATTCTCTTCCTCTCCTTGTATTTAGTGGGGCTTTTAATGAGGCTACCCCCATACAGTGCCACATTTTTCTTCCTTTCATAAAGAGCTATGAATTTTTCATAGCTATTTGCTCAGGGAAATCCAAACTTACCATGTTATATTCCCCATTTTAGTACACTGTATCTCATTTATCAGCTATTTCCCACAAACTATCAAATCAGCTAGTTTTGCAACCATCTCACACAGTGGATGACAACAGCAGAAGATAGTATCACAGTTGTCTACAATGATAATTAGCAAATGAAGTGTTTAACTGTAACACTCTGGCAATAAATACAAGAACACTCGAGGAATTATATCACCATGTGATAATCAAGAAATTGCTATGCAGTCTGTTAAAGTATCATTATATAATTCTACCTTCACACTGGGCAGGATTCCCTACAACCATCCCCTCAGCATAGAATTGTATGCTGCAACAGGTTTTTGTGGTAAATTAATTTGCACCACTCACAATAGAACAGAGAAGAAACTAAGAAAGTGCTGTGCTACGAATTTAGTATTTCTGCAAACGACATTGGCAAAGACTTGAAGTCCAGACTTAAAAAAGTAAAGTCCAAAACCAACTCAAGCAACACACCTTTCCTAGTCCCACTGCCCTGCCAATAATGTCTTCAGAACAGATGCAAAATGCTCAGTGGAAAGGTGAGAAGTGCAGAGTATAGTAGAAGCTACTGAATCAGAGAAGATGAATAACAATGCTTCGCTTTGGTAAGGTCTCAATGCTATCATCAGTTTGTCATTAGACTTGAACATGAGCTCCAGCTGTCAAAATGATGTGGGAATCAATACACCAACCATGCTTCAAAAAGCATCATCACCCCATATTTCTGCAACCTCACCCCTTGCTTCCCCCCTCTGGTTCTTCAAAGTTATCTCAAGCATTGCAGGGATTGCCAAACAGTCAGAGGTAATAATCAAGCATTACTTCAGTTCCATTTAACCTCCTTGGAAGCTTCTGCAGCCCACAGGTAACCAACCAGCAAGGGCACGATGGTATAAAAGCATATGAGGAAAAGCAATGGGAGAAAAGATATTAATTGACCAAAGTCAGCTGGCACAATCCTTTTACACACAAAGTCCAGTCCTGAAACCATAAGCCCTGAAAATGTTTAAAGTTATCAAATGCAGTGAATTTCTACTATACCTTTGGCTGTGCAGCTGCCAGCTCAGATCTGTTGAGGATGTGGAATGCCATGTGACAGGTCTGAAGACTGATCCCTGTGTCCTTCCCACTTTGTTAAAACCACCTGGTTTTGACACATGCACACCCAAACAAAGGAGGCAATTTTTTGTCCAGTGATGTTTATACCATCAGGGTTTTCTAAGCAAATTTAATCAACTGGATGACATTATGGCAAAGAACTTGAGACTTTTTCCATATTACCTGAAGGTCAGCTCATATTATGGACACCATGGAAAGGCAGTAACATCACACACAACACGCACCATTAACAAGCAACTTATCTGCTGGTGGATGTCAGCACTAGCTCTGCCATTCTTTTCTAGGGCACCAAAGCAAGCTGTCCCTTTTACACAAGCATCTGTGGTTCCCCTAAGTATTAGGATTTTGCAGCTTAAAACACTTCTATAAGTCAGGCTCTTTATGGCTACACATGCAACTACAAAATCCTGTGAAAATTACAGGTAGTAAGCATGTGAGTCACTCCTACTAGGAACTGGAGAGGGCTTGTGTTTAAGATGAAAGACATGTTTAAGATGACATTTCCTGGAGGATGTTAGTGTAACAACACACACAGCAGCCTTTCTGCACTGCAGCTCAAATGTAATGGTGATGCTTTAATGTGATGGAGCCTTCTTGTTTTAGCTTGAAAAAGCCAACAGAAGAGACAGTCTCAGCCTTTCCACTTAACTGGACTTCAAATTTCAGTAAGAAAAGTCAAAATATGCAACATCCCAAATCTGAGAACCTTAAAGGCACAATTTAACATGCAACCCACAGAGAACACACCAGTACATAGATGGCTTTCTTGTTTCTCTGAGAGGAGGCTTTGTACCCAGTGGTAGTTGTTCTTCTCAGTCTAATTTTGTGAATGTCTTCCCCCATACCATGTGTGTCTGGGTCACCAATAACTTGGTGACAGAAAGATGACAGAATCATAGAATGTCTTGGATTGAAAGAAACCTGTAAAAATGACCTAGTCCAGCCCCTCTGCCACAAGGGGGAATACCTTCCACTAGACCAAGTTGCTCAAAACACCATTCAGCCGGACCTTGAAGACTTTCAGGTACCCTCAACCTCTCTGGGCAATATGTTCCAGTGCCTCACAACCCTCAAAATAAAAAATTTCTTCCTTAATCTCATCTAAATCTACCCTCTTTGAGTTTAAAACAACTATCCCTTGTCCTACTTCAACAGGCCCTGCTAAAAGGTTTGTCCCCAGCTTTCTTGCAGGATCCCTTTTGGTACTGGAAGGTGCTATAAGGTCCCCCTGGAGCCTTCTCTTCTCCATGCTGAACAACCTCAAGTCTCTCAGCCTGACGTCATAAGAGGTTCCATCCCTTTGATAATTTCCATGACCTTCCTCCATGGCTCCAACAGGTCGATGACCTTTCTGTGCTGGGGGTCCCAGAGTTGGACACAGCACTCCAGGTGAGATCTCATGAGAGTGGAGTAGAGGGGCAGAATTCCCTCCCTTGGCCTACTGGCCATGCTGCTTTTGATACAATCCAAGATACAGTTGATGTTCTGGGCTGTCCACACACTGCCAGATCATGCCCAGCTTTTCATCCACCAGCATGAATCTCTCTTCACAGGGCTGTTTTCAACCAAACTGTATGGATACCAGGGGATGTTCCAACCCAAAAGCATGGACCATGCACTTGACTGCATAGAACTTCATGAAGTACATGCATGTGTCCACTTCTCCAGCTTGTCCAGGTCCCTCTGGACGGTATCCCATCCTTCAGGCCTGTCAGCTGCATCTCTCAGCTTGGTGTAACCTGCAGACTTGCTGAGGCTGTGCTCTACCCCACTGCCAATGTCATTGATGAAGGCATTAAACAGTTCTGCTCCCAGTCCAGAACCCCAAGGGACAGCCTTGTCACCAATTCAACTCTTGACCACCACTGTCTGGATGCAATGATTCAACCAATTCCTCCTCCATCAAAGAGTTCATCCATCCAACCCACATCTCCCCAGTTTAGACGGAAGGAGATGTTGTGGGGTTCCATGTCAAAGCTTTAGAGAAGTCCAGACAGATGACATGCACAGCTCTTCCCTTCTTCACTGATGTGGTCACTCCATAATTTTCATCCCACAGTTTCAGCACAGCAGCAATTTAATCATGAGTACATTACATCTTGCCCATCAAACGGCACTCTACAATTCTGTCTGGCTCCTTTCCTGCCTGGAGAAAGGCATGTAAAGAAAGCAAGGGTAGCCTGTCTCTGAAAGACATGCTTTTATTTTTTTGGCCATGTGCCAGCCCCAACTTTCTGTTACTGTAAGGGAATATAACCTTGGAGAGGCCACCTTCCACCAGTAAACTACATAATCACCAGCCTATGTGGAACAAGGCTCCCACACCCAGCAGCATTACTTCAGCTTTGTCAGACACAATCATAGCAACTGTCTGGAGAGGCAACAGAAAGAACTGTAACAACCAAGTTGCACATTCAGGTCATACAAAATGAATATTTTATTCACAAACCTTTTAGTTTCCCACTCTGCCCTCCACACAAGGGTGGATGATGAGCAAGTGGAGAGCGTATGGGTCAGGACAAAAGGGCAGACAAGTGAGGGTGTTTGCTCTGTGGGTGTTTCCTCCAGGCTGCCTGACTGGACCCTTCTATAGGCAATTACAGTAGCCTCAAAGTCACATCAGTGGGGCTTTAACTACCCTGACATCTACTGGAAAGCTACACAGCAAAGCATGAAGAGGCCAGGAGGTTCCTGGAAATCACTGATGACAAACTCCTGTCACAGACACTGGAGGATCCCACAAGGAATGTTGTGCTGCTTGACCTCACAGTAACCAACAAGGAAGGCCTTACTGGAGATGAAGTTTGGGCACAGCCCTGGCTAGAGTAGCCATGAGACTGTGGGGCTCAGTATTGAACAAAGAGGTAGTAGGGCAGTGAGCAAGATTATGACCATGGACTTCAGATCAGCTAACTTTGGCCTCTTTAGGGATACTCTTGGAAGAATTCCATGGAAGCAGGCCTTGCAGAGAAGAGGGGTAGCTAGTCAATAATCAAAGCTCACTTCCTTCAGGCTCAAGAACAATGCAACCCAACGAGAAACAGCTCAGGCCAAGGGTACAAGAAAACTCTGTGAATGAATAAAGAATTGTCATTGCTCAAGTATAAGTAAAAAAGTTCACAGGAGATGAAAGTAAGGTATTGCTCCCTTGAAGAGAATTTAGAAAGGTGATCAGGATAAGCAGAAATGAGACTAGAAGGGCCAAGGCCATCTAGAATTAAATCTGGCCAAGCATGTAAAAGATAATAAAAAGGGCTTCTTCAAAAACATCAATAACAAGAAGAAACCAAAGGATAAAGTGGGCCCATTAATAAATGTAGGGGAGACCCCGGTAACAGAGAACAGAGAAAAGCCAGAGTTGCTGAATGCCTTCTTTGCATCAATCTTCACTGACAAGACCAGTCCTCAGGGATCTCTGACCCTGGAAACAAGGGCAAAGGAACATCAGGAGGAAGACCTGCCCTTAGTCAAGGAGGATTTGGTCAGAGAACACCTAGGCAAACTTGACATCCACAAGTCCATGGGCCCTGACAGGATGCATCCATGGACTGCTGAGAGAGCAACATCACAGCAAGGCCACTCACAATCACCCTTCAAAGGTGATGGAGATCAGGAGAGGTGCCTGAGGGCTGGAAGAAAGCAAATGTCACCCCGGTCTTCAAAAAGAACAAGAAGGAGGACGCTGGAAACTACCAGCCAGGCAGCTTCTCCTCAGTCTGTGGAAAGGTGATGGAGTGCTTCATTCTGTAGGCCATCTCAACCCACAGGGGAGACAAGAAGGTGATCAGGAGTAGTCAGCATGGTTCACTAAAAGTAACTCATGTTTGACCAGGCTGATTGCTTTCTGTGCTGAAACAACTGCCTGGATGGATGGAGTGCAGTGGATATTTTCTACCTCGACATCAGCAAAGCTTTTGACACTGTCTCTCACTAAATCCTCATTAGGCAAACTCAAGAAGTGTTAAGTTGGATGAGTGGACAGCAGAATGGATTCATTACTGGCTGAGTGGCAGATCACAGAGAGTTGTGATCAGTGGTACAGAGTCTGGTTGGAGGTCTGTCATTCATGGTGTCCCCCAGGGTTCTATACTGAGCCCAGTGTTATTCAATTTGTTCATCAATGGCTTGGATGAGGGAATAAAGTCCCTTCCCAGCAAGTTCACTGCTGACACTGCTGGAAGGAGAGGTAGATACTTCAGGTTGTGCAGCCTTTCAGAGGGACCTGGACAGGTTGGAGAGCTGGGCAGAGAAGAACCTTCTGAAATTCAACAAAGGCAAGTGCAGGCTCCTGCACAGAAGGACCTGGGGATCCTGGTGGACAACAAACTGTCCATGAGTCAGCAGTGTGTCCTTATGGCCAAGAAGGCCAATGGGATCCTGGGATACATTAGGAAGAGCATTGCCAGCAGGTCAAGAGAGATGATCCTGCTTCTCTGCTCAGCCCTGGTGAGGCACATCTGGAGTATTGTGTGAAGTTCTGGAGCCCACAGTACAAGAGAGACATGAAGCTTCTGGAGCAGGTCCAGCACAGAGCTACAAAGCTGAAAAAGAGAATCTCTCTTATTCTCAGCCTTAAGAAAGGCTGAGGAAGCTGGGCCTATTCTGTTTCAAGAGGAAAATATGAAATGACCTCATTAATCTGTACAAATATCTGAAGGGAAGATATCAAGAGGATGGAGCGAGGCTCTGCTCAGTGGTGCCAAACAACAGGTAGAGAGGTTACCATCAGAAACTGATGCACAGGAAGTTCCACCTAAATACAAGGAAAAACTTCTTTACTGCAGGTAAAGGGTGACCAAGCACTGGAACAGGTTGCCCATGGAAGTTGTGGAGTCTCTGTCACTGGAGATTCAAGAACCACCTGGACACAGTCCTGTGCCACGTGCTTTAGGATGACCCTGCTTGAGCAGGGAGGTTGGACCAGATGACCTACTGTGGTCCCTACCAACCTGACCCACTCTGTGACTCTGTGAAAGCTTATTTTTTAACAGATTTGTGAAAAAGACAAAACACAGAGGAGCAATGCCCATACCTGACCATAGTCTGTCCTGAAAACGACAACTCCTTCTGCACAGGAATGAACAGTGCTGGGATAATGCTGATTATTTTCTCGCAGCCAGACCCGAGACCCCTGCAATAAAAAAAACAGAGTTATAGATGACAGAAACACTGAAAAAAGAATCCTACTCACTATTTTTCTCTAGAAATATCTATCAGGGAATAGGAGAGAAAGAGAAAGCAAATCCAAATAAGCAAGTGAAAGAAAATAAAATAATCTCTTAGTAAGTATTTGTTGGTTTCTGCTCGATGAGTAAACACAGGAGAGCTACACTGAAGTGCCTTTTTTTTTAACAAGTTCCTAAATGCCGGCAAGAGCAGCTGGAGCCAATCCTCTGAGTCAAGTGCCTCATGCTAGCACATGTAAAATTACAGAACAGTGTTTGAATTTACACACAGTTTAGAAGATCCGCCCCAAAGCCAGCTGGCTCCCTACCTGTTTATTTTCAACTTCAGTCAGACAGACACATCCAGCACTTCTTACACCTTTTTTCTAAACTACTCCCCTTTATACGGTTCTCCTCCCTTGGCTGCACAACAATGTAGAGGATTTAAAAAAAAAAAAGACCAACAAATAGCAAGTGAGGTTACAAAGAACTGGTACTTGCTTTGGAGGCATCGGAGACACTGTCAGTGAGACATCTAAGTCATTCTAGTGGAGCAGGTGGAGCTTAATGCTGCATCTATCACCTGGCTGGTAGATGCAGCATTAAGAAAACAGCAATATCTAGCACTGAAAACAAGGAAGTAGGACCACAGCTGTTGCTGCAGCTGCAGCAAAAGCCATCCCTAAAGCAATAGCCACTCAAGTTGCTCCTGTGTAGGAGAAGACTTTAGCTGGTATGAAAACACTGAGGAGCAGTGACCCATAGCCTGACTTCCAACCAAACTACACTCCTGTTCTCTTCAAACACCTGGCTCCATATCAGGGCTACAGTATTTTAGTGGCTTTCAGAGAGATTTTTTTCACCAGAAAAGTCAGACACCCTCCTAAAGAAAAAGTAAAGGAGTGGTAGGAAAGTGCTGGGATATACCCTGACAATCATAAGGTTTGGGTGTACAACAATTAAAATAATTTTGCATGCTAGCATCCAAAGGCCGTCCTTGCCTGAATTGTCACACAGAGAAACCAGACATAGTCTTTTTAAGGTGGTGAGGGTGCAGTCCTAAGTAATAATAAGACAAATACAGATTTTTATTCTGTTGCCTATTCAAGGTGAGTGGCTTGTGAGCTTACCAAGGACTTCAGCCACATTACAGGTTACATATGCTTTTATGCTTAATGTTGAATAAATGTTATTCTTCTTTCTATGATGGGACAATAGCAGCACTGAGATAAAATAGTACTCATGGAGAATTTAAAAACTCTTGTTCTTTCATTTCCCTAAATGGGAAGGGCTCACCTGTACACAGAGGACAAGGTAAGAGCATCCCTCTTTATTTTCTGCCACTGCATCTTTTCACAAACTGCTTTCTATTTTCAATGCCTCAAATGCCTGCGGAGCATTTTGCCCTTTTATTTCCAAAACTTCGAGTCAGATGGTTTCTAGGCATACAGCAATTCTGAAGCAGTTCAAATGCAAGGCTTGTAACTCAAAAGTGCAGGGTTAGGGCAGATGGAAGTGGAGAGTGCCAGTACCTGAGGTGGGTGGAGGGGAGCAGAGGATTGGGGAACAATGGGGAGATGGTCCCCAGAAGTGGTAAAAGCAATAGATAAGACTTCAACATTAAATTCAAAGTCCAGGAACAGCAGCTGAACACTTCCACCCACTCGCCTGGGTCTACATCAGACTCTGGTCATCAGAAAACCCAGTTCACTGGTTTGCTTTTATTCTCTTGAACATCACAAACATCCCCATGCTGACTAGTCCAAGGGCACCTCTCACCCTGCACTTCCCAGAGGAAGGAAGGCTGATATGAGGGCATTGCTCTTGGACTTCCTCTGCTACCTCTGCACCAGAGCCAGCAAGCAGAAATGTCCCTCAGGTACAGGCACAGAAGTGATGACAACTTTGAAGGCTATCATACTTGGTAGTAAGGAATATCCTCCACAACCATCATGTAGAGACAAAGGGGTTTTTTCACATTAATGCAGGTGCTGCCATCAGCTCACTGTCCCCAAGAGTGCCCAAGAGTGAAAACCTAAGGCTTGCAGCTGCCTGTCAACCCCTATGGGGCTGGGTGATGCAGAGCCCACTTAACTCACCATGGAATGGGTCTAAAGCCCATAACCACGAGTGCACAGCAAGCGAGATGATGTGATGATGCACCCATGCTACACCATGCCATACAATGAAAGCAAGTGAGCTGAGCTCTGCCTGGGATTCCTGCATGTCCTCAGCCACCTCACTTCATTCGTGCACCACAGAAGGCTGAAATTGACAGGGATCTCTGGAAAGTCCCTAGCCCAGGGGCTCAAGCAGGCTCACATAGAGCTGGCTGTGAAAGCACTGAGTCACTCCCACAACAGAAAGTGTTTCCTGATGTTCAGTGTGAGTCTCCTGTGTTCCAGCCTGTGCCCACTGCCTCTGAGCCTGTCACTGAAAAGCCTCGCTCCCTTCTCTTTTATCTTCCCTACAGGTATTTGCATACACTGGTGAGATTCCCCCTGAGCCTTATCCATGATTAAGAATTCTAGCTCTCTCAGCTTGGAGTCCTAGGAGAGAGACCTTCATGATCTTTCTGGTGCTTTGTTAGACCCTATCCAGTATATCCATGTCTCTCCTGCACTGGGGAGCACACAGCTGGACACAGCACTCCAGCTCACAGCTCACCAGGGCAGAGCAGAGGGGTATGATCACCTCCAACTTGCAGGCAACACTTTACTAACATGTTCAACAGTAATGTTTATAGAAACCTCACAAGATGAGATACTCCTGACTTAACATAGGACAGCAGAAGAACGAATCCTCATTAAACCACCCCACTCCATCAGATAACCACTGTTTCACATTTTAACATTTTGGTGTGATTAGTGGTATTATTACGGCATAAAATGAAAGGACTAAAAGGTTGTCTAGCTCTCAGAAAATTTTTATTTCACTGGTCTTTTCTGCCTTGACCTAATAACCTCACAGGAGCAAGGCACAGCAAAGCTTCACCGCACAGCAGTCACAGTTTGGTTCACAAATTGCAAGGGATTTAATGATGGTGGCTACTGTCACCATCAGGCTCTGGAGACCTCATGGCTTGAGGGGTGGACGCATGTACTGCTGTCACCCCAAGCAGCAAAGACAATTTGGTCCCAGCCTCCCCCCTCCCCCCCCACAGAAATACTTTTGCAAGCCTGGTGCTGGGCACTAAAGGTCTGTCCTGGTCAGTCTCCACCGTCTCCTTCTACATGAGCTCAGTCCACCTAAATGCACACATAAAGAGCAAAACAACCATTCTGCCAGAATGCAGTCAAGTTCTTCAAGGGTTTCTTGACAACCAAACTCCTGTTATTCCACTGGTTTATTATTTGCCAGCATCGCAGAAGCTCAAGTAACGTGAAGTTTATGCTTTCAAGAGCAATGAAAAGCTTGTAAACATTAAGCCGCAACAAAATTTGCCAAAACCTCATCATTCAAAATAGCCTCTCAGAAGGGGAAAAATGTTTTCCATCTTGAAATTAAATAATTAATGCTGCAAAGTCTTTTTTTCTTGCTATGAAGGGGAAAAGAAGGGGCCTGAAGAGAAGCCTTCACTTGGTTGGGCTAGTGGTATAATAAGCTTTTTAAAGCAGGGAAAGGGGTTGATTTAAACAAATGTACATTGTTAGGGGTCAATAGCTGCTATTCAGAGGAGGCTGGAACAATGCAGTTCACAAAGCTGGAGGCATCTGGAATGCAAATACAACATGTTCCCTGGCAAGGTAGCTCTACAATGGAGTGTCTGTCCATGGGCCTTCCCCTCTGGGTGGGGGCAAAACAAAAAAGGTCTTGGCAAGAGATACCTCGACAACTATGCAAGCTACAGACATTGATCCAGCTGCCATCCCTCTGCAGTGCATTAGCCATGCACAAAATCTTCACCAGTGCCTCATTCATGGATAAGACTTGGCATAAAGACCCACCTGAGGAAGGAATCCTCTCAGTGCACATCATGGCTACAACTGACCTCAACCTCTTTCACAGGAACAAGCCTGGTGACTTGGGTTACTCCAGAGCTTCCTGACACGCCAGCCTTCTGTGGTCAGAGGGCAAAGAAAGCCATGGAGCACTAACTACAGCCCAGTGTTTTCTATTTCCATGAAGTAAGGTTGTAAAAATACTTGGAATAGCGTTTGTAGAAGAACAGCCGTATGCCATCATTTCCGTAGCAATAAATTTCTCCTGACTGCAAAACTGAAGGGAAATAGCTTTGCAAATCTCACAGCTGCAAGACCACCTGGAGAAGTCCTGGGTCCTTCTACCTCACAGATATTGATCCTGAAAATACAAATAATAGTTCTTATCTTCCTCAGTACTCTGTTCTTGGAGATGACAAAAATCCATTATTTTTTTCCCTTTCTGTTGGATATATATGCTGAAAATCACCAAATTAATGAAGAACTTTATCCCAATTAAGTAAAATGGTGGAGCATTCATTGCGAACTCTAATTAACAAGTTAGATTTTCTATGCTTCCATGCTGTATGCTGAATAACTGCACATTAATTATATTTTATATACATATATATCATATATAGGTCTACATATGGAACAGTAGATACTGTTTAACAACTGTGTTCTCATCTCAGTGAAAACACTACTCATTCACACCTTATAATGTCAACACATCAATGCAGTTGATTCAAAAGAGTTAAAACTGCTTTAAATTAAGAGCTATGAATGTAGGCTATGCTGCATCTGCATTCAAAAAGCAGGTCACTGTTGAGGCTTGGCAAAGTGAAAGGAACAATAGACAATATGTATTTAGAGAACCTTTTGTTCATGCACCTCAGTAGCTTGGCTCCAAATACAAAGTCTGAGAGACAGGAAGAGATGTTATTAACTAGGTCAAGCGGGACATAGCTTTTTAATGCAAAAGATAACCAAAACCACATTTCTCTTCATTCCTTCTCTTTCCTAAGTCACAAACTGATGACAATTAAAGAGGAGCCACAAAAAGAAAGAGGTTATCAAGAAAAAGACACGATTTTGCTAATTTCATATTAATAGTCAGTTATTGTTCTAAAAACTCATTCTTCCCTGTTTGCTTGGCTACTGAAAACAGTCAAATTTAGGTACCCAAAAACATATTAAGTGCCTGGCCAGACTACTCAGTGGAAAGTTCACTGAAAGCTGAATATCCCTCACTGACTTCAATTCACATACGAACTATTCAGCCTCTTGAGCAGAAAACCAGACCTGTTCTTCCATATCTAAGTCCAGGGAAACAAGCAGTAATGTCCATTTGTCTGATGTATTGCTCTTTAAAGCAGAATGTTGGTCTAGATGCCCTCCTTTGCCCTGCCTGGCTCCCTTGATGCTGCTTTCCATCAACAAAAGGCTTCCAGAAGAGCTGGTCATCAGTGGTGGCTGAATGTGGGAACTACTATAAAGGTCTGTGGTTAGTTACTACTCTCACATGATGTACAAAAGGGAAATAAATGAACACTCCAGAAATTGCTCCAAGACAGTCCCACCAATAGGTTCCATTTCTAGACAGCCAGCCTATCCCTCTCTGCCAGCAGTCAGAAATCAACAGTGTTTATTCAGGAATGATAGGGTGGAAAGGGATGGACATTACAGAGAAGGACTAGTTGAACCCTGTACATAGTGAGAGAAAGCACAACTTTGTAAGTTTATTTGAAAATGCAAACTAAATTTCAGTTTCTTGAACTCAACTTCATGAACTGATCATCTACATAAATCAAGGCACATCCAGCTTAATGGGATAGAAGTACTTTTCAAACCCTTACAGTAGTATTCACAATTTCCTCAGAAAACACGCAGGGGCAAAATACTAACACCTTCCTCTCAACAAATTTAGTACTGTTTCTTAAACAATACTATTTTCTTTCCTGTTTTAAAGCAGAACAAAGCCATGGAGATGCTTCCATGGGATATAAGGTCAGTTCAGGGGGGTTAGTTTCCTGCAGAGCAAAATGTCCTTGAAAGTGAGATGTTTCTGTTGTCTGTCAATCCCCCACATCAGATCAAAGCACCAGCTCTCCTGCTCCTGAGGTCTGTGCAACAGCTGCTGATTAACCTTGAACAGGCTCCATCTCCTCCTGTTTCAGTAACTGGAGATAGCACAGAGCTAGTGATGGTATACTACTTTAAAAACAAGAAACTGGATTAAAACATATATTATTACCGACTTGAAAGGGAACCTGAATAAATTTGTACCTTCCTCAGCCCTTTGAAGGCACCAGCCCTTCTTATAAGACCACTGCTTCATATAAGATAGTATTTTCTACATAGATTTAAAAAAAAAAAAAAAACAACAGATAACAGCACAAACATTTGTATCTTCCAATTATGCCCAACACAAGCAGCACACAGACATTACTCTCAATATATGTAGGTGGACAAGCATGTTCCTCCTCATCTTCTGCTGTTGAGTGTGAAGACATCCATCACTAATAGACCTCACTCAAAAGCCAAAAGGCAACACCATCAAAAAGCTAATGCACTTCTCTCATTGCTAGACCTTCTGAAGATATGGTCAGCTCTTGAGGATAACAGATTTCTGCATGGCTAGGAAGCAGCAACTTTATCATGCTCTCAAAAGCAAACCCAGCCAGAAGATACCATCAAGTCTTTTTGGAAGAGTTATTGGTATTGGTACAGTCTGAGTTATGACTTTCATGAGAGATCCAGCAAACTTGTTTTGACAGGCTTTACAAAATGCTTTTTATCACTTTCAAGACTGCCTAACCCATATCCCAGCATCATGGCTGCAAAAACATGACAGTGCAGGAGTTTGGAAAGCCTACTGCCATTATCAACTGTGGTCAAGTTAGGCTGCTCGCAGACAACAGCTTGTTCTCATGCCTGCAAATGAAAGGTAAAGAAGCAACAGTTTCTGTGCAGTCGAGACACATGTCATTTCTGATTAATTCTGGAATTAGAAATCATTGCTCTAAGTAGTATGTAGCAACTGACTATGAACAGAACTGCAAACATGAAGCAGGGAAACACATACAGCAACTTTTCTCTATCTACTGGATGTGCAGTTTCAAGTGCCACTTTACACCATCATCAGCTGGTATCACAGACTTGTCTGGCTTATGGCACTGCCTCCACCACTCTCACTCCTTTACCACAGCTTGGAAGGAGGAGGCAGGATTTTAATCTGTTCAAACTCAGTAAGGAAGATAAGTAATTCAAAAAGAAAGCAAGTAGGTGAGGAGAAGGAAGAGGAGGCAGCTACTGATGACAGCAGTGAGGTGTAGTGACATGGGCAAAAGAGCTTGAGGTCACCGTACATCTTTCCCTCAGGGTCTACATCAAGGCAGGGGGTAGCAATGGCCAGGCAAATGACAGACATTCTGGTGTATTCATGGCCATCTCAAAAGTAGCATGCAATTCTCTCCCCTTGTTTGAGTTCTTGAAGAGAAATATACAATACAGTCAAAAACCTCCTTAAAATTTATACTGAGAATCAAACAAGCCCTAACTCTGCGTCCACAGAATTCAGTAAGAGTTGCAGTTCTGGCTTTGATGACAGCACAGTTTTGTAAAGCACTCATATTTCTTTCAGTAACTCATTTTTTAATTCATTACAGTCATGACCACACATGCAAAAACACATGAACAAAACAACAGCAACAAAAAATCCCTAACAACAAAGCCAAACACAGAATTTCCAACAGGTATTTTAAGGAACACAGAACCAAGGAAGGGCAGTGCACAAGAAAGCAGCAGGGGAAGAGAGACTCCACTAAGAATCGTTCACCAAAGCCTACAGGCAATGCAGCCAGCAGGAGTAGCTGTCCCAGACCACCGCCCAAACAAGACAACTTCAACCACCACCAGGTTCTGCTTGCATACTCTTTGCCATGTCATCTAGTCAGCTCTCACACTGCTGAGCAGCTCTACCAGTGACTCAGGGAAAAGGAGAACAGCCTGCCAAAATGCCTGCAGCTCATCCACCATGCCTGGTTGGGCCTGGCAGTCCCCAGTCCAAAAGCTGCCAGCTCGGCAATGTTTTACTCAGGCTACACGGCATGATCATAAATGCACATCAAGGGGGAGAAGGATTTTTAAATCCACACGTGTGAGAAGTCATGCTAGCACTCTCTTCTCATTCCCTGCATCAGCTGCCCTCTTGGGACTGGGGTTTCAAAGACAATGAGGCAAAACAGTGGTGTAAATTTGTTCACTACCCTCTTTGTTGGGGCTCCGCCACACAGCTTGGCTCTTCTTCAGAAACTTTGCCCGTAAAAACTTAAAAGTCATCTGCCACAGGTGGCTAGCAGTCTCAAAACCACTTTTCACAAGTTTTGCAAAAGACCCAAGCAATTTTTTCACCATCCTCTTGCCTCTCCTGTCTGGACACAAAGCAGAGGCCAGGCAAGCCAACTCAGCCACAGGGCATGGGAGAGACCAACCATTCTGAATCAAGGTTCAGTTTAGACTGAACTTGACAGAGGTTCTCATTGACTGTCTGTAAAGCCCAAGGAGAGTCTTGTTTTCAAAATGTGAACTTCTGCTTCTAAATGTACATGTTCAGTCTCATTTAGAAACATTTTGTTGAGGAAGAACATCTTAACTGAGTACTTCAAAGCTGATTAAGTGGAAGAAGAAAAAACATTCATTTTGGCACATTTGTTCTGAAGAGAAGCATTTGCCATTTACCTTCATGAGACGTTAGACTTTTCATTAGGTTCATTAATCAACAACTGTTCAGTTCTTAACATTATTCTCTATGTACCTGGATGTGGAAATTTTTGAAGATAATCCAGTACAAAACAACTATATAGTAGTACTGGTTTTTCTACAGATGCTAGCTGAGCTACACAAGCATGGATATGTCTTGTCTAGAGGGGCATTATAACTTTTCAGCTTGATTTGAATTGGATGAACTTTCTGATCAATGTACATTTTCTACCTTTGAATAGTCTTTGTCAGCTATCTGATTTAATTCTGGTAGTATTAGTCAAAGCCTTCTTGCATCGAGAAGCATCACTGATACAATGCCAGTGTTGCGCCTAAAAGCAAGCAGCAGGAATTGCATTTAGGAAGGTAAGGACTATTCCTGGCTTCTACGAAGCTCAGAGTTGCCTTTTTCTTTTTTCTTCTTCTCATGCCAAAGAAGCAGGGAATTCCAGGAAAGCATACCTTTACCCAAGTGGGATTCTGGTGTGAAAAAACTAATCCATATTAAACAACAGACTGTGCAAGACAACAAGCATACTTAAAAATTATTCCCAAGAATAATACTACAGCTTTCACTTTTCAATTTACTGGCATCAAAGCACAAAAGGTTGCACTTTAGTTTTATATTCCATATTGTCAGTTTCCATGATTCTTTTACAGGTCTGAAAACATTAGAGGGATTTTTTTGTATTTTGTTTGTGTCTCTCTGTAGCTCAAATACATCAGTTTACACATGAACAATTTTCATGTGTTGAAGTAGGGATGGGCAAGCAAGGAAAGTATTTCCAGACTCAATTGTTTCAAAAAACAGCTATAAGATCAGAGCCATAAGACAAAAACAAACTGACCCACCCAGCCCACATTCTTTCTAACTAGTTTGGGGTAGTTTCCCCTGTCTCTTCTTCCAAGCTCCATATTTGCTTGAAATTAAATCTCAGGATTTTGTAGACATACAGGTCACACTTTGGTGCCATAAAACTTTGCAAGACTTCATTCCAAAGGTAAGAAATTAAGTGTGAAAAGGAGTGAGAAAAGAGAATAATGGACCACAATTCTTTCATTCTTTTATTAAGAGAAACACTGATTATTGAAAATAGGAGAATTTTAATGTCAGGTCATAAATTCTGTTGCTAAGTTGTATTGATCCCCTCACACTGAATTTACAATTGATGATTCAGTATGCTTCATTTCACTTGGCAGCTTTGCTTTCACAATATGATAGCTACATATCTCTTTCTTGCCACAGGGACAGAAGTATTAAAAGAATGTATTTTACACTGAATTATTTCTGTACTTGGCTAGTTCATGCTTCAGTTGGGGTGGGGTTTATTTTGGGGGGGTTGATCGGTTTTTTTGTTGGTTTGGGGCTTTTTTTGTTGGTTTGGGGTTTTTTTTGTTTTACTTGTTTGTTTGTTTTGTTTTTTTTCATTGTTTTATTTTTTAATCAAATTTTGGCAAGTTATATGGGGTTTGCCCTACGAGCACCAAAATTCTTTGCTAACTTTGCCCTATGATGTTCTTCAGACGTCCACAGAACCCTGCATATAGGTAAACATCTATAGAATAAGAAGAAGCAGATGAAAACCAGTAGGTAAATTAGGATGTGCTGTTGCACCTGTACAGTAGCCTTTTCAACAAGCATTTCAGCCTTTCTGAAGCCCATCTGACTGGTCTGACCCCTCGCTGAGGGACAAATCCCAGCTACACTTTGACCGCAAGCAGTTGAGAGGTTTGGGCTGCTCAGATCTGAGCATTTGGAGCTCAGGTCCTCCATTCCTACGAGCCACAGGGACTGACCAAGCAGCTTCCACCAGCAGCCCCTGCTCCATCCTGTTGATATGCTCTGCCAAAACTCAGGGGCACTATCCTGGATTTGGGACAAGCACCCCCTCACAGCACCAGCTCCAACAGATGAGGCACTTGGGCAGCCCAGCAGCTTGCCCCACACAAGTGTGGTCCCTCAGGGTGGGCACAAAGCAGCACACACAGCTCAAAGGCAGGAACGGGAGCCCAGGGAAGCCTGCTGAAGATTAAACATCATGTCTACACCTAGCCTGGAAAACATGGATTTCTGGCCTGCAGCAAGTGGGTAGCAGCAGCACTGAGGTGCATTTGGGAAGCTTGGGCAGACATTATCAAGCTTTGGGCAGACATTATCAGGCTTGCAGTGCCATACAGAACAGGTTCAACACAGCTCATGAAACAATCTGAGGTGGTAGGGAAGCAGTACTACATTCCCAGGACCTAACTATCCTTAAAAATTAAATAAATAAAAAACCTAAAAATCCAGGTGATAAGGAGGAGGGGAATCACTACTCTATGTCTGAAGCCCACCTGTGCTGCCTGGCTTCTAGAAGCAGGTTTGGAAAACAGGATAACACCTTTGCCAGGGCATGGATGTCCCAGGGAATGGCAGGCATCACAGTGTCCTCCCATGCTCTCCCTCCTTGCCTTTTGCAATTTGGATGAGCACTGAAAGAGCCAACACTGCCACTAAAGTCCTAAATTGGAAGGCTAATGTTAGCAACTTCCCACACTAATTTGTACACGGCAAACCACAATAATCACTGAGCAACTCCAAATTGCCTGTCTGGAGATCACCTGATGAAAACACAACCAATTAAGCAAAACGTAATGGCACACTTTATCATTAGAGAGCAGAGCACTGGCTTATTCCCATGCACCCGAGGCAGAAAGGCTGGCAAGCACAACATATGCTTACAGGGAGCATGGGGGATGCAGAGGTACATTGCTGTGCTTTCTGAGCACTGCCTGAGCTCAGCCTGGCTCCTCACACAGAGCAGGTGGGACCAGCCCCACTGTGAGAAAGGTTTTGTAACTCACAAGGACATGTGCACTTTTTATGGCGCGGAATATCTGCTGCCTTCTGCCCTCTGACTTTCTGAAGCTCACTGCCTTGCATGCAGCAATGAAATGCACATCTTAAAAAACAAAAGCAAGCAGGCAACAATCCTTATGAAAGCATTTATAACATGCTAATGGGTATTGTACTTCTACACAGAAAAGGGGAAGATCCTTTGCTGGAGAGTTATGGGAGCTTTAGTTAACAGAACACAACTAAGTACCTAAGTAAAAGAGTAATCTGGGTAACACTGTTTAAATAGATTTTCTCTGTTTTCAGAGAAGAGGGAGTGGTGGCAAAAGAGTTGAAGAGTGACCCTCAGACTCTCCAGCACACCTGTGAAAAGACACACAAGTCTACACAAACAGAAAAAAAAATTTATTCCACTTTCCATTTATTTTAGAATTATTTCACATGTCCAGCATCTGAATAAAGGATACTAAGAGGACTCTCTGAAATTATTGCACCTGTCTACAATCCTAAAGAATGTCCTTTCTTCCACTTTCCTATATAATCTTTTTTTTGTCCTACATACCCTGATCTATATTTTCGGATGCCTGGGAGGAAACGCTCCCTGAGACTTTGGTGGACACTTCTCTCGGGCCTGAAGCAGACAGAAGAACTGCTAGCTCTTCCCATCCCTCCTTCTCCAATGATTACCTTCTTCTCCTCCTTCCCAAGTCAGGAACTCAGAAAAGACTCCCAACAAAAACTCAGCCATGAACAAAAATGTAAAAAACGTAAGATTCGATCAATGTTGTCTTTCAATGTTTTCCAATTTTCTTGTGAAATATGAAGAGAATGTGTCACACTGCAAAGGATAGAAGCCTATAACCTAAATAACTTGTTATTAAATTCAAAATTCATTGTTTGTAAATAGTTTATAAACAGGATCTAACCTACCAACCTAAAAACAAACACAAAGGTGTCAGTAAATATTAAATAGCTGATTATGAGTTACTTCTCAAACTTGTGATCATATGTTTTTAAAGAAAAATAAATTGCAACAGGCAGTTGAAAACACCTAATTCACTTTGCCAACACACAGGACAAGGAAAATTAGGTGGCAGTAGTGGAAGAGAAATTTAATCCCAGCCCGGTCTCCTCCGCAGCTGTTGCACAGTATGAGCAGAAGACTGTCAATCAGGGCTAATCTCCGCTTTCCCAGAGGCAAGGCGGCACCAGAGCAGGCTGCACAGGTGGCATTTCACACCACTGTCATACAGGCAGAAGGTGCAACTTAGTATAAGTAGTTTGGGATCCATACTGAAGGAAGATTTAGCAATAAAGTTTATATAGTGGGTAAAGTGAGAAATCAATGAAGTTCAGATAAAAGACAGCGTTTTCTGCATGCACTTTGAACACTTCTGCATTTTATCAACTTTAAACCTCTCGGAAACAAGGTGATGCTTTGCAATGCTCCCCACTGCAGAGCCTGGTCACTGCTGATGAATACCAATGGTATGCAGCAGTTGCAAGGTAAAGAGGCAGCCTGAACACTGCAGCCATTATATTCAGCCGCCCAAGGTCACAACTCTCTGAAAAGCAATCTCCTGCTTTTTTGCTTACTCCACTTCTCCCTGACCAGATACATTTCCTTGCAGTAATGCTACCCTTATTAAGGTATCTGTTTAGATTCTTCTGCACTTGTGCAACTATAAAATGAAACATCTACAGGGCAAGTCAGCAGAGTCATTATTCCAAATCATTATTGTTTTTACTGGCATTTTTCCTACATATTACATTAAAAAAATTTACTCCTTTGAAGTTCATTCACTACTGAACTGTCAGAAGGGAGCACTCTTAGTAGGAAACACAGAAACAGAGCATATATTTTATTATGAGCAAATCTTCTCTCCTCCTGTCATAGACACTTGCACATCATATGCTGGACAGAACCCTGTAATTGCATATTGTTCCATCTCACATCTATAGACAAACCCCCAAGGCAGTCATACAAAGCAGCTCACAGGCTCCTTGGATGTGCAGTGACACACCTTTCCTCATGGCTTGCAGCACCTTTTCAAAGAGACTTAAAATCTGCACTCCACCTTTCAACAGAAAGGTGTGTCACGTTTCCTCATCTGCAGGCACACCTAGAGACTTGACGCATTCTCATTCTGCATCCTTGTTTCTGTGACAAGGACAGACATCTACTGTATGACTCTGGTATTCAATTTTTTTTCTTTCTTCAATGCATGTTTACAAGAGCTGGTAATTGTCAAAAGGAAAAATTACTACCTCAACCTAATACTCATGGCAGGAGCAGGAGAAGCAGAAACACAGAGAAGTTGCCTCTGTGAATTTTTTTTGCACAAATGAGTGTTTTCCTGTACAGCAGGTTGCTAAAGATTTAATCCAAAACTAAACCACAAAGCAATTAGAAGACCTTAATCAAACAGAAGTGATTTAAAGCATTACCCCCTGACAAAATAGGCATTTATCTCAGAGATAACCAGGATTAAGGAAATACATCTGGGTTCAGATTCTCTTCTAGTTTACTACACCAGTGTGCAAAACCATCATTAAACTAGGGCTGAACAGCTACATGCCTGTCAGCAGGCAATGGACCTCCTCAGCCAAATGATTTTGACTATACACTGTAATCTCCCAGAGATGCACCATTCATATATCAAGGTGGGAGCCCCTTCCACCCAGGTCCTTCCCATTGGCCAAGGGGATTAGCTCAAGCAAGCAGTGAAGCATTGCTGCAGCAGAGAGGCATAAATTTCCCCCCCCCCATTTCTGCAGGATCAGGTCTGAAATAAGATCACACTCTTTACTAACTGATGTGACCTAGTTGGGTCGAGATGCCAAACTCATCCACGGAGAAGATCCTGTTCCCTTCACACAAACACCTGCCAGCTGCGACTGACAGTCACGTTTTCCCCAGCCTGGAAGAGCCTGAAAGTGCCAGCTGTGGAAAGCTGTGCTTCCCCATATTAGAAAAACTGATGCAAGACAGAGGAAGGGCTGGCAAAAACACAGCTGCTTTGAGACAGAGATATATAAGACAAAGAAAGGCCACGAAAACTGTGGGTCCAAAGCTTGACTACAACTCTTGGTGAAAAAAGATTGGCTCATATCCAATCTAGACCTTCCCTGGTGCAACTGGAGGCTGTTTCATCTTGTCCCATCATTTGTTACTTGTGAGAAGAGACCAACCCCACCTGGCTACCACCTCCTTACAGGTATTTGTAGAGAGATACTGCTATCAGGGAACAGACAGACAACACACACAGACCATAGAGCAACTTTTCTCCTACAAGGTAACTGCTCCAGTACATTTACACATCCCTGCTCTGCATCTCCCAGCTTCCTCCCTCACCCTGCCACCCAAAAAGTATGCTGGAAGCTGAAAGTCAACACACTGGACAGAAGGTCCTCACAAGCAACCCTTGTTGACCCTAAAGCCCAAGGAACCATGACTTTTCTCTGCAGTTACCTCTGAAAGTATGTCTACTCAGCAGTATGAACACTTACATGGAAATTCATTTTACTTCACAATGAAGTACATCAACCAACTCCTCTGTGAACTTTTGAATTAAATCAAGCAACTACTCTGTAAGTCAGCCCAGACAATTCCATAAACATCTGCTTCCTACAGCGTGGTGCAGTTGCCCAGTCTGTGAGACCTGGGAGGGCTTTGCAAGCTTTCCATCACAAGGATGATGCTTTAAATTATCTATAAAGAAGCTGACCACACAATAATTTCAAGTCAAATTATCAGCCTAAATTAAAAAGCAAGTGCAGCACTCAAAATGCAGTATTACTGATTCTTCTCTGCTTGCAGAGGTGCTTATTCTTATATTAACATACAAAACAAAAAAAACCCCAAACAAACAAACAAACAAACCCAAAGCCCTAAAAGCAGAAGTAATAACCCAAACAAAACTCAAAGTAAATGGGCTTCACAGCAGACCTGCAGAAGCTCAAACTGGGAATTTTCCATGACTGCTTCACACAGTGCTATTAAAATATTTAATTATACATGCTCATAAACAGATTTTTATGGCACAAAAGAATGCAAGTATAAAACAAATATAAATGCCTTCCTCTGTCTATACCCAGCCAGTATCTTTTACTACTTTTCACGCTAATAATAAAGCCACTCCTCATATTACTATGCTGTCAATAAATTAAAAAAACCAACAAATAAACAAACAAAAAAATACAGGTATTTGTTCTGTTTGGATGGTGGTTTTTGTCTTGTTCTGCTGGGATTTTTTAAGAACTCTTAGGCAAAATAAAATGACCTAAACACTACTGAAAAAACAAGTCTCCCACAAATGCTGAAGCATGGAATTGTGCAAAGAGAAGTGTTTTTAGCTAATTAGTGTAGAACAGAAGAGGATTCAGGAAAGTCTCCTTAGTTATAAAGAACATGTGCTTGATTTCAGCTGATACGAATGTGACACAAACCCAAGAATGAATGATTGCTTCTTCAGCCCAGACCTCTTCTGGGAAAAGTGCTCCAACTTGGTCACCTGGAGGGGTACTCATCCCTACAGAATTACTCTCAGAAATGCCATTTTAAAAAATTTGGATGTTTTCAAACATGTTACTAATTATTTACACCGCTTTAGCCAAAATGTACTTTTATTCTTCAAAAAACGAACACAATGGTCTGTCATCAGTAATGTCGGGGCAAAACAACTGAGAAGCATCTTGCTCATGATTACCAAAACACCCAGCCTCACAAGACAGTTTTGCTGCAGCTGGTGGGTCTGCAGCACTCCTGAACTCCAGGAAGTAGGAAACACGAAAAGCCGCTTAGGCTTCGCTCCAAATAAATGTTGCAGCAGCAATGTGTTCCTACACTGCCAGCTCTGTATTTGCTTCCTCCAAGCTCTTACTTGGCTGGTCAAAAAGACTTGGCCTAAAAAATAACCAATTTTCTTTTCAAAGCAGTCATAAATCATCATCTCAAAGTGGAGCAATAACTTTCTGTTTACCACACATACTACCTCTAACCCACGATGCAGCATATGAAATACTTCGTTCTGCAGGCAGGAACAGAGATTTCCTCCGCTCTAAGGAAATTAATTCTGAGTCCTCAGAGCTCCATACCATTTACATGTGTGCAATGGCAAATATTGCAAGCCGCAGGGACTGTGTGCCTGCTGCTCCGCCTCCAAGCAAGGTACCCAGAACTTGGCCCCCTGCTCAGCACAGGCACTAGATCTGGTTTTATTTGCATGGGTGCAAACTCCCAGGGAGGGCAAGAGCCTTGTTGATACACTACACTTCTCCACCCAGGGAAAGGGAAAAAACATACTGGGAAGCGTAAACACAGTAATAACTGGACAACCATGACAAAAGCAGAGTGAAGTTTTTATTGAGGGCTCCAGCACTTTGGCACATGCAGCAAAGCAGTTTAAATCATTCAAATCCCACGACAGCACTCACATGACATCACCTTTCCCCTAGTGCGCATGAGCCACTCCTCCTACAATTTCACTGTTGTTTCAAGCACCAGCTTGTTTTTATTTTGAAGAAATTACCATAATTTCATCATAATTCTAGCTGCTTACTCATAAGACGAGCACAGCTCAATTCTGGCAGGGTGTTTATCACTGAACACAGACCTTTTGAAGAGAGTGCTGACACGACATTGTTTTGGTCACGTTTTCAGCTGCCTTTCATCTTCAGACAGACACGAGTGTATTTTTTTATGCACAAACGTGACCTTGAGAACTTCTGTGGATATTTTCATATATACACATGGTTTCATGACGTTCTCTTCTCATAGGAGTTAAATCCACTCCTCATGTTCACATAAGCAAGATCCCATTTGTACAGGAGAACTACAGAATCTAGGCCCATAACTAGCATGAAGAGACACTTGTTCCATTTTCATTCCTCCAGACCACATTAAGACCCACTTTGACCACATTAAGACCCAACATTTTCCAGAGGTAATGCACAACTTCACCCAACTTGCAAGAAGCTTGTTTGGGGTTTTTTAGCCTAATATGCTGTACAAGTCTTTCCCTCATATAAAACTATGTCCATTTATTTTTTAATCTAAAAATGTTTATGGACACATTTACAGAAATAAAATATGTGAGTCATTCAGTGGTTCTTCTCTTGCGAAAAAAAAGCTTCCAGCAGATATTTTCTCCAGCAAGTTGATTCTTGAATACTCAAGACAGAGCACGGGCTGGTGACAGATCACCCCGAGTGCACTCACAACCACACCCGCTGTTCCCGAGGCAGCTGCCCGAGTACATGACCATACTGCCACAGGTGTGGTGCACTGCTCGCCCTGTAAAACACAGTTACTCCTTCACACAATAATGTAAATAATAATGTCACATGCAACTTCTTCCTGCTCATTTGGAGGAAAGAGCAATGTCCAATTCTTCTTTAAGTCTGTTTTCTACGCTGTGTTTCCAGCTTGGGGCTTTTTGCTCCCAGCAGCAGCTCTCATTATACCATCTGGTGCCTGAAAGACAAAGGCTGACGTGTCATTACCCCTATCCAGCCCTGAAGCAATTCTGTTGCGTTGGCAGAGATAGGAACTAAATGGCACCCACTCCTTTACTCTCAACTTCATACACTGCTTTGCTTCCTTTCTGATAATTTAAAGGAAACATCATTGAACTTGGCCTTCTGTGTGCCAATATGGCAGTACTTGTAGTCCTTCAAAGACAGTAGTCTCTAAAGGACAGTTTCCCAAAAAAACAACAAAAACAAGTCCCCTATGGATCTTGTGGGCCAGTTTTGAACATCTTCCCAACAAAGGCACCAAAGGTAAATGTTCTTCGCTCAATACATGCCATGCCCTGTATAGGTAAGGAGACAGCTTGGTGGCTTCATTAAAAGAAATTAACTGATTTCTGTTTTTCCAAGACATTGCATGTCTGCAATAAAGCAGCTCTACAGTCAACGCACAAATCAATGTAACAATGATCCTGAGACGGGTTAGAAAGCAGCGGCAAGTTAGAAAAGTCATCTGCTAACAAAGCCAGGTCTGTGTGAAGAGCACAGAGACACGATTGTGGCAGAGGCTTCCTGCCCTCACCCTGACAGGATGGACACGGCTGGGAGGCCACGCCAGGCTGTGCCACTGTGCCCACCTGGGAGCCACAGGAGCAATGCAGGGGGGCCCTGCAGCCTGCACTGCAGTGAGTGGGACAGCAGATTTGCAGAAGCTGTGCTTGGACCACCGTCACTGCTACTTCAGTATGACTTGTACCAAGATTGGCAGCAGTTACCTCCTGGATTTTAATCATTTTTTCCTGGTTACTGTTATATGGATTGACTCGGGAGTTTCCCGAGCCACAATAGATGCAGTGTTCACAGTCATAGACTGGTTTATGTCGGAAGGAACCTTTAAAGATCATCTAGTTCAACCTCCCCTGTCACAGACAGGGATATCTTCCCCTGTTAACTAATTCTCCCACAGCAAGCTTAGATTTTGACATGTAAGAAGCCAAGTGACTTGCACTCAGCTGGAAATGAAAAATAGGAGGTATTTAATAAAATTCTTAATTTTCACACAACACATTATGACTCTGCTCTTACTTAGGTGGAACCGTTTCCATATTCAATCCTGGGATTACCATGTCTTTACTTATTTTAAGTAGAGCAACATCAGGAGCTAAATTTCCATGGAAAAAATTACACAACCCGGTACTATGCAGGTCAAGGTGCCAAATTTTAGAAACCCAAGCCTCAACACTAACTCCCACTGCTTGTTTTAGGTTCGTTATCTTTAGACACGATCACATAGCTTAGCTATAGATCACCAAAACCCTAAAACTCTTCTGTGCCTTTAAACCTACCCACCCACAAACCTATGCTTACCCAGCAACTTCCTGCTCCTGCCCAGTCAGAAACCACTATTGCAGCCACCTGTTTTGGAACTGCCAACATCTGCTGATAAGAGAAGCAAAACTCACAGAATGGGAACAGTCTGCTCACCTGCATCCCTCATGGCACAGGAAAGACCTTTATAACAGCCCCCTCAGCCTTGGAAGAGCTGCTGGGCAAAATGCACACACGGAGCTGGGAGCCACGAGTAGGACGCTCAATGCTAAGCTCTGGACTCAGGATAAGCCCAAGAGATTTCATCTTTATTATTACTTTCCAAAGAAGCCCAAAAAATGTAACATGTCCACAAACACACTTGGCATTAAAGGGGAAAGAGGACATGACATGTGTCACTGCTCGGTCAGCCAACACTAAGGCAGAAGAAATCTAGCTCTGAACGTTCTAGTTCTGCACCACTAAGTCAAAGAAAGGTTAATTATTACTCAGCCATTCAGGCAAGCCCCAAAGTCCTTCACTTAATTGGGCCAAAACACAGCTAAGCATAGAAGGGAGTTGCTTCTTAAACAAAGACTTCTGAAAGCATAATTTGTGGGTTTAGCACTGCACATAGTGCAATAAAGACACAGAAAGACCCAGACTGCACTTGGTGCCCTTCTGAATAAGGTTAATCCCAATACCTGGAGCCTAGGAAAACCAGCCGTCTGTCTGAAGTGGTTCCCAAAATCAGCAGGGAGCCCCTGGAGCCCCTTCCAGACTCTGCCAGGGTCCCCAGGGCAGTCTCAGGGCATTGCTACCTCAGGCTGGTTTGTTGCATCCTCCTCACTTCCATGGCTGTTGTCTCCAAGGCAGAAAATCAGCCTGCTACTTCACGAGGTTGCAAACCATGTTTTCTGTTTCAAAAGACAAGGCCAATTTACCCACAGGTACACATTAGCTACTCCCTGCACCATTTCCATATTGCTCACATGATCACGGATATGGGTTAAAAACAAAATCCAGAGTTTTATCAGAACTGCAAGTGTACTGACAAAATAGACACTGCCCTGCATGGAATACAACTTGCTAAAAGTTAAACGATTCATAAACTCAATTTATTTATTTCAGATTGGGGCCAAACAGCTTTCGTCACTTATTCAAGTGTGCTTGAAAACCTTCCTTTGAGCAGAAAACAGCACAAGTGGAGCTATTTTTAAATCCATCTAAAAAACAGCAGGGCATGACATACCTTACTTTTTACCACATGGTAAAGATGAAAAACTGGAACAAATTCTCTCTTTTATCTGTCTGAGGGCCTAAATGAGTAATTTTATTTATAGCCACTAATGGCTACTACTTCTGACCTTATTTTTTCCCCTCAACAAACCACCTTTCCATCAGGGAATTTAAGCTTTCAGCAATTCAGACATTTATGTTATTCTTGCTCAGTATGGCTTTTGAGCTGTGAACAAGCTTCCCAGGCCACTGGGAAAAATAAACAAACAAACACTTTTTTTTCCTTCTTTTTTTTTTTTTTTTTTTTTTTAAAATGCTTCAGTTACTTCCAACTACAAAGGTCAGGAAGAGGGAGAAGATACACAAATTATTCAAATCTTTTTGCTTCTAAATAACCTTGAAGCAATCCCTTGACATATATTTCCTCCTGTGCAGACACAGCAGCTGTGCCAAATAATTTACCTAAATTTCAGAAATGAGAAAAATACATGCAAGAATCTAAAATATATATAAGAATATATAAGAATATATAAGAAAATATACAAGAATCGTAGGTAACATCAGCATTAGCAAGGAACAACAGGTTAAGAGAAGGCACAAATATCCTGTTTAGATCTACATCAGCAAACAATACAAGGTATTGTCTTCCCCCACGCCTTTCCTCTTCATTGGTACACAGGGAAAGGAAGGAACTGCACAGCACTGCGGCTGGAGTACAATAAAATATCAGTAAGCTAAATAAATACACACACCCACAAAGGAACCAGCACCTGACAGAGTCATACCTTTGAGTTTACTGACACAACCTTCTCTTTTTCAAAGCACACACAAGGAGCATCCTTACTTCCCAGTGGTCTCAGACCCCTCTACAAGTGAAGATGTAAAGAACAAACATTCCAGTGGTCTCAGGTACAGACTACCTCCAGCAGCCTCAGCACTTTGCCAAGTGACAGAGAACTCGTGAAATTTTTCCCTTTTCTAACAGTTACAAAGATCTGATAAAAATGCAGCTCTTTCCTGAAAAACAATTGGTAATACCACAACTGGACTTCTGGAGAGAAAAAGTCACTTGGTGACTATTAGTTCCTCTGGTAGAGTGTCTGGAACAAAATGAGTGGAAAAGATGATCACACAGTAACAAAAAGTAGGAACTTCAGTCAATAAAACCACAAAGGGAAGATTTTGTTGAAATAATTTTTGCCACCCACGAAGCACTACTAACAAATGCCAAGTCCTATTTTTTGCAACATATGTTACAGCAGCTTTCTTGAGAAAAAAACACAGATTTCTCCAATATGCCTATACCAAGCTATCTAGAAGCACATCATTGCACAATAGCACTAATAAAAAAAGATATTTAAAAAGGCTACTATAAAATGCAAGGCTTTGCAAAATTTTGGCATTTATAATGGAAGGAGCTGTTAACCCCCTCACAGGAGGAGAGACCTAGACAAAAAAGAGGGCTGGGCAATTACCAACCAGATGAAGTTCAGCAAGGGAAAGTGCCGGACTCTGCACCTGGGATGGGGCAGCCCTGAATTTATGTGCAGGCTGGGGAATGAGAGGCTGGAGAACAGCACTCTGAAAAGGGACATGGGGGCCCTGGTTGATGGCAAGTGGACCATGAGCCAGCAGTGCCCTGGCAGCCAGGAGGGCCAACCCTGTCCTGGGGGCATCAGGCACAGCATCACAGCCA
>JAOTQP010001286.1:76066268-76077995 GCA_026413545.1 Cichladusa arquata | reverse complement strand
AGGCAAGGGAGGGGATTGTCCTGCTCTGCTCTGAGCTGGGGCAGCCTCACCTCCAGTGCTGGGGGCTGGTTTGGGTGACACAGTATAAGAAAGGTATAAAGCCATTAAGGAGCATCTAAAGGAAGGCCACAAAGATGGTGAAGAATCTGGAGGGGAAGCTATATGAGGAGCAGCTGAGGTAACTTGATCTGTTCAGCCTGGAGAAGAGAAGACTGTGGGGAGACCTCATAACTGTCTACAACTTCCTTCTGAGGGAAAGCAGAAGGGCAGACCCTTCTCTCTGCTGCCCAGTGACAGGACTCAAGGGAATGACATGGAACTGTGTCAGGGGAGGTCTAGCTTGGATATTAGAAGAGGTTTCTGCACCTGGAGGGTATTTGGGCATTGAAAAAGGCTCCCCAGGGAAGTGGTCACTGCACCAAGCCTGACACAGATGAAGAAGCATTTGGACTGAAAGCAATGCTTTCAGGCACATGGTGTGTGATTCTTGGGGTGTCTTGTGCAGGGATAGGAGTTGGACTTCAATGATTCTTGCAGGTCTCTTCCAACTTAGGATATTCTATGATTCTCTAATACCAAAGACCCAACCAGCAAATACACACTCAAAACCTACAGCTAGGAAAACTCCAGCTGGTTAGAGGACAGCAATAGAAGATTATTCTACAAATTTGAAAGGAACTACAAAGCAAAAAAACATAAAGCATCTGGTCCTGCTGACAGCCTGATGCTAGCTCCTCTCCTTCACCTCCCCAGGAGTCCCTGGGGCCATCCCAGCAGCAGTGTGACCCATGATCTGTTGCTGCAGGTGTCTGGGCCTTTGCTGCCTTAAGCCTTTCTTGTCCCTTCAATTTAGGCATTGATTTATGTTCAGCCACTCTCCTTGCCTAATGTCTACATGCAGAGTGGGAGACACATCCCTGTGCTCTCAGACAGTCACAGGTCATATTGCCTACCAAAACCTCTGATGTCTTCCAGCAGGAAAAGCAAAAAAAAACTCCCAGGAAAACAGCAAAGCTTTTGTGGCCTCTCTGACTGCATAAAGCGACTGTGCACTTTTCAAATCAAATGTTTCCAAGCAATATAAAGAAGTGTTTCTGGAAGTGGCACACGAGTTCAAGAAATCAAAATTCAGAATTACAGCCTTATTTGCCTGAGTCCAGAAGCACCTGGAACACAGTAACTGCTGAATCCCCATCTGAAGGATTCCATGACTCAGTGTTCTCCTTCTCCACTCAGTAAGGACTGCTAAGAAGAAGCCACCAGCAAAGGATCACTGGATGCTCATAAGAAAATGCACAGATTTCCATACCACTTTTTGTCCTCCACCAGGTACTGATGGCATCTTCACTTTAACTGAATGGTACAAAGGCATCCTACTGACAAAGGTGTAACTACACAGTAAAAGTTTAATACAACTATTTCATCACATTGCAATTAAGTTTATTTATGGGCTTCTGTACAAAAATCTGGGGTATTAACTACTACACCAGAGACCCAGTCATTTAAGGTACTGGATCACCAAGGCAAAATTATGGCAGAAATGGTGTGATAGGAACAGAAATTGGGAGTAGAGACTCTTTAACACAAAACAGATAATCAGCCTTTTGCCTTAAGAGCTGTGAAAACGCCAAAATCCCATCTATCATCTGTTAAAACTTCTTAAATTTGGTGTGCAAATTATTAGAAAATGTTATTGTAAGGAGGAAAAAAAGGGGCTGCTGCACAAATTACATTTTCTAGCATGGATTTGCCGTGTATGTTTATTCCTTGAAACAGCTTATCAAGTATCACACGGCAGAATCCGACTGGAGTTTCAAGAACAAAGAGCTCACTTCATGGGACACTCCTCCTGGTACACGGTCTGAAAGGCAGCAGGAAATGCCACCCTTCAAAGCCCTGCTGTAAACGCTGCTCTTATTTTCTTCTGGGGAATATACTAATTGATTGGACACACCAAAGAAACCTATTCATCGTACCCATCACCAGAAAGCTGTAATGAGGGGATAAACCCTAATCAAAACCCAGTCTATATTTAATAAGGGGAAGAGATCCAAGAAGACAACCAACAAAGCAAGAAGTCTGACCTACAGAATGAGCATCTACTCCTTGTCCTGACGTGAACTCCAGCGTGACTCCTGACGTGACTTGTGTCCCGCCAACTTGGCTCCTTTCTGAAGCAAATAAAAATATAACCTAACCAAGACACAAAGCTGGGTTTGATCCACTAAAATGGTCAAATAGAAATGATGTCCACTGGCTCTGTAATCAGATGGGTACATTAAACAAAAGGATTTGACTTCTCCTCAAGATAAACAACTTCATAAGAAAAACAATCCCATTCTCTTAACAAATATATTTAACTTATTCTGAGAAAACATTTTAATGTCACTCTAAACAACAGCAACTAAAATAAGAACAAATAGTCCATTTCCGATAATGCTATAAACATCAATACTTTTTTTAAAACAAGGAATAAACTTTTCTTATCTCCTGTCCCCAAATCCAGAGCCAGTTTGGCTGAATGCAAAAGAGAAGGCATGAGAATCTTTCAGAGAAATCCTGCACTTCTCTCAGAAAGATCAACAGGCATAAGCAGCATACAACACCAAAGCTACACAAGGCTTTGCCAGTAGCACCACTTTAACAGTTCGCAATCATTTCAAGAACTACAGAAATGTTTTCTCCAGATGCTGGAAAGTTCATCAAAAGTAGTTTTCTAAAGCCTTCTGAAAGCCTGTAAGAGAAAGAGGGCCAAGGGATTTGGGGTGTTAGCTCTGATGACAACCTCCAGTAATACTCTGCTTTGCAATTCCAGCTGACAGCTGGTACTCAGCAGCCCTCAAGCCTCAGGTCTCTCTTCACCTGAGGTTGTGCTACAGGCACCAAAAGCAATCCTGACTTTGAAACCATGACAGCAGACTTGGGCAGCAGGGTGCCACTCTGCCAGCATTACCATGCCAAGAAATCAAGAACAGAGAACACAACCCAGAAGACCCTCAATACCCTTAATGACAACCCCAGTATAGAGCTAGATGTGCCATGATAAAATGCCCTCTGCTAAACCTGCTCAGAGTGGGAATATAGTTTTGCCCTCCAGGGGAAAAAGCAAGAACCAAACGTTTTCCTCTGCTAAGGTGTCCTTACAACAATGCCCTTAAGGGCATTCTCCAAAACAAAAGAGACTTGTATTAACACATGCTTGTACCACTGACCTATAATGAAGGATTATGAATAGTTTCCCAAGAATATATAGGAAAAGGCAATACTAATACATCAAAGAGCAGTTAAGCTTTTATTTCCTGAGTCCTTCAACACAGCCCTTCACCCTGTGCATGCCACCAGCCAGGATCCCGTGTGAAGGCACAGCTTGCTCCCTGAAATCTGCTGCTGAGCTACCCTCTCTTTCTTCCTCCTTCCCTCATTTGGAACAAACCAAAAATGTCATAGAAACATTTACTCCATATAAGAGATGGATTAAAAAGAATATTGATTTCTTGAACATTCACATTAGCTTAACATTAAGTCAAAAGCCTAGTGAAGCTTGCTGCAAAATGAAAACAATATACTCCCAAAGAGAAGAAGGTCTGATACCATAAAGCAGGCAACATGCCCCATTGAAACAATGTATATATCTGCTATAATGTATTAACATACAAATACAGGAAGCCTATTCAACTCTAAAGTCTGGCAGGACACTGGATTGTACAGAAGTAAAATCTGTCTTCTAGAAAGTCCTCCTGCAGTATGCCATTAATCCTAGAAGGAGTAAAAGATATTGCACAGACTCCCATATTTAGGCTCTGCTCCAAAATGCTTACATTTACCCACCGGGGACAGAGTCATTGAAACACAAAAGAAATCCAGCTTAAGGTATATTGCATCTGAATTCTCAATGCAAGTTTTGTAAACCCTACAAGAGACCAGTACCCTTCTCTTTTGAAGACTTCCTTCTATAGACCAAGATAAACTGCAGAGTTTTCCTCAAAGCCTTAAAAAGACTGAAGTGTGCCTTGTTTTTTTTTTCCAGTTACTGACTGGGGCAACCCCTTGAAGAAAAAATACCTAAGCACAACTGCACACTAGGAAAAGCTACAAGATCTCACATGGAAATTTTATGTTAAACCCCTCTACAGAAGAGCCTACAGAAAACAGAAATGTTAACTTTAGCCAGCAAAACCAAACACACCCCAATTTCTGCCATGCTTTCAGTGTGAACCAAAATTGTGTCTGTTCCTAGTAACCTATTCAACAAAAAAAACCCCATATACTATTAAGGCACTCCAACATCATTCATGCTTGCAATTTCAATGAAAAAAAAAACAAAACCAAGCCAAACTCCCTAAACTTTATATCAAATAAAAAGGCTTTCACAGTCTGGACTGAAAAAAGGTCGCTTGGTCCAAAGGAAAACAGCAGCTAAATACAGAGCAAGTATTTACATTTATGAGTAAAACAAGCACGGGTATGACGCATTTACAGCTGAATCAACTCAGCAGCCTTCCCCAGTCAGTCACTGCTCTGCAATGAGAAAGTGTCCATCCAGTCACAATGCCCATGGAACAAGACCTTGCAGACATCCTACACTGGCTGTCCTGGCTCAGGATATCAGGAACAAGCACAAATGATACTTGAACCTACCTGAGATGACAGTATTAATCACTAGCTCTACAGAAATGAGTCCAGAATGGACAGTATATTCTCCCACAACATCCCCCTTCTTCTTACAAGAACATTTAGAAATACAAGCAATCTTTACTCATTCCTTCTCTCCTAATGCATCTTTCCCGGAATATTTTCCCAATATAATACTCATATTTTCCACCCAGCAAAGCTGTAGTTTCTTCTTTAGCATGGATATAGTTTACTGCACAAAGGCAGATCTGGAGCATAGTCAATATCAGCTCCCATTCTGAATCCAAACTTTGAAAAGTTCTGCCTTTATAAGAATGGAGTGTTTGAGCTATTTAACAGACTTCTTAAGAAAAGGATAATCCACTTAACCTTTCTTAATCAAGGGGCTGTCCAGAACAAAGTTGCATTACAGTAAATATGGCCAATGGATAATACTCACATTTCAGACATAGGACATCTTAGAAAATCCTAAATAATTAGAGAAGAAAAAAGCCACCATGCAAAATTTGAACCAATACCTAAACCCAGTATTTTACCATTATCTATGGTCCCAACCCCAAATCATCCTCATTTATGTCTCACTAGTGGTTTAAAATGTCACATAATGATAAATAACAGGAAAAACCATGAGAAATGAGAACGCCTAAGCCATGACCCTCTGATACAAGCCTGATGTCATAATCAATCTAGCAAGGTTTGAGGTCACATCCCAAAACTTGTAAAGTTGCCCCAATTAGTGACTTAAGGCTGATAATTTTTTTTTTTTTGCCCTCTCAGCAAAAGTCTTAATTCAGAGTGACTTTTACCTCCTTCTACCCGTACTCCACCCAAAACTATGTTCCTGGCTCTGACCACATCTGGAGATGGTGATTCATTAAGGAAAAATACTGGCCCTGCAGCCAAAAAGGTTGGTGAGATCAAACTACCCAGAGGACATGCTTCCCTTCAGAACTGCCACTGCACTGCAGTCAACATGCCAGATGCTCCAGGGGTGGAGCTGCTGCTCCTGCTCTTGGCTGGAGGCTGCTGCACCTTCCACTGCCTCTGCACCAGTCCAAGAGAAATTTTTTTTAAAAGTACCACCAATACTAATCAACAATCCATATTCAAAGAACAAAAGAAGGAGGCACATTATTCACTTGCTAGGGGTTGGTTAGCACAGTGACACTGCATATAGATATTCACACATATGCTCCAGCACACAGAGCCAGGCGCCTACAGCTTTTTTTCAGCTATTTTCTAAAGTCAAAAAACAGATTCATGAGACTATATTGGTCTTACCATGCTGAAAACGAAGATTCAGCTGAAATCACCAGAGCATTTGTACCCATTGTGGTACAACCATGCATAATTAAGGGGCCCCAAACTTTTCCTTCTAACTCCCCACACAACACTGAAAGCTCAAGCTACCCTTTCTTTTTGCTTCCCTCTCTCCCCCAAAGTGGTCCTCTCCTGCCATCACAGAATCATGGAAAAAAATGTGGAACGTTTCTGATAAAAGCCCATGCCACCTGGCCTCAAAAATAAGTTGGGACTAGCCATGCTCTCAAACAGTATTCCCTTTTACCAGCCAGCAGGCTGTGTGACAGCTCTGAAACAAAAAAAAAAAAAACCTGAAGAGGTTCACAACTGTGAATATCACCCATATACAGTACTCACTGAATGAAAACATTCATAAAGAAGAACATCTTGCTAGAGCAAAATAGCTTACACACAAAGTGCTAACACAAACATACAATTAGGGAAAAGACCAAAAACGAAGTTAACATTTCAGTGAGGTGTCACCAGAATGTTAAAAAAAAAATAAATCCCAGACTCAGAAGCAGCCAAGTCTTCTGTAATAGTGGGTTTCACAGCTTTTCTTTGGTTGGAGACTGACTGAACATAGCAAAAAAAACCACAAGCAGACTCTGCAGAATGCAGAGCCACTATTGCCAACTTCAAAACTTACGTATTTTGCAGCTTTAAGAGAACTCTTGTGTCATTTTACAATATGTGCACTGCCAGCAGGGTTGCTAGGCTCCTGCCCAGCGACTATAATGTTTCAGTTGCACAAATTTGTGTTATGAAAGGCACATGTGAAGTATCAGTGGTGGGCAGAAATCATTACATGATACTGATGAGCTGAATGTGATTTCTAACTTGGAGAAATAATCCTGAAAAAAACTTTATCTTTCTGACTTGATAAGCTAGTGCTAAGCCCCCTTGAAATATCTTCTATTCAAAACACAGTGCTCTCTAATTAAACTAAAAATAACTGTATACAAAACAACCATCAGCTTTCAAAAAAAAACCAAAATATGAGATGTCACAGCTCAGAAAATTCAGAGAACACAGCCAATGTCAACAGTCAAAAGAGCCACTGTTCCTGCTTAGCATAGCTTTAGCACTCAGAAGGTCTCCAGAAATACCTTTATGCCATCACTCACAGGATGATGGTTTTGCCCCACCAGTCTAAAGAGCAACTTTGCTGTCCTTTAGACAGCAAAGCCAATACCAAAAGGTGGAACATCAGACCCATGATTGTATTATCATCAAAACACCTGTAAATGAAAACTGGAGAGACTTCAAAGGTCATCCCAAATGCATACACTGTGCTGCACAGCAGTGCCAGAATCCATGTATATCGATGAAGGTATTTATTTACATCATCAGGTTTTCTCTTTAGGTCAATAACCTTGGCGGTGCCAAGGCCACCAGTCTGCAGATGATGAACCCCCCAAAGGACTCAGTGCTGTGAGGCTGTGATCTGCCAAATGTTGCAACAAGGGAGCATCAAGGAAAAGCTTGCTGCAAGCTGTGTAACTGAATTAAGAGCTTCCAGGTTCAAGCAGATACCTCCTCTGACAGTTTCCTGAAGCTAGATTTTTGTTCCATATTCCTCCCACAGAGGGAGGTTCAACACTTCCTCCCTCAGAATATATACTGGGAGCCCTCTCCTTAAAACAGAGTACACAGGCAACTATGTCCAACTGTGGAGGGCAGAAATAAGGGAAAGCATTCTGAACCCGAGGTACCAGTGGTAATGCTACAAATAACAGCATGGTAGGCACAGAGTACCTGCTGTTCCTCAAAGGACATAGGGAGGGTACCCTGCAGTTCCAAATAAACTCCTGTGCAGTGTTGGAGAAACATCAGCAGGACCTCTATGATGGTGATGCTTTTATAGTGATCTCCTTCAGCACCATCTACCCAGATATGCTACACAGGAGGCAGGACACACAGCTGTTCTCCTCCCTTCTCCTCACAGCTGCAAGGGTGGGAGGAATCCTCTAAGGCTGGCAACAGCTGAATCCAAACAATTCCTGCACAGCATCACAGCACACCGTGCTGCAAGTTAGTTCCCCAGGAGATGAGCACCAACCTGGAGGGCAGGTTTGGACAAGATGACCTACAGAAGTTTCTCCCAACCTCAAGCCCTTTGGTCAGCAAATGCCACACTTCTTCTGTGACAAGGACAGCAACCACGGTTCAGTGTAACATCCTGTACATATTGGTCAAAGTGACTACCGTGTACGAGGAAGAAGATAAACCTGACTTCTGCATCCTCTTCCCCTGCTGCCCTGATAAGCCCCGCTTGGGAACTTTAGATGGTGAAGGGACAGTTTGAGCTCCCCTCTCCTTGTCTTCTGCCTCATCTGGAAATTACTTTCTTCCTTCCCTCATGGCATACATCCCCTTTTAGCAGGGATGCATTCTCACTGGAAAGAAGTCTAACCTCAGCTACCACAGGAGCCTGTTCCCTTGAGAGCATTCTGGCTGTTGGTAAAACATATGGGAACAATTTTTTTTCAGGCTGTTGTAAGCAACACAGAGAAATGGTTCTATTGCACATACTCATATAGGACTTCTACAGGCTTTAATAATTTAGATAAGCAAATACGACTACAAAAACAAACAACCTTAAATTCTACCTCCAACTTTCCTTCAAAGACTGTAAAGTAGCATAGACCAATCAACAGCCTTTTAAAAAGCCTCAGAAAACACTTTTTCTCTGTCTTTAAAATGCAACTTTTTTCTTACGTTAATACCTTGCAGCAATTAAAGCACGTTGGGGAGTCAGTTACAGGACAAACTTTTCTAGCCTAATTTTTACTTAGAGACATGGGGTTTTTTAAATTGGTTGAGCTAGAAAATCGGGACAGGGATGGAAATCAAGGCTTCCCAGGAGACAATTACAACCACTTGTCGTCCTTTAACAATAAAAGCTAAGAATACGAAGAAAGAGTAAAGAAAGGAAACTGGGCAGCAAGATGGAGAAGTCAAAGAGCTGCTAAGTCACAAGTGACGGCAGTGTCAGGTGATTGGCAGGAGCCTGGCGTTATCCCACACCTCACTTAAGGCAGCAAGTCCCAACAGGAGTACCTCCTGTGTGATGCACCTCCTGCTCTCTGGAGGTGTCTCACTCAGTTGCCTCACTTTTTTCCAGTAAGCATTACCCTATACTGATGCATGTCATATTTAGCATTTAGCTATGGAAAAATATGGAGAAATAATAATGCAGGGGTTTGGTTTTTTCCTATTAACACCTTTAAGTTATACAATATTTTTTGCAACAGCCAGACTGAAGACACTTCTGCCTCCACTGAGGAGAACAGGAGCTTCTTGGTAATGCTGAGAAATGACCCCTCTGAAGTGCCAGTGTTTACCCTTCCCACTATCAGCTTTTCTCCCAAAATATAATCGTATCAGCACGCTTACATCACTGACAAAGAAGAGCAGAGCAGATTGGGCTTTTCACCTGTGCCTTTCCTCCAGCTTCCTCCTTCTTCCTCACACTGTAACTTATTTTAACAGTACAGTAATTCCCTTAGATAAGTCAGCAAATATTTTTGTAAAGAGCAGCTGCAGGATGTCTGCCTCGCACAAATTAAATTACCTAGTGGCTCCATCCAGTGCCTTCAAGAGACATTCTTCTGTGGTAGCTGGGTCAAACTCAGTGCATTTCTGCTATTGTGCCTCATGATCCCTATTTTCCACTTACATATGCTTTGCTCCAGAGTGAGGGAAGGAAAATGTTTATAGTTGTGGGTGGGACTTTGGATGCAGATTAAAGTCAAGGTGCTATATTTACTGATCTTTTAAAGTAATATCAACATGTTGAAAGGGAGTCAAAGTTCTTAAGAAAGATCAAAGTCCACATGAAGCAACCACAGATTAACATAAATATATGCTGAAATGCTAACACAGACTGGCAAAATTTACTTGTATTTTCCCTGGAGCAAGTAATTTTGCCTAATAGGGGAGTCAAAACCAAGAACACTCTTCTTCACCTTTATGTAGGGCACACTGCAGTGCTTTGTGTTGGGGCGGATGACTCTTCAGACTAATTTTGCAAGGCTAGGTTAATACTACCATATTGCTCATGGCTTACAAGCTTTTGAAAGGTGAGGGCTACATCCTCTAAAGGAAAAAAAAAAAGGCAGTATTACTACTTAACTCAGACTTCATCAAAGCTAATCCTGCATTTCTTCCTTCTTATTGCACTTGACAGAACTTTTGTTGTCTGACAAATGAAAAGCCAACAAGCAATAAAGTGTATGACCTTCTTTTATTTGACTAATTACTATTTCGGTAAACAGATCACCTATTTTTCTTGTGGAAGCATCAACAGCAGCACCAGGAACACGAGGGACGTTGTTTCATGAGGGCAAAGTTTTGCAGATTAATCACAGCCCTGTAAAACAGATGCCTGGCCTGTATTTACAACCCTGACAGCAGCTGCTTCGGCAAGAGGTGCAATTACAGCAAGTGTGCAGGCAGGCACCAGAAGTCACAACCCAGTCACGGGCTTTGCCAGCAGACTACAGGCACAACATACACACAGAGCAGACATTGATCCTGCACACTTTATGTTCATAAGGCTGTGTCGACACCAGGCGGGATAAACTGATCCGGTAAAACATTGTTGGACAAAATTCAGCTAGCTTGGACCAGAAGAGCACCCAGGTTCTGAGTTTGATCAAGTATCCCGAGTCAGTAGCAAAGCACCTTCGATTTGGTTTCCTCGCCCGACATACTGAAGTTGTCGAGATCCACACGAACACGGTAAAGCTCAAACGACTTTCAGGACTTCAGCCTCCCTCCTTTGCATTCTGCATAAAAGATTTCTTCTGTACTTAATAATATACACTCAGTAAACAAACCTTTAGAAAGGGTGCCCAGCGGCAGCCCTGCCTCTGAAACCTCTACAGTTTGAAGCCTCTGGTGCCCGTGCAAGGCGGACAAAGCGCACATGGAACCCCCGAGGAGGGGCTCCCCACTCGCACCTCGGCACGGTTTCGGAGGCAGCAGGGAGCGGGGCAGGGTCCGCACCGCACCGCGGGCTCGGTGCCGCCGGCGGGCGCGGGGCTGCCGGCAGAGCGGCGGCACCGGAGCCTCCATCCCCCGGCGCTCCGATGAGCCCGAGCAGCGCCCAGAGCCCGCCCGGCTGCGGGCAGCCCGCGGCAGCACCGCTCCAGCTCGGCGGCTCCGAGTTCCGCCCCGGCCACAGCCGCAGAGGCCGGGAATTTGGGGGGCGCAGCTCCCTCCTTCTCCGCCTGCCTCCCGCTCCCCGGCCGCTGCTCCTGTGAACACGGGGCAAACCGAACTACTCGAGGGAACGAACACTTTCCGCGAGCCTCCCGCCGCTTTGCTGCCGGTATCCTGCCCCACAAAAGGCACCCCACGCTGGAGGGGGAGGAGGATCCCGCCGGCCCGCGCTCACCTCCGCCAAGAAGTTGTCCATGGTGGCCCCTCGGCCCGCCCGTGGGTGCGCAGCGCCGGGCACCAGCCGCGCACCATGTGCCGCTCCCGTCCGGCCCGGCCCGGCCCGGCCCAGCCCGGCTCGGCTCGGTCGCCCCACCGAGCCGCCTCAGCCGCCGCGCCGCTCCATCGCCCCAGCGCCGGCAGCAGCCCGCAGCCTTTGTCCGCCCGCCCCCTCCCTCAGCGCCGCTCGGCCGGGCGGTCCCGGCAGCGCATAGCCGCCGCGGGGAGCCGGCAGCGCAGGAGGAGCACAAGGAAAGCTCCCGCCGCCGCCGCACGCTCCTGCCGGGGCCGCCCCGTCCCGTCCAGGCGGGGCAGGAGCAGGGGCGGAGCCGGGGCCGCGCCGCTCCC
>JAOTQP010001286.1:76047208-76066168 GCA_026413545.1 Cichladusa arquata | reverse complement strand
CCGGCCCCGGCTCGCCCCGGCCGGGCTGAGGGCAGCGCCGCCGACTCCGGCCCCGACACGGCCCGGCCGGGCTGAGGGCAGCGCCGCCGGCTCCAGCCCCGGCACGGCCCGTCCCGCCGCTGCCCCGGTACGGCGGTCCCGGGGCCCTGGACGCGTGTCCGGCTGCTCGGGGCGCGGAAAGCCGCGTTGGAATGCGGAGTGAAAGGAGCGCGGGCGCTGAGGGGGAGCCGAGGCTCGCCCCGGCCTGGGGGCGGCTCCGCTCCCGTGCCCGGCAGCGCACAGCCGTGCAAAGCTGCGCCATCCGGCGAGAGGTGCTGCCCGAGGTGGTTAAGGAACACGTACCTGCAGGGCTCTGCTGCGGACAGGCAGCTCTTAGGTAAATGTGTAGCAAACTTGTGTACGGGCTCTCCTCAGCCTTATCCGTGTTCCTTTGCTAAACACATCTTGCAGCAACCACTCACTGAGACATCACGGCAAATGAAAATAGCCTTCTTTTATATAGTTTTCTAGTCCTTTACATTTCTGCATAGCAGATTTAAAGTGTTCAGGTTTTGGAGACGTGTCTTGTTCATAATTTTGTGCTGACCCTGTAGTAACTAACAGCCCGAGAAACGCAGCAAAGGAAAATCAAATCTTGCAGATTTCTTTCACGCTGCAGAAATAAATGTACCAAAAAATAAGTCACAGCCATAAAGAAGGCAAATACAGTATTCTGCTTTTCTGTCACAGGCAGAACCCTGATATTGGTTTGGGAGCTTGAGCATGTGAGCAGAGATACGGGAGACCAGCCCATGATAGCAGAAATAATCATGAGTCTGCAACTCTCATTTTTTTAAAGTGTCACGGCCAACACATAAAAGCAAGTTTAAGAATACATACACTACACAAAGAAAAACTTTCTAGTTTCACCTTTGTGTCAAAAAAAAAAAAAAAAAAAAAAATCTGAATAAGGAGGAGAGCAGGTAAAAGATGTTTGACTTTGAGATAGGTCATGTTCAAAATGAAGTTGTGCTGGTCATGGAGATTCACACAGACATCCATTAAAACTGATGTGCCGTCAAGGTTAGCACTGGGACAAACCAACATAAGAGGGACTTTCTGCCAAGTAAGTACGTGTTAGAGCCTACATGGGGGCTGTGGCTGCCTGTCCGGTCACACAGAAAAAGGTGGAAGGAAGTTTTCAGGCAGAAAGCATGTACCTTGGACATGGTCAGTTCCTAGAGACCAGCAGCTTTCCCCAGCTCACCTTCATCCGTGGCCAGTGACAGTGGCATCTGGCATGGTAGAACAGCACAGAGTCTCTTGGGCAGCATTGCTGTTGCATCTTGCCAAGCCCAGCTGGGAGACATCCTCCTGGACAGCAGATATCCTGGGGGCTGCTGGGGGATCACTTCTCCTGTCACCCCCTTAAATCTCTGCTCTGGTTGTACCTTCCTGCGGTTGCTCTGAAACTCAAGATTTGCAAAGGATTTGAATTCACCTGAATTCACCTGTCTACGTGGTATCAGCTCACATAGAAGTTAGCCTAAATCATTATTTTGCTGTAGATTCTAAGGTATATATTCTGATGTGGGAGCTCTGTAACTCTGTTCCGAAGTACTGCACTTCCAAATTTACTATAGGGAAACAGGGTTTTTTTTCCACAATCACTGTATCAGAAAGCTTCCCCTCTCATACAAGCCCTAGTTTGGTGAGGGCTGAGTCAGATTGGAGGTATTTGTTAAATTATTTTGACTTCTGATTGAATACTTTGTTTGACATTGGAATGTAGCGTGCATGTCTGGCTACTGCATTGTACTCCGGTCTGTGAAACACAACTGGCGTAGGAATTCATGAAAGCTTTGAACCAATAAAAGCTGCCTGTGTTTTTTTAAATGAGAATTTCAATAAATTGTAAGAAAACATTACCAGTAGAATAGGACCAGTTTTTTGCAGCCTAAAAATACATTGCAGAAAGAATGAGCATTCTCTTGTGGTGGGGAAGCATTGCAAAAGAATTCTTAAACTCCTAAGACATTTTTAAGATTTATAATGACTGAAAAGTTGCAGAAAGGATTGCAGAAAAGGGGTTTTGGGAGCAGAGGGGAACAGTCACTCCAACAAGCTCCTTCCTTTTCTCCTTGTATGTCTTTTTGTGTCAGTTATGCTCACAGCTTGTAAGCACTAGCATCTGTGTTTCATAGAAAAGGGGGTTTGAAACATGGCATTTCCTTTTCCCACTCTGAAAATGACCCCAAATTAGTCTCTTACTCATTTTATGCAATTGTTTTGGAATTTGGAAAACCCCACAGACACAGTGTACAAAGCTCCATGAACATCTGGAGACTTGGCCAGTTCTGCACAACTCCGATTTTCTTTTAATCGTTAGAAATTCCTTCACTGATTGTGTGCCTAAGGTAAATTGTTTCTTTTTGAAGCTGCTCACATGCATGCTGGCTCAGCTTTCAGCTCGGGTGAGGACCAGGAATGGACAAAAGCTCAGTTCCACCTCCCTGCTGAGACACCTCACTGGCTGTGAAGATCTTACCCCCCTGTGCAGGTGGTCAGTGGTGAGGTGTCTGGTCCTTGGGCCCTTTCCTTGCTCCAGCCTCTCTTGCTCCATGCAGAGCAGCTTTGGTGTTTGCTAGGTTGGCTTTGCTCTCAGCTGGTCTGTTAGGCTGTTTTAGTATCCCTCAGTTACATTTGCTGCATTACGTGTGCCAGGACTCGTCTTCACCCAGTCTTTCTGACCTTTTTACCCTCCCCCAGTAGTTGCTAAAGTCCATATCTGACCAAAGTGTTTTACAAAAACAGACATCTCTTCCTTTCTTAGATCCCAAAGTATTCTTAGCACCTGGAGCTTTTGTAAGACCCTGGACTTTTAAAACAGATTTAAATTACTCCTGTCTCTATCAACAACTATCCCATTGCATGCAGATTTCTATTTCTGCTCCACAGGCAAAACCAACTTTCTGACTAAAGCCCAGTCATCTATAAATCATATGCTTCACCTGAGCTGTGTTTCTTCACAGGGAATTTCCACAGACCAGATTTGTAGGGCCTTTTAAAAAGATTTGTTGCATATATTACAAAGTTTGTAGACATGACTGCATCCCAACAAACCATTAACTCATTCAGTACTTTGAGCACACTTGGTCAAATTCTAAATGCCCCTTTTTAAAAGTAACTTTCCCCCCAATTTTCATCTATGAAAACCATCAGGGCCACGTGTGGTTTGGTGGGTCCCAGGGCTGGGAGAGTTGGGGGCACCCTGGGTGGGTGGCAGCAGAGCCTGGCATTCAGCCTGGCATCCCACCACCCCAGCCAAGGGCACTGGGCTGTGGGGAGGCAGGGGGAGCCCTTGGGGTGGGCAGGGATGGTCGGGACTGGTGGTGCCTCAGGGTTGTAAAAGTGAGTGTGTTTGAAACCAAGCAGGTTGGGCTGTAGCAAGTCTTTGTCTTCACTGCATCTGATTGTCCATGGTGATGGTTCCTATGCATTTCACAAATCCTGCTCTCTTTTCAATAAGCTAAGACTTGTTCTGTTTCCCAAACCTTAACACAAGATCTGTGAGGGGCATCTTTATGCTAAAAGCTTTATATTCAATACTGTATTTTTTGAAAGGCATGCATATGATGCTTTGCTCTTTCTTAGCTTTTCTTATTTTTAGTTGCCATTTTTTCACACTGGTATCATTGAACTGAGTGATTTTAGCTTTTACATACATGACAGGTTTATTGCATGAAAGCTTTTTTCACCCTCTGGAGGAGTTTTCTTTTCCCATACTGATGGAACTGAAGTAAGTTATCTGCCTTACCCATAGCAAAACTGTCCCTTCTGTAAGGCATGTGGATTGATTTCAGGCAAAGAATTAAATGATATATTCAGTTAATTCAATCTTATTGATTAAAAGGAGCCTAAATTAACAATCTCTACTCACCAAAATGAGGCAGTGTGTTTCTTTGTTCACGGCTCAAGGCCTCATTTCATCCAGAATTATCTGTAAAATCTGCTCTCAAATTGTTCCCCTTGGTGTCTTTGTCCACAGCACACATAATGTTTTAATGGGCTTACTTATGGTCTATATTTCTGATGATAATTTCTGTTTCTTTAAACTTACTCCAAAAGAGGATTTTTAGCCCCACTGTGGGGCTGCTGTTGCACTTGTCAGCTCCTGTCAGGTCTTAGCTAGCCAACTTTTTGTAGACAAGATGTTGGGCATTGATAAGTGTTTCTGTAATGGGTGACAGTGTACAGGCAGGCTGCTTGCACAGACCACAATGTACTACCATGCTAGTTTTGAGGAATGCCCATTTCTTATTTGGGATGTACAGATCCAAAACTGTTACCATGAAGCTGGATTGTTATATGACAGCACATTTAGCACTACCAGCTTAGAGTCTGGTGAAGGCCATTAAATATGTGAGGTTATGCTCAGTTTATGAGCAGGACCTCCACCTGGGAGATTCTAAGTTTTAATTTCCACATAAGAAGATGTTCTCTATTACAAGATTTCAATATATGATTTCACGGACTCCAGACTTTTTTTTTCCCAATGTCACAGAGTCACCTCCTCATTTAACATCTGGCAGCACACATATGAAGACAGACAGCTCTCTAACTGTGAGTTTTTACCCATTTCCTGAATTCTACTCAGCCCCTTTGCAGAGCCTTTCTCTTCAGTGCATACAACCCTTTGTCTGCCTCTTTCCTTCATCCTTCATTATCCTGAAGTGGCTGGCTTCCTTCTAGGCTCCCTTCTGAGCACTACAGCTTGTGGTAGCAGCCTATTCCCTGTGTACAGCCCAGTCCTGGTGCTCTGAGCTTCATTGACCCTTCATCTCATTTAAGATTGCTGCTGCACTTAGTTGTCACCAGCATCTTTTAATCCAATTGGTCTTCTCTTACAATCTTACTTGCAATCTGTTCATTTAAATTGTTTATCAGCTTGGAATATATATTTTTACAGAAGATGCCAACCAAAAGAGAGCTGTATTGTATGAGAGCATTGGTTTATCACATAAAGGTACCCACTGGAAGAAAAACAGTGAAGTGACAGACAAAAACTATCAAAAAGCTTAGGATCAGTTAAAGAATAAAGGCAGTAGTAAAACATAAGAAAAAACGTAAAAAGAAATGAAAACTTTTCTCATCTTCTGAATCAGATTGTGAATACATTTTCCTTGCCTTCACTCAGGAAGCCTGTGTGAAGACAAGTGCATGAAGGCAACTTGTGTTTGCAAACCCTGAAGTCACAGTTTATGATGTTCATTTATCAGGCAGGCAGACCTGTGCAAAACATCTCAGCACCTCTCTGAAGGTCACAGCCCACAGAGCAGAGCCCAGAGGGGAGCCCACGAGGGCACCTTTTGCTGCCTCAGTGCCGTGTAAGTCAGGTTAGTTCAAAACACTTCCCCTAGCAGTTTAAACTGGGTCATCCTTGTTCTGCTGAGGAAAATAAGCAACACCCACACTTTCCTTGCTGCTGACTGTGCTATGGAAGGAAAAGTCTTCAATAAAAGGGCATCAAAGCCCAGCAAGGGCCAGTCATACCTTTAGCAATTGGCACTGTTCAGCCAGCAAATACAAATCAAAGGATGCCTTCCCACTTGTGGTGTCAGGCCAGTTTAAACCATGCCTGTGCTCTCTCCCCACCATTTATTACTTCCTCAGCTGTGACGTGAAGAATAAGCCTACCTGAGTGCTGTAGCTTGGCACCTTACAAGTCATTTTTCCAGTATCTCCCACTTCTCATGCTTGAATTCCTGTTGGGGAGCAGTTCCAGAGTATGCAAACTTCATGTCTTCTGTGAAAAATTAAGCTAAAATATATGCTTCAGAAACAGTCTTGGTAAATAAGGATCAAGATATAGGACCAGATTAGTGCTTCTCTGAAATGCAACCTCTGAAGTGCACCTAGGATGGGATTTACCCCCCAGCATGATATTTCACTCTACAGATGTGCTCTTATTTTCCTGCACTCCTTACTTGTGTAGCATAGCTGTTTTGTCTCTGTGGATTGATGCAGAAAATGTGGGATGGAACAACTGATCCAAACTTTTCTTTTGGTTTGAGTTCTGGTTTTGTGTTTGTTTTCTTAAAACAAAAAACTGTCAGAAAAAGTTTTGATTCTGATCAGTTACCTGAGCAGGTTCATGTAAACACCTTGCAAACAAATATTGTTGCAACATGGAGAAGTACAGGAACAGGGGTGCTATGCATTGCTGCTAGCATTTGTTCCTTGGACCAGGTCACAGCTTCCAAAAGCCAGGAGAAACAGCTTCACAGTCTCTTGTGCTCTGGAGAGAGTTTATCTGTTTTGCATATTTAAGGCTTTATTAGCCTCAGGGATAATTGATACTTTCCGTCAATGATCTTCTGTTAAAAGTTTCTTTCTATGTGTCTGCTATGGTAAGAAATATTCTTCCCCTTTGCCCCTAGATTCCTTCCTGTGTTTGAAATCAAGAAATCCCATCATAGCACAGGAGAGCTAAATATTCATTTCAAAGGAGACAGTTTCCCACAAAGTCTGTGAGGGCTTAAATGACAACCACACAATCATAGTGAGATGCTCAGAATACTGAGAATCTACACATTATAGAGGAGAATGTTCTTTAGAAGTTTGCTAAAAACTATTTACTGATACATAAATGAAATGTGATGATTGTATCTTTTCATAACCTCATTTACAACTTAATGAATCTTATCTGAAGTTATCTCAAATCCTTCTCTGGTATTGCACTAATGTGGTTGGTTCAGTTTTGGTAGCTAAATTGTTGCCCAAATACACAAGTTTTGCTTTAGTATATTATTGTGCATAATTTTAGGATGTGTTTAGGTCTCAGTCAGACTATAACTATATAGGTTTGCCTATTTACTGAATGCATTCAAGTGAATAAACATGCCATTTCTTTGTTATAAACAAAAGCAAAGTTCCTGGTTTTCATTAGTCTGTTGTCCCATAATAGAATCAAAGGCTGCTGAGGTAGCTTAGGCCCATATTTAGAAATAGGAAAACCTTTGTTTTGTGTACACAGACATTGAGCACTCCAGTGTGAGATGTTAGAGGAAGTTGGGGGTTAGCAAGCCCAGTGCTCACTACATTCTTGGCATACAGTAGCAGTATTTGGTGTTTCTGTTTGCTTGACACATATGAGAATTAGTAGACTGGAAAGACATGGCAGTCATGTTTAGTACCAGGCTGCTTAAAGGATATGTGAAATTTCATGTTCTGTTTCCCTTGATTCTTATCCCAACTGTTTTACCATTTACCATTCCCCTAACACCCATAAAACTGTAGCAATGCAATTCTTTTCTTAGTCAATGAATTACAGGATTTGCACAGGATGCAGCAGCAAGCTGTAAACAAAAAAATGAAGTAGAAAACAATCCCATAAATAGTTGTTAACATTTGAGTAGCAAACACAGTAGCAAACTTTTTTTTTCAACAACCTGACATTATCAAGCCTTCTAATTCCAATGGGCTTTCAACTGGAAACTAGGAAATAACTTGCATTAGGATCTTTGCAAATTCTTTCTTAAAACAGCAAACACCTGTGTGCACTACCAGAACTTTATTACTTTTTGCCTTTTCTGTCCAGTTGCTACAAATAGGATACAGTGGAATATATTGATCAGTCAACCCTTCCCCTCTCCCCCCACCATTGGTTCAGAATCCCACAACTGGAAAGATTTCTTTTCTTTGTATTTGTGGGCAGAAGTTTGAGTACAACGGCATGGTGTATGTGGGATCTGCCCTTCAGTTATGTCAGTAATTTTTCCTTTGGAAAACTAATGAATCTTTGCTAGTTTTTTGTTTTTCTCAAAAGCTTTCTAAACCCTTTTAGAAGCCCTGCAACACTAACCTCTTCTGCATCTAGCTCAAAGTTTCCTTCAAGTTTAGACTTCAAAAAGCAAGTGTAAATCTCTTCAGAGAGAAAGCCAAGAGTGATGTATTTGTGGGACCATCCCAGCAGAATCAAATCAGATGGAGGGAAACCATCTAGAGGGTGAGCAGAATAGTGCCATTCCTCCCAGTCATGGTTATCAGTGTAAAAACTGCAGATCAAGCCCTTGCTCTGTGCACAGGTAAAACTCTGAAGCCAATGTGCATCTCCTGAAGACTAATGTGGCAGAAGGACTCTGCCTAGGCTGGAGAGAGAATCTTTAACCTCCAATCTTGACTAAATTTCTTGGTGGCAACAAATCTGAAGGATATTTTGTCATGACTAAAAATAAAAATGGCTGGCTGAATTCAGGGCAGGCTTTGCTACTGACTGACCTGAATAAGCTTTACTAGTTGAAAGAGACAAGTAGATGAACTTCGTAGGTACATTTAGTGAATGAACTTTTGCCTAGAAGCATTGGGAGAAGGTTTCCCCTTATCTTCAGAAAAATAGGTGAATCTCTTCTCAGGGAAAAAGTCAACATTAAAAAAATAAACATCAAAAGATGGAGCTGAGTTTTATTAAGAACCAAATGTGTGCTAAATTAGGGTTGTATGTTTTGCTTTTTATTAGTGGCATCCTCAGAGGATTCTGACTCACTGAATGACGGAAGTGCTTGTGGCTGGGGACCCATCCTGAGCCACTCATCCTAGAGCTAGAGAAGCTCTTCCCTTCTCCTACTGTAAGGAAGCTTCCAGATTCAATTGCCATGTGCTTCAATAACAAGAAATAGGGGCAGCAAAGCACTTAAGTAGGGCTCTCTAAAGTGAAACAAGTTATCATCTTGTGAGGTTATCCAGATACTGCTGAGGTTTTCTAACAGGGAACAATCAGGATTTCATCAGCCTTTGAGTACTGTTCTTTTTCCACTCAGTGATTGGTTTTGCAAGTCACCCAGTCACCCAGTCCCAGTAAAGAGGGCTATGGACACAGACAGACCACAACTGTGGTCTGAGGAGAGTTAAAGGAGCCAGCCAGGTTGATTTGTTCTCATCCTTTTTGGCTGCCTTCAGAGTCTCTCTCTGATGAAAATTCCTGTGGCTTCTCTTTGCACAACTCTAACACACTTTCAGTTGTTTTTCTGTTGTTCTTAGGAAGGGATAGATGAAAAGGCTGCACATCTGACTAAGCACTGTGTTTATACTTAGGTGTTCTAGCCTGATTAGAAATTCAACTCTTCCTATTACTCAGGTGTCATGATTACTGCTGCAGAAAACACCTGCTTTTAGGGAAAAGAGATAAATAATTCAAACATCATACTAGAAATCAACTTCTTCTACCACTGTACTAGATGTTTACCAGGACCTTCTAGCAGTCATAATCGTTGTGATGTCTCTACTTTGTGATGCTGGCATTGTTGAAGGGAGTAGCAATTGTAAGGGTCTGTTTTGCCTTCATGCTGCATTAAACACATGGCATGTAGGAAATGGACCTTCCCAGTGGTAAGACGAGAAAGGATTATCATTGTCAATATATTTCAGTCAGAATTGCAGAATTGTCTTTATGTGTTTTCCTAACATTTGGCCTGACTGCAGCAAGGTAGCAATCCATAACTATTCCTACAGAAAGTATGTAATTTTAATTTTACATTAATTTTAATTTTACAGTAAATTATTTTTAGAAGTCTATGTGTTTTATAGAAGCACCTAAGCTGAGGAAATTTTAAAACCAACTAGGTTTCCATACTTAGATGTAAAGTATTAATGCAATATGAAGTCTGGGCAGAGTTCTGTTGAGCAAGTTAGTTATGCATGCAGTGAAAAGGTGCCCTCAAGATGCTCACAAAGCTAGGAACCTGCTGAGGCTCTCCTAGGATTTTCTTCTCATTCCTCTTTTATTCTGCCTGTTTGTTTCTGTTGCTGCCAGGTGCCTTTTGTTTCCAAATTATTGCTGTGTGAGTGGGCTTTTGGAACTGCCTGGAGCTCTGGCTAAGGCAGGAGTCATGTGCATGAGTGGCAGCAGTCAGTGGTTCACTGACTCCCTTCATGCTACACATGAGGGTTTCTGTGATGGCTCAGCTGCCTGAAGATGAGCTTCTGCTTCAGCCATCGCTGAACTGCACTGAGGGACAGCACTCTTTGTGAAGTGGTCCTTAAAACACACACCTACTCTTCAGCAATAAAACCCAGCAGCATGAAGTGATGTGCGAGCTATTTTAAATGTTAATTTTCAAATCCTTCCTGTTTTAAACATTTAAAGTTGATAACAATGCTTATGAAACACGCCCAATGTTATTTTTATCTAATTGCAAGTTACTCCCATGGTCTATTGGAAATGTGCTGGGATTTTCAGACAAATACATTCAGGTAGTTGGACTGCACTCTGGGCAGCGATGCAGTGGGAAAGCAGCTCCAGTTTCAGTGGAGCAAATGGTGCCTAGGCCTCAATCTGCAGCTGCCCATTACCATGCATGGACAGGACAAATCTCTAAGTCTTCCACCTCTGGCTAAACCATGCCAGAATGCTGTGCTGCAAACTCTGACCCCTGAAGAGGAAGTCTTTGTGCTACACCCTCGGGTCCTATGGGTATTCTGGTGTTCTTCTTCCCTTGTCTGAGCTCTGGGGCTGTGCCTCACCTGTGCAATTTGGCAGTGCAGTGCTACTGCAAAGTGTGATTCAGTATTGGCACAGCAAGGGATTGGGTCAGTATGTAAGAGCACAAATTTAATGTGAGGCTTCCCAGTTTGTGCACATCAAGATGGTTTCTAATTAAGATGTCTCTACTGCTTTAAAACTGTCAGTCAAAACGGGTTTCTTTTTGGCTTTGGGGAAGTGGGAGATTTTTTTCTGAGTGACCTTAACTTACCCAGACTCTACAATGGGTGGCGTGATCAGGACAGTCACAGTGACCACTTCTTGCTCTCTAGTCCTCCCCCAACATCTTTTGTCCAAAATACATCAGATCCATTCATAAGGTTTTCTTCTTCCAGTCTTACACTATTCCTAAAAAATTCACAAAGGCAGAATTGAGATTCCAAAAAATAATGCCAGCAGGAAACAGAATGGAGACTGAAGCATTCCCATCTAGAGAAACAGGCCAACAAAGAGAATATTGTCTTCATTTTGTAGAAGTTTATTGTCAAATTGCTTTGACCTCAGCTTTAGACTTATCTATATGTTTCTGACTAGCAAAATTTGAAATACGGACAGAACAGCATCAGTGCTTCTGGTGCAGTAATCTCATGACATCTTTTGTGGTCAGTCTTTATGCTCACCATGATAAAACAGCAGCCAAAAAGGGCACATTATGTCTAATTACCCTCACTCAAACTTGGATGCTATGCAATGGACAAATAAAAATCAGCAAACGTTTTCTTGACTCAAGTGCTGGCAGCTTCCAGCTTTTGAAATATTTCAAAATAAAAGTATTTATGAAGCTTTTTCAGTTAACCAGGTGCAATCCAGCTTCTAAATATAATCCTGTTTTTGCCTGGAAGCCTGCCACGAAGAGTCAGCACCAGTATGAATATTCCTGACAGCAGCACATAAGCACATAGGTGAAACAGCTGGTGTCTCTTTAGCTGTGTTATGCTGTGCTTGGTCAGGAACATCACAGCCCACAGGGGTGGCAATGAGAGTGAGGTCTGCAGGCATGAATAGGTCATCCAATTAGTGACAGTCAAATAACATCAGATCCTTAAAGTCTGCATGTAAAGACTTTATATAAAACCAGCAGTCTGTCTGCAGAAGTGGAGTGAAATGAAGAAAGTACTGCCAATGTGGAAATTCTGAAACAGCCCTTAAACATTCACACCTCAAAACTGTTACCACTATACTCTTACCTAATGGTTTGGAGTCCAAATAATTCTGAAGGTAAACTATGTCTTGAAATATCTTTGAAAAATCACTAGTTTTAGGAACTGTAGTTATACGGTGATGGAAAATCTGCACTTCAGAGCTGCTTCCTGGGCTGAAAGTTATGCAGTGAGAATGGGGGATTTGGTCTCTGCATACATATAATACATAATAATCTAATTTTATTTAAACAGAATGGTGATGAGGTACATTATGGGCCTAGTTTTCTTTTACTTACTCTCCTTTTCCCTGATGAAAAATTCCTTCAGTTAAAGAAGTCATAAAAATAAAATACAGAAAGAAACAGGATTAAATTTATTGAAGATAAAACTGAGATTGGGAGAAATACCACTGTATAGACGAGTTGCAAGATGAACCTCATATAAAATGCTGTGGTTGTTCATAATCTTGTGACGCATCTAATGGCAATTTCCTAGGGGATGGGGCAGAAGGGACATAGCTCTTTGCATAGGACAGCTTGACAGATAAGCTATCAGATTTTCATTACAGAGAAGAGGGGTTTTTTTCATTTCTTCTGGATGTATTATAGTAGTTATTAAGGTCAGTAAAGCACACCATTGAGTCCAGGAAAGATGACAAGATACAGCAAACAAGCTATTATTGATCTGTCTGAAGGACAATGAAATACCCACTGACCCATTCCCAGATCAGATATTTACTGCTTTTCCTTATTGCTAGATGACAGCTAGCTTTATGTTTGTTGTATATAAATATTCTAGTTTGCTGGAATACATATGTCATGGTTTAGAATCTCACGGTGCACAGATGAAGTGCAGCAATATATGCAATGGGATGAACAAACACCGATCTGGAAAAAAAATTGAAGATTGTCTTTTCTAGTGCAAATGGTCTTTTAAAAAGATACTCACCATCAAAGGAATACACTGGGCATGGATGTTTACATGTGCATCTAACATTTAAATGCAAGTTTTCATCTTCCTCATATATTATTAAAATTAATGGATACCAGTACCTTGTCCAATTATAAGTAATATGAAGATTTTTATTTTAAATTTTAAATTTATAATGTAATTGTTTATGGTATCATTGAAAGCCCTTGACAGATTTATATAATGCATGAATTACAACCAGTTGTGAATTACCAGACTGCAGTTCTATCAAAAGTTTCAGGTAATGTCATAAACTATAGGAGAGAAGCCTGATTTCCTAAAATCCCAATGGAAATAAAGATCTGTAACTTCATCTTATTTACAATTTTACATACAAATTCTGTGTGAGGAAGTATATACACCTCCTTGCCTAGATTTGCTTCTCTCAACTCCTCCTGCTTCATCATTCCCTAGTTTTTGTGACTTCACATCCATGGGCATGTTGCTTTGGGTGGCAGCTACAGTCACTGTCTCAGCTGCAATTTTGATGCTCATGAGTCCTAATCTCTGTTTATTCTACTTTGCATTAACATTGGACTTCCCTCTGCAGAAAAGTCAGCAAAAGCAAATATGGGACACTTTATGATGCACACAAGTCTACAGGCCAGTGAATGGGCTTAATCCACCAGTGAAAGTGTCTGTGCTCACTTCCTGGTGGAAAAATGGTGTATCTGGGGTATGGTAAAATCCCCATCCTGATGCAGCTTCACTTCAGTCTGTGCCACCTTGGTCACCACACCCCAGGGAGAAAGGATTTCCACCTTCTTTAAAGGAGCAGGCAAACCATGGCATCCATAATTGTAGCCCTTTTGATGATCCACTCTGCATTTTCCTGCCCAGTTTGTACTGCATGGCACAGTACAGAAGGGGATTCTACCTCTCTGTGAGGATGTATAAGTCTGGCAGGTCACCTGCATTATGGCTGTGACATTCACATCCAGTCTGTCCACGAATCAATCGCTTGTGTTTGACAAATGCAGACATGTAGTTCATTCCAGTTCTAACACTGAATGAGAAGATATTTAATGGTAAAGTCAGGGGATCTGGAAACTAGAGTAAGAACCTCTTCCATGTCCCCAGCCAGAGCACTGGTAGGTGCAGTCAAATGCCAGCATGCCATCAGGACTCCAGGACTCACACTGCCAGCCTCCCAAATGGTTTCAAAGCACAATGCACCAAATCCTTGTCCCTGGCACTCAGTCATGTCGCCTAATGCCTGCCCACACTTTATGGAAATGTTAGCAAATAAAAAATGTATGGTTTACATAGTTTACGCCTGCCTGATCTACACCTCACCTTATCTTCCCCACTGCTCATAGTTTAAGGCATTGTAGCTTTCTGAAAACATTGCAGATCAGGTGGTATTGGAAAAGTTAAGTAAATCTGATAGCTAGCAAGGGTTAAATAAACCTAATAGCTAGCAAATAAAATCCAGAATTCAGAGCTGCAAAAAGCCAGGACTTGCAGAATTTGGCACTAGAAAGCAGATTGTACAGGTGCAGAATATGACAGCTGTGTGTGATCATAGCCAAGGACCGAATTAAAATTGTTCTTGAAATTCCCTTGTAATTAGTGCAGGGACACTGCACATCATCAAAGTCTGTTCTTGCAAGTCTAGGATTTCACAGAGTGAAATAATGCTCATGACACTGGCTATGTTTTGGTGTCATTAGCAGTAATTAGGCAGTGGGGAATGTCCCTGCAGACCAGAAGGACCCCATTTTGAAGTCTAATGTGGAAAAGTATTTTTTAAAATCCTGCAGACTTCCATTTTAAAATGGAAGCTACATCTACCTAATTTTCACCTTTCATAGTAAGCACTTATGGAGACTATAAACATCCATAAAACAAATGGCTTGTTAGATGTATCACCTTGGTCAAAGTGGATTGACAAAGTTTAGATCATTTCCCCATACTGATACTGCACCTTCTTTTCCACCAGCTTATCTGCGGATGATTTTTTAGAAGAGAGGAGATAAACTGGCAGGAGGGTACAACCTAATTTCAGTCTATTAGTTCCTTTGACGTGTAATTGGTCAGGGCAAAATAAATCAATACAAAAAAGCCATATTAATTTTTAATCTTTGATTTTTCAGGGTAAACATAGATTTGGTGTTGAACACATGATCAATCCCATTTATGTCAATAGAAAGTCTAAAAATGAATCATGTTCCAATTTTTGTAGGGCATTTGCAACAATGAAGAGGTTTTTTTTTTTTTTTAAGATTCAAGGATTTTAAGATTCAGATTTTTTGAAAGGACATTGTTGATGTCTGATGTACAAAACTGACATTATTAAAGTAACCACCTAAAATCAAATCAGAAAATGCAATAAAAAAGCTCTTACCAAAATGGTTGTTATAGGGACTTTATTTTTTCTTTAATACAATGCTAATCCTATTACTTCAAGGGAAAAATATTGGGAAAAAATGTGGAAACTGCATCTGTCAAAAAGGATCATGCACTGGCACAGATAAGGCAAACCCCCTTGAGAGTGGCCAGTGTGCCAGGACACTATGCTAAATGCAAATTATGGTATGAACGTGTTGGGAAAATAATTTGTAAACATTCCTCTAACTTACTGACTTCAAGAACTGCAAAGATGTATAAAATATACATGAATGGCAAAAATGATCTTCAGGTCATCATAAAATTTTGTACTGAAAGCAATTTAAGTTGTGTGCAGCTATAATCTTCAGTTGGTATGACACTGCAGGGATTTGTGCCCATGTTGATTGTTGCACATTGTTCTAATGCAATTTACAACACATCTAATTGAGCATAATGCATGCATTTTTATGAAGACCTACTGTGCTTTCTGAACTGCCTAACCTTAACAGTGTATCCACAGCACTAAAATGAAACATGCCTGTGTGATGTGGGATATGTACACCTGAATTCCTCATGTGAGTTTGTCAGTGATTTTCCTCTTGACCTTGGGCAACTCACTAACAAGGTCTGCTGGCCCACTGCCAGGCACACTTGACTCCCGTGGGACTTAGTAAACTTGTGAAAGGATTAGGCCTTCAATGCTGTGTCCTGCATTCATTTACATATTTGGATCCTCAGAGGAAAGATTACCTCTTACGCCAAGTGTCTCTGACAAACCTGTAAGACGTAAACTTTTAGCAGATACTCTTTTCCTTCAACTCATCCTAAGCAATGAAAGGCAGAGAAAAACAACTTCCTTCACCAACAGTCCTAATCCTTTATTGAATCATGACAGACCAAGTTTCCCCAGGCAGCTGCTCTCTGCAGCACTGGCCCTCATCCGTGCTGGGAGCAGCTGTGGAGCTGCTGGAAAAAGAGCAGGAGAATTATCTTTGGGACCTTTCACTTTAGGACATAGTTCTGTTTGCAATTTTAAACTCCTGGAGCTTATGTACGTACAGATGCCATATCAAAATGAACAAACAACCATTCTGCAGGGCAAAACACGGAGCAGACAGGAAATGCCTCAAGGTAACCTCGGCAACCTTAATTTTCTCCATTTGTGCAGGCTTTAATTTTGTCATCACACAGTAACGATTCTCCTTTGGCAGAGAGTTCTCTGCCAGATGTTTAGAGCAGCACCAGCAACAACCAAGTTTAAGGTATCTAGGTGGTCTGTGCCAGAAAAACTGGTAAAACCCACGTGGAAATTTGCTGATCTTTCAGCTCAAACAAAAACCCTGCAGCTCCTATGTACTCAGTTTTCTCTTGGACAAAAAGTGGGGAAAACTGAGGAAAAGGAAGTACGAAAAACTGCATGTAAAGTCCATCTTACATAGAAATTATACTTCTGGGATGCTGATGAGAGATTATCCAATTCTTCAGTACATCTAAAAGCACATACATTTCTAGAAGTTCAATTCAGATCACTACCAAGCTCTGTTTCTCAAGGTTTCCTAACCATTATATTTTTTTCAGACGAATTTTTGTTTACATAAATGGTAAAAACAAATCATTATATTAAACATTTATTTTCAATACACGATAAAATATTTTTCAATATAAAACATTTTCAGAGATCACATTTCTTATAAAGTCCTTTTTGGACGAAGCTTTCCCTGGAACTCTCACAAATATGAAGGAAAAAGAGGAACAGTAACTGTTACACTGCTTATACAGTGCATTTGCTGTTTATAGCAAATGCAGTTGCTGATTTTGTAATTTTATAGAGAGACTCCAGCTGGAAATGCAGTAAGATTGTTATCCCTGCCCCCACTGGATTAGCTATGCTAGGATTTTGTGTTGAGGAGACTGGCAACTGGGGTTTCCTGTTGTACTAAAACCATAAATAATAATCCTGTCCTCTCTAGCTAGTGGAGCTAGTAATCAGACTAAGAAGAGCTTCTAGAATAACTGAGGAATATCTGTGTTAACATTTATGAAATATTATGTAGGAAAGATCCAATTGACTAATAATTTATCCACTACAAATACTTCTACATGAAATTAGAGCAGTAAAGATGGTACAGAATTAAAACAGAGTACCCATACTGTTTAAATTGCAGCATTTACTGCATGCTGACTGAGTAATCAAACACCCTATTATTTATTTGTGAATACGAGTGCTCTACATGTGTCAGATTCACTTTTTTTCAGTTATAGGGGGACCAAAGTTCTAAAGCAAAAATCAGAGTTTATCTCAAAAGGTGGGTGGAGGCTGTGATCTATTACTGTTGAAGCAAGCAAAAGGATTGCATTTGAAAAATGAGTCTTGGGTATCCTTTGTAGAAAGAAAGACTAAAAGTACACAAGCAACAGTAATAAGCACAAATGAAAAGATGAAGTAATAAAAAATCAGCATGAAATTAATTTAAGAACCTTGCAAGCTGATGTACAGCTACTGCAACATCTGGAAAATTCCTCTGAAAAACAAGGCAAGCAGATCATGGGCATCCATTAATAATCCCTCATGTTTCTTCTGGTGTCACTTATCTCTTGCAACAGATCTCCTTAAAATTTAGCATGTTAGCCTCAAAATGAAAATCAGGTTATTAATCAGAATTTGAAAAGTATTAATGACAATCCCTTTTTCTTATTTTTTCTTCCATTTCGACAGGATCCAAAGGCTTTTGTACCCAAGGGCACATATAATCTTGCTGCTTTGAAATAAGGATTTTAGTGTGGAGTTTAAAGTCAGCTGAAAACATCAGTTCAGTCCAAAGATATTCCATCCATGTAATAAAAGCAATAGAACAGGGGCTGCCGGTTTGTGGTGTTGGTTTCTGTTTTCCAGTCACACAGGGACGACAAAGGTTTTTCTCAACTCTCTACTTCTACTTTCTCTCCCTTGGTATTATGCTATGGGCTGACATGAGAGGCTGTTTTAAGGGCTCACAGATGGGAAGGGAGTGGAAAAAGCCTCTTTTCTTGTCAAGTTTCCCCAGGGAGGGTCTGGCATTGATCGCAGTGTTTCCCCTGCCCTACAGTCTCAGGAGTGGGGCTATTGCAGGTGCCCACAGACCACCTTTCCTTCTCAGGCTTGGCTCTCCTGCCAGTACTTCTAGTACTTCTTGTTAAGAGGAAAGAGGTGCTAGAGCATTGCATTGAACACAAAAAAATCAAGCAGCCATCAGATTGTACCCAAAGTCACCAGAAAGCTCAGCTACCCTACTTCTGGGGTCTGCTCAGGAAGATGTTGAGTGTTGGATCCAGCTGATTGAATCCATGTCCAGGAGCAGGATGATTTGGGGGGAATTTGAGCATCTTCTACTCCCTTGCCTTCCTCCCCAACTCTTTCCCAGGCACTGGTGAGAAGCAGGGGACCTCCTATGGCTATGTGAAAAACAAAGGCACAACCAAGGCATGTTGTGACCAAAAGGTTTAAAATAGAGATTCACTTCAATAGTTTTGTTCTGCAGATTAGAAAGAAGCTTTAAAATTTTTATTTGGACAAATTGATTTTTCTAAAATATTCACTAAAGAAAAAAAAAAGTGTGAGGTATTTAATTATATTTTCAGTCCAGAATAAAGTATTGTTGGAAATAATGAGGAAGGCATGCCAGAAGAATGAACAGTTTGGTGGTTAAGGCAGCTCATCTGCTGTGTGGGATAATAAAGTCCAGATCCCACTTGAAATTAGGGAATGTGATTTTCTTGCTATTAATTTAATTGTTTTCTTATTCATTCCAGGAGCAAATTTAAATTCACTCTTGGGAGGTCAAAATTCACTTCATGTTCTTGCAAATGCTCTGAATTATTTATAGTGCATAATTTTAGAAAAAATCTCCAGGAAAAAAAGCGGTTTTGGGGAGGATAATCTACATTTATATTACCTAACCAACTCTAGACTTGACCTGCTTGGAAATAGATCAATTCAAAATCATGAGTGATTGTTTCCTA
>JAOTQP010001286.1:75985818-76047108 GCA_026413545.1 Cichladusa arquata | reverse complement strand
TTTATATTACCTAACCAACTCTAGACTTGACCTGCTTGGAAATAGATCAATTCAAAATCATGAGTGATTGTTTCCTAACAATTAATAATTCTGCCTACATTTTTTCCTAGGCCTATAAGGGCTTGAATACTATTCATCAGATACCAAATGGCAAAGAAGAACATGGGAAAGTGAGTTACACTCACCATCAAATTTACATCCATATGCATAACCAGCATTTGTGTTTCTGCATTCTTCTCATTTCCCCATGAGAATGCAGTAATCCTACTATTCCCATTCAGGTAAATACATTTTTTTCTTTCTTTATTGTGAAAATAGCAACAGGATTTGGCCCATGGGGAAATAAAACTGTAGCAATAATTTAGATATTTTATGCATGGTATCATTAACGTATTTTGATAAATGGTTTTGATAGAGCTCCTGTCTCCCCTGCTCTTTCAGCTTCTTGATCTGAGCTTGTTCTTTAGGCCGGCCATTGAAGTCATTGGCATTTTACAATCTCCATTATCCTTGGTGTTGCTTGTTGTTGTTGTTTTCATACCTCATATTTCCTTGGAAATGTAAGAATTTGTTCAAATAAAGTTTGTCCAAATTTAAATTAAAGCTTAATGGTAATATAAGGTACTTTTATTGGTTTACAACTAACATACTGGGGTACTGCTTGTAAAAATAAGGTGATTCTCAGTGGTATGATATACATAACTCAGCATTTTTCAGAACAGCTTTGCTACAAATCCTTCCTAAAATCAACTAGGATTTTCAATTAAGTGTAACACAATGGCTTGAAGGCAGGAATTGAGAGAGCCAGCACTCCAGATTCCACGAGCCCCACTGGCAACACCAGGAATTAAATGCCAGGGGTGACCCAGCAAGGTGATCTTTGTGAGCAGCTCACTGAATACCTGCCTGTGCACCCTGCAAGGATGCACTCTGAGCTGTGGGAAACTGTGAGCTCATCCCTGGGGCTCTTTGTCTGGGCTAATTTACATGGGCTTCCTGGTGCCTAACATCAGTTCACTTATCTCAGCATCTCTAGCCATATACCTGGAAAAAAATTTCCCCTTAATTCAAAATAATTTTAATTCAAAATCCTTTTAATTCAAAACCAAGTTTGTCATAAGCTTGGCTAGAGCCGATGTATTCAAGGAGATTTAGAAATCTTATTTTCCATTTGTAGAACATAATGAAATCCATTCATACGTACAGTTAACTGGATCTTTACAGCAATTTTGGAAATAAAGTCCTCGTGGATAAGAACCTATGGAGTCTAACGTTTATAATTTTCTATGATATTTTTTATGCAAGGATCTCAAGGCCCTTTCTAATATTAAACGTGCTTTAACACTCCACATGTTATTTCCACTTTAAGGAAACAGTGACACACAAAGAAGTTTAGTAATTTGGCAAAAAGGGACATGTAATCCAGACATCCTGGACTCATGCCTTAGTCAGAGAACAATTCTATTTGGATTAGGAATTCAGCCTGTCCTGTTAAAATTATCTAATTAATAGGATTATAAAATTAGAGAATTAATATTCCAGTAAGACCTATAAAATGGTTATATTTTCTAATACTTGGAAGAGTGTCTGGATTGCGATACCATATGAAGGAGAGTACATTCGTCACCCATCAATACTTTTCCATTCACAAAAAGAAATTAGTTTTTTTGTAAATAGTGAACAGATGAAAAATAACTAAAAAGAAAAATCATAAATGTTAATTACCAGAGAACCAGAAGAGTCCAGTGAACCCATCTCCCGAAATTTAAGCTGTCATAACAATGCGTTTTTTTAAAAGATAAGTTGAATTTTCAAGTATGCACATGCCAGATAAATAAATATTAATACAAAATTATGTATTGTGAGAGATTTATAATAACAGATATCTACAGCAATGATGCATAAGTTTAGTAATTGAGTGAACAGAAAGTTCACTCAGAAACTAGAATATTATTTTAAGAAACAACAAGTAGCAAACCTATTCTATAAAATAGAAAAGGTTTTCATATGTAAATTCAGGGTCTGATTTTCAAAGAAGATTTGAAGGCAGCAGCAGTCAAAATATAGCTTAGCAATGTCTAAGAAGATATCTCTTCTTTTACTGTGTTAGTAATGTAAAACTAGCCTGAGCAACATAAAATACTATTATTCTGATAAGGTAAATAGACATCATTGATAATGTTGATTATTCTGTCTTGCATAAAGTAGTTTATGAATAGATTAACAATTAACCTAGCTCTGACTTCTCCCTCTGGAAAACCTCTCTATTTCTCAGTTTTCTTTGGCAGTGACTTTCTAGACATTTTACTATCTTTTGGCATTAATGAACACAGCCTTCCTACAATTACTTTTTAAATATACCAGGTTGTTATCATATTATCATTTTCTGATCTCCATATCATCATATTCTTCTCTTAAGGTTATACTGTGCTGTTTCCTGTGTTTCCTTGTGCTGGGTGTACCTTACAGGAGAGTGATACAGTAAAAGATGGAAAGCTACTGGTGTGATCCTCTGCTAGCTCTCCCTGTCAGCAGGTCCAGGACTAGCACATCTCTTTCTCTTAAGCTCTTCTTACTCTCAGCTGGCCCTGTGAGTCTTTGGCTGTTTTTATACCACACCATTGTTAACACCCAGTGTAGGTGATGGGGAATTCTCCAACCAAACTGACAACAGATACCAATGATTTAAGAAAAGGTTGTGGGGATGTGTTAATATCGATGGAAATTTCATTTGGGGAGACTTTTGATGCAAATTATACATATTAAAATAGCTGATAAACCAGGTAAGGATTAAATTACTCCTTGGTCTGATTCAGCTCCACAACACAGACACAAGACTACAGGTGAGCACTGAGCAGGTTTCCCAGTCTCTGCTGTTGGAATGGTCCCCTTCTCATGGTATTCATCATGTTCTTTGGGGCAGGGACCTGAACCTTAGTTGCCACTGCCCCAAGTTACAGACCTCATGGCTGGACTTTCCAAAATATTTAATGATGAACACAGAAAAGCTTCAAAGGGAGAAATAGAAATATCCTGCCCAATCCACTCTTTCCAAGAACAGTCACCCTGTGGAGGTAACATATTGTGGTATAAATGAAGACACCGGAACAAGTAGTTACCCTAAGTGGCCTAGAGGATCACTCAGACACATTAGCTATTCTGAGACAACTTCTGTCATCATCTTGGTGGATTTCAAACAGTTTTTAACACGCAAATTAGTGGTATATGTAAAACATTCCCACCCAGTTCTAGCCCCGTGGCTATATGGAGTCACACCAAAAGTTCATCTGGCTCCCAGGCCTCTGAACCTGGGCAAACACAAAGTTAGCTTAAAATCTTTTCCTGCCCTGAGATTACTATAAATTGGTTCTGACCCTTTATAGGTTCTCTTCTGCATCTGCAGAAGAAACTGTTCAGGTAATATTTAAACTATGTTTAACTTGATACTGTTTTTCTTTGTCTGCCTCTGCATTTGTATAGGAGTAAGTCCCAGGATTTCTGATGTCAGGTACAATCCTGCTGTCCTAGCCAATGATGCCATGAAAAGAAGGTCCCAGCCTGAAGAACTTCCTCCCTCATATACATCATCTGATATTTATGACATCATTTAAGTTTTGGGGTTTGGTTTTGGCTAATTTGTTTGGGTTTTTTGTAAGTGGATAAACTGGGTGACAGTGGAAAATCAGCTACTGGGCAAAAGCACACCCTCTCTGCAGGTTTGGAAGACTTCTATGTGGAAATCTGGGCAGGAAGTTACTTATTTGGGAACTGTAATAGCTCTGCAGGTTTCCTATTCAGCTGTTGCACAGGTGGACCTTGAAGGAATTTCCTTTTAGAAATTAAATAAAACCATATGGTAGTATCTACATGCACTAAAGAACTTGAATATAAACACAGCATCCTGACTTACTTTTTATTTAAACAGATGGTATTTATAAAGGGAAAGCAAAGGAAACACTTAAGATGGGAGACACGCGGTACAAAACAGGTGAGTCAGAAAAAGGTTCCAGTCTTGTTTTGCAAATTAAATCTCTTACTGGATAAACAAGGCTACTCTCATTCTCAACAAAACAGGATTAAAAATACTATGAGAGGACTTGTTTCCAGCCCTTTGTACACGTGTCAAACAATGACTGTTTTCATTCAGGAAACATGAGAGACGGGACTTGCAGTGATGATGCAAATCATAATTGAAGTCTACTGACAAAGAGCTGCTGAGGTTGAAGGAAATATGCATCATGTCCATTGAGTCTGGATCTGCTCCATACTGTTAGTCACCCAATTCTGCATGAACTGCTGCTGTTAACCATCAAAGGATGGGGGATGTAAACCTCCTGAACACTGGCTGGGGATGGGAGGATGGTTAAGTCCATCTTTCTCATTAACCGACACATTACAAATTCATCATTTCACAGAATTGTGGCAATAAATCACTGATAGCTTTTTTTAGGCCATCTCTACTAGCATTAGCTTTCTAAATGTCAAAGCACTCTCATATTTTTTTTAAGCAACCCAGAAGGGATTACTGTATTTATGATGCAGAACTAGGGATTCAGTGGTGTATCTTCTTCTCCCTGTAACACTGTTGAATTAATGTCTGACCTTGCGTTGGGACACAGTGTCATGAAACAATTATTTTGTATTTAAAAGGAACTAAAACTGCTATGTGTCTCACAATAATCGTCAGTTCTACCTCATTATGAGGAAAGAAATTATGCTTTCTGTTGCTGTACATGCAGATATTTTGTACTTCATTATGTTGAAGTCATAACCACAAACACGATGTGTTGCCCAATACCAAAAGGGAATCAGAAAACATTTCAACAGAACAGTTCTTAATGGTGCCTTAGCAAAGATACTTTTACTTTGTAATTTTCCTTTTGCAGCAGATGTCGCAACAACTAATGAGAGCTTGTCCATTGATATAATCCAGCTTTGCATCAGGCAATTCAAACTATTAATCAAAAATATTCATTTGATCCTCAAAATCCAGGTGATGAGCTTATCTTTCAAGAACCAAGTAATAATTTGGACTCTTTTTTCTTTTAGCCTCCTATCTATCACATTTTTTTTAAGTTTTCAAGTTTTTTTCTATAACAACAAAGACACGCAATACTTAATTTGAAAATACATTATATTCTTTCATTTCTTGTGTTATCTTTAAAAAACACCTATTACTTTGCCTATCCTTGATAATAAAACAGGATTAACCAAATGTTAGTACTATAAGCTCTGTGACCTTAAGAATTTAAGTTTTAGTCAGGAAAGTCATGTCTAAAAAACATGGGTGCTCTATGCCAGCGTGTGAACATACAGTTATCCAGTCCTAAAAGACTTCTTTATCTCTGTATATTACTGAGATTTAATGGGTAAAGATGTGTTTTTATAATTCAGGATATAGAAGCAATTTGTTAATTTTCCATCTTTGCAGCCATGAAATCAAGAACCCTGCTTAGCAGTAAGCCCACATCTCGTTTGGCCTTTTTTTGCTCATGTGGAGGCTGAAGCTCTTTGTCTTGCCCTTGATGCCTTGCCAGTTCAAGCTGAGCTTTGGCTTTCTTAACACCACCTCTGCATGTCTGGGCAATATTTCTAAAGCACTCTTTTGTAGCCTGGCCCCGTTTCTGATTCCTTTATGTGGCCAGTTTGCAGTAGAGCTCTGTCATTAATCATAGAATAATTTAGTGTGGAAAAGACCTTTAAGGTCAGCCAGTGCAACTGTTAACCCAGCACTGCCAAGCCCACCACTAAACCATTTCCCCAAGTGCCACATCTACACATCATTTAAATGCCTTCAGGAGTGGTGACTCCAAAATTTCCCTAGGCAGTCTACTCCAATGGTTAGTATCACTGTGTGAGCAGAGGGGAGAAAACAAGGAAAGGATAGCAGCATTTTTCAAGTAATGTGAAAGTCACAAAAAGAGATGTGAGAAGATTTGGGATGACATCAGTAAATGAATAGACAAGCTGAGAAATGAATTTTCCTACTGACTGGTAGGCAAAGTTTACACTACTCACACCTGCCTCATGGGTTCTGCAGGGGCATGATACACAAGAATAATCATTCCAGCACTTCATAGAGCATACATACTTTGCTCTCTGATACCACAGCCCCACTTCCTCCAGAAACGACCTCATGAGCTAGTTTTGGGAAACAAGAGCTTTCCCCCTCTAGCGTTCAAGCTGAAAGCCAGCTACCTCTGTCCTGCAGGGCAGGAGACTGCCCTGGTCCCTATCCCATGCAGCTTCCACAGCCAGAATCCTGCCTGCAGCTTTGTAAATCACGGCAGGAAGAGCAGCTGACTGCCACTTGTGCTTCAAGGACACTGTGATGGCAGTCTGTGATGACAGACCAGCGGTGCAAAGCTGTTGGCAGAGCAGTCAGATGGACAAGGGACAGGGCAGATGGAGCCAGAGAGACACAACTCTCCTTGAGCTGGGGGTGCAACCTCACTTGGTCATCCTCTCTCAAAAAGAATGCTACACAACTGGAAGGCTTAAAAACATTTCAAGGAGTAAATGCTAAGACTATTTAAGACTATTAGGGCAACATGACAGAAAGGTATTTATAATGAAGTTTTGCAGAAGGTAGATAAGAGGTTCATATTGTATCCTTTACTCTGGGAAATGGGAAATGTCTGACAAGATGTTCTTCTATTATACTTGACAAGGATCTGCAGGAAATTTATATTTGTGATTTTATGCCTTTAAGCTAATGCAAGGCATGGACTGAGGAGACTGAAATTTTGTATAAAAGCTCTCCTAAGGCATGGAAGTGCCTGATGGAGTTGGGCATGTGTATTGTAGAAGCAGTCTCCAAAAAAGAAGCAGTACTTATGGGTCAGAGCATTTCTGTGCTTGAGGTCCAAGAAGCTTCATTTTCAAGAGACAGGCTTATCTTTCTTCCTGTCAGTGCCACTCCAGAGGAGTCACATTGCTCCCACAGCTGCTTTACTGCATAGTGTGGGTGCATCAGTCTGCCCTAGCTGTCTTATGGCTCCTTACACCGTATTTCAGTGCCTCCTGATAGCATTGGCCCTGTGTTCAGTACCAGTGGACATGACACACAACAGTTTTAGACTTGGAATTGCTCAACTCAAAAATCAAAGAGGGCATCTTCACTGGGAATGCTGCTGGAACCTCCTATGCTAGCCTGGTCAAGAGGAGCTAGAAGATGTGACCTGTGTTGAAACATGCTCTTGAAAAGCCATCCAAGTAATGGGACAACTAATGCATTTTCTGCCTAGTGCAGTCCCACACTGCTGTGCTGCTCACATGACATACTAACCAGTTTATGGGTAGTTCAGTCAGGTCTACATTACCTCCACAGAAGTAGCTTCAATATAGACAGCCTGTCACAAAGGAGCCCTGAGAAGGCATAAATGATTTGTGCTTTTTCTTCTATCATTCAAATTTTGAATAAGAACTTTACATGAGCAGGACTGGAGGGACAAAACACTCAAACTTTTACCTATAGTAGGCACATGCTCAGCATCTGGATTTAGTGGCTTATGGTCTTCCCAATAATTCTCTGATATAAATGACATTTGAGTAAACTTTCCTATCAAAAAGACAACTTGCCTTAGAGTTGGTTAAGGATTTATAGGATCCCTATCCAATAACTACCTGAGAAAAAATGCTGGAGTATATTCTGCTGTTAACATTGTCAAAAGTAATACCATATTTAAAATACTTCTTGTCAGTTTTATTATGCTCTAGTGAGTAATTTTAACCTTAACTTCCTAATGCAAGCACAAACTACAGTTTATAAGAACTTCACAAAATTTTACCATTTTACAAAATACGTGGTTAAGAATACACTTCCTTCACCCTCAGGTGATGATATACTTTGACCTTTAAAAGGCTTCCCTGGAAAACCTAAAAAATTTGCCATCATTATTAGTTCCAATATGAAACTTGAGCAAATATGATTTATCAGTGTTGAAAAGGACCAAGTCATACAGACATGACTTCAGGGAAGCACTGGTTCTGCTTTTACTTCCTGGGTATTATGTAAATAAATGTCTTCCTCGAGCTCACTGACTTCAAGTTTAGAGGTAAAGTTCATATACATATTTAATTTAGCATTATGAAAGTCCTTAGAAAAGACCTGTACTTTGGGACTAAAAATCAGATAAGACTACTGGTGGGGGAAAAAAAAAAGCCTAAACTGTTGCCACAAACTTGGAAAAAGCACTCAGAATATTTATTTAGGCTAATAATAGAACACTGGTATTAGAATTATTGTTGGGTTATGCAACACAGTTTATTCTAATAGTGAAAATTTGACCTTAGACAGTCGTGCTAATACATGGCAACAGGTAAAAAAAAGTTCCTGGTTGGAATTTATGAGCTAAATTAAGATGGACAACACAAAAATCATACGCACTGGAAGACGCTGCTAAGGGTGAAAAAAGAGGGGTCAAACAAACAAGTAGAGGCCAGAGGGATAAAAAAAGATGAGCTCTGTGTTTGCTTATTTGCAGCAAGGTTAAGAGTCACGAATGATGTGATGAAGATTTGATAGAGAGCTCACAAAAGAAAGGACTTCCAAGATTCAGTGGCCAGAGATGAAGTTCACAGAGGTGAAGTCCACGCCACAAATTAGGAACAAGCTTTAGAGTAAGTTTGGCTGTTTGTACTGTTTACACAGAGATTGTTTTCCTTTCAGAATGCCATGTTTTGCAGTATGCTACGGTTTACATAAGTTACCATGCTGGATGGAAATCGCTTGGTGAGAAAGTTGCATGGCCTCTGCTAAACAATAATACAGAAAGCAGTAAATCCTGACCAGGCAAAGTCCAGTCTTGCTTGCCAAATTTAATCCATACAGACCTGCTTGAGTCTCTTCCTCTTCCTTTCATCCACCTCTTTAAAACTACATATGGCAAAGGAGAAATTTTCAGATACCAAGTCAGGAGGCTACACAGACTGTTTAGGGGAGAGAGAACTTCCCTCATTTCATTTTGCACCTATCAGATGGGCAGCAGTTCTGAAAAGGGGCTCTATTCAAAACGTCTGGTACAGTGGCAGCCCTACCGTATATTATGTAAATAGCACTATTTCTGTGGTGTAGAAAATCAACCATTCTTTAGAGGAACCAAATTAAAATCTTTAATTTCTTCTAGAATTATATACGTACTATGAAGAGAACCAAAATGCTTTTTTTTTTTTTTTTTTTTTTTTTATTAAAAAAAATTGTTTTTATGTTTTTTGGTTTATTAATTTATTTTTTTTTTTTTTTTTTTTTTTTACTAAGCAATATTGCTTTTATGTATGTGAGGTTTAAGAGGGAAAACCTACACTTTTAAAAAATAAAGTTTTAAAATAGTATATGTGGACAGACTTCTATTAATGTTTTCTTTCCTCGAGCTTTGCAACAGATTGAAAATAGGATCCCCAAGGAGAGAAACTGAGGCTGACCTTCCTGCTAGCTAGGCAGCTGCAAGCAGGGGAGCAGCTCACAGCTCCAGGCTGGCCACAGCACATCCTGCCTTGTGCACTGGCCAGAAAACCAGGATTCTGTTATCAGTGAGATGTAGGGAACATGGGACACCTTTAGAAATGACTGGTCTGCATAGAAAACCCAGGTTAGTGAAATACAACTTGCCTCAGGTATGTTTTGTTCATCAGCAAGTACATTCCAGTACTTAAGAAATGAATTCAACATAGGAGCCTCCTCCTGTGGGTCAAAGCATGGTGGGCAGTCCTGAGGGAGTGCTGCTCAACCCAAACTGGGGAGGCTGGGGCAATGTTGCTTGAGGAATGGAGAACATGAGGACAAGGAACAAGAGATACCTTTCAAAGCAAGACCTGAAGAAGACTAACTGAAAGGAGAGGAAAATGGAGCAACAAGTGAAAAGAATGTGGGTAAAGAAATGGATGAGGCTGAGACTGTCCAGGCTGGATGGGGCTTTGAATTTGGTAGAGCAGAAGATGTGCTGGTCCATGGCAATGAGGTTGTAGCTAAATGATATTTAGGGTCGTGACAAACATAAAATATTTTAATATTTTAATTTTTTAGTATTTTATCATTGTCCCACTACCATGTATAATTTTCTCTAAAGTGAGCTGTTGATCCAATGTGATACCAAAAAAACATTGGCAGAAGTAGAATATAAATAGAAATTCCAATTCCCTCACTGACTGTGAAACTATACATTCTGTAGTTTTTCTTTTTGATGTCAAGCCTATAATTATTTTTTTTAACAGGGATTACATTTATCTTCCACGGATTGATGAAAGAAGCCAGTCTTTACTATGCTTGCTATCAGAATTTCTACACAAATCTTATTCCTCAGTTACTTAATTGCTCATGTCACAACAGTTAAACAGTCACCTTTAATGAAAATCTTCTGTTTTACAGTTTCACAATGCCTGTGATCTCAGGATTTAAGGCCAGACAGAATGTATAGAGAAGCAAAGTTCTATAGGGCTGGAAAAAAAAGAGGCTAAGCAGTGTGACCATTTAATGAATAATCTAAATTAACTTTTGCCTATGCTCTTTGCAGTTATTTGTGACAAATTCAAAAAGTTCAATATAGGAAGAATGAAAAAAACAGATGGCATTGTGTTTCAGCTCTGGCTACAGTTAAACCGAGCTTTTAACCATGGTAGGCCTATTCTTTTATTTCTTATCATCATCACTGGTCTGAGAATGCAGTTTCACAAGTGACATTTCTCTCTCATTACTTGTAAGTGATACCTTTACAATGCAGAACCACCACAATGGGACTGCTAGCCCCCTGGTAATTACTATTCTCCAAAATGAATATTATATGTTTCTTTGAAAAAGTGAGTAGCAAAAAGGAAAAAACATCAAGGTTAATGAAGTTCTTTAAGCTTTACAAGTGGAAAACTAAAGTACAATATTTGCCCCTTGTTTATACACAAATTTCAGAAACTGCTTTGTCAGAAAAATTAATTTAGTAGAATTAGTGCTGTTATCTATCTACAAAATAAGAAATTCTCTCCTGCTGATTTCAAATTAGTGGTAGAAGGAAGAAAAGTATCAAAGTACATGCAGAATAATGTCAAGAATATGTTGAGAAAAGAAGGTGCATATATATATACATGTATATATATATATGTATATATATATATATATGGAGAGAGAGAGAGAGAGAGAGAGAGAGAACTTACAGAATGTCAGCTGCTATGGGTGCCCCCTTTTTCTTCAGCCACATGTTCCCAGTCACCTTCCTGCACAAACTTATGCCAGTTTGGTCTGGCAGCAAGAAAGTCTGTTGTAAAAAGATAATAAATTTTGAACTTTTTTGCCAGGTTGGTGTTTGACAGGTGTCACACCCTAGACCCCTTTTACCAAGAATTTACTTAATCAATATTGTCAGTGGGGGTGATTGGAGGAGATTGTAGCTAGTTTCAATAAATTTGGGCTGCCTTGAGTCTGTGGCTATTATGCCAACCATATGGGACAGTACTTCAGCTGTATACTGGTCTCCTTTTGATTCTGTGCAGGGTTTTGCTTTGCACCAGCATTTGTTTTCCTCCAATGGTGTCAAATGCCATTTATCATAAAAGTTTATGGAGGAGCGTAACAAATATGTTAACTATTATTTTCTTCTCATAGTTCACTACAATGGCATGTTATCATGCAGTGAGAAACACAGTATCAAGCAGCACCCAGTTCATTTTGATTGTATGGTGATCCTGAAGGGGTTTGGCTAACAATGCTGTTATAAAATGTATTTAGCTTTTGTAGAAAATGCCTCAGGCTTCCATTGAATCTTTTCCTTCCTTAATACAGCAATCACAATCTTAGTAACTCTTAAGTAACATAGCCCTTGAGTTCCCACAAAGAAACTATTTCAGAGCATCTACTGATCCGCTGTAGAAAAGCATAGCATGAAACCAATGATAAATGGAATTGTTTTACATTACATGTGTGCTTATTGTTTCACAGCATAATGTCCGGAGAGGAAATACCTCTGACAGAGTCCACTATGAAAGCATGGGATTAACAGCAGAGTCAGGGCTGAATTAAATAAAGCAGGACTCTAAACATGTATTCTCTTTGGAGGTATCTTTCATTGCAGGCCACTGTGAAGGGACACACAAAGGATAAGACGAGAAAATTGCATTATAAGGCAATTTGTTGGGAACAATGAAGAGAAATGTCTAGCTAAAGATGTTACGACGTTTACTAGGTCATAAAATAGCAGATGAAATTCAGATAAATTTAGAGCAATCCTAAATTTATGTACCCATTACTATAGGATCTGAAATCAATGTTTCCATGCAGTGACAAGATCTCGGAGTTATACTTCCCCAAAAACTTTGACTCTGTGTCCAATAGCAAACACAAAACCAGCCACGTATTAGGAAATTCTAAGTAAGGAACGGAGAACAAGGCAGAAGGTATCATGTCACTATACGAAATCCTATGTTTAAAGACTCCTGCTAAATGTACCCCTACATATAAAATACTTCATACAGATACATTGTCACTCAAAATATATGCAGGAGAACTGTAAGAGATGTAGAGAAAGGACAACACTTGGAGCACATTCCATAGTAGGAAGTTGCCTAAGGGCAGATCTAGATATTTGAGGAAGGTATCCCTTATGCCTAATTATGTTCTTTCTCTGTTGACTTCTGTCATAGGCAAGATATTAGATGGACTTCTAGTATGAATCACTGTTGTTTCTCCTTATGTTCTTAATCAAATCCTGAATCAAATAAAGCTGTCTGTCACCATGTAGTTGATCCAATTTCACCTGTGATGGGAGAATGATGGTGATTTTGGCAATGGTAAGCATTGTGTAAGGGTTAAATAATGAGTGCCACTTCTATTTTGGACCACTAAGCACAACTAACTCTTTCAAACCCTAACAGCCTTGACCACAATAAAGCATATTGCCTGAATAATTCTCTAGTTTTAAGACCATCCTTCATAAACCACAGATTAAATTTGTTTCAGGGCAAATCATTCATTCAAGTCTCCCAACAAGTGAGGTTTATCACAATGATATATTTTATCCTCCTAGATTAATCCCAGTGGAAAGCCTATAGTGAGGCATGCTTATTGAGAATCCAATACAGACCAATTTCCTTTTTCATAACCCCTCTTCAACAATGGCAATAAACTGATGTTGATGAAAAATAAATATATGGCATGGGACTTATCTCAAATACTCTCCTAACCATCACGTATTTTCAGATTGACATCGTCTAGACCTAACATGATTTGTCCATTTAAAAACCCTAAATAGATCTTTTTTCCAAGTTATCCTTTCCAACTCACAAAAAATTTAAATATCCACAACATTCTCTGGAAAGGAATGGTTCAAGTCTACCAACAGCTCTGCCAAAACCCGCCTTCTTCCCTGTGCTTTGGATTCAGTTCCTACTAGAAGCCTGTCATACACTGCAAAATACGGTGAGCTCTCAGTGTTTACCATTATGTCTACACAATGCATGATTCTGAACACCTCTATAACATTGCCTTATAAACCCTTTATCTTTCAAACTGGGGAACCCTACACTGGCTACGGTCCTGGCATGTACCCAATCATCCTTGTTTGTCTTCTTTGAAAAGATTTTTCCAGTTTTAGCCAAACCTTTTTTTTTTGCAGCCTACCTTGAGTACAGTATAAGGTTTTGAGCACCACTATAAAAGAGACATTAAGCTCTTGAGAGAGTGTCCAAAGAAGGGCCATGAAGGTGGTGAAGGGCCTTAAGGTGAAGCCATATGAGGAATGGCTGAGGTCACTTGGTCTGTTCAGCCTGGAGTAGATTGAGGGGCATCTCATTGCTGTCTGCAACTTCCTCATGTGGGGGAGAGAAGGGGCAGGCACCAATTTCTTCACTCGCATGACCAGTGACAGACTTGACGAAAAAGAGTCAAGGGGCAATTAGGTTAGATATTAGGAAGAGGTTTTTCACCCAGAGGGTATTTGGGTGCTGGAACAGGCTCCTAGGGAAACGTTCACAGCCCCAGGCCTGACAGAGTCGAAGAAATGTTTGGACAACACTCTCAGGCACATGGTGTGACTCTTGGAGTGTCCTTCTCAGAGCCAGGAGTTGGACTTGATTGTCGTGATGAGTCCCTTCCAACTCAGCACATTCTATGATTTTAGGTGCTTTTTTTGTTTCACTTGTTTGGTTTTGTGTGTGTGTTTTTGTTTGTTTGGTTGGGGTTTTTTATGATAAAGGAGGCAGAACTGCATGCAGTATTAATGCTGAGGGTGAACAATGCATTTATGCATGCAAAATAATGCCATTGATTTCCTTTCATTCCTTTCTAAACCATGCCTTTTATTTTGCCTTTTTTGAACTCTATTGAATAGACATTGAATGGACATTTTCCATTGAATTGCTGTTAATAATCTAAAGGCTTCACTCCTGAATGTCACTGGCCAGTGCAGAATCCATTACTTAAGCAAAAAGGAATTCTTCTACCTTACCTTTACCTGCACTGAATTTCATCTAACATTCTATTGTCCAGTCACTAGTTTCAGAAAGTTCTGTTATTCTTCATTGTTGCCTTCATCTTTACTACCAGAAAGAACACAAATCCTCTGTAAATCCTTTCTCTTCCTTCTCAATGTCTTCCTTGTCTTCTCCTTCCCCTGTCACTTAGGTAGCATGGATTTGAGCACGGACACCCACAGACTTTGGTGACTTCTCTGAAAGGCTGTAATTAATATTTTCCTTCATCCCTTGCAACCCATCTCATAACTGACCCCTGTCTTACCACATGGCTCTTTGGATTCCCAAGAGCTTTTGAAGGAAGCTGAGTTGACTAATTATGAATCAGCCATCTTCCCACAAAAATCACATCTATTCAGACATTCATCAATTAAATTAATTCTCAGTTTTACTAACTTGTTTGGTTTAAATCTTGTGCTACAGATGTGTAGTTTCCTTCCTTCTCCCTGTAACTTGTTTCAAAGACTGGTATTTGCCATCATTCCAAAATAGTTTTAAACAAAGTGGCTACACATTACCATTATCAATTCAACAATTTCATCCTTGACTTCTCTTAAAGCCCAGATATAAACATGTCCATCATTAGTTAGTATTTCCATCGTCAATGTTTCCTTGACCTCTCTAGCCACTTAAGTCAGACGTACTCTCTGAGGAACATCTCTCTCCAAAGGGATCTGACATGGATCTCCAATTTAGTTCACAATGAAAGCTGAAGTGAAGAATGTATTTGGCTTCTCAGCAGTGTTCTTGCCCTCTCAGTGCTCCTTCAGTGCCATGAGCACCATTTGGCTCTGTGGCCTCTCTAGTATGCTTCCTGCTCTTCATATGTCTGCAAGAAAATTTAATATTCATTTGATCCTTTTAGCTCATTGTTCCTTGAGCTCTATTTTGACATGCACTATTGCATTTATACAATTAATCTCCCAGAGTTTAAAATCCTTCATCTTTTCCTTGTTTGGATACAATTCCATCTTTTTGAAAGATGTCTTCTTATTCTAATAATCTACTTATTGTTTTGATTAGACATGCTTGATTCCTTTTCACCCTTATTCAAGCCTTCTTAACAGGTGGTGCATTGCTGGGTTTCAGTATGCAGCTCTACACTAACCTTCTTTCCTTGCAAAGATTTACTCACTTTAGGTTCAATTTAACAATTTCCTAATTTTCACATATTTACCCTTTTTGAAGTTGTGTACCTCTGGGGTAGTGATGGTGGCGGAGAGACTGATGGTGGGGCTTGAAACCATTCTCTGTAGGGATGCTGAATTTGAATTTAGAACTTGCATGCACACCCATTAAACATTACACACTGGTTGTGTCTAAGGAGGGATAGGTTAAGAACTATAGGTCAGGATTTACTGGTTTAAAAGGAGTAATTTCTCTTGGTGTCTCAAAGCTGCCTAAAAATTGGCTACGTGATTAAGAACCACTCAAGGATTTTGTACTAATGAAAGTCAGAGGTACTGAAAACTTTGTAGCAGGCATTCAACCATGGGCTGTATTAGAAAAATTAGCAGCCTTCAAGTTAAAGAATAATTTATGTAACTAAGAATACTGTCCTTTTGTCATTTATAAACTATTAATTAGCAATTCCCCTTTTATTAACTTTAATATGTTACACATGTTATTTGGTGTATGTCAACCAAACACAGCTTTAACACATTGTTTTAATTAGTTAAAAGACAGGGAGCCACTAAAAATACACATTAATCAGTGAGAAAGCTGAGACATTAAGCAGTCTTTAGCTTGATTTTAAGCTGGTACTTTACTAAATTGCTACAAGCTCTCTAGATCTTTTGATATGCCTGCAGAACATGGTAGTTTAAAAACATCAAATTTACTTTTGAAGGAGTTGTTTCACGAGATACATTTACTTTCTTTATGGATGACTTTCCTTTTTTAAAGCTGAATCCTCTCAGGAAAACACAGCAATTCCAGTTTATTTCAAACATATTATTCAGGAAAGAAGTTTGGCTCAGATTTGTGTTACAGTATAAGAAATCAGTAGTCCTCTAAAAATACTTGCAGTGCCTCCAAAATGTATTATTAATGTTTCTCAATATTAATGCTTCTCCCTCAGAGTCATGAAAGGTGACATAATGTAAGCCAAAACCATGAAGACAGGGGTGAAAAAGTCATACTATGGTCTATTCAGAAAGTTACAGACAATCAAACAGTACAGGTAACTATTTCTGTCATGGCTGATGAGAATTTGATTTTAAAGTCTTAGTATTTTCACAGGCAATAATTTTCAAGCCCTTTCCCAGATGTTATAAAAGACAATTCTGGCAATGCCTATCAACAGAGCTGGATTTTTAATATCATGGAACAGACCTCTACCATTTAAGGCGACAGTAATCATAGTAGACTGCTCCTCTCTGCTCAGGCAGATCACTGGAGGAGACACATGTGACTTTTGCTGAGCCTTTTCAGACACTTGAATCCAATCCCTTCTTGTTCCTCACAGTTCCTACTGCCTACTTTCTTTTATCCTATTTCTGTAGACCTTTTCTGTTGCTATCTGTCGACATCCTCACCGCTCCTTGTCCTTTTCTTTACTATTCTCTCTCCCCTCTCCTGTACTATCCTCTTTATTCTTCTCCAATATGGTGAATTTCTGTCAACAGAACTGTGTCGTTTTCTGTGGTATTGGTCACAGAAACAACTTCAATATTTAAGTTGATGTTTAAAGCCCACTTCTCCTTAGGCAAATATACCAAGGAAGTTCAATCTCAATTGCATTTGACAAAGAAAAGCATTTCATAAACAGGAGCTTATATAAAACCCTGGCTACCAAGCTGTCTGTAGCAGTTAATTCATTCTTTGACAGTTTCAGGAGAGTCTGTAATAAACAAGGCCCTCTCAATTTAGCTTGGAATCCAATAATTAAAAATGAAATCTAGGGAATAACCCTCCTCTTCATTTCCATATCTGCAGCCTGGCTCTGCATTCACCCAGTGATGTCTATGCAATGCATTAGCTTCTGTGGAGAAAGTGGTAATTTCATACTTTTTTTCTGAAAATTTCAAAAGGCAAAGACAAACTGTGGCATCCTGCAGGCACACATTCACTTGTATATGCTTCTATTTTAATAAAAACCCCTTCTCAAACCCAAATCTAATGAATGGTAATTGGATACATGGATAAGAAACCCCATAATTCATGATTATTACTCTGAATTGAGCACTGTATGATATTGAACATTGGGTAGTCAAAACCATCATGGGCACCCTCTACTCTGCACAGCATGAATGAACCAGGCTAATGTTTTCTTGGGAAAAAATACTTTGAGAACAAACATGTGACCAATCACATTATCACCCCTTGTTAATTTCTTTCACAACCTCTGGCAACTTGAACATTTAAAATTCTTTCCTAGTGACATCTGTATTCATGCATCTAACTCAGATTAAAACCCACAGCAACAACACTACACTTGTGTAGGGAAGCATCACTGTCAGCCCTGTTCCTGTACTCACTGACTGCCCTTTGGAGCTCTGCTATCAGCTTTTTCCTATTGATCCAATTTGCATGACCAGCTAACAAAGGATATCCCACAGCCACCTGTAAACCCTGCAGCTTCTAGTTTCCAGCTGAAAACAGTCTCACTCACTCATTATTTCTCTGCTCTTTCCAGACAAACTCCTAACGCCTGTCAAACATCCCATTTCTGTCATTTGGAAGTTGGAAGATGCAGGGCAAAAAAACCCCCCCAAACAGATGGGAGAAGTTTCCTTGGATTTGTGCATACTCTGTCTATACTCTGCCTGGGCTAAACAGCACAGCCTGCTTAAAGCATCTTACACAACATTGCAAGGAAAATTAATGTATTACACTGACCAACATGCTTAATTTAAAAGTTCTAATTGGGTCAGGATTTTAAACTGTCAGCTCTTTTTTGGATTGAAACATATTTTTTGGACTCACTCCAATTAATAATTAAGTAAAGTGTTTTCTTCAGCACTTAACATGAATATCAGCTGTAAACTAAGACAACTTATTGGGAACAAAAATGCAGACTGTGCAAATCCACAAATTTCACCAATATTTGCAAGATCAAAATAACTATACTGTATAACTATACATGGGAACTGTTCAAAGAAAAGGAGGTTTTTATACTATTTAAATTCACACTTAACTTCAGATGTTGAACTTCTCTGGGTAGCCTTTGCATTTTGAAAGTACTGCAGATAAGAACATCAAAGCTAGCAAACCTGAACAGGAAAAGAGGTTTCATGGACTGGTCTGAGGTACTTGTCAGCAAACTTAATTTAGCATAATATTCAACTGTGCCCCAGATAGAAGCACTTGAAGTATGTTACAGCTCCATTCCCCAGCTCTTACAGACATGCCTACATGTCTACTGCATCAGTCATTCACCAGAAACTATAGCTCTTTTGTCTTCTATGGGGCAGTTTTCTGAAGCTGCCGGAGGTCATAAAAGTAACAAGGATAGGGAAACAAAGGGAAAATATGTTTTTCCTTTAGGGAAAGGCAGATTCAGGGCTCTAGGTCTCAACTGAGAGTCTGCTGGGAAAAGGGAAAGGAAATGTGGGAGTAACACTTATACAATCGGTTTGACTAAGCAGATTTAGTGACATTTCCTATTCTCCATAAAGGCATGGCCACATGCAATCCTAAGTAAATATTCCAAATTGTAAGTGCCATGAATTATGGCTTTTTGCTATGAGTTCAAAGCTCTCCATGACAGATCTACAGCCTGAGTCATTATATTTGGAATAACGATTATCCTGTATAAAGCACAACAGCTTTCCTCTTGGAGTACACAATAGAAGACTTTCTCCAGTGATTTACTACCACACTTGTCTCTTAATGATTTACAAAACTTATTAATGGCAAATTCTTATCTATGCCTGGAATAAAAATTCCCTTCAATATAGATGCAGGGATGCTCTTTAAACACTTAAATACCAACATTTAGCATTTTCTCCATTGCTCTGTTCAAGCAAAGGAGAGTATTCGAACAACCTGCCAAGCCACACGCTGAAAACATAGAGGCTATTCTGCCTCAGCAGCTGACTACCTTTTGCTGCTATTTCTGACCCCAGTTCCTGTCAGTCTCCCATCACTCCTTTCATAAAGCCCATTTCCATATGGTTTCATCATTCTTCAGGCCTAGTCACCCTTATTCCGTTATGTTTCACTGTCTTTGGGCTATGTTAGCATTGGAAAGCCAGAGGCTCTTTCATAGTAATGAGGTACAGATGTGCCTCTGCTTTTCAGTCTGTCCTGTGCTCCTTCTCTGTCCCGAGCTAGTAAGACAGAAATTTATGCTCTCTGCATGACACGGTGTGAAATGCACTTTGGGACAACAGTCCTAATTCCCTGTCAGATCTGGAATTGGAAAACACTTTTACTGATGGGAAGATTTGAAGAATATAATCATCCCCCAGCAAACTTTAGATACCTTTTTTTCTATGGTTATATTTCACTTTTTGGATGTAGATTACTTGCATAAATGTCATCATCTAAACAAGATAAACTGTATCTGGAGAAGCAGAACACACATTGCTGAAGTGCTTTATCTCAGTGAAACAGGGGCAGCTTTGTATTCATGAAAGTGACCATCAGAAAGGGTGCTGGTCCCTTATTATTTAGTCTAACAACTGAAGGAAGCAAACGATCAAGCTATTTTAATTTTTATTTTTAAAGCACCTCTTGCACAGATTGTGACGGGAGCATTTTTTGAAAGACACTCACATCTTTGTTGAAATCAGGTCTAGTCAGGGAAGGAAGCTTTTGCTTCCTTTTGCTGCTGATTAAGAGTCTAGGGCTTAAAGGGCAATTCCAGACAAGGAAGGAGATCTTTATCACTGCCCTTGGAACAGTTCCCACTGTTGTGCTCATTTTCCCCCACTCTTTTAATCACAATTTACAGCTGTAAAACATATCTCAGAAAATGGTACCAGCATATCAGCTGTTCTATAAAGATGCTAGATCATTCAGCATTGTTATGTTTTCAATACTTATAAATGTTTCTAATAATATTACAGGGTTTCAATCAGTAAACAGTTCTTAAGAGCTACCACAGCTGTTTTCTGAGCAGCTAAAGTAGATCAGCTTGTAAGAAAGAAAGCAGCACAGGACAGTCCTCCTCTGGAAAATACCATGTGGGCAGAAACCATCTGGTGACTCTAACATGTCACCTTCTTCTCTTAGCATTATTCACCTAGGATCCAATCCATTCAGGAGAGATCTTTTACATTGCAGACTAGGAGAAGAGCTTAGGATCAACTGTAAGCATTCAGGTATAACCCATCTCTTTAAACAATCAGTAAAGCTGATGCCAGGCTGAACATGTGCCAGCCATGTGCTCCCACCATGATCAAAGCAAACCACTAAGGGCTACCTTAGGGGAAACACAGCAGATCAAGGGAGGTTATTCTGTGCTTAATCTGTTGCTGGAGGAATGGGGTATAGCTGGTCTACTGTGTGCACTTTTGGGAGCCCACATACACTTCAAGAGAGGTGTTAAAATTTGGAGGGACTCTATGAAGTGTCTATCAAATATGGCCAGGGACATAAATCATATGAACTTTGAGGTAAACCTGAGAGAGTTGTACTTCTTTGGCAAAGGAAGGGCTAAAGGGGAATTGAGTAGCAGACTATGTCTGCTCAAAGGGATCAGAGAATCATAGAATTACAGAATTTATTAGGTTGGAAAAGATCTCTGAGGTCGTTGAATCTGACCTATGACCTAACACCACCATATTAATGAGACCACGCCACATCCAGTCTTTCCTTAAACACCTCCAAGGACTCCACTACCTCCCTGGGAAGCCCATTCTAATACCTAATCACACTTTCTTTGAAGAATTCCTTCCTGATGTCCAACCTAAACCTCTCCTGGTGCAGCTTAAGACTATATCCTCTCATCCTGTCAGTGGGACAGTGGGCCTGGGAGAAGATGCCAACCCTCACCTCGCTACCTCTTTTCAGGGCGTTGTAGAGAGTTATAAAGTCTCCCCTGAGCCTCCTCTTCTCCAGGCTAAACAATCCCTGCCCCTCACAGGACATATGCTCCAGACTCTTTGCCAGCTCGATTGCCCCTCTCTGCTCCAGCACTTCAGTGTCCTTCCAAATTGAGGGGCCCAGATCTGGACACAGAACTCAGGGTGTGACCTCATCAGTACCAAGTACAGGGGGACAATCACTGCCCTGGTCCTGCTGGCCACACTATTTCTGACACAGGCCAGGATGCCATTGGCCTTCTTGGCCACCTGGGCACACTCTGGCTCACGTTCAGCTGCTGTCAACCAGCACCCCCAGGTTCTTTTCAATTGGGCAGCTTTCCAGCCATTCTGTCCCCAGCCTGTATCGTTGCTGTGGCCAAAATGTAGGACTGGGCACTTGGCCTTGCTGAACTTCATGCTATTGGCCTTGGCCCGTTGATCCAGCCTGTCCAGACCCTGCGCAGGACTTTCCTTCCCTCCAGCAGATCAACACTGAGCCAGCTTAGTGTTCTCCACAAATTTGGTATTACAGATATTAGAGGGATAACACAGATTTCTCATGGCAGTAGCAGAGAACCTAATAGTAGCAGAGGGACAAGGAACATGTGCTCTGACTTTGAATTTTCAGATGAGACATTAGGATGAATTTCTTCATAGCAGGGCAGTGCAAGACTGAAAGAAGCTAGGCAGAGAGAGGGTGGACTTTTCAATATTCAAGTAGGCAAACCCATTGCTCTACTGTTACTTAAAGTCAATGATAGCTGGTGATAGATGTAATGAACTAGAATGGACTGACTGACATCCAGATGTTGACCCCAACCAATGCTTCAGTGATTGTGTGAGTATTTCTGCAATAGGAATTGACAAATGATGCAACTGAGATTCCGTGAGCTTCTACAGCCCAGGTTTACTTTATTATTTTCTTTATTTCCTGAAAGAGAAAACAAGTGATTGAACTGCCTTTATTGATGGGCAAGTTCATTTAGGCAAGTTTACTCAGAGGTGACAATGTTATGACTTACATCCCAGGCTAGTTCCAGCTTAGTCCTTACAAAATAGATAGTTGCAAGTCTTCCATAGCTTCTTCCTAAATCTCCCCACAGTGTAGTAGTGTAGTATAAATGCTAGTTGGTACCTCTTGTCTGTGCTATACTTCAAAGCTTAGAAGAAAAGGTTCCTTTCCACTACCTATTTTTTGACTTGTACAGTTTGAGAGTGACTGCCATGATTGCCATGCCAGAACATAGGAATTTGAGATTCTTATTGAAGCACTGTGTTTGGCAGAGCTCCAATATTTAAACTTGTCTTACAGTGACTGACAGACTGCCCAGGGCCTGCAGTATGACACTTGGTGTCTCACTGATTTGCCACAAATATTACTGAGGGACTTGTAGCAGTGCCAATGATTCTGGTCATAAACATTTTTGTTGGTCTGTGACACAAAAGAACATAATTTAGGCCAAAAAACCTTGTACAGGACCTGTTCTCCATTGAAAAGTTTTCCGAGTCACAGAAGCACATGAACAAAGCACTCCTGGGAGGGTGAGTGTATCTCAGTGTACAGGAGAGAAACAACTCAGGAACATCTGAAGCCCATGTTCAGCCTGCTTCCTGTATGAATGAGGTCAAGAATAATAACTTTTGCTTTTGGGCTACTATGTGAAATTATCAAAGCCAATACATGTGTTATTACCAAAGTTGAAAACTTCGTAATCCTTACATTTTTTATAATTCACCTTATTCAAACCTGCATGGATGTACTTGCCAACAGGTCACAATATTGCCTAACACCTCCTTATTAACTTCACCTGCCACATCAAAACAGAAGAGCCCTCTGGATTGTGGTTTGGCAGCATGAAACCGGACAAGGAGAATTAAGACCTTACCACATCTCATCGTTGACCATTTTCTCAGAAACACAAAAATGCAGATGCTACAAAACCAAATTCATCTAGACTCTGACACTCTGAGACTGGCTTTTAGTCCACAATATTGAATTTATGTGAACTCCCTAGACTGCAGCACGTTTGACTTCCTGGTGAAAATAAATGTTCATTCAAGGTTAAATATAGCCATCTTCAACAGAAATGTTCTGAATATAGTAGAGCATCAGTGAAAATGAAACCTGCCCCATGGCTCATAGAACTTAGTAACTTGTAGTTAATTTCCTTTATTTTCCAAACTTCCTGTCAAGTCACTCTTTCAAATGTAGGATTGGAACCTGTGTTAATATAAGGTTCTTGATGGTTCAGGTTTTTGGAGGACAGTGCTTGTCTCTGCTGTCCTTCAGCTAAAACTGTGATCATCAGGTTTGCACAACTGCCACTTCTAGGATAGTCAAAAAAACCTCTTAGATATCCCCAGAAGCAGACCCCAATATCTTAATGTTTGTTCTTTGACCAACCTCTAGAGAACATGGGAGGGAAAAAAAAAGCTTTACATTATAGAAGGGCTAGGAGCCACTGACCGTGGGCCCGGCTGGCTGGGAATGATATGACAATTAAAAACGCCAAAGCCTGTTCTTAATATTTCAACAGGTGAAACATTAGTTGTTAGATTAATGACAGGTGACAGATTCTTGAATTTAACCATACCTTACAGCAGCCTGACATCAAGTGTAATGGGAGCTGGGTAGCAGCTATCTGTCATAGCCGCTGATCCAACTGGTGTTCTGGAGGTGATTTATTTCCCCAGTATAACTCCACATTGTTGAATGAGTTTTCTAAATCTCTTTTGTTATTCCTCCCAGCACTAACACCAAATGTGGTATGAAATATTTGGAAATAAGCTCTGAGGCCTAGAGGGTGATCAAGTGTTTCTTGGCATAGCACCCAAGAGAAGGTATGTATTAAGAGCTCATCCTCTTCTTCCAGATTACAACTGTTTTCCAGATTTGACATCACCATTTTTACCTCTGATGACATCTAGCTGATTTTGTGTTAAAACATAATTTGCCTCCAAGGATAGTAACAGCTCCAACATCTTTGTCCAATTGCTCTAATGTAACTATATGAAATAATAGTATTTAGCATTCACTTTTTTAGGCATGAACAGTTGGGTTTTCTTCTCTTCAGCATAAGGTGTGATAAGTATGAGTGTGTTATGGCTCTTTTTCTCAATGGCATAAATTCAGCACTTCATTTTATTATGTGCTAATTTTATGTCTTTCTAAAGGCTTTGTAAAAAAAAATAATGCTAAATTACGAAAAACTTAAATCACTATTTCCAGCTTGGATCATACAAAAGAGAAAGGCAATTGATTAGTTCATGACTGCAGAAGTTAATTTGATTTAAGAGCTATGAAACTTCAGATTATCTTACAAATATTTATTTCCTTTTTATTAACTGCCATTAGGGTTACAACACTGCAAAAAACATCATGAGAAAGGAAATAGATGGAAAAGAAGAAAGCATCACTATTTACAATATAGCACATGCAAAGCTTATCCAAAGCACTCTAATGATCTGTGAGCTTGGTGCCTAGCCAATTTTAACTTTATTCCTGAGAACTGGATTATTGCCTAAGATTTGAGTTTCATCTAAAACCAAAACTTACATATAAATTCTCAATCAGTTGAAGAATGCTGGGATCTATGCTTAGCCTGGGACTATAATCAGTGAAGGATATGTTAATTTAGGGGAACTAAAAGGAAAAGAAAAATCTAGGATACCCTAAGTAAGAATTTCATAGCACTGGAAGAAAGGAGAGGAGTGGAAATCATACTTTCTTAAGTAATGTTTAGACCACTAACTTCATTTTGCAATGATGAAGGTACAATTCAAACAAGTAAGTGATAGATTCATAGGTTCTCTTTACCCTTACTGCAGCCAAACAGTTATCCAAAGAGGATATCAAATGGCTGCTGGAAGCTTGGAAGCTGTTTTCTAGGTCTGTTTATATTGGACTGCACAGTGATGAAAACTATTTTTGTGTTAGGATTGTAGGGGAAGCTATCCTGCTATGAGCCAAAATTAGAAATCTTGCATAGTTTGGGAAAAGAAAAAGAAGAAAAGCATTAAGACAGAGTCCTCTGCCCTGACAATGCCGCTGCTATGTGAATTAACACATCAAGTAACCTCTTATAAATGAAAATAGTTTTGGTGAGAGGAAAAATATTTTAGAGTCTTGAAGAGTACACAATTCACCTCTGCTCACATTATTTTGAAGCAAGTGGTAAATTTCTGAAAATCCAAACCTTTTTACCTGTTATGTACAGATTTAAGAGGGCACAGGATTATGACTTGCCCTCCTGGACAGGACAAGAAACTCCCCTCAGCTGTATTGCTTGTTTCTTGATAACTCTGATCTTACTCAAGAAGTGAATGAGTATTTCCCCATATCTTCATTGCTCACTTCTTTGTTTTATTCCCTTATGGGAGTAATGAGATGTATATGACCCAGAAAAAGAAGAGGACATCCACTGCTAGCTGTTGCAGAGCACCTTAGGGATCAGTGGGACTGTGAGTACTAATGGAACCTGATTTCCTACAGGTGAGCTCACAAGCCTCTCTGCTCTGAGCATTTCTTCTGGGTGAGGTTCCTGATAGCTAGTAAGGAAACAAAAAAAAAAAAAGAAATTTTAGTAGTTATCCAAGTAGAAACTTTTGAGTCACTCTTTTTTATGAATAATTATTGTAGATGTTTTCATCTGTGCTAAATTTGATTGGAGTATTTCAAAGACTTGGAGGGTGAATAGGGCCACAATTGGCTGAAGACAGTGTAATCACCTATGGCTTAGTCTCTCAGGGAATTAAACAGGACACACTGTCAGGAGGTAAGAAAATAAATTATCACTGTTGAGTTGAACAGTCATGGTAGGCTTGAGCTGATGGAATGATAGAAAGCACAGGATGCTATTTCGTGACTTGTCATATTGGCAATATTTTGGTTTCATCTACCTACCTTTATCTGAATTTCTGTAACTTCAGAAAGACTCCTGAAGATGAGCCAAAAAAATAAGAGCTCTCCCTCCCCAAGCACGTTGAAACATAAAATATTTTCATAAAATAAGACAAAGCCTAAAATTATCTGGTATCAGTAGATAAGTAGATAAGGAGTTGAAAACTATTTTGCCTTACAAAAGCATACATACCATCTACCCAGTGCTTTAAACAACTGATCATGGCTGATACTCTGTAATACTGTTCTAAACATTTTCCCCCACGGATTCAGTTTTGATGTAATTGATATTATATGCTTTTTTTTTCTATACTGAAGAGGTTGGATGGGAATATATCTCATGTTGCTGTTGGAAGTACTGTCTTTTCCTTAGTGGATAAGTATATCCAGAGGAGCAGAGCTTGGTGTGTGTATGTATATAATCTAAGAGAAGCAAATGATGATCCTTAGTTCAACAGCATAATTCAAAATAAAGTGAATTGATATAGATTATAATTACAATATTTTCAGGCTAGATAATTTTTTCCAAGAAAATTCAAACTATTCTGAATTCCATTTATCCTCATTTGGCCAAAATAATAACATTTTTCACAGATTATCATGTGTGTATGTATGACAGAGACAAAAGGTGTTTGTCTGAAAATAACTTTGTTTGCAAGACAATTTGCAACCTGTTTCTAAAGTTGTATGGTTTTATGTTCTCAGATCTCTCAGCCAAATGGACTGCTATGATATTTTCTGGCGGAGTGGTGCAGCTAAGCTCAAAGAAAACCTGGTAATGACTTTAAGGATATGGCTCTGCTCATGAGTAAGTGATCAAATGCTCAAGACAGTTCTACAGAAAGTTAGCACAAGGAGGAGATGAAGATGTGAATGTGTTATGGAAGAAAAGAAGGGGCTGAATATATTTTTCTTCAAAATTTTCACTGAGAGTATTCAAAATGAACAACTGTACTGGAACCAAGCTAATGTTACTGATACAATTCAAAGCACAACAAAGACAACAGGAGCCTTAAGAGTGAAGGAGACATCCTTAGGTAATACACAAACCAGTTTGAATTTTCCCTGATACTTACATTTCATCACTATTTTTCTGCCTAAAATGTTTGAAGTTTTTAAACTTTTCCAATTCCCTTTTGGCAAACACCTCATCATGTTCTGTGTGGTTGGCTCCAACCGAAGTTTACTGCTTTAATGTCCATGAAAAGACTGTTCTCATGGTAATTCCTTCCAAGCCAAAAATCACATATTACTGAAAATCTTGCAAGAAACCCAAATCTTTCAAGATTTCTAACCTAATTAGACTCAGATAAAGTCAACAGACTAACTTCTAATGATCTTGACTCCCACAGTTTATCAGCATCCTACAGCTACCCCAACCCTACAGTTGAGATTTACTTTCTTCACTGTTCTTGCAAAGCAGAGAATTTATTTGGGTTTTTTAACACCCAGCTACAACAACGGCTGCACAGATTTTTGTGTTCTCTGCCACATCATTATCCAAAATTCATGGCTATGGGCTGAGGCTACATGCCTAGGTGCATGGGCTGTCATGGTTATGCCACATTAAAGATTACTTTATCCCCAGATTACATTACCTTTTTTTTTTAAAAAATGAGTATATTCTCAATTTGCAGTATTTTAATGCTGAGGAAAAATGCTCCAGATTGCAAGAAATTATTCAATTTTTGCTTTTTAAAAACTAATCTTCTGTGTCTTCATAGGAGAATCAATTTTTAGCTAGTTGGCTGTCTTTTAGATGGCTGCTAGAGGTACATAAATTCATAGGACACAAACCAGTAGACCAAACATTGGTTCTTGTTCTCCACACTCCTATCCTAGTAGAAAAGCCCATCCATGCCTCCTTAGGGCTACTCTGAAAATGTATTGGAATATTTTTTCTTGTAGCAGAAGTCCTTGGAAAACAGCCTGAGGCTGCTCTTCTCCCTGAGCTGTTTTAGAGTGAAAAAGTTCCCTTGGACACATGATTAGTAGATACAGCTGGAATAATCATCTGCAGGAGAACCATTCAAGTTGACACAAACTTTCTAAACATGCATTGACTGTCAGATTTTTATTGCCCACTTAATGTAAAGTGCAGTCAAAACACCCAAATATGAAATATTTCACTGGCAGTAAAGACATGCTTTTGACCTTTTGGAAAATATCAGACAACACACCTGGCTTTTGAAACTCTGAAAGCAGCAGAAACCTTTGAATTATTAATGTTTCTCCCTTATCCTTGCCTGAAAACTCAACGGGAACAATTTATTCTGCTAGGAAGCCATACCTGAGAATTTTAATGCTGAGTTACAAGAGACAGGAAAAAAATGGAAAAACGGATCTGAACTGCACACACCAACACCTCAGCTGTTTTCTTGGTCCACTGACAGTAGGAAGTGTCCAGTATGGGTTGAACAGAGACAGCTTAATCCAGCATGATTTTCTTTTCCGAGGGTGACATGTACAACCTTTGGACATTATTGTTGCATGTGCATAAATTTACAAGTAAAAATCCCATAGTCAGGATAAATAACTAAAAAAGAAAGATTTATGAAAAAAATCTTCAAATTAGGAGTTTGTTTATGAAAGAACACAACATAGTGCTTTTAGGAGGTAGGTAATTTTCTTTTTAGTGAAAAAGGCCTCAGCACTGTGAGGCTCATTTTTACATCTTACAGTTATTTTACATTGCTGAGAACTGCACACACCAACCCAGAACTGTTTAATCTCCAAAAATGATCCAAGAGTGCCAGGGGCTGCTCCATGAGAGGGGAGAAGCTGGTGTTCTGCTAGGTGCCTTTCTCACAGGGTCTGAGCACATCAGGCTGCTGTCAGGGTCCATCAACAGCCACAAGCAAAGCAACTGATGACCCAGCTCAGGGTCCATCCAGGAGGTGCATTCTGGAGAAAAAAGCGACAAAGATAGAGTCATCAGGAGTGGACATGAGGCTGCAGCATAGGTGTTCCATCCATGAAGCAGGGCTGGAGACCAGGACTCCTCTGGCATAGCTCAAACAAGGTCTGTGTGCCTCAGGAAGGGTTAACTTGAGGTCCTGAGCCATGGGCAGTGTGGCTGTAACCACAGGAGGGGCTGGGCTTGGACATTCAGGACTCGTGTCTTTGAAGCCATAGCACTGACCTGATTCTGCCTAAGGATATCTTTTATAAGTCTGTGGATTTGAGACCTAGTAACCAAAGAGTAAAACATTTTCATCCCTTTCATTAAAGGCTTTGGACCCTGTTCTGCACATTAATCTTCATGAATGGATATATACTAGAAAGCTGGCTGTCCTGGTGTAACCTTAAAGCTGTTCAGTTCTGGGCTGCATGTCTCCAAACACTTTCCAACATTTCCCCACACAAATTTCAGGTTAACAATCACTTCAGGGTCATTGGCTATTTCTTGCCCAACCCAATTACCCAAATGAACTAGTGAACAAAAATTAGGATTTATTCAGCACAAAATGCTACTGAAAAATAGGTTACTTTCTTCCTCTTGCCCAGAGCTACAGTAGGTACTTAAAATATTCTATTTATGACCTGCTTGAACTCTCCAGTTTCCTTCTACTGGAATGAGATTGAATTCTATCTCAAACCCAATTTAATGCTATGATAACTAGAACAATAGTGCTTGTCTATCTTCTTCTATGACTTTCTTTCCACATAAGCATGACTAAGAAATAGTCCTTGGCTTGTTTGGCTCTGTTCATACCTGTGAGACTTGTATTATTCTCTTGGAGGAGTGGTATGGCTGGAGCACACATTCTCAGCATGTCAGTAAAAGTATCAGACGTTGGGGGATGATCTTGCATCCACCCAGACCAGCAGATGAAAATCATATATCTCCCCTTCCACTGAAGAAGATGAGGTAACAGGGCAAATATAATGTAGAAATGTCCAGTGAAACTCACTTTTTTACTCTTCTTTCTAATCACTAAGTGTGGGCTGGAAAAAAGAGTTCTTATGCAACTCCCTGATCTTCAAGTCCAACAGCTGAGCCATCCTGAATGTGAGGGCCAACACAATATTTCATGACCTTTTAATTTTTTTTTTTAAGTTGAACTTGATTTCAAATCACCTTTTCACTCCATGTAAACAGGTCCATCAGCCTTTAGCTCTGTGCAGGTGCTGCAGTGCTGCACAGCACTCCAGTGTGTAACATCTCATCTCCAAGAGATGTACAAAGGGAGGTAGCCCTGCCTCCCCTGAGGCTCAGTAAGGAGTTCCTGTTAAACAGAAGTTACTCTACCTTTGAACTCTAGTTGTTTGGCAATTTTTTCCTGACACTTGCATCCTCAGAGACCTTGGAATTCTCAGGTCACGCATTTTCAGACTAAACAGTTTATCCATTCTTTAATCTCCATTATTGCATTTATGGTTAGTAGCTAGTTTCACAGGCTGTATTAAGATAAACTAAGTCCTACCTACTCTGATGTCATAGAATCATAGAATATTTTGAGTTGGAAGGGACCCAAAAGGACCATCAAATCCAATCCTTAAGTGAATAGAGATTGAACCCACAACCTTTGCATTATTAGCCCAATGCTCTAAGCAGCTGAGCTTACCTGAGGGTCTTCTGTAAAGCCTGCTCACCTGCCTTAGTGCCAGTCTCGTTTGTCAAGAAAAGCACGATACATTCCTTGTGCTTTGGATAATGGATAAATGGTAAAAATGAAGTAAAATTGCTGTATTTGGTGACGTAAGGTAAGAATTGCTTGGAGAACTTATGCCATAGGAACTATTGTTGGCCTCCTGCTCTCCTGTGCCCTCTCATTCTCTGGAGCAACACGTGTGAAAGGCTACAGGACAACACTGCAGGCTTCCCTGCAGCTGCTGAATTAGCAGGAAAAGGGTGAGGAATCTCTCCTGGAAGCAGCAAAGAAGATCTTCTTCTTCACAAAAGGAGAAGAAATAAATTTCTCCATCTCACTTTTTTCATTTTTATGCACCCAAAATCAGTTTTCTTTCTACAATGTCATGCAGAGTCTTTACAACGGGAACAGGAAGATCATCTGTAACAATGCTCTTATTTATTGTGCAGCAAGTGATGGTCTGCCCTGGGATTTACTCTGCTTTATATCTTTATTTCATTCTCTAGGAAAATATTCATCTCCTCTCTGTGTGGATGAGCAGTGATGAAAACAGGTGTTTAGTATTCTACTTAGCTTCTATTACAGTGGTTAGGAACTCATTCATGGGCATGCTGGTGCAGTCAGACCAAAAGGTAAGTACATAGAAGCAAAGTAAGAAAATGTAAACCAGAGCCATCTATAGCTATTTTAGCATCTGTTCTGCTTTGCATGTTGACTGTTCAGTTATACTGGCAAATTCCCAATCAGTTTAATCACTTCCCTCATTACTTTGGAGGAATTCCTAATTTGTGATATTAATACTTCCTGGGGTAGAAGACAGACAAGACACTTTGGTTTATCATCACAGTGGTTCAGTGTATCTTCCATTTCAGCTACCTAATCTTGCTCTGAGCAGTAGATTTTTATTGTGGTGCTCAGGGGAAACATTTTTGATAGATCTGGAAGTTTCAAGAATTCTTCCAGATGAGAGATTTCAGATTGAACAAAGCATTTTGTTCAACTTGGAATATTTTCATTTTAAGAATTCCCATGTCATTTTTGTTAGATATTTACATCTCTTGGGGCTGTTTTCCCTCAATTATCTTTGTGCTATAGCTTCAGAGAAGTGGATTATTGATGACTAATAGTAAAGAAGCCACTGTTAGGGAAAAAATTTCCTTCTACAACAAGGTAACCCACCTAGCTGATCAAAGGGAAGCCAGTAGATGCAATTTTTTGGGCTTCAGCAAAGCTTTTGATACTGTCTCTCTCAGTATGCTTCTGGACCAAACATCCAGCACCCAGCTGGATAAACATGACATCATGTGATGGGAGAGCAACTGACTCATGGATCAGGCACAAAGGGTTATAGTGAATGGGGTGACATCAGATGGGATCTGGTCACTAGCGGGGTTTCACAGGGCTCCATTCTTGGCTCAGTTCTCTTCAACATTTTCAACAACTCAGGATTTGAAGGAACATTAAGTAAGTTTGCCAATGACACTAAATTGGGAGGAGTTGTTGACTCCCTTAGGGGCAGAAAGACCCTGCAGAGAGACCTTGACAATTTAGAGGACTGGCAACCACCAACCATATGAAATTAAAGAGGGAAAAATGATGGATTCTGCACCTGGGATAGAGCAAGCCTTGTTGTGTGTATACACAGGGAATGAGATGCTGGACAGCAGCACTGTGGAAAGGGACCTGGAGTGGTCCATGGCAAGTTGACCATGAGTCAGCAGTGCCCTGGCAGCCAGGAGGGCCAACCCTGTCCTGGGGGCATCAGACACAGCATCACAGCCAGGCAAGGGAGGGGATTGTCCTGCTCTGCTCTGAGCTGGGGCAGCCTCACCTCCAGTGCTGGGGGCTGGTTTGGGTGCTGCAATATAAAAAAAAAAAAAAAAAAAAGGCATCAAATTACTAGAGAGCATCCAAAGGAGGGCAATGAGGATGGTGAAGGGTCTGGAGGGGAAGCCATATGAGAAGTGGCTGAGGTCACTTGGTGTGTTCTGCCCAGTGAAGAGGAGTCTGAGGGGAGGGCTCATTGCAGTCTGCAACTTCCTCATGAGAGCAAGCAGAAGAGCAGACACTGAACTCTTCTCTGTGGTCATCAGTGACAGGAGTCAGAGAAGAAGCATGGAGCTGAGTCAGGAGAGGTTTAGATTGGATATCAGGAAAAGACTTCTAATTCAGAAGGTTTTTGGGCACTGGAACGGGCTTGTTGGGGAAATGTTCACAGCATCAAGCCTGTCTAAATCCAATATATGTTTGGGCAACACTTCCAGGCATGTGCTGTGATTCTTGGGTTGCCAACTCTTGACCCTTGCAAGGGTCAAGAGTTGGGCTCGGTGATCCTGAGGATCCCTTCCAACTCAGCATATTCTATGATTCTGTGGTTCTATGCAGCACTACAAACTAAAAAGCAATTGAACAAAATTAAATTAGATATTATTTGATTACACCCCAGAGGAAAAAAGGACATTCCTTGTGCTGCACAGGGGTAAGAGAAATCAGACTTGATTTCCAGAGGTTCCTGCAGAGCACTCAGTTGCCAACTCTCAGCTAACTAGATCCTTGGGACAGTCAGACCTGGACATGAACACAACCATACTGAGCAAAGAACAACATGAAAACCAGCAACATCCAAATGCACATTTAAAAACCTGCTGCCTCTGGGCACCCCAGTAAAGCCAAAATCTTCCCTTAAGCTTTTGTGTGACTATCCCTCTTGCTAAGCTGTATATTACATGGTGCTCTTCAGCCATGCTCAATAGTAATTCCTCAACAATTCTCTTCCTGCAGGTGGAGGTTCTTGGTGGTGCTACTCCGGATCTCTGAGATTTAAGAATGGAAGAGGAAAATCCTCTGCAAAGGTGCCATATGAGCTGTGACAGAACTGTTAGTGCTCAGCTGTGCCAAGTAGTGGAGGGTAGGGGAAATTATAGCTTTGACTCTTCTTCTGTACTTTTATAAACTGATCTAGACTCATTTACCCTGCAGGTTTTAACTCTGTTCGGGCGCCGGAAACATGTCATTCATCCCCTGCTCCAAACATGAGCAGCAGAGTGGCCAATTTTAAGGCTCTGCAGTTGTAACACAAAGATTTCTGCAAACCAGATCTGGCTAACCAAGCAAAACCCATGTGTGCATCAGCAGGGACTTGTGCCCATCCCAAATGCTTCTTCAGTCACTGCTTGTCCTAAGAGTAACCACTGAGGTTTTAGCCACAGGCATGATATCAAACTCTTACTTCTTCAAGTACACAGTGAATACAGCTACAGTAGAGAATTTGGTGTAATTTTAATTAGTTTCTAGTAATTCTCACACACTGACTATTGTGGACTTGTCAACTTTAAAAAATGACAAGTTGAATACTAATTATTACATCCTGAGTAAGAAGGCACTGTAAAATAGGTAGTGTTACATGGTACAATATACTGGAGTAGAATTAAATAAAAAATGAAATATTTCTTTATTTTGTTCTTTATATAATTAATTATTGATTTTTCCCCTAATCTTGGGGAATATAATTACTGTCGTATTGGGAATATTTGCCAAGAAATGGTTCCCTATACATTTATTCTAAGAAAATGTTATATAATGTGTTTTTTCTTTTTCACATATGTGATGATACAAGGTTTGGAGGAAGTAGGGATCTATCACAGTACAGGAACATTTGTGATGGGACCTCCAAGAGCCAGGAACAGAATGTGCACCATGCTGCAAAGAACAAACTGGTGTCATCAATGTTAATTTCCATTTTTCGGCATTCATAAAACGGGCCTGGTACATTGCTAGTTTAGACAGCTGAGATTTCCAAATCCAAATTCCTTAATCAAATTTTTGTAACCTTTTGTAACACAGATAGTGTGATGTTAAGTCCATTGGCTATGTCAAATTTAAAAGTTAAAAAGCCATCATATGTTATATTTATTTTTAAAGAAAGGCAATTAGGAGCTGATTGCAGCAGTTTACTGAGAGGTAGCAATCATGGCTGCTTTAGAAAAATAAAGGAAGCTGCCTTGAGGGAAGGTAATGATGCAGTATCCTGTTGTCTCTAAACTAATACACAAAGAAATATAGATTCAAATCAAAGAGGAAAGGATGGGGAACCTGGAGCCACTATAAACCTTCTGGACAAAGGTTTGTCTTGTTAAAACTATACACTTTGTAAATATAAGTGTATGAAGAAGTAGATGTGTTATGAGGGTCAAGGACAGGCCTTCTGTAAACCAAGCTTGTTTTCATTTCAATGTATCATCAGTTACTATTCCCTACCGGGGACAATTCTAGAAAGAAAAAAAAAAAAAAAACACTAATACCTCTTACATCTTTAAACTTCAGTTACTTATTAAAGCTTTTAACAAAGGGAAGCAGTTTATGCCATTTCTCAGTGCCTTTTTGTTATGAAAACTTGCTATCAGCTGTCCTTCTCTGTTCACTCAATTCTAATTAAATAATCCACAAGAAGAACTGAAATACCTATCTGCAATCCACAGTATCAAGATGTTTGTTAAAAAAGGAATAAAACAGATATATAAAAGATTCTCTAATTCTTCTCAAGGCTTATAAACTTTGAATTTACCTGATTAAGATAGTCCATGCAAACTCTGTGCAACAGAAGTTTTCTATCAATTTCTCATTTAAAGGTAAGTACTAGGTACTTCTCAGAGGACCCAAATCTGGGTGAAATCGTCATGCAGCCATGTGTAAGTCAGGGCTGAAATGCACTTGGAACTGAGGAGTAGGAAAATAAACTTGTGGTTTGGTTTAGGATATCCATGCTGCTCTCAAACTCATGTGTGCCCTTCCTTTACTTTTTGCAGTGAAAAATGACTGGCAGTCTCTCCATCTTTATAAAGTCAGTCTCCAAAGCTTCTGTCAAGGGATTGCTATAAAAATTTTGTTAGCCTAAAAACTCCCAAGCTTCTGCTTTAAAGTGTGGGTCCATGATTTCAGACTGTATAGTCTTGTCCTACCCACATGTGGCAGCTCATATCAAACACTTTGCAAGGTTTTTGCACTTAGGGATGATTGGTAACAGTCCCTACTCTCAGCTGGGATCATGTACTTTGGTAATATCTTTTCTTTTAGCAGAAACTGCTACTTACTAACACACAAGTACATCCTTGGGAAGAGAAGCACTCCCTGCTCTTTGGCGTGGGACATCTCCTCATCTTTCAGCACATGCAGCTGGCAATGCTTGCTCCTGTCAGCACAGGCAGCTCTTGCCATCCAGAGGGGAAACTCTTCAAGGCCTGAGAACGATCAATTTTTTATTTTTTTGCTCAGTAAATTTTAGTTCAAAGTGCAAACTTTACAGTTTGCTATAACCCTCAGAAAAGCAGACTGAACTGTTTGCAAAATCAATTAAGTGCCGTGTTTGCACAGAGAAAAGAGGGAGCAGTGTTTGAAAAGGGCTTCTCTCTCTTGGCAACGGCAGCACGTGTCAGACTCTGGCCAGAATGAGAGATTTTAATTCCCTGTCTTAGCAAAGAGAAACGGAGGTGAGCTTAGGAGACAAAAGATAGATGTGATCACAGGACAATGTGTCTGGCAGAGAAGAGCAGCAGGATGGCAGAGCCTGGAGGAGGAAGGCTGGCTGGCTGGGGATGTTGGGCTCTTTTCCAGTAGGTTTTGTTTTTGTTTTTTTCTTTACTACTGATTAGGTCCCCACAGAGCAGACAGGTACATTTGGGCTCCTTTCCATGGCCTTCTGCTTTGAAAGGAAATTCTCACTAGTCTTCCTGGTCTGCAGCAGTGGGTGGTTGTGGATGCAAACCAGGGTGCAGGCTGGTTGGAGCCACACAGCACATTTGGCACTGGCTACTCCTCCTGCCAAGTTTCTGCAGTCCCACTATACCATGGGAACTGCCTGCATGTAGTCTTTGATTCTGCAGTACAAACAAAACACTCTTTATTCATGCAGAGAAGGAAAGTGAGCTCATATGAGCCACTGGCTGAGAATGATCATATGGTCTAATGCCTGTACAGCTCCAGCTCACACGTCTGCTCCTCTGCACCCTGGACAGAGGGACCACAGCGGCAAGGCTTCCCAGTGAGAGACACACCACAGCTGCACTAACATGTACACCAGCACTCACATTTGAGGGCAGAGGGAATGGGCACTAGGTCTTGATTTGGCAAAAGTAGAAATATGAGAGTTGATCTCCAGGTTGATGTGGTTCTCCAATGGATTTATCCCAACTCATACATTCAAGGTCAAATGTAACAGATTATGCTGAATTTGAACTCCCAACACTTGCAATCTTTGAAGCTACTCAGACTTAATTTTAATTTTAATTCCTCTCCATTTTGTGTCATTTCCTGAAAATTACACCTTTGGTAACGTTGGAGAGGCAATATTATCTTAGCTGTTCTTTCCAGCCTATCAAAAAAGTTATGTTCTATTAAAATGTAGTGGCCTAAATTGAGACTGAGCTTCAGCCACCAACCAACTGAAAACATTTCTCACCAATATGCTGAAGAAGCAGTTAATTCTACGGTGTGCATCCAAGGACACAGCTAAAGTATCATCCATATATGGCAGAGTTCATTGTTTCTTATGGTGTTGCCATATAAATGCAGACACATACTTACCAAAAACGGGAAGAATTGTGGAGACGATATCAGAACAAAGGAGACTGAACAGACAAAACTTAAACAAATGCAATCTTATTTCTAAAAATAAAGTGTGGTAGTATTGCCACTTTCAAATAAGAAATAGAGAGCTCTATAGTGTAGTAAAAAGTATTTAGATCTTGTGGTGTTATAGTCACATTCAATAACAAAGAATTGGAATAAAATAGTACCTAATATTTTGATTTTTTGGTCAAGATATCCAGATGTGCTCTAAAAATAGTAATGAAATAACTGCCACCATTCCTGAAAGACACAGGAGTACCATTACAGGAAGAACTTTAATTTGAATTATTTTAACTGGGTGCCCAGCCACAGAAACCTTAAGATAGTTTCACAGCCGACACAAATATCCCAAATGATACATCTTACACACCAGTTACATACCCTCTGCATTTCTTAATGTACTGTAACCAAGTTTTCAGAACAGCTTCCTTTTCTGTGACTGGAAACTCCACTGCATAGTACAGAACACTACATTTTTTCAAGGTCATAACCCGAAGTTTTCTCATAATTGGATTTGTGGTTTGGGGTGTTAGAATATTACCTAAGTTTGAGGCATGTTTTCCTACAGATCAGAGGAGTTGAAAGCTCAACTGTAGAGTGATGGGCATGGCTGTGCTTCCAAATCCCTGGAAAGGGCAGTATATTGAGTGTAAGAAATGCCCCAGGCTGTAGCCTTTCTTTTGAATCCAAACCCTGTTGCCAAGGTTCTGTCTTCTCTTGCCCACTTGATTTAGGTACCTGACACCCTTATTTATGCTCTCCTTGTCCAAACTGAACTGATCACCCACTGCAGTCAAAAAAACCAGCATGACAAGGGGACACCTCAGCAACAGTAACAGTAGATCCTGTTTCTCTTCTCTTTTTCTGTTGTGTCTCCCAGTAGAGTACCCTGGCAGAATCCACTGCTTCCTCATACATTTTATGGAGCAATGGGCACTGTTGGAGATCCCAGCTAAGCACCTCCTCTGGCTAGTTTGCATTTTTGATTCTTTAACCCTTGATCCCATCCTTTTAACATTTATCTTCTGTGGATTCACTTGTGCTTTTTCCTGAGATTGCTGTCTCTACCTCTCCCTTTTGGCGTTTCTCTAACTTCCCTTGTCTTCTGGGGGCACTTGTTACATTGCTTATGGGAAAACCAATAACCCATAGCAGACGAAGGGGAAATGCAAGAGTGGGGCCCTTATGTAGTGACACATCTTCAAATGCTCTTCCAGCCTCCACCATTTTGTGGCTGAGACTCACTGAGAAGGAAGACGTCTTTTTACTTAATAGAATTTGATGGATTTGTTTTCAATTTGCTTGTTCAAAGAGATGCTTTATCAGAATTAGTTGAACTGTGGCCACACAAAGTAAGAGAAGCTTTTGCATACATGCAATGTAAACCCTGGGTATGTATCATCCAGCTCTCTTTGGCAGTAATTCCATAGATACTTTCAGATTTTTCAGGAAGATTTTAAATCTGTTTTAGAAAATCACTACTGTTAAGGAATTGTTTTTCACCTTGTTTCTGACATTTTCACTGAAATTTGCAAGGCGAATATTCACAGCTTTGTTACAGTCAGGAGCTTAAGAAATCAGTGGGTAACAATAATGAGGTGATACATTCAGATTGCCTGGAATTTTTTTACATTTGAAGTTTTTCCGTAATCATATTAATCCCCAGAACAGCCATGGCACATATTTATTGTTCCAGCATATCAGAGGAGTACAGCAAAGACCTGACCAATATCAAAGCTTCCATTGCCCACCGTAATGCCTACTGAAAGCTGGAAGTTAGTTATGCATTAGTTACACACCACAGTAAATGTAGTTATGCCCCATTGATCCACAACCCCTGCAGCACTGAAGTCACCTGACATTCATTTTTTGCAGCAGTATTTCGATTAATGCTAACTTCAAAACTTATGGGTTTCTTTTCAAATTGTAATCACACTTACAGGTTTGCATTTATTCTGAGATACCATGAAGTGTCATTTTATGTTGCGATATTTCCAGTTGTTGTCAGTGACAATTAATGCTCTAATTGAAATATTTAAGCAATGAGGAGAATCTCCAAACCACTGTGTCTTAAGAACAGTGTAGACACACAATAACTCTGTTTTCAAAACAGGGTGCTCAGAAAAGACCTTATAGTCTTTGGTTAGCATTTTCACAAATGTTCACAAAGCCCAATTCACAGGGTACTGAGGCATCTGAAATACCACCTGATCAGAAGCAGTGGGATCTTGTGACCTCTGAAAATACATCCCCAATACTTTGTTTTCTAATATTAAACTTGTACTATGAGATGAAGCATATCTGTTTTATCACTCAGTTACTACTTTCTGGTGCCTTGCATTCCCTCTTGAGACATCACAGGACACCCATGTGGCTAAAGCAAAAATGATTTTTTTTCTCACAGTGAGAAAGTGAGATAACACAGGAGTTATTATGTCCAGCTTATATGCTCTTTTAGAAAATACTGATTCTGGAGGAATACACATGTCTACATTACATATATGTCTGTAATCACTGCTATAGATAAAGACAGGCTCCCTTGAACCTGAGACTGGACTCTGCGGGTCCTTTATCCCCTTTCTATCAGCTTTTTCTTAATTCATCCCTCCTGCTTATATTACTGCTCTGAGCCAAGGAAGCACAATGCAGACTTTGCATGATAGTGTATGATTTTCCTGATACAATCTGTAGAGGATTTCAGCAAGAAACCTATAAATATCTTCATGTTTGGGCTGGCATGCAGGTTCTTCCTATCAGGTTAAAATCATCTGGATAAACTTCCTTGATTCTTTCACAAAAATAAATTCCGGGGGAGGTTCAGGAAACTCGATCACTGAGTTGACTGTTGCTGCAGAGCTACTTTATATAACCAACACGTGGATAAATGACACACTCCAGAGACTCAATGTTTCTGTAAAAGAAGTCACGTCTCAGAAATCTCTTGTAACTTTTGAAGGTGGAGTCTGATTTAGTCTTCGTGGATTTCCAGCGAGCTCTTAAGAAAAGGAGGCAGCCTTGCATAGAAGGGAAGATAACTTTATAGATAATCAATACAAGGACAGGAGAGAAAGGTTGGTTTTAGTTATGGAGAGGGATGTCAGCAGCACATTATGGTGAAATGTGGTAGGGCTGATGTGATGAGATAGGCTGTTCAGCATAATCATAAAGAAATTGGAAGGGTACAATCAGCAAGGTGAGAAAATCCTCCAATTATGTCAGTTTTCAGGGGATGGGAAGAATGATTTTCATGTAGCCCTTATTGGACTGAGTGACCGGAATTTCAAATGATGGTTGAGATTCAATTTTAGTTCAGTATTAAGTGGCGTTCATGAAAATACATGCTCCCAATTTAAATATTAAGTGATGGATTCTGGACAAATTACTGTAATTCACAAGTAAGAATTTCCTTATTAATGTATGGATACATTCAGGAAGCAAGAATGATGTTGACAGTTACTAGCAAAGATGTAGAAGGTAGATTATATCAGTGTGGCCCTGAATATTTCCACAACACACCCCCATTATAGATGTGGTGTGCAGTTCTGCACCTTCAACTCAATTAGGATGAAGTGAAATTAGAAGAGGTTTAGTGAAAGCTATCAAAGTGTGCAAGATCTTTCTCACTAAAACCAGGACTCTTCAGTTTGGAAATGGGATAACTGGAGAGAGACTGAGTTCTAAAAATCTAGTGCCCAGAGGTGGTGAGGTTGTATTGGCTGTTTAACTGTCCTACCAAGAGAGGAATTGGTCAGCATGCCAGATTAGAAGTAGGGAGGCTTCAATAAAAGGAAAAGGAAGTCTCTCGTCATCCAATGTAAAGCTAAATGGTTGCAAGAAATCCCTTGCCAAGGGGTGCTGTGGACACTGCTGGTGTACACACATCCAAAAAGCACAAAGAGTACCCATTGAAGGTCATCACATCCAAGCTTGCAATATCTGCCAGTGGAAGCCAACAAACTGCAAATTGTTAAAGGATGGAAAAGTATTCTGAGAATGTATCACAACATGAGTGCGCTGCCACACTCATTTCCAGGTATTAGCTGTTAGTCTGGCCATACCTTTGGTATAACCCTGCAGAAGTGTTATACTGTTTTCTGCCCTGGTAGAAGCCTGGCCTCTTACAAGTACTTCTCTAAGGATAACACATGGGTTTATCCCTCTAATTCCTTTGTTTCAGTTTTGTGTCACAATACAAAGCAGAACGCAAATCAAAAGAAAAGCTACTGTTTTGGCTTTTAGCATAAAATAAATATTTTCAAAACTGTTAATCTCCACTTTCCTCAGTATATATGAAATGCCAAAAGCTTTGTTGCTTTGCAGCAGCAGAGTCACTCATTAGCCACATGTTGACTTTCTCCAGTGTGCAATTCTGTGCTGTTTGTGTATGCAGCACACAAACTATGCACAGCAGGTGTCATGTTCTGCTTTTTCCTAATATGTTTGGATGAGATGCTTCTAATTAGTTATCCTTGCAAACAGAGTAAGAAAATGTGGTAAATATGGTCATGTGGGCTGACTACCTCATAGCCCCATTAAGTCATTGTTCTGTGGGGTCTGGCTGGAAGTTGCTGTCCTGTGAGAAAGAGAAACTGTTTACGTTTACTTTTTTAAGAGCAGTCCATTGTGGCTTTTGCAAAGAAATACAATGATAGTTCAAGCATATTTGTGCAGACTGCAGTGTATTTTGCATGTACAGTTAATCTTTAATGATTGCATAAAATATTTGGTATCACTAATTAATGTTGGATCTGCAGCTGGGTTTATTCAAGAGTGGTCTAGAGCCCATGGTAAGAGCTGAAGGTCTGAGCTTTTGAGTATCAATAATCTCACCTAAAGGGTTCAGCCAATATACTCTCTATCAGTCTGAGACATCAGCAATGAAAAAAATGAATACTGACAAGGTTGCCCACCATGAGATATTTTCATCTACCTAAAGTTTGTTCTCCTTACCTGGATTCTTGTAACACAGTTCTCATACACACCAGACTATTTCTCTAGAGACCTGATGGGCAAGCCCCCTCTCATGAGTAAGCTAACTCAGCACTGTGATGTTAGAAAACAGGCCCAGCAGGCTCATTTAAATCAGATAGTAGCCCGTTTCAAGCTTTTCCATAATTTAGACAAATGCAGGTGAAGAGGGAACAAATATCTGAGCTTCATCTGATGCAAGCCTCAATGTCATGCATCAGATACTGGCAACCTGTGATCTGCTCTGGTGTTAATCCTGAGAGGCCAAGCTGCAGCTCCAGTTGAACTTGCACCTGCTTGGAACTGTGCTAAGCCCTGCTGGTGTCACAGAGAGCCTCCCTCTGGAGCCCTGGGGGGTTGTGCTGGTGCAGTTGTGCCAGATGGTGGCTATGTATAGCGTGGAGAAAGTTGACGTGGAATCTGGCTTGTGCTACTAAAACCCTAAATATGTCTCACTTTAAAATAACCATCTGATATGAATAACATCTAAATTGAGAGTCTTATCCAAACACAGTATCAAATGGTGGCCTAATCCTACGGCTATTCTCAATTAGTAAAAAGTCAGGATACATCCTTGTCTGGGATGCTATATTGGAAAGTCTAGGATTCCTTTTGTAGCCCTTGAGACTAGATAGCTCCAGGCAAAAGAGCTTTAAAATAGCAACTCCAAAATTGCCAAAAGCACACTATTGCTAGCTAGCTTTACTTGACTCTATATAAGCAGTGATGACCTAGCTTGTGGCTTGGCATAATTTTAGAGAACATGGCAGACAATAGAGGAAACTCTGCCAACACTAATATCACATTTCTGAAAACTGTCTAAGCATTATTAGTTCAAATTAATTGTATGGGGTAAATGAAATTTTACCTAATAAGTACCATTTTCATGACAGAAGCAGTGAATTAAAAATGACTAGTAGAAATCGTGTTGAATTTTAAAAAGTTCTTGCTGTTATTCTTGTTATTCTTGTTAAATTCTCCCTCTCCCTTCAACTGGATTTGATGGACTCTCCCCAGTGTAAAACAAAATAGATGTGACTTGGTGGAGAAGGTATGACCCTCACTCATGTCTGCAGAATTTTCACTTCAGACTAAATATGTGCAGGAGTTCCTATCTCCTTCAGTCAAGCTACACTAGATGCCACTCAGATGTGCCTATGTGAAGAAATAAATTTGTTAACCAAGACCTGCTGCTGGGTCGCTTGTGAATGTCTCTCCTTAACTGGACTCACTTGGCCTGCACTACATTTTGATAGGCTTAGCTTTATTTCCCTTTGAATTCTAAGCTCCTTGTGGAAAAGTATCTTGGTGTGGCATATTTAACTTCAGAGGCTTAGTTGCACTCTGTGATACAGTGGCTAAAGGTTTTAAGAGTGTATCTTAACAATCAGTCAAAACTGAAGCCTTTGTGCTCCTGAACCTAAAGGAAAATTTTGTGCTACTAACTGGGAAAATGACAAGATTAACAGAATTTAAGAAAAATCAAGACAAAATGAAAACTCAGTGCAAATGCCATTTGAAAGTAGGGATTTAAGTTCATGCTTGTTCTCAAAAGCATGAACCCAGAGAGTTCATGCAGTGTGAGCTCTGTTCCTCTATGTTATGAATTCTCTTGCACAAGCAGCTATTTAAAATGCTCAAGGCAGAGGAACAGTCTGATGAAAATGTGAAACTCTGAGGAACTGAATTGATCTCTAAAGATTCTCCTTTTGTGGGGATTTAGTGTAATGCATGGACTTTTCATTATAAATCTGAGAAGACAAATTTTGCTTCCTTGTCTGTAGCTAATGGCTGTCTGCCAGCACTCATGGTATTTCTGACATATTTAAAATACCAATTATTTGAAGTAATGGTGACCCTCTGCCCTTCTAAAACTTTTAGCTTTGCACATAGGGAGTGAAGTTGAAAAGCAGATGGTGAAACTAGAAAACTGAATGCTGCTACTTGCCTGAGTTAATGTCCTCTAACTCTAGAATTATGAAATGTGTGTAGGTTCACTTATTTTGTGTTTCTTTTATTTTTTTCTTTTCCTTCCATGGAATTTGTCTCTAGTCTGTATTTTTGCATAAAGAAGAAACCTGGAGAGCTGTAAATCAACATAGATTGTGTTTTCTTAAAACATAAACAGTATTCAGCATGCTCCAGTTCCTGCTAGAAGTCTCTTTAACAAGCTGTTTGAGTCAATCATTGTAACAGCTTAAGGGAAGTGCATGGCCTGCACAGTCCTTCCGCTTTCCTGCAGAGCCATTTGTCTTTTAAAAATGAGTTTTTGGCACCCACAACACTTCTAGACAAGTAAACATATTTTCTAGGACACTTATTCTATATAAATCACCTTTTCATTTGATGGCCTTCAAAATTATATACCCACTTGCTGTCAAGTTTACATTATTTTTGTCTTCACTTAAAGAAATTGCTCATGTAAATCAACATGTGAGTAAGGATGTAGATATGTATTCTCTCACATCTAAAATGGCTTTAACTTTAAAGCCACTCCACAGTTACCAGGCTGAACATCCCTGTTCTTCCATCTCTGCATCTGGAAACAAGTCGGTGCAAGAGGATGTGAGTAGCACAGGAATAAGATGAGCTCAATCCCAACAACCTTGCTAATGCAATTAGTTCAGTGTGGGTCTCCCTGGCAGATCACTTAGCTGTGGGCAACTGAAAGCTGAAATCCTGTCTGAAGCCACTTTCTGCACAGACTGTACTGTAGGCCACCCACCCCAGTCAGAACTGTGAGCAACTTTTCCTTCCTGGTGAACAAGACAGTCCAGCTCTCTGCATTAGGGACAAAATGAACTTCACCATGTAGAAAAAAGCAGGGAGAGCAAAGGGACATAAGCAATTTAAAGAGGAGTACTTCAGCTTTTGGAGAATGCTGCATCCATCCAGATGACGTGAACTGCCATCGTCCCTCTTACAGTATTTGTACAAGGAATTCTATTCATCAGCCATACCTTTTTATGCACTGGGTCTATCAGTACCTACTCTATTAGCCTTAACATAAACTGGATAGAGTGTCATGCCTTCCAGTAATGACAAGGTCTTTCCTTTTTTTTTCCCTCCAAAATGCTTGCCATTTTCCTTTCAAAAATCTAAGCTTAGCTCTAGTTTTTCTTGCCAATAAGATTCCTTAAGGCTTTATGCCCAGGAGGAAACACTTTACTTTCAATATCACATTTACATGAGTGATAAGTAAATTCTTTAAATGAAGCTAAGCAATAAAATACAGGAGCTCTGCAACATTCATTCCTTTCTTTTTCACTCTTGGGGTACCTGAAGCCATATGTATTGATAAGTTGAGTGACTGTTCTTGATGATTTCAGGCGAAACTGGTTTTCTGTTGAGCTGTTCCTAGCTCAGCCTCATTTCAGTGCTGTAGAACTGAAGAAAACATAACAAAACCAGGGTCAGGAACAACATCCGAAAATGATCAGTATGTATCCTGACACTAAGCAAAATATATCCAATTACTCTTGCAATTTTGTTTACAAGTCCTGTTACACTGGAGTTCATTTATACATCACAGGACAGTGATTAAGTTCTGCAGACTTAAATTCACTAAACAGACTGAATCTACTCTTCTCATTTCTAGCCATGGTTTTCAGACTTCAAATCATACATGTAGGTCTCACTTTCCAAGTCAAAATTCCTTTTTAAGAGGTATTTAAACAGATCTGGCAACAACACACTCCAAAGCAATATAGTCTTACTTGTTAGGGTTTCATTCTTTCAGCTGTATTATTTTGTAGTGTCTTTGTGTTCATTGGTAATGAACAATGGCTCTACTGATAATGAGGAGGACCTATAGGACAAAACAACTTCATTTAAGAGTAAGCCTCTTTTAAAAGTCAGATGCAAATATAAAACATATATTTAATTTGCTGGGGCATTCAGATAATTTATATTTTTCACTTTTCTTGGTTTTATTAAAAAAAAAAAGTCTTTTGCTTAAATGCAGGATAGCTAAAAAAGAACTAAGAGAAAACAAATTGCTATCACAGCTACAGAGATTTTATTGCTCTATTAATTGTCCTGTGATGTTCTTGTATTATGGAAAAGTAGGTAAGACTAACACCCCATAATATCACATCACATACCACTATGAGTCAATAATGTTTTGGACTGTATGAGACTGGTAAAACTTACTGCATGCAGTATATGGCTTTCTGCTAAGTGTGCTTTGTTGCTCCTACATGCAAATATACCTCTTGCTGAAATAGTTTTTTGCAGACCTCATTTTCAAGATGAGACCATTGATCCAACACTATCCCTAAATTCTTAAGTGCTTAGACTTCCTGGTTAGCCACCTAAATTCTTACTTAGTCTCCAGTTTGGGACTCAAGTTTTTTGTCCTGCTACCTTTTGATCATACCTTTTCCTTACATTGTTGTTTCCAGACATTCATCCATGTTAGGTTCCAACTATCTTTGATATGACATTCACTCACTCGTCCAGAAACTTTGGTTTCCTTTTACTCTCTCACAGCCTTTCATTATTACAGTCTTTCATTATCCATTTCCACTTTGTATGCCTGGGAATTAACCTTCTTTACAGCCTTGTCCTCTGCTTCTCTAATACAAGCTGATCTATTGTCATGACTGAAATATGACTCAAACTTACCAGCCTTACTTCCACTACTGCACATTAAGTCTGATTCAGTGCCAGATGGCAGTGGATGGCAAAACCCAATTACTTAACTCAGCTTCTGAATGAGTCTGGAAAATGATCATTTGCTCACATATTAAAATTTCTTATATTCAAATAAGAATAATAGTGGCCCTCATGTTTTATGATAGTTAATGTTTCATATCCTAGAAGTCCCGTTTTGCTTCTTAGACTAATGTGGTTTCCTGCTGATTTTAGGAAAAAAAAGGGAGAGTTGTATCACTGAATTTGACTGAATCTGCTTTGGACTTTCTGATCTTGAGGGGAAGATGACTTATAAATAATAGAAGTCAAGCTTAAATTACTCTTCTTGAAACAAACATCAATATGTATACCCCAAGTTTCAAGTAGCTGGATCTTAATCTTACAGATGGAATTAACAGGGCTTGTTAGTAGATTACAAAATAATTTTCTATCATGATTTTCAGACATAAGGTTGAAAAATGCTCCAAATCCTGCACTGTAGGGGGGACTAAAGGAAAAGGCAGGTGCTGAGCACATGCCACTCCAGACAGTGTGTTCTCGTGGCTTCTTTCTCTGCCTCCTGCAGTACTGGTACCCTCAGGCTGCAGAACAGATTTGTATCATCAGAAAACAGACTACATTTGCTCTTTATTACAACACAGGATCATAGGATAATTCAGGCTGGGAGGATTTCAGGAGATCTGTATTTCCATCTTCTGTTACAAGCAGGATCATCTGTGAGATCAGACCAAATTTTATAAGGCTTTATTCAGTGTGGTCCTGGGATTCTCCAGGGATGGAGAGAGACACTATATCCTCTCTGGGCAACCTATTTGGGCCTTTTTCCAGTTCTTTTTCCAGTTCTTTTTCCAGTTCTTTTTCCAGTCCTCTTTCAATTTTCCATCCTGAACATCTCTTGTTTCATATTATGCTCATTGCACGTGTCCTCTCACACTGTGCTTTGAAGAGACTGGATCCACTTCCTTGATTCCCTCAGTGCAGGTACAGGCAGGCTACTGCTAGGTCCCCTCAAAGCCATCTCTTCTCCAGGCTGAACAAGCCCTGGGCCCTCAGTTTCCCCCACAAGGCAAGATCCTGGGCATCTTGGCATCCTCCACTGAACTTGCTCCAGTTTGTTAATGTTGTTCTTGTATTGGGAAGCCAAAGGTGGGTGCAGTATTTGAGATGTTCTTCAAGACATGCTGAGAAGAGAGTGATAAACCCTTCCCTCAATGCCACTGACACAGGTGAGGGTGCAGCTGGCTGTCCACCCAGCTGGTGCCAGCCAAGGCCCCAGCTCCCTTCTTGCAGAGCTGCTCCCTGTCAGGCTGGCATCACCCTGTGTCCTTGCACCAGGTTTTCTTTTCTGTCCAGAGACAGCACTTGGTATTAGTCCTTGACAAATTCAGCTGGTTCCCTCTGTCCCGTTCCTCCAACCTGTCTAGCTCCCTATGGATTACACCCCTAAATTCTACACCCTGAATGTATCAGACTTTGCCCCCAAATTTGGTGTTATTTCCCAGCTGGATGAAAGTGCAGTCAGGCCACTGATAAAGCTGTGAAGCAGGAGGGGTTGCAGGAGAAGACCCAGAGTACTCTATTTGTCACTGGCTGCCAGATAAAACATGCCCCACTAACCCCTACCTTTATGAGCCTCATGAATAAGTTTTTAGGTGGATAGTTGCCCATACATCCAAACCACAACATTCTAACGTGAGTACAAGGATATTATGCAAGAGTGTGTTGAAAGTCTTGGTGAAGTCAAGACAAATGATATGCAGTGCACTGCCTTTGTCCAGAAATGGAGCTCTTGATTAGGTGGGTCAGGCCTAATTCACACTTGGAAAATCCATGCTTAATTTTCCACCCAGAAACCATTAAGGTGGGACAGATTAGCCTGTAGTTCTTTGTGTTGACCTTTCGGCATTTCATGTTTTAAAGATACATATGGTTTTTGCCATATGGTCTTTGGCCATCTAGCATCTCCTCTTGATCTTTGGGGTACAGCTCTATATAGTCCTTGAGAGAGAGGCTATGCCAGGTAGTGTCCTTGCCCTGTCTTCCCTTCAGACACTTTGGATGAACAAAGTTCAGTTGGAACAGAAAGCAGTGTGTTGCTTCAGGTTTCCCTTTTTAGCACAATGGTAAACTTCCACCAAGCAGAGAGGAAACCTAAACTATGCTGCTGTCAGCACAGACAGCACAGAGGAAAAGAAAGGAAAGAAATCCTTTACTTGTGTGCCCATACGCACTTACGGGTAAAATGTCAGTGTGTGGCTGTAGAACTGGGGAAAAGTAGGAGATATGAGGCTGGGTTAGGAAGCTGCTGCTGTACACAAGGTGACAAAATTTCCCATTCTAAACTTTTCCTTCTGAAAAAACTTGAGAAAATTTCTTTAGTGACCTCTACAAATTATTAAAAAAAAGAGGCTCTAATTTTTCCCTCTATTTATATATGATCAGAGCATTTGGCAGAGGTTTTTCACACTTGAATCATTGAAAAATGGCTCAACAGATTTTACTCAGATGTCCAATGTAATCACTTTTGGGCTGAGGTTGAGCGTGGAAAATTGAAGCCAAAAGGAATTTGAATTATGAGCAATGGGAAAAGGGTTTGGGAGGCAGGAGAGCAGCTGGATTTCTAACTACATCACAAAGAGCCTCACAGCTACGACTGCTTTTCTATTCTAATTCCACATGAATGGACACCATATATTTGTATGGATAATGCAAGAACAAATTTCAAAGTTGCAAATGAAAGTATTCTGCAAACATCAAAACATCAGACAGTGTTTGCTTGTGTATAAGCAAAGAGGAGTAGAGAAGGGGAAAAAGAAATCTTTTGACGTGGTTGACTTAACAAGTGGATGCAGAAAGTTTATATGCAGAAAGTTTATTCATGAGCTGGAGCAAGTGGCATCCTCTAGATGACTGTGTTTACCAAGGTCAGCTGAGAAATGTGGGCTGAGGATGTGGCACAGCATGGGCTAGCTCAGTGACTGTCCATGGAGTAGTGACATGGATGATGCCATACTGAAGGGACAATTCACCCTACAAAATGCCAGATTGGTTTTTGAGAAGGAACAGCTAAGTGGGAGGGAAAGCCGACTTCTCTCTGAGTATTTCAGTGTAGGCTGAAGCATGCCACTCCAAAATATTCTGGATTCCCTGTGTGAAGAAAGATGGCATGAACTCAGGTAACTGTGCTCAGTGACAGCAAAGCAAGCACTAATGTCTTTGTGAAAGCTGCTGCTCCCTGTTCCCGTGGTGGTTTGTCTCTCTACACCTGGCAGGCAAAACCTGGTCACATTCAAATGATCTCTGATGACTAAAACCAGCTGCCTTCCCCTTCTGTCCCAGCAAATCTTAGACTTGCCATTGCTTTAAAAAGCTTCTTGGCAGCTGTTTGGATGAATTTGAAGGACAGCTTGGAAAGCTGAATTAGAGCATTTTCTGGAACAGCAGTGACAGGCAGCCTCAGACAGTGCCTCAGCTAAGTGTGATATGTTCAGTTTTGTGTTTGGGTCCCAGAGACAGGCCAGACTGGATTTTCCCATTGAACAAAGTGGGAGTCTTGCCACTTCCATGGGAGCCTTTGGGATGTTCATCTTTTCCACTAATACAGACAAAAAGCCTCAACACTTTTTATGTAGTGACACAAAGGAAAACTATATAAATAAAAGCACAAGAACCTACGGACTTAATCCAGTGAGAGTACTGTAAGAAGATGCCATGTGCTAGCATTCAGCTAAACCCAGAGGGATGCTTTTAGCAACAGGAAGGCAGGAACTCCAGTTTACCCAAGCAGTGACTCTGAGGAAAGCAATGAAAGCAGTACAAAAGCCCAGGTCAGGAAAAAAGGCATGAAGTAAAAGATATCATTTCTGTCCAAGCTCGATGAGATATGATGTAGTGCAGTGGTTCAGTCTTGAAATGTGCTTATTCAAGATATAGATGACTAATTTAAAATATGATCCAGGTGAAATTCAAGCTTCCTGTAGACTAGACATCTAAACCTATTTCTAAAGCAATGCATTGAATTTTAATTAGTGAAATTTTATACACACTTTTCTATATAAATATGCAATATTGAAATGCACATACACATAAACACAACAAAATTCAAAGAACATGCTCTCTGCCAATAAAATTCAACCTTTCAAGCTCAAACAAAACAGAAACATCTATTTTTGTTTTGAAAAGAGCATTTTATATTAAAAAAAAAAAAAAAGAAAAAAAGCAACGGAGAAGAAGAAAATAAAACTATTCAACCTTTTCCAGGGAAAATATATTACCAAATGTGCAGACAGAAATCAATGTATTGAAATGAGCTACAACTCATTTCTAGTGCTGTGTACTTTGGGTATTATTAAGAAAATAATGTGTTACATACAGAGGGAAAAAATATAATTTGTCATGTTGAAACCAAGGTGTTCCTGGAAATTTTTTTTCCCTTTTCCAAAATGAGTTACACCTACACCTTCTGAGGCTGCGTTACTGATAGGAAAATCAGAGAAAATGGTTGGAGCTATTGGATCCATTCTGGTCCAAGCCAGCTGAATCCTCAAGTGCCTGTCAATTTGGAATGGCCATAGCCCAGAAGCAGCTTGAATGCAACATGGTCAGAGCAGATATGTGGTCCTCTGTTCCCTCATTCCATAAGCCTTGAGAAAATTCTCAGTTTATTAATTATAGCGTTTGTGAAACCAATCAACGCTACATTATGTAAATATTTTTATTGTCTAGGCTGTCAAATCCCATTGTCAGATTACCAAACTTTAAGAGAACACAAATTTTATAATTTCTCTTCTTATACATTGAAAAGAACTGAAGAGCAATTTGACTGAAGGCCTACCATGTTTTCTGTCATTAGGCTTCTGAAAGGTTTGAAGTTGTTATGTCAATCTCCCTGCAATGAGCACGGCTTATTACCTTTTGGACTAAGATTTCATGAATGCCAAGCTCCTTACAGCATGTTTTTTCCATTGGAAAGAATTCAGGGCTCTAAAATGTCACCACCCATCTACAAATAGATCATGCAGGACCTGCATTAACTTGTTGAATTTCATCTTTATTTCACAATTTCATATGAAATTATACTGTCTGAAGTTAAATTCATCACTTCTTTGCTATTAAGGACAGTCCTTGAACATGTTTTATGTATAAAAATCCAACACCACTTTTCTAAGAGCAAATATTTCCAAAGAAACATAGGCTTTCCAGAGTTAACAGGGACTCACGAGGTCTGAAGCTTTGACTGATGCAAATAAGCAGAGAAGCAATAAATGAGGTTTACGTCATCTACATCAGCTGAAGATGTCTTACCATACAGCCCTGAGAAAATTGCTGAAGGCATACCCATTTTAAGACCTCAGTAGTGGATCATGCAGTCCACTATTGGTGTGCTTTTTTATTCTTTCCTTTTTGGGTTTACTTGAAAGCTGTAGCATCTATGGGCCACAAAGAAAGGACCAAAAGACTGAAGCAGCTATCTGTTAGCTGCTTATGAATGATCATAAGCCAGACCAGAACACTTTTCAAGAAAACGGCTTTAAAATCATGAGAGTTTCCAAAGTGAAAACAATGGCATGTTCTGGACTAAGACTCTTTCCAGAAACTAAACAGTGAGTTACAAAATAGGCTGATTCCCAAGCATTTTGAAATGACAACAGTTCAAGATTTTTGTGGTGAAAGCATAACCTTTGAAACTGTTATTTCACAAACAAACGGCAAGCTCTGTCCTTCTTCACACAAACACAAGATTTGATTGCCTCTGTAAAAACTGTCCCCAAAGCATTTCCTTTGGCTGCTGTGGAATGCTGACTATTCATTAAATCAGGCACAGAAAGAAAATTTGTTGGCCCTTATGAACTTTTGAAGCTTTGGGGGCTAGCAGCTGCTTATCTTGTGAACTGAATTTCCTGTTTGTATCTTTCCAGCCTATTTGTTCACTAGAAGCCCAACAAATGTCAACAAAAATAACACTCTGTGTCTCAAACCTTTTAAATACAATTGAGAAATTTCACATATTTTGCACTTCTCAAATAGTCCCATGTACTATTAATGGAAGTACTATTATGACCTTACTCAGATCTTATTTAGTTAGTTAGTTTAGTTAGTTGTTAGCTGGGTTGAAGTTATAAAAATGTTGAGGGACTGACTATAACACCATGTTCCTGTAGCATAAAATGCACTTCCAATGGCAGTGCCAACAATCATTTTAGGAAAGACTAAATAATTTTACTTGTTAAAAAATGGCCCTTTTCATGCTCTGAGAGTCTGATTCTTATTAAATCTGCTATTTTTGTAGAACTGAAGGATAAATTAAACATTCTAGTCCTTCAAAAGTTCATTCAAATTGTAAATAGTTGAAATGAGTCTTTTCTCTCTGACCAAAACAAGCCCTAAGAGGATCCTGCTTGATTTGTAATTGAGCAGTAACATGAAGCTTTCTGATAATGCCATTTCTAGCAATGCCTGCTGCATAGAATGGTGCTGATCTACTGTCTCCAAGGCTCTCTGTCACCAACATTAAATCAACTGGGTAGATCCCCAGTTTCTAGTGGAGCAGGACACATTACTGCAGCAAACAGTGCTGTTCAGATTATTCCCAGGGAGGCAGTCTGAAAGCTATGCCTGATTTTTCAAAGCAGGGACCAAACACATGACAAATAATTTATTTTACTTAAGACACTACTGGAGACGGTTTACACCCTGCAGAAAGCCAAGAGTCTAGGAAGACCACCCACCATCCTGGACTTAAAACTACATTGCCTTGAACTCCTTTGACAGCAGGGGGTGATATTTGTAGCACACAAGTCTGTGGTGCTCTGTGATCCCTTCTAAAAGGCAGGAGCCCATTGGAAAGCCATGAGAATTATGCACTGCAGAGCTTCACAGCGTTTGGAGGAAGTGATCCTCCTGCTGGCCTTGCTAGATTTAAAGTATCAAGAGAAACAGCTTTGTGCGAGCAAACAAGGAACTCTGTGAGCAATTGAAGTTACTGTAACAAGTCGAAGTTTGTTTTCCAGATCCCTGTGGCTGGTGTCCAGTGTCTACCACACACACACACGTGTTGGGCTGCATGTGCGCACAGCAACTGCAAAGCACGTGTGCAGTGAAATCAGACCGTCCAACATCTGCACAGCACATCTGCTCTCGTTTATGTGAGATGCTGACTGGCTATGTACGTGTGCCTTAAGAGAAATGCTTTAATGTGCCTTTTGTAACTTTTTGCCTCCTGACTCAATTGTCTGTCTAAGATGTGTCCAACATTTTCCTAAATCCATGGCATTCAGGATGCTCATATCAATACTTTCTGATGTTCTTGAGGCGCAAATTGACATCAAAACGTTGCCCTAATGTGGAGTAAAACTGGAGTCCCTCCAGAAATGAACACATGATAGCTTTTCATGTGAGATTTCTGTTGTTACTGTTGGATAAAACTGCCCAATAGGTTCAAAGCTGTGAAGGTGATGGGGGAAAGAAGTTTAGATTTTGCATTTCTGTTTGCAAACATTTTATTTTCCATACCTTCCTTCATATAGAACATCAACAGTGGCACTGTCAACACGGTCCTGTAACCTGGAGACCAGAAAGCTCTTTGTCTTGTTAGCAAATAGCAAATGGAGAAAACGTGAATTCTCCACAACTGGCATTTGCCCTAAGATTGAGACAAATCCAAAGTAATCTAAAATGCTGTTTTGTTGACATTAGTGATTCTTAATATTTTGGGGGGTATCTGCTTATTCACACATACCTTTTCCGTTAGGAAACTGCATTCCTAAGTCCATTGGTAAGGAAATTTGTTTGGCATCAGAAATTCAAGAGGCATACACAAGCCCCATACAGTTTACTTGCAGCTTATTACGTGGACTACAAGTATAATTTTTCCTTATTTATAGCTGAAACACATTTTAAAATAGCTGCTTTATAAATGAACAGGCATGTAATGAAATCCATGTGAGTTTTTGAAGGTGGCTCTGGATTCTCACTGAAAAGTTCTATAGACCAAACCTGAACAGTGTTTCCCATGTGAAGGGGGACAGACAGCCTTTCCTAAGGATGCTTCCTTTTATTGAGTGCAGGGCACTCAAGTGTTTTGGGTTATGAAGAATTGCTTCATTGTGTCCATTAGCATTTCAAAAGCATTTAGCCTGGCTGAAGCTCTATAAAAGATTGCTGTGAACTGTATTGCTGTATGTATATAGGCACTACTGAATACAATAGGAAATAGGATATATTTACATTTTAATGAGAGTTTCCTGAGTTAAAGGAATGTGCTGACTACTTTGAAGTTGAGAGCAAGTTCTCTTTCTCCTTTTCCTCAACCTGAATGTTCTTATGTGCAGCATAACTGTAGTATCATGGTGTAGGCAAAGTCACCACTATTTTAACCATTCTTTCATTTTCAAGGGTGCAAATTCAGGTGTGGGCAGAAAACTCAATCTGAGTGCTGGGGCTTGCCTGGTGACTAATTTCACACCTTGTGAAACATGTCACAGGGAAAAATTGTGTTGGTCCCTTTCAGATCACAGCTGCATTTACCCCTGAGTGCAGAAGGGTAAGAGGGACAGGTACTATAATTTTATTAACTCCAAAATATGAAGTATTTAACATAGCAGGTTTTGCATAATTTGTGAAAGTGAGCAGGTAGCTAGCTAGAAACAGGCTTCAAGGTTGAACAACTTGAATGCAGATACTGTATTCCTCCCTTGTACAGCATAAATCCCTGCTGAACAGTAACTAAAAGGCCATGATCAGACAGGAATAAAGGCATGCCTTGTAGTAAGGATGAGCAGAAGAAGAGGGGACAAGCAAGGAAGAAGAGAGTTATTAAGAGTCAGACTGTCCAGTGTTTCAGCATAAAGCTGGAGGACATGCTCACTGAGCATGTCCCTATGTCAAGAGGAGGAGGGTACACTGGGTCTGTAAGAACGAAATGGAAGAAGAGGCTTTCTAAAATTAAGAAAGGTGTCTTGGTTGTATGCTCTCACCCTTGTGCTTTTCAACCCTCTAGACATCAACAATATGGCAACATTTCAGGAAACCCCTAAACTGCATCGTGATAATTTCACAATACAAACACTAGAGGCTCAACCACAGGCTGAGCTCTACCAGATCTATTGCTCACAAACTGTGAAGAGCTAGTGGAAAATGCAGTCATGGTTGGCAGCTTGGGCTGCAGAAGCCACAGGATGATTGAGCTCAGGATCTGAAGGAGGGCTGGGAAGGATAGCAGTAGGGTTTGGATTTTGTATTTCAGGAGAGCAAACTTCAGCTTATTTTTAGGAAATTGCTAGGCAGAGTGCCCTGGGAAGCAGCCATGAAGGGAAAAATGCCCAGGAAAGCTGGCTAATTTTTAAAGAAAACTACTTGAGAGCTCAAGAACAAACCATCCTGTTGGACAGGAAGATTGGGAATTCTGGCAGAAGGCTGGTTGGCTAAGTCAGGAGTTTCTCAATGAACTGAAACACACAGAAAAAAGGAGAGCAGAAGAAGTGGAAACAAAGAAAGACAATGAAATAATTGTGAAACAATATTGCTGAGCAATGCATTAGGACAATTTTTTAGAGACAAAGTCAGGATAGTCAAAACAGGAGGTGGGTCTGGAGCTAAAACTGGCCACAGTCAGAAAGGGCAATATGAGATGTTGCAGGCTAACATTAGCTGAAAAATGAAACTCATAGAAAAGGTAGGTCAGTAGATGAATGAGGAGAGGGTCTAGTAACAAACATGGAAAGCAGTAATAAATGCTTTTTGCTTTACAGACAAAACCTGTTCCCAGAGCCATGTGTGTACTAGCATATATTTGGAAAGAGGTGGTGAGTAGAGGGGCACAACACATTAGAGGAAGTATTCAGTTCGTGGGAAGAGGTGGATGCTGACAGAGATGGCTGATGTGATTGTGGTGCCTTTGTCCACAGAAAATAATAACAATCAGGTGAGGTAGCTAAGGACTGTGTCCTCTGGACATTTCCAAACCCAAGGACAAGAAGGCAATGAGGGCTAGTCAGCAGCTCCAAAGTGTTAATCCTCCTCTGCTAGCCAATTACCTTCTCTGACAAAATGACTGACTATGAAGGCAAGGGCAGATTGATATGTACAATATATCTGACTTTAGTAAAGAATTTGACATCACCTCCTACTGTAACCCAAATTTTGCCTAGCAGCTCAGGAAGTTTGGACTTGACTAGCATAGAAATTTGGGCTCAAAGGATAGAATTCAATGGCTTGAGGTCTGACTGCTAACTAGTGCAGCTCTTCAGAGGGTAACACTACAATCCATATTATTGTGTATTTCACCTACAGTCTTGATGATGCAAATTTTCGATGATGTTAAATTAGGGGACAGCTAGTGACACCTCAAATAGAAGAACTTCACAGCTCTTCACAGGTTCACAGTGACCTGAGAAAATGGGGCTCAGTAATGACAAGCACACCTGGGGCAGAACAACCCAATGCATCAGTACTAGCAGGGAACTGCCTGGAAGGGCAGCAGCCTCACTGATAAAGTCCTGGGACTACAGGAGTTATTTAGTGTGACAGTGGATGCCAGGCTAAACATGTAACAACTGTGTGCTCCCATCATGAATAAACAAATGGTTAAGGGTTTTCTCAGGGGTGCATGGCTAGCAGATCTAGGGAGGTTACTCCTAGACCACAGCTGGACTAACATGTCTGGCTCAGGGACACACCTCACGAGAGAGATGGTCTTGCAGAAAGCTACCAAGGTGGCAAGAGACACAGAACACACAAGCTGTGAAGCAAAATTTAGGGAGCTGGGCTTATTTAGTTTTGTAAGGAAGAGACAACAGGGAGATCGAACAGCCTACAACCACACAAAGCAAAGTTGTGAAGATGACGAAGTCAGATTTCTTTTTACAGTAGCCAGCACAAAGCAGACAAGAGTAAAGGACACATTTTGTGACTTGGGAGGTTCAAATAAGACATTAGGAAAACATTATTTACCAAGATGGTAATGCAGCACTGGAAGAAGTTATGAAAGGTGCTGTAGAGTCTCCAACTTTAGAGGTTTTCAAGACTTCTCTAGATGAAGCCATGGCAGGCCTAATACTGTATTAATGATTGCCCTGATTTGAGTGGAAAACAGAACTGTATAACTCCTCAAAACAGCTCTTGTAATATCTTGTGATGTGTGTCTATTTTTATAATCTGGCATTTCCAGGAGTTTATTTTGATACTGGGTTGTGTATCAGGGAAGGATATGCAATTCAGATTGTCAGGGAAAACTTCTTGGTAAGGAAGTAAATTCAGCTTATGGCCTTTTTCCCTCCCTTTATCTCAAAGCAGATATTTTTTAGAGTTGTTTGTTTGGAGAGAGAAGAGGGAATATTATATTCAAGCACTTTATTTTGAAAGGTCTCAGTAATCAATAAAATTGAATTGCACGTAAATCCAGAAACTGATAATTAAGCAGTCAAATGGAAAGCAACCTGTAGACAATCTGCTGACATGTAATTTTTGTTTACAGTATCAACTTTAGTATACCATGGTAAAACACAGTCTGGTTCAGCCTTTGTACCATAACAGTGCAGGAGCTTGCAGTGTATTCTTCCCATGATTCCTTACAGGCCAACGACCTTGTAGTGAACTCAACATTCCTGCTGTTGACTGAGGTAAATCTTGTTCTATCTTCAGCAGCAGGCTGGAAGTGGAAGTAGCAGGCTGTCATTCATCACATGGTATTGGGAATGAGCTGTACCAGCTTCAAGTGCCTTTGCACTGTGTGCTGAAAGCAGCTTTGCAAGTGTCAATGGTTACAGGGAACAGGAGAAGTCAGCCTTCCTTCAAGCTTCCAATTTCTTTGTCTGGTTGGGGCATCTTGTGGCTTTTTGACTAAGTTTCTTCATGGCTGTAAAATAAATTGCTGGGCAGAGGCTTGTTCGTCTGTGAGAAGGGCCTACTCTGTAACTGGTAATTTTTGCAAATAATTTCAGAATTTCAAGATTTCCAATATGCCATAGCAAAGGCTATCAAGTATTTGCTTCTATAGACAGAAGAAAGCAGCTGAGAAAGCAACATGGGAAGGCTCCTATTTTGTCCTCTACTATTGAATCTCATCTGTGCTCAGATGCCTAATTCTCTAGTCCAGGATATATTTTTTCTTAAAAATAGGCTTTTATAAAATAATATGCAAAGAAAGAAGGCAAGAGGATTTGCTTTGTTATGCGACCAACTTCAACACACAAAATAAACAGACATTGAGTAGAAGTGGCAGAACAAGAAAGCTTGTAGACTGAACAAGATTGGAGCTTCAGAATATGCACATGCCTATGCATTCATTACACATCACTGCAAATTCACCATGAAATCCTCAAAAGTAAGCCTGTTACATCTGTTCTGGAAAAACAATATTCTCTCAGAATATGACTGACCCAAAATGCCATGGTCAGCTTTTCTTTCTATGTGCAACAGTAAGGATTTTTATTTTTAGTATTGGCAGCTTCCGTGCCAAAAAATGTGTGTAGGTTTGCTTCTTCCTGAACTGATCTGATAACCCCTCCAATACCCTTCTTCTCTTCTGCAAGGAGGAAGTAATCTCCTCTAGGTGCAGTTCTGGCAGCAGTATTTCCTCCCTGGTGCATAATTTCAGTCATCTGGCTGTGTTGGGACAAGAAGCAGGAGGTGACTGAGCCAACACCACAGCCATTAGCTACAAATACAACAGAGGGATACAGCCCCACGAAGACCAGCCTTGCTGCCTCTTAGGTTCTGTTACTCCCACTGAAGGGGTATCACCCATGCTTGTGCTGTTTATGATGCTCACACCATACAGCAGCCTAGTGAGCACCACGGCCTTACTGCTCTACTTGCCTTGGTTAGCACCTACAGCACACAGGTGTGTATGACTGGGAAAAGTGGCCCCACACTGCAACAGAACAGACTGTGCAGGTGGAAGGATGGGAAGCAAGATGACTGTAACTTGATTTTCAGTCAGTTTTGACTAATTTTTGCCTACATTATTGATTCCTGTAGACCCCTTACATTCCCTGTGCATTGGTGAAAAATGGCTTAAAACCCCTACCTCAGCCAAGGAGCCAAAGTTTGGTTTGTAAGGATAGGAAGGGGAGAGAGTGGAGAGGGAGAATACAAAGAAGAGCTAGAATATCTCTTAAATGCTAATAATTCATTGTTCACTGGCCACTGTTTTGTGCTCTTCTTTCCCAGTTCACTTTCTCAGTTCAAACAAATAGTTGCCTGAAAGTCCTCCTGCTAATGCAGTGGCTACCACATTTGGAGCAAAAACCTTTTAATAATTTGAGTAGTAACCTTTGCTTGTTAACAGCTCAGTCCCAAGATTATGGAGCTCATGGAATCCAAGACACATTTACTAAACTGGCACTTAACTCCAGATGTGGGATTAGTCTTTTTATCCTGACTGGTGAATTAAAACACATAAGTTTGCTTAAGATCAAAGAGCAGATGAGGTCAATATAAGTTGGAATTTGTGAACTTGACTGACCAGAAGTAAAATCATACTCCTCTTCACAAAAATCCCATGTTGAGGAAGTCTAGACTTCCATGGACTGCTGGCCACAGCTCTTCTGAAAGGTGCTTGGGAATTTTACCATCTGGGAAATGATGGTGTTCCAGGAAGAACACTTGGAAAAGACTTGCGGAAAATTAAAACTTTCCATTCCAACAGGTGGCTTGTCCTCTGAGTTTTGTGTCAGACCTACCAGCAGTGAGACCTCCTCTAGTGATTTTGATGAGAAAAGATTATGCCCTCCTTGTCCCATTGGAAAGTTATCAGCTTTTTAACTCACTAAAGAGAAGCTGGAGGTGCTGTTTGCACGGTGTGAGTAGTTGTTACAGAAATAAACTGATCTTCAGTGAAAGACAGAATGGCAGTGTGGTGGCAATAGCAGCCATGCCTGTCACCAAGGCTGCTACCAATCCCTGAACAAATAGGTGCTGCTGGGCAAGCAAAAGCAGCATCTGCTTCTACTACATGAACTTGTCCAGTTACACTGGTCAGTGAACTCTGGCTGATAAAGCAGGCAGTGTCTGATACTTCTGTCCTGGGGTACAGTCAGTTATCAGCCTCTGCATCTCCACAGATCCCACTGGCCTTCATCTTTTTCCTTCAGAAGTTTATCAGTAAAGCTTGAACCATTTT
>JAOTQP010001286.1:75943859-75975039 GCA_026413545.1 Cichladusa arquata | reverse complement strand
ATGCGGGAAGCCCCCGCCGCACTGCCCGCGCCTTTGTCTGTGCCCGACGCATGCGCGGAGGCGGCGGCGCGGATGGGCCGCGGCGGAACAAAGGCTCCGCGCTGCGCCGCGACCCGCGGGCGCTTCCCCCGCCCGCCCCCGCCAGCCCGGCGTGGCTCAGCGGGGTGACCCAGGGTACCCCGACACCCTTCCTTCCCCGCGCCTGGCTTGGCTTTGACCATGGCGGAGACGACCTGTGCCCCCCCGCCCGTGTCCCCCCCTCACCTCAGCGACACAAAATTTGGCATTTGGGAAGGGGAAAAGGCGGCCGTGCTGCCCGCCCCCGGCAGCAGGCGAGCGCCCGCGGGTGTCCCCAGAGGTCCCCGCCCGGGCTCCCACCCCCGCTCTCGGCGGCCCTGGGGGGCAGGAGCCGGGGGGCAGAGGGTCGCTCTGCGGCAGTGAGGGGTCGTTCGAGGGTCGCTGTGAGCGCAGAGGGCGCCGCGCTGGTGCCGCAGTGGGAGCCCCGCGCCGCAGGGACGCGCTCCCGCCGGCTCCGAACGGGACACGCCAGCTCTGCGCCCGGGAGGGCGGGCTCCTGGAGCATCTCCCTCTGCCGAGGGAAGCGATCTATCGGCAGGAAGATTGTGTGCGTGCGTGGTAGCGCGACATCTTGAGATCTCTTTTGTTCGAATTGTTGCGTCTCTATGCTGGCATTGGTGCCTGTTCCTTCTTCACCACTCTTCTTTCCCAACTCTTGTCCAAAATTCGGATGCATATCTCTCTTTAGAGGGACCATGCTTAAACCTGTTTGAAATGCATATTTCTGTAAGCTAATGACAGTTTCCGAACAGAAGACAACTCGTGTGTTAGTCAGGCTGGAGTTAAAGCTGACAAAGGAATATTGCCAGTGGGCTGCTAAACAGAGGATGGCAGTGGATTTTATTGCTTCCCCCTCGAGGGTGGTGAACATTCACTAGAAAATATACACCCCAAGGTCCCTTGCATAGCAATTACTTGATATTTCCAGTGTTTCCAATTAAGGTCTCTTCTGAAGAAGCCACCAGAGCCCTAAAATATGTCTAAATGTCCCCTCTCTGCTTGCCAGATGCTTGCCACGCACCACCTAAACTGGTGGCCAGGCTTCAAACACTGAGGGTTTTTTCCCTGGGTAGACGTTCCCCATTAAGTCAGGGAGAGTCTGGAGTGGGAGTGCCATACTGAAGGAAGATGCAGAATCTGCTGCTACTGTTCTCTCCAGGGGAGATACCTTGTCCCACAAAATCCTTTTGTATTCAGGGTGTTTCTGAGAATTCTGGGCAACCTTTAGGGGAAAAAAGAAGAAGCAAGGACATGGCCAAAGGTTTTTGCACTTACTGTCTACTCATTGTCTCACAGAACTTCATGTGAGGGAAAGGCTTTGTTTTGTGATCTCCCTTGCTAGTGGATTGTATGCAGTGGGTATTTTTTTTGTCTGTCTGTTTCAGTTTAGCCAGGGAGCACCAACTCTGATCTGTGGACAGAATAAACACAAAACATTGGGAAATTCGTGGTGGCTCTGTCTGTTCTTGTATGCTTCATGTATGAAATAGATGATTGTGTAATACAGGGAAATTGTATGTAGCTGCCAAAATACAATCAGGCAGCAGGTTTTTTTTCTGTTGATTTGAACCTCTGAGTATATAATATCTAGTAAAAATGAACATTAAAAGGGTAAAAATGGTAAAATCACTGTTCAAGTTATTGCCTGAAGCAATGATCAGGTGAAATTTTTTTCTTTCCTCTCCACCCTCTTCCATACATCTTTGCAATTGAAATACAACACCCTCTGAAGCAACATGGTGATACAAGGTTGATTTATTTCAGAAAGTGGAATACCTTTGGCGCACATGCTTACCCTGAGTACAGGGTATGCAACCTCCATAATTTCTGAACCATGTCTAGAGCTGTCTCCAGTCCTTGAGTATTTGTGTTTTGATCTTTCAAAATCAAGACTGTGGAATAAATTGTATTTTCCAAGTGAAGCTTCTTCTGTTTGTGCTGTGTTCCACTGGTAGCTTTGCCCCATGCAGTGAACCATGAAGTCCTGCAGCAGAACCTCCTGTGTACACGATGGCTTCTGTCTGAACAATGGTAAATTCTTGCCTCATGCCAGCACCCACCCGTGGCCCAATGGCACACACTGAGCAGGGTACAAGAAAAAAAAAGCTGGTTGCAGGGTAGAAACAGGCCTTCCCATGAAGTCTTGGGAGAGTTCGGTGTGGTTACATTTTCAGACACCCAGCTACCATTGAGCTAGTAATTATTTGGAAATCTGCCATGGAAAGCTGATCTTGCTCTAATTTTGAAAACAAGAATTTTGGAAGTTTTTTTTTTTTTTTTTTTTTTTGGTACAAAGATATTCTTCAGTTTTTTGTACACATTTGTGAACAAATCCCAGGTCTTGATTTAGGTGGGTAACTGTAGTGTCCATGGGAGCAATGTAAATTTAATGGGCAAAATCTAGTTCTTCAAGCAAGAAAACTGGATGATCTTCAAATACATAATGAAGAGTATAACAATCAACCAGTATTCAAGGCCTTACCTTCATTCATACTAGGATAGTAAAGGCAGGCCATTTTGAGGTATGCTACAGAAGTATGGAGACTGATTTATAATTAAAGAAAGATACTTAGGGATAACTTTGGTTGCTGCTTCTGTGTCAACCAGGAATGAAAAGAATGAGGTATCAACTAGAGAAATCAAAGAAATTCCTGAAAGCATTATAGACTTGATAATAGAAACCATATGCAGCATAATGGGGGTTTCATGCATTAGTAGGAAATGCTTTCAAGATTAAAAAAATATGCAGAGGGAAGAAGGGGGGAAACCTCATGCAGAATGGAAAGGACCTTAAAATCTTCCTTACAATATCTTATATCTCACAGTTCTCTTCCCTGAAAGTCATGCCACCTAAGCTTCTTACTTCAAGATGGAGAAATGTGATTAATATAAAAATGTATGTATTGGTTATTTAGTATGAAAATTCATAAATTTAAAATAGAAATAGATTGATAGCAATGTGATTCCTCAAACATGTAAGATTCCTGACTTGCCAGAATCTGAAAATAATTCCTTTGACTTTCTTCTGCACACCAATAAATGTAAAGAGATACTGATTTGTAACACATGTGGAATGGTCAGGTTTTGCCTGGGAGCAAGATGTGTAGTAATTCTCTCTTAAGTACGGTTAATGGAATTTAACTCTGAGGAAACAGTTTTATTAATAAAAACCTTCTGTCTTGGGATATAAATCACAGACTGGTCTCTTTTGATGTGTTTGGTATTGTCTTCTGCAGAATAGGAATGAAGTAATCTGTATAGTTGCCTGACTTGCTGGGTATATACTGCCAAGTACCCCACCAGTGCAACAGCGTTGGGAAAGCCACATGCTTTTTAGTCACATGTTGCATAGTTTAGATTTTAGCCTGGTAAGTGGTGCCACATATGATTATGATCTGCTGATCCAGGGAAATTTTTTTACCTTTAGGAATGTCTTTTCAAAAGATTTTGTGTACACTGCCTTAGCTGTTGCTCAGAGCAGCATGACCTGATACTTCACGTAAATCATAGTACTGATGGCAGAATCTTCATTTTGATTAGAGACTTACTGTCCTTACAAAGGATACAACACTGAATGTATAATAAGGATGAGCATGAGCTACCAACCTTGATGAATGATGTCATGATGGTGATTGTAAAACTACTGATGCCTTGGCATGAAGAGGATATGAGTGCACTGTTGAAGCATAACCTTTTCCTTCAGGCAAAAGCCTAGTAGCTATAATAACAAAGTTTCCCAAGGATTTATTTTAATGACAGAAATCTAGGCCATCATGACTTTGCATGACAAATGGAAGCTAGTTCTGTACAAGTAGTGAGATCAGGGGGCTGCTGGCTATCTGCTGTTTCGATAGTCTTTAAATACTCAATGGGATGCAGAACATATTCCCTGCAGAAGGACAGAGCTGGTTATAGTTTTTGACCTTATTTTCTGCTATTATGGTATTTCTTGTGTGGTTGGTTGATGATGGAGTGGCTCATAGTCAAAATTACATCTTGATGTAATTAACTATTTTGGGATGAAGTAGATGGTCACATAGTGGGATGCTGTAGATGTGCATCTACTAGACAAATTTAAGATGATTGCTGAACTATGGAGAAGAAATGAAGCAAAGTTAGACAAAACAAAGAATGGGTCAACAATGATAGAACTGATGCAAGTTTCTCTCATCTTCCTACCTTAGAAAAAAAACCATGCACAAATCAGGATGTAGAAAACAGTGAAAACTCAATTACAAACACAGTCAACATGGAAGAGTTATACCATGAGAAATGCTTTGGTATGTGCTTGTCTGAGATAGACTGGAGCCAGTGAATTGCTACATCAGCTTCCTGTAATCATCCTTCTTCAAGGCAGTGAAGCGCGTCATTAGTGGAGAACGAAAACAAAAACAAAAACAGGGTAGAGGTGGTATAAAATTAAGACTCTGGAAAAGGACAGGGTGAAACGTGTCACCACTGGATGAGGTGTTCAGGTTGTTTCTACGTTTCCCTTTCTACACAGTTTCCAGTAACATAAAGTTGCTTTATTTTGGCCAGTGCTGGTAAGTGCATGATTGACTTTTGCTGCTAATTGTGCAGGTCTGGTGGGAGGAGGCAAATTCAGTGAGATCTGAGGTGGTGAAAGCAGTCACTAGAAAAACTGAAGCAAATGGGGAAGATGTGCTAGCTGCTCTGGCCAACTTTTCCTAACTAGATGTGCTGAGAGAGTGGGGCTCATTTTCCTCCAGCACCATCACTCAGCCCTGCATGTAAACCCTGCACCAATGAATATACAGTCCACACTGGGAATAGCTGGTGTCAGTGAAGAGAGGGTGAAAGATCTGTGTTGGCTGTTGCTTTTCTTTTCAGATCTACAGGCCTTGCAAAGCAAGGGAGACAGAAATTCTCCAGAGGATAAAATTCAAAATCAGGCCAAAATTTTCAGGCTCTTCTGTTTCACACTTTGCTGGAGATGTAGGAGAGTACTGTTGGTTTGTAACTTTATTTCACTTGGAGCTTTCACTAGGAGCATGTGAGGCTTCTATAGGGTACCTGAGTGCTCAGGATAGCCCCTGAGCCTGTAATTCAAATGCTTAAATTAGCAGAATGACTCAAATGTGGAAACCATTTCATTGTTTGCAGTTCACACATGCTCTGTGTAACTCTAGCAATCGCAGCTAAGAGCTTTCTGATAGCTCTAGAATGCTGCATGTAGGATGTGAGAGTTCAAGGAGAGTGACAAGTTGAAGATATCTTTTTTTCTGAAGGATCTGGTATTACTCACAGGAGAGAATTTTAGTAAGAGGAATTTATCCATTCTCTGCTTCAGTATGCTGTTCCCTTTTCTCATTTCCTACCCTTAGAGATCTTCATCTGGAAAAAGACTATCCTCCAGTGAAGAGGTACCAGCAGAAACCTTTTAAGCTGCTTGCAGCCATCTGATGTTCTAACAGTACTGTGCATCTTAATGATTTATTCAGTGCTAGTTTGCCTAGTGATATCTAGAGGAACATTCAGCTTTCTGCATAGTGGCCCATCCTTTCCCTCCAGTTGCCTTGAATGGATGACACTACCTTAATGAATAATACTTTTAGAGCCAAGCTAAGTAAGAGCTGCCATGGACACTGAAATATGATAGTTCACTGGAGTGCACTCTTTTCCTGTTCATGTAATAGTGAGTAGAAGCCTCAACAGAGCTCAAGAAAACTAATGTTACAGTATTTCTTTATAAGCACCAGAATGATTATTAGGTCACTGAAAGTTCAGCTGTCATCCTCTTCTGTGGATGGGTCGGTGACTGACAGATTCATGAAGAAATTATTGGTGCTGCTAGCAATAGGAATGTGGCACTCCTTATGGTGTCTCGTTTCCTGACTGAACAGCACACTGTATTGACAATCCACTGGGCCACAATGTATTGAAAGTGGCCTACAGTGCTGAGGTACCTTCTGTGACCAAGGGCTCAAACTGGACTGCAAATCACCTGCAGGTGTTTTTGCAAACATCTCTTGGAACGTCACTGCTACCGAGACGTTATGCAGAAGAGCAAACATATCAGTTAACAGATGACAAACGCTTGAAGCAGGATAAATATTGTGTCTTTAAATACTTGCCATGTGTGCTGAGTTGGAGTTGGTGTATGGAGTATGGTGTTGAGGGAAATGAGCTGGCGTTGCATGCTCTCCCACAGCCATTGACCCTGTGAGGAACATCCGAGTGCCTCACCATTTGAAACACAGAGGTGATAGAGAATGAAGGAAATTCTGCACTGACAGATTTATAGTTCTGAAAAAAAATGTCTGTCCAGGAGTTTTCTGTGGAACAATGACAGTAAATTTACAGACTGAGAATAGAAATATTTATCTTAGCAGCCTTTATTTCCTTTCTACTTAAAAAACAAATTATTTGGCACATTTTCTCCTGCCTGAAGAAGCTATTTTAAATGCTACTTGTTAGAAACTGTATCCTAACCTGTTAGGATATACCCTGTTTTCTCTGTCCATATTTGTAAGTGTATCCCATTAAAAAAGTTTTGTCGTCTTCAAACTAATTTTTCATCTAGCTTTAACTCTATTCCCTTCCTTGCCATGTTATTGTAGCTCACTTATCTGTATTTAAATTAAATTAGCATGATGGCTATGTGGCCATTTCCCTTCCTTATCCTTTCCAGAAGTCCATATTTTCACATGAACTATATTTTCACATATTTTCAGCCATGAACTAATTCAGCCTGTTTCAGGGAACACCTTGATAATCACAGAGTAACATGCAGTGTGTGCACTAGCAGACATGCAGAACACGGGAAGATCTGTGTCATCAGCTTAATTGTGTGCTGGCATTCATATGTAATGAGTGGTGTCCAGAACCACTTCTTGTAAAACTTTAATTTTGAACTCTATAATTCATGCTACTAGACCCCAATGGTTTGCATGAATATGGCTCCCAAATCTACATGTTCACTAAAGCGAGATCATATCAACATGAGAACTTGGTCTTAAACAAAGTTTCATGCAAATCCTGTAACAATATGGAGAACTTGGAGCTCTGCCAGCTGAAAGCATTCAACAGTTTTAAACTTCTTACCAGAAGAAATATTAATGTGATTTCCTCTGCTGACTGAAAGAGGAGAGATTTTTTCCTTTTTGCACATTGTTTTAGTTTTTAAAAAAAATGACTAAATGAAAAAAAAAATCCACCAGCAAACACAACCCTTTTGTGATAGCTTGAATTTTGTCAGTCTCATTTTCAAGAAGAACTAGATTTGTTTGATTCCTGTAGAAAATTAAAATGCTGAAACTCATAATTAGACTGCATTAGTGAGTTGAAAAACCTTCCAGAACACAATTTTAAGGGAAACATTTGCTATTATAAAAGACAAAGCTTGTCTGTCAAGCTGTGGCTGTGCTGGGTTGGATATTGCATAAAGGCCAGTAGCTGTCACAGTCATACTCCCTGGGCTTCTTTTATAGAGAACCATTATTTGGATCCACTTCTAATTGCTCTGGATTGTAATTGTGTTTAAATAAAGCAGAACATCTATGAATGATGGAGATGACAATGTGATTGCTGTGGACATTGTGTATGATGCCACCAAGGTGAGGACTGAGCTCAGGCCGTGGTCCATGATGACAGATATCTATGTCTTTTATTCTGAAGGAGAAGTTTGTAGCTGCAGGATGAAGACATGAAATAGCATTTTGTGTCTCTGGAGGGTCCCCAAGTAGGGGGCCAGGGAGTTGAAAAAAACTCCTCAAAACTCCCAAAAAACCTCCTCAAAGGACATTATTTTCATTAGAATTACAGCAAGTCATCTCAGTAATTGACTCTGTACACAAAGTTACAGTATTGATAGAGCCAAAATAATAGATAAATATAAGATTTATTCACAGCCTGATCTCCGCCCACAAGCCCTTTCAAGTTTTGAATACTAATGCTTGTTTCAAGCTCATTTTAGTTTTGTGCATTGAATAAAAAACCAGAGTCCTCCCTAGTCCCGTACTTCCTTTTCAACACCCTTGGAATTTGACTGTGAGTCTACTACCTGGTCCTCAGCATTTTAAGTTTTTTTTTTTCCTAAGCTTCTAGTTCCTGACTTGAATCTCTTGCCTGTCTCACCCTGCTGTCTTTGGAAACCTCACCGCAGAGCAGTCTTAGGGATTCCACCTGGGAAGGAGCTCCTCTGGTCTTCTTAAAGCAAACAAATAAAATCAGACTGTCCAAGGGAGCCTTCAGGGCTGTCCTGCAAAGACAGTGGCTTTGGTGAGACTGCATCAGGGCAGTGTGGTCATTGGCTGCTGCACTAGTGATGTTCATTGACTTCCTGCTCTGGAAAGACCAAAGAGGCGACTTAATTACTTCAAATGCCCTGTTTTATCTTAATTAATGTAGCCATATGATCCAGGTCCCCTGATCAAATGAGCTAGGGAGATAGTTAAATATAACTTCATGTATCTAGGCACATCTAGCTATTTGTGATTAAATCTGCCCATGGTTCCTAAGAGACTGTACTTCAAAGTTACAGTCACAGCCAGGAATACCTTCATATGAAATAAAAAATACAGAGTTCGTGTTAACTAACACAGTGGAATATTTTGTAATCTTAGCAATACACCTCATGGCTTGCAATCACAATAAAGCCTTTCATGGAAACAAGGAGTCATCTTTCTGTGTTCTGTCACTTAGGACTGGCAAGTAACTGAGTTGTACACAAGAAATGGGATCTCTACTGTTCATATAGACAACTTTGGACTGCATGAAGAAAATAGTTGCTCTTTGCTCTGTAATGGATGACAGATGATCAGTAAGCTGAGTTAAAATTCTTTAAATAATTTTTAATGAATAAATCATAGTAAAAATTCATTGTCTGTGGAATAATTTCTGATAAAGACAGTATGTGGTAGTTGGGAATATGTGGTCAGAATTACCATAAAGAGGATTTTGTTGATGAGAAAGGGAAAACAGATAACAGAGGTCCATTCCTTAGTAGTGTTAAGTGTTTAGAACCACAATAGAATAAATTGCCTTTTAACTATCCTAAAATGGACATCGAAGAATTCCCTTTTTAATATTGTGCTTTGAACATTTAAAGATATTACTTGCATGGGTCATATACCACATAAAAGAGAGCTACTGTTCAAGTGGAAGCACATGTAAGCAATAAGAGTGATCAAACAGGACCTACAAAAGGGAGAAATGAACACATTGGTTTTGTGCAGTGTAAAGAAGCGAATGATTTTTCAAGACTAGGTAAGAAATAACCATTGAGAGATGACTTAAATGTGACTCATTCTGCCTTGGAGCAAGGAGAGGGAATATCTTGACTTCTCTTGAGGTATCTTTCAGTCTTGTGGTTTGTGTGATCAGGAACATGAGGAGCCTTTGCAGTGAGCTGGTTTTTGAGTGCAGAGAAATTAGTTCAGTTGAAACAAAATCCTTCCCAAGTGTGCTGATTTTTGGGCAGTGTGTCTGAGCTCTGTTAATATTGAGATCCAAAGATGAACCCTCTGCTAAGATGCTTTATGGACATGGTATATGCTAGAAATAAATACACAAATTAGGCTTTTCTAGAGCTGGCAAGAGGCTATTTAGTTTATTCTTGCTGAACAGCATATGTTGTTAAATGGAGATTTCTCATAGTACTTTTGACAGAATTCTTTAAATGGGCTGTAAATTTGAGCCTATCCTTCAAAATGAGGCTGATGTGCAAGAAGGGGAGTAAAGCTTACAAAAATGATTGAGGCTTTACATTTCCTAAGTTTTATTTCAAGACAGTGAAATATGTGTGTGTATGTTTGAAAACTTTACTCTTAAAGCCCTGAATGAAATTTTGTGACTCCATCTGAGGACAGTTGCATACTTTTGATTGATATGACATTAGGATGTGCCTTGTTACTTTATTGATGGGCTGCAGAAACGTTTGCTGGGTTGTTCCACAGATGAGTGGAGAAGGCTATCCACATGTTTTTCCACACAGGTTGACTGAAACTTAATGGTATGATAACAATAGCTTGGGAAGTGATATAATTTCTGAAGAAATCCTTGGTGTATTCATAAGTGCTTTTAAATAAACATAATATTTAGCTGAACGAATACCTTTGTGCAATTTATCTTTTGTGTGCAGGTGGGCAGCTGCCATTGAAGTTCCTGGTTCAATACCAGGGGCTATCCATGCTTTGGACTCTGTGTTTGAAATCAATCAATCAATCAATCAATCAATCAGTCTTTTCCTACCTGAGGGTAACCTAAGAGGCATTTAGTTTCCATATGTGCTCTTAAGAAGCACTTGCAGATTTTGCCTAGGTTTTTCTGTTTAATATGCCAGATTCTTGCCCATGTCATGGTGTTATTAGAGATGAGGGAATGCTCACCTCCATTTAGCTGCTAATTGTTAGATTATTCAGCAATGTACGGATGTCAAGTCGCACACAGCAGTGTGTTGGCACTTTATAAAGTGAACCTTTCCAAGAGGGAGGCATGTTTAGGAGCATAACTAGAGTGGTGGGCTTGATTCTGGTTTTATTCATGTTGATCAGTGAGTATCTGATTTGAATCTAATTGAGTTGCACTAATAAAGTCAGAGCTGTCAGCCACTAGAATTTCACTGTAGTTTGGATGGTTGAGTGGGCAGCACTGATTGGGATTGATGTTCAGATATATATAAATATAAAACACTTGCTTGTCTTTGCAATTGTAATGCAAAAGCATTTACCAGAACACTAAATCCCAATGGTCTGTAATCTGCCTGTCTTTCTCCTTGCTTCCTTTAAGAAACCAGTGTTAGGTTAATTTGAATAATGTCCATGTTGAAGGCGAGTTTTCTACTGCCTGAAGAGGAAGAAGCATTATCTTTTTAATCTGTGCAAGGTAAGTGTGTGCAGCAGTGCAGTTTTCATGTTGAGAAGATAGGTCAGAAAACAATATGCCTTAGGTTAGAATTATTAAATCCCTGGCATTAGGTCTTATTAATATTAATAAGCTCATATAAACTGACACAAAATACTGCAAAATGGAATTTTTTTTTCCAGTTCATGGGCCTGTACGTGAGAAAGAGCACACCTACTAATTATGGCAGTGAGGAAAAGGAGTGTGCCCTAGATAAACCAGGTTCTGCAAGTGTGCACTACTATGCAGTAGCATGTACTAGAGTAGGTAGGGAGTGTGTAGTAGTGTGGACAGAGGCAGTGCCCTCTTCTCTGCAGATCTCTGCGTGGGAGCTATTGACTGAGGGTTGTGGGTTAGAGTGGTTGTGGGGATTTCACTGCTTGTCCTGGGTTTGAGTCAGCATCCTGCATCAGAGCTGCCTTCAGCTGTGTTTTGATGGTTAATCTGGTTTTGTTAAAACCTCATAAGTTATCCAGCCAAGCCTGTTTCATCAGCTGCCTTATGGAGAACTGCAGGGCAAGCAACAGGTAAGCAAGATGAGGGACTAAAAATGACATGTTGGAACTTCATTTATGGATTGATAAATCCTAGAAAACAGTTTTTGTCTTTAAGTATTATGTGCATGCTGATGCTTAAACTTAGAGTTGGTCTGATTTGTCATAGAGAAATATCTCACAGGTATCAGTCAGATATGATTGACACAATCAGTCACTTTTAAAGAAACCTTTTCTACTGAACAGATGGGCCAAGAAAAATGAACATGAATTTTCAAATCAACACTCAAGTTTGTATTTCAGGACTAGAGCACATTTTTGAGACTTCTATCTGCAGCATCATCTGCTACGAGGACAAGCTGAGAAAGTTGGGGTTGTTCAGGCTGCAGAAGGGAAGGCTGCAGGGAGACCTTAGAGCAGCCTTCCTGTATCTGAAGTGGCCTATAAGAAAGCAGGAGAGGGGCTTATTAAAACGACATGTAGGGATAGGGCAAGGGGGAATGGATTTAAACTAAAAGGATAGATTTAGATTAGATATTAGGAAGTAATTCTTGGCTGTGAGGGAGGTGAGGCACTGAAACAGGTTGCCCAGAGAAGCTGTGGATGCCCCAGCCCTTGGTCTTGTAGAAGGTGTCCTTGCCCATAGCATGGGGTTTGGAATTAGATCATCTTTTAAGGTCTCTTCCGACTCAAACCATTCTGTGATAGTAAAAACATTTCCATTTTCTACTGTAAGATAATTAGCCACTTAATAAAGAGCACAGTTCATGAGAGTTCTAGGTTTATGACCTAACCCATGCAATATGACACAAAGCCTATGGACTAATTAGTGTTAATTAAATAAAGGCACACATAACATGGATAGTCAGGATGCAAACCCTTGCTCTTGCTGACTTCAGCTGGGGTATTAGTTTTGTCTCCTATAAAACATATTCAGCAGACTCTTATCTTGTTTTGGCTGAGTCGGGCTCAGCCTCTACTGATAGAGCTGTCTACTCTGTCTATACCAAGTACCAACTGGCAAGAGAATGGTCTGAGCCCTCACCAAGGCGTTGAAAGCTCAGGTTCAAATCTAAAATCAGCAGGGGAGAATTGAAACATGCTCTTTTACGGAAGAAGTGACCCTCTTTAAGCAAAGGGGAGCTAAATTTTTGCCTGTTCCACTGTGAAAGCATATATAAAAATGCCATAAATACCAATCTTTTGGGGGACTGAAACAGGCTTTTACCATGTAGTTCTAGTATAAAGAAAATGTCTTCATTTGAAGTCATAATTAAATATGTACTCCTTATGCTGTTTTGCAGTATTTTATTTGTAGGAGTTACTGGGAAGATGTTCAAGTCCCCAGCTGCCAATTACATGCCTGGCATGAATCTTACCCACAGAGTTGGTCCCATTAAAGACATTTTTGTCTTTACATTAAAGACAGAAAACATAGTGTGAAAAATTAAAATTTACATTATAATGTCTGTGATTTTTTCCTTACTTGAGAACTAATCCCATCTATGGTTTTAGATACTTCCACCCCAAGGGTGCAGGTATGACAGCTGACCTGAACCAGCAGCTCCATGGGGTGGGCTGGCTTCATGCTCTCCCCTGTTTATTTTGTTTTTCTTCTGGCTGGGCTCCTTTCTTCACAGCTCAGTGAACTGAATCACCTCACACAAGGCTCAACTAAGAGCCAGACCAGCTGCAAGGGAAGAGGAGCTGGCAGTGACTATCCCACTTGACAGCAAACTATTTCATTTGGCTTAGCTGTATCACCTAAATACACCTTCTTTCCAAGACTGTAAAGATTTTTAATCCCACATTTGTAAGATGATTCATCTTATGACTAGAACATGGAAACCTCAAATTATGAAATTTAAAAAATAATTGTGCTTTAAACCCAATTGTGAAGTCTTCCAATAAAAAGCACTTGCTTTAAAATTTAGTATGTGAATCACTTCAGTCACAAAGGGCTAAATATGCCCAAAGACCACTGTATGTCTTGCAAGGGAGCTCCAGTGTGGGAAATCAGAACTGAGTGAACTCAGACCTTTAATGACTGTCTGCATCTCTTACTTCCATTATTTTGTGTAAGTGAAGATTGACTCAAATCTTAAGCTTGCCTTTTTTTTTGTTTTTCTTTTTTTTTCCCCTTTTAAAGTAGTTTCCTGTTAAAGCGAGCAATAACCCTTATGGTTTATCATGCAGTCCTTTTGGTTACATCTGAGTGAAGATTGATGTGTAAAACTCAGGTGTGAGTGAACTGCTATGGTGAGGAAAGGGATGCCTCTGACCATTCGACACTGGTGTCTTGGCCAGGAGCCAGACTGTTCAAGGGATATTGTGATCCTGGCATTGCAATAGAGCTGAAGAAGGCTCACTAAACTCTCTTTTTATGTTGCCTTTTGATTTGAATAATTAAAATAGTGAGTAGGTTGTTATTATCAAACTGTTATGTTTAACTGGAAATTTGGGTTCATACTTTCAAGTTTCTTAGTGTTTGCTTAATGCTGGTTGGAGGAAGTTTGGGGGGATTTCCATCAGTTTTAATCAAGGGGCCTATATTTTAATTACTAATACATATTTATGATCACTTCAAAGGAGTTGTGGGGTTTTTGTTTCAGTTTTTTGTTTAATGTAAGAGTCACTTCTAGTTTGCTTCAAAAGATAAAGGGTATTTTAGCTTGATGGTTTCATCTGTAATTCTTGATTCCCACTACAAAACAGGTCGTTCAGGCTACAGGCTGTACTCCTCAATAGAATTAGTTCAGTAAAGCAGCAATGAAAACATGTTGCACATAACAAATTGCTACACCAGTGGTGGTTTAAGAAATCATTTTTACCGTAAACAGGAACTTAGCACTTTTTCTGCAATGTCTTAGCCTGTGGAAAGCTGCTCAGCATGATTTATGATTTCTCACTTAGTGTATTTATGAAACAGCTGTAAATCTGCACTTCATTTTGTACAGGGGTTTTGTATTTATGTCTACTGTGTCAGCCATTTGGCTGCAGGAGAACAGTACCACTTGCTCAAGGGAGGGGAATTTAACACTGCTAGCCAAAAATGAGACAGTTTGTCAGGACAGCAAGGTAAGTGTGCTATTCTTGTGTAAAGCTGTGTTTTATGAGGTGAGCCCAGCAATCATATTGTCTTTTCATGCAGTAACTCACTGGACACTTCCTGCCTACCGAAACTCCCAGCTCCTGGAGAAGTCTTTTCTGCCATGTCCTGAGGCAATGCACTAAAAAGAAAGGCCTATTGATGGGATTTTTGAGAAACCAACTGCAAGTAAATGCATTTTCTGATTTTATCCAGAAGTGGAGAGTAGTTGGACCAGCCTCATCCATCAGATCTACAGCTTTCTGCTTGTTTATATTGCAGCCATAAAAGTGGGAGTCTGTCCATCATGCATTTGGTAGCTTTGGAAGTGCAGGAGTTGGCTCTGTTCACAGCAGCACCATAGCCACATTCATGAGCAAGCTCTGTGGGAGCTAATTTTATCCTTCTGAGAATTTTAACCTCCTCCTGTAGAATTTCCCATGCATTATGCCCTACTGCTTCCACTAGCATGGACACCAGTATGCTATACTTCTCTGTGCCCCATAGTTCTGCCTTCCAACTGCATGTTTCAGTACCAGCTTTAGTATTGCTTTGCCTGGAGTAAGTGCCCTTGTTCCATTCTTTTCAATTGAATTAAACTGAATAAAAGTAATGTGTAAAAAATCAGTGGTAATCATACCAGTTATCTTTCCTTATAAAACCTTTTTTTTGCACACGCAGCTTTTCAGAAACGCTCGTAAAATCTAACAGATCCTCTTCAGTCTTAAAAAGCTGAGTAGTTACCAAATGGCAACACGAGCTATGACAGTAGTGATGGAGATCCTGCTGCTTTACATTTGCACTCTTCTACATAGGAATGGCACTACAGAGCCTGAATCCATCCTACAAGTGTTAATGGGCCCAGTATCATTCCTTCAGCACAGATAGTCAGTATAAATGCAGGTTAAAGCACACCAGTGCTCCCTCTGTTAAAGGGAGCAGGACACTGACCCCTGTTCTCTAGTGGTTTTGCTTCTGTAAAGCAAACTCACATTGTGTGAAAGAATGAAGCTTCTATAAACTGTCATGTAACTTAGATAACAAGTGTATGGGTAGCATATCATCCCTGATATAAAAATACTAAAAACAGTCAAGGAGAACAGACTGAAAAACAAAGCACTTTTTGACTTGAAGTGAAGTTGTGTTCTCACGAGGCTTTCTGACCTGGCCACCCCTGGGCAATGCCACGTGGCTTCTTGGTGGGACTTCTTCTTCCCAGCATTGGGGGTGTGAGGAACAGTGCCTGGGAGCTTGCTCCTGCTGGGCAAGCTGCACAGCTGTGCTGCTGCACCAAAACCTGCTTCCCTCTCCTTCTGCCTGTGAATTCCTTTGCACATCTACACCGCTGGTGCTGCTGGGATGGCTCTGTGATGCACCAGTGCTGCTGAGTTAGCTCAAGGTGCATGCTAGAGCTGCATGGCAGCACAGGGCTCAGCAACCTGCAGAAACCACAAGCAGCACCACAAACACACAAAAAGTTTGTGGCCCACGCTGTGCTTTGGGTAGCCACATGGCCACCACCACCTGGTGTAGCTGGTGCTAGAGCCAGGAGAATGCCTTGGAGCTCCTGTGCGAGCCTGTGCCTGACGAGGCCTCGGAGCACTGCAGCTCCTTACCTGCATTAGCATGTCTGACTGAAAAGCTGCCTGTTAAAAAGACTCCAGCAGGCATAAAAGCTCTTGCCTCTGAAAGGAAGAAAGGTGACTTTTTGAGAGCTTCTTCCCAGAAAGGAAGAAGTTTTATGAATTTTTATCTGAAACTCAAGTGCTAATAATACATAATCACTGCAAAAATCTAATCTGAATATTAATATCTCCCTCTGCTCTTTTGCGAGGACAAACATTTCTTTCTAAATCTCAACAAAGCAAGCTTTTAATGTGGGTCAAATGGAAATCCTGTTTATTAAAAAGCTGCTAAAGACAACTAGATTTTTAATTTCAATGGAAGAGGCTTCTCTGTGACCCTTAAAGGCATGCCAGTGGACTCTTCCAGAACATGCCTCAGTAAACAACAAATGAATCACTGAGGTGCTCTAACAAGGATTGATGTGTCCACCCAATTAGAGGGATATAAAGAGCTCTCCCTTGAAATTCTGGGTTCATTTGGGTTGCTCTGCCATTTCCGCAGTCTAGTGCTGAAGCATTGCTTCAGGGGTATTGTCAGCCTCAACAACTGGCTTGTGTGCCTTGTCCTAGCTAACAAGTACAATTTTTGTACAGATATTTCCCCTGTGAAGTACTCCAGCAGAGAAATAAAAAATATAGCGCTGGATGTCAAAGACAAATCCTTCACTAATATCTGTTTAAGCTAAAAGCAAGAGCCAAATTTAGCACTGCCAATGAGAGTGATTGATAGGACTCGTTAATCACCTGTTTTCAGAGGCTGGCAATTTCTTAACTTCACATGGGTTTAATTTTCTTTTTCATATTTTGTCTAAAATATGCACAGTTTTGGGAGGTGAGAAGGTGCAGTGCATGTTGTATGGTCTGAGTAATGCAATTGGTCAGATGAAGCAATGCATGGAAAATTCATTAAGTATTCTGAGGCTGTTTCCTCTTTCTCTTGGAACAATGTTTCTATTTTCCATTTCAACTATACGTGTAACTTGTACTGCTTCAGAAATAATTTCCTCACATCATCTTAAAAAAAAATTAAAAATTAAAACATTTTTTCACTCTACAGAGAATTTCTATTTCAGAAAAATAGCCTTTTTTTTTTTTTTTTTTGCACAGAACAACACATAAAGTAGCCTTAGGAAGGATATAATACACATCAAGAATAAAGCAAAGATGAGAGGATGTTTTGTTTTTCAACCAGCTGCTACCTCAACAATTATGGGGCACTTCAAGATTGGACAGGGTATCTTGCAGGTGCTATTTAAAGATCCCCTCTGACAAAGTTTGGTGGCAGTTTACAATTCCCTTACCATGCTTCTAGGAAAAGTATATCATGTTATTACATCTGAAGATAGCTGCATATTGACACCTGAAATTTCATTTCCTAGACCACAAATGAAGCCCTGACTTTTTTGTTTAATTGCCTTGGCTAAGCAACAAATCATTACAAATCATCTGGTTAAGATATTCAACTGACTGTTATAGAAGATGCTTTAACTCCTACCTTTTTGTTGCTTCTTTTTACCCCTTCAGGGTGACCTGGGTCTCAGTAGGGGATTGTAACTTAGCTTAGCAGGTATTTGAATTCAGTTACAGGGACATGCCTGGGTTAGGTCATATTTTGAAGCCTTGATTCATCATCTGTGAAGGTCCTTGCACCAAAGGCCTAGTGCTCTGAAACACGTCATTGTTACATAAAAGATTTTACTCTGCTCTTTAGGTTTTACAAAAATTGAAAATGTAGTGTTGCAGTTCTTGCCAAATATTTTAAGAAGCAAACTTAAATGCCTAAAATGAGAAGCCTTGATGTCTACCACTGGTTGAGAAAGTCACGTCCTTAAGTACTCCTAATTACCCACTGAAGATAATTTGCTGACCATTTTTGGACATGTTTATCATAACTCAGATATGACAACAGTGAAAATGATCTGAGGATTTCTTTGAAGCAAAGAAAAGATGAGAAGTGTGAGTTAGAAATAAATTCTCGAAGTTACTGCCTTTCATCTTTGTATAGCCAGGATCCTAAATACTGGGTGTTCAGTGAAGCTGAGCATATTTCAAAAAGTTATAGATAATGAAAATTGATTTAAGCCAACTTTACTGGAGTCAGCAACTTGAAGTTCGGGTTTGCTCCCTCTTTTAAGCCCAGAACCTTCCTAGATTATCTTTTGCCAATTCCTGATTTTTCATACACAAGAAGACTTTAATTTATTAATAGATTGGTTGTGTTGGGGATTGTTTGATCTCTTATTTCCACTATTTATGTAATCAAGTCACTGACCCACTGTGAAAATTCAGTAGCAGGCAGTTGTGATACAGACTGTGTGTGCCTTATGTCACTGGCCTTTGTGTCCATAAACCTAAAAGCTGCTGCCTGGCCATTCCTCTGCTTGAAAAATCTTCCTGTTTGGCAAGTCCTCGAGGACATAAAAGAACTGACATGTTTTCTTAAAATTGAGGCATATGCACGTGTGTGTGCATGTGCGTGTGTGCGTGTGTGTGTGAGGATTTCCCATTAGAGCGAAAAAAAGCAAAAAAGCAGTACAGTGAAAATATCCTGGAATTACTTCAAAAAATATCCCTCTACAGTATGAGTGAGAGCTCTTTATTTAAAATAACCATAATAGAATGAAATACTAGAGTGAATGGAAAACCAGATGAACCCTGTGCTTGTATTTAATCCATTGCTGCTTGCCAGTATATGTGGTTTTTTGCAGTACTGGAGATTGTTTCACCTCTGTTCCTCTTGGGCAATGCTTTGGGACTGGACCAGCATAATGGACAATTCTTCATTAGCTCAGATAATGGGAAAGAAAAAAACACAGATCAGAAAGGCTTGGTAGAGAGAAATCTGATTGTCCAGAACTCCATGGCTTTAACTCCTGTTCAATACTAGACCCAATCTAGCTGTTTCCAGGACCTCATGAATCTTTGCAAGGCAGCAAGCAGGCACAAGCACTTGTTCTCTATGGAGTTTGGAACACAGACCAAAATTTGTTTGTATGAATCAAGGTTTGCCTTGCTACCTTGAACAGTTTGCCTCCTCTTTCATCTTCTTTCTCCTTGGGCCCTTCCACCTCCCAGTTTCCAAATCAAAAGAAGGTAGGTAAGATTGTACTCACCCAGGGTCTCTCAGGATAGAACTTCATCACTTCTGGGTGATTTTCCCCTGTCTGGGGTTTCTGTGTTTCCGCTCTGTGAACATTGCCCTTACAATTTGTCACAATTGTCCTATTCCTTATCACAGCAACAGCTTCTTTGAAATACATGGCTTTATTGTGCTGAACCTTCTCTAATGAACTATTGGCACAAGCATCTCTGCCATTAAGAACCCTTCTTGTGCCATTTCCTCAAGCTTCTCCCAAATCCAGCATCTCTTTGGATCTTAGGGCTTTTCTTGCACTCAGATCCCATTTAAATTCTATTTTCCTCCCACATGCTGCAAGGTAGTCCCAGACCCCTGACTGATCATGGGCTTCTCTTTGTACTCATCTGTTCTCCTTCATCCCCTCTCCCTAAGTTCACTCCTGCCTGGATGCAGATTAGGTGAGAGACTGCCTGGTGCTGCCAAGGCTCACGGGAGCTGTACTTCCAATAGACATGGCAAAGCTTGCCAAAGCCTTGTGCCAGGGCACAGGATAGTTTATTCTGGCAGGCTGTATGGTTACCAGCTTGCCAGCTGGCAGTGGTTTTTTTGTGTATTTGCAGCATCTCAAGAAAATACTGGCCCTTCCTTACTTTTGCTTTATTTGAAATCCTCTCTTACATATCTTAAATTCCATGGGATCAGCTTTTCTGCTATGGGAATGTGTGGAGCCCAGGAGGCACACACTAAGTGCTCAAGTGCAGCACATCCCTGAGCAAGGAGCTCCTTTTGTTCCTTGACCATCAGCCACATCTTCAGCTGCACTGAGTTGAAATCCTCTCATGGGTTAAGAAATTCTCTGATAATTTACACCCCCACAACCTCCCCCAACAAGTGGGAGGTGCAAATGAGTACCTCAAAGCAGAAGTCTCTGTCTCTGGATTACTTCCTTTGCTGAAGAAAATAATTACTTTAGCTGGCAACTACATTCATCTGGATACAGAGAAAATATCCTGTGTGCTTGGTATGTTGGAAGTAGTGAATAATTGAGGGATATAGAATGGAAAGAACTTACATAATACAGTTTCACAGACCTGTGGGGAGACCTGAATTTGCTCAGCCCTGCTCTGCTGCATGAAGCTCTCTAGTTTGTACCTTTTAAATTAAGCACAGAAAGTGTATCAGACCAGTCATCTCTTGATAGCTTCTAGATCTGTTATGATCTTTCCCCACTGTCATTTCTTAGGATGCTTTTCACTCTCTAATGAACAATTTCAGCTATCACTTTTGCATCTTGCCTTTTGGAATATGTTCTTATACATGAATGACTTCACCCATATCAGCAACTCCCAATTATTTTTCTTTCCATTCCTGGAACACCTCATGGCTACCACTGTCAACACTGAGTAATAATGAGTTTTCCTGCAGTCACTTCAGACTGCTCACTGTAAACAGCTTCTATTTGCATCCATTTGACTCTTTAAAGACTTTCTATTCTGTTGGTGCACACAAAAAGAAGAATATATAAAATGGAGATGTCTGAATAAAGTTCTTTTTTTATCTTGACAACATGGCTGATTCCTTTAAAATAATACTGATTAAATATTGTCCCCATCACTGTTGTGCTTTTAAAATTTTACTTTTCTTTGTTGAAGACACAAGAATGCTGAATCACTTAAAATTGCAAACTTTTTTAGAACTATGTCACAACTACTGGGATGGCCTCTGGGATGATCCTCCACACTGCCTCTCTCATTTGCAGATTCTTTATCAGAATACTGATTAAATCTCTTGCTAGTTTTATGGATGGGGGCACATCGCCTGCTGTTTATACTTGAACTTTAATTTCCATTTATATAAGCTTCATTTTTGACACATTGATCAGAGGATCACAATTTCTTGCTCCAGAAGGTGTGAAAATATTTATCAAATAATGTCGTGACTCTGAGGTGAAACACCTTTTGTGTGTAAAACACCTTTCTCCTACCACAAGTAGAGTAGAGTAAGTTACTGCAATTCTTAAAATTAATGTAAGGTGGAAGCCATAGGGTTGGCTGTGTCTGTGAGGTGTTACTTTCTTTTTCATTCAGATCACTGTGCTGAGTCTCTGTTGCTGCAACAGAAGTCCACTGCACTCCTGTGAGAAAGTCCTGCTTAATGCTGAACACCCCAGAAGAACGTGTAATTCAGATAGGAGGAACACCTTCCAACCATGCCAGGAATCAGGGTCTAAAGTTCAAGGAATAGATTTTATGAAGAACAGAAGAAATATTATCCTGGATCTTGCATTTTTAATGTGTACAGTGGAATAAACACCACAACTGTTTTAATAGTAAGCCTGGTGCCTCTATGAGAGAATGCCACTTTAGATTCTCTCGAATTTGAAGGATTTATTTTTCTAAATTTATCTTATATTACACGAAACTAACGTCTTGGTAATGTTGACTTTTGAGGATACTGAGTTTAAAATTTATTCCTTATTTTTAGTCTCCATAGTGATATTCTAGCATTGCAATCCAATTTATTGCAGTTATTTCCATCTGCCCTTCAGAAAGAGGTGATACTGCTTTCTTTCAGCCTGTCCAGGGCAATCCCACAGCAAATTATTTTGTCAATTTTGCACTTCACTTCTTTTACAGGATTTGTCACTATATTGAAAAGGTTGTATTCATTTGGAGTTCCTGTCTATCCCCTTGCAGTGGCCAGTGTGCAGGAAGGAACGTTGGCTTTCTCTGGAGCTGTGGCTCGCTTTGTGTCATACGGGGATTCTTTGCGTCAAATTCTTTTTAAGGCAATAGAGGAAGCCAAATCCAGACGAGTTAGACCCAGTTCCTTATAATGTGTAGCTGTTGGTTTCATAGAATAAACACAGTTTGAAGAAGTCCTAGTCATCCAGTTAATGGATTCTTAGAGAATCTGATGTTAAAACTGAGGTGAAAACCTGCTTGTGTTTGGGTCTGGAAGAAGCAGGATGCCCTCTGAATCCTCTTTTCTCCTTGCTTAGGCTTGTACCAGACACGTTTCACATTATTGTGGTATGCAGGGAGAATCTCAAATGTTGAAAGAAAATGTTGACGATCTCCTACTCTTTCCTTTTGGCCTCAGAACTGTTACTTTCAGGGTGGTGGCAAATACTTCTGTGCCTTAGGAAGCCTTTCCTGGTTCTGATTGAAATTCCAGTCATGCCTGAGTGCCTGCTTGTATGCAGGTCTTGTATGGAGCAGCCTATCTCCAGCTCTGCTGTTAATTAGTTCAGCGCCTACAATCATCCTAAATTTGTAGATATTGAGAACTCTGTCGGTGCAACCTGATAGCTGGCCTTAGATGTTTAAATGAGTTTTGCTGCAGTACTTCAAAGGTATTACAACACCAGGGTTAGTGATGACCTGGTGACCTGCAAGGTTCTCATTTTGTTGGATTGCCCAAAGCTCATACAGTTTGTCACAAAAAAACCCCAAACCAAAACAAAACAACAAAAAAAAAGAGAGATATTACTTGTAAATTCTCTTTACAAAACATAATACATGCAGAATATCAACCAGCTTGGCTACCTGTGAAGTGATTTAAACCCCATAAATTCTTTGCTCTTTTTCTGTCTCTCATTGCATAGCGTGAACCCAATCAACTCTACTTTTTTTTCTTTCCTTCCAGCTAGATGGTATCTGTATTCAGCTGTATATTTGAAAACTTGTGAACTCAGGGTAGTTTCACTTCCTGCACCATTTCTGCTGTCCCAGGCCAGTGTGTGGTATGTCGGCGCCTGTTGTGAAACTTTCCTCTTTCAGAAGCTGTGCCCCGGGCTGTGGGAAAGATGTGTTGTAATGCTGGGGAGGAGGGAAGAAGCACACCAGCCTCATCTACACAATGGTCATTTCTCAGAAATGACCACTGTGTGGTCATCTTCTCCCCTGAAAATGCTGAAACTTGGGCTGTGTTTGTATTATTTTTTCACTTTTTGTTTGTTTGTTTGTTTGTTTATGGAAGATTGTTGACTAATAACATTTACTGAAGGACTAACTTTGCATACCTTTGCTACCTGTGCTGTACCTTTTCAGACAGAAAAAACTTATTCTGACATTAACTGAATGTCTCTGAAAGGCCTAGCAATTCTGACCAGACAGAAAGACAGGGTATGAAAAAAAATGCTCTGCAGTATTTACATGAGCCTTCCTTCTGTCCACACAAGCCAAAATTAGCAATGTCAGTGTAGATGCTGGGTAGTTATGCCACACATGGATTTATGAGCTTGCCTAAACATCTTGTTATTAAAAGTTTAAATATTTACGCTGAGAATATGCTGCCTTATGGACTCTTGTGAGATTATTTCTAAACAGTGAGGATTTTTTTTTCTAATTCAGCATATTCTAAAGTTGACTTTAACATAAAACTGCTTTAGTGCTCTTCTAATCAACAGTTACAGATTAATTTATACTAAATCAGGGCTTAAGTGTTGCTTAATCCTTTTAGAGTTCTAGCAAAGACTGACCACTTGACTAAGATTATGTAGCTTAGGAAAAAACACAGTTTGAAATAGGACATTGAAGCAAATTAGGTAGAGCTCAGGGTGTTGGCTTTTGCTGGTATTTTCACATTGGTGTTTTGCAATGATAAAGCACATTTTTGTATGGGATCCTTAGGAAATCCAGGCTTGTGCTGTCTATTCATCATATGGACCCAATATAAATCTCCCTAGATGAAACTCCTTGCTTTTGGTGAGGCTTGAATTGGAGTATTAAAGCAGAAATCATTATACTGGGTTGAACTTTAAACTATTTTCTGTTTAGTTGTACATACATATAACAAAATATGCCCTTGGCTTGCCAAACATTATCCAGCTGGCAATCACATGGCAAACAACATGCTGAAGATTAAGAGACTGCTTTAAACAACACTTTCTGTGCTTGATGTAATGTTTCCCTTTTTATGTCGGGAGCTAGCACTGTTAAGTGGAAGCAAATAATTGCTATGAAGAAGTGCAGAATTTCTGAGTAGAAGTTTATCTTCAAAATCATAGTAGGTGGTGGGAGATAAGAAACAACCAGATATACCAAGTGGAAGGATTGGCTTATAAGTGACTGGTGGTTCACTTGAATATAGTGGGACCTGGAGGAGCTGCAGACTGCCAAGCATCACCCATTGAGGAAGGCAGAGACAGCTCTCTTTTAGCAAAAGAGCAGTGGTCTTCAGTCAGTGTGGAGAGGGGAATCATGGCATGAGGCAATTCGTGTCAGGGAGGCATTTTCTGGCACCAGTTGTCTGCAGTGGATCTTTTAATTCTAATATTTTTAGCAAAGTTTAATTCATTCAAAGAACAAGATAATCCTATATTTTTCCTCTTTTAGAAGTTTGCAGGGAGGTAAAAGAAGGATTAAGTAATGACTTAGGAATTTTACACTGAACATGGATGTTGGCTCTGTTGCTGTAGCTACATCATCCATCTCAACATACAGTAGCTATGGGAACAGAGCTATTGGACCTTGCAAAAGGAATGCAAACATTTCATTGCTGGTTTGCCATTTGTCAAAGTCCTTTTCTCAGATGTATTAACATAATTTCTATTCCAGTCTTAGCTCATTCAAGCCTAAAATTCTAACCATGGCATCTCCCTCCTACAGAGTCAGTCTCATTGCAAACAGGTCTTTTTTCTCTGTACTCTTACTAGTCTTTCTATCAAATTCTACTTTTTTTGCTGATCTAGGACACTGAGTAAAATATAGCTGTAGACAACAGGAGAAACCAAATGGGCATAGAATAGCATCACAAATAACTTCACTGCTTAGGATACACCTGCAGCTGGCAGTTCAGTCACAGAATCCCATGGGTATTGGAAATCCAGATGTTCTGGTACTAGTGGATCTCAGGGAATATGGTGGTAGTGAGCTTTTTAAACATCCTTGATAGACAAGCTTGTCAAAATAAACAGTAACAATGAACTTGTTTGAGAAATTGTTGCAATCAGCTGCAAGGAGTTATAATACTGTAATTTAAATATGAATACGAATTAAAGTTATAGTTGTTAAGTGCTTTTTCCCCCCCTACACAGCATCCTGACATATCCAGCAAAACTCCTGCTCTTTCCTGGCTGAAGAATTAACAAAATTAGGTATATCTATATTAGGCTACTTTACCTGAGCACTCTTAAATGTTGGTGTCCTTGGGAAGGAGCAGAAGTATCATAAATAGTGCTCTGTCAGAAAGCTACATGAAAAGAAACAGAGCAGTTAAAGTAAGATACTTATGCTGATGAAATTTATGTCCACAGCATGACTCTGTCAAAACTTGGCTTAGTACATTATAAGCAATTTACCTAAGAGAACTGGTATATTCAAGATAAAGACAGCCACAGTGGTCTGGTATTTGAGAGTGGAATATAGTTGAGTTTGAACCTCAGGAACTTGATCCAGGCTTACAATTTTTGGCTTCAAATCGAACCAGTAACATCTACTTCCTAGGAGATGAACTAAAATAAATCATCCCTGAAGCCTGATTCTGTTTCTTGCGTCTACATCTATTCTACAGCAAGTAAGATTTCTTATTAAAATCACCATGGATACATGATCCTTATAATCCTGTGAGTTTTTTCTGATTGTCTGCTTAGCTGCAGAAAGTTAACTAATGCTGTGCTTAAAAGAATTGAACTGCTGCCCCTCTCCCAAAATCCTAAATCCAAGCAGCTCACTTTTAAATTAGCCACGAACATATTGACCTGGTTTCACCATGGCAGATGCATTTGACAATGCTTCACATCCATCCAAGTGGGATCTGGGCTTTGTGCCCTGTGCTGGATGGCCTTTTGCAGTAACAGAGAAATAAAACATATGTGTGAAGCTGCTTAGGCATCTTTGGGAAGAGTGGAGTAGCAGTTCAGAAGCAATTGCTCTGACACAGAGGTATGTGCACACTGCAGACAGCAAACTGCCTTTATTCAATAACCAGTATGGTTGCTATGGATCAGCTGGTTATTGCTGGTAAATGGTAAATCAGTATTCTGATTTGTACGTCCCTACTGTGAAAATATGAATGTGCAATCTCTGATCTTCTGTCTTACTGCTTATATGTATGAATTTGAGTCCCTTAAACTTGGTGACTTGGTGGTCATTGAGAGCATCTCCTGGCTGCTGGGCAGGCAGTGGTCAGAAAGCAAGGGCAAGGATTGTATGTTCTGCTTTTAGTAACTGCAGCAATATTTTGTTCATAATCATTCTGCCATCATGACCTTCTACTGGAATGGGCTTTAAGTAAAAGGTAGCACAAATGACTTACTCTGTACGTGTTGTTTCTGGGCAGCAGTGATGTGGTTGTCATTACGTACTTCTCAGAGAAAGAGGCTGAATTAAAAACAAATTCTGTTGCTGTTTAATGTACTGCAGCAAATGCTCTGTAGATCTGTAAATCAAGACATTTGTTCTTCATTTTTAGCAATGCCCTTTCCCTGAACTCATTTAATGAGACAGTTGTAAGATGTTTGTATGTTCTCCAGCTGGACTGGGTGCACAATTCTTGAACTCTGTCTCTTACTACATTCTCATTTTAAAGTGTCCTGTGTCAATAGATAGTGGCAGCTATACTCTTAAGGCAGCCTTGTTCCACAGAATACCACTCTGATGTAATAGACGGTATATTAGACAGGAAGATGCTTGAGAATGAGAGAATTTGGGAATTTCTTTGTTACTGAAGATCTTGACAGCTGTGTTTTATGAAAGTGAAGGGGCACTGTAAGTAAAAGGGGAAGGTATATTACTAATGGTACTGTACAGACCAAAGTGTGGCATACAGCATAAGGTGACAGTGAAGAACAGAAGACTGTTGTTTATTATCCCTGCTTGTCACAGAAAATATGCACAGAAATCGCTTCCAGAATATAAATAAATTTTTGCAACTATAGCAATATGAACTATTATAAAAGTAGTTTTAGAAATGTAGATTATTGCCTCTAATTTCATCTATCTCTTAAAAAAAATTCAAATTACGTTGCTAGGTAACTCTACTATTTTCTATCTGCTCTAATTAAACTGGAAGTGAGGATTTTTTCAAAACATTTAACAATTTCATGCCCCTTTCCTGCTGAACCTTATGGCAAATGCAGATTGCTCAAGTTCCTGGGTCAGCCCTACATCTCAATCCAAATGCCCTGAAGAGCCATTTACCAAGAATGGGTTATGTAGAGCACTGTGTACACTTTGCTTAGATTTCACTTGATGCCTTGCTGAGCCTGGCCCTGTGCATTCAAGCTGTGCCACTTCCCTGATGACACCAGGCACTTGGGCAGGCCAGCCTTGTGTCCGAGTAGATGCCAAGCTCCATTGCCAGAGTTGCTGCTGCTGGTCAGAGAGAGCTTTTGTTCTTTGCTGGTTTGCTGTTCTGTTTTGGTGTTTTGCTAATGCTGTACCTTGCTTATCTAGCCCAGAGCATCCTCTTACACCTGTGTACAACAGCTAGGGTATCAAACTTCCACTTATGGGGGGAGAACTTTCTGTTTGCAAAGATTCCACGGAAAAACAACTGAAGGCTTGTGTTAGCATATTCTTGCTCTTTCTGAACATGTGAAGAACATAGATTTCTTATATATCATTTTGTCCAGCTTTTTATTCTCTATCTTGTCTATCTCCTCCCCTCTCTCCCAGAGGAAAAGTGTGCATTTACTTCTGGCAATTCCAGCTTTTCATGGGATCTTTTGCTACATGCCAATGAAGAGGAAGCAGTAAGATATCAAATGGTGCCAGGAAAAGGAAAACAGGGCACATCCTGTACTGAACATGCACAGGACAGCTTGAAGCTGAGGTGCTCTGTCATGGTAATAGAGAATGTTATGAACCATACTGACCCTGTATACAAGCTGATTTGGGTTTTTGGTTAGAAAAGAAGACATCTTGCATTCTCTGTGTGGTGGTCCCCACTAACTTTCATGCTAGAATGATTTGCTAGATATTTCTGCAGTGAGGAACACGGTAAAAAACCAGAGGAAAGACAGTGAGGTAGGTGACCTGCCATTTTCCAGTGTCTACTTAAAAGCTGATAAAATACATTCTTTCTTCAGAAATGTTCTGAGGGGAAAGGGTCACCCTTTTGTCCTTTCTCCTTCTTTTGTAAACTCGGATGTAAAAGCAGTTTCACTCTTTAACATTTACACAGATTGACCTCAAAAATAATAAATGGCATCCTAAAATGATTGTTAATCCTGGGGGCTGCAGAGATGTCTGCCACTTGTCAAATACACAACATTTGAATTATCAGAAAAGCATAAAGACCAGTTTAGTAATCTTTCCCTGGCATTGTCTGCTAAACATCTCCTATTAGACCATGCTCAGTATGGACAGTATCATCAAGTAATTTAGTTTTCTGAATTACAATCATAACTCATGCTTCAGTACCTTGTTTTCTGGCTTGTAGTCTCAGTTTAAATCTGTGGTTTAACTTTCCTCTGTACCTTTAACTTGTGGATTCTACAAAAAGCTCTATAAGAGCTTTCCTTGCCAACTATGCTTGTAATGTCCAGATTAGTGCCCTTATTCCTTAATAATTTTGAGATCTAAAACACTGCTGTAGAAAAGAGTTAAAACATAGCCTGGAATGAAAGAACTATTTACCAAAGGTTATATCCCATTTCCATGAAATGCATTAGCCAAGTAAAGGTTGCTCAGGCTTCTAGGTCTCCTATGCAGTGACCTCATGATACCAGCTCCAGATGAGATGCTAAGTACTGTGTCTTCTCAGGGAGAAAAAATGTGGTAGGTTAGTGTATATTTTATTTGCTTTTTGCATTTAAAGTAGAGTTGAAAATTTAGGAGGATTTAGGTGAACAAGAATATTAACCTCCATGAATCTATGCCACCAAATTTATGCTAATATCTGAAAGAAGTGTGTGTCCTTAGTGCTACAGAAACCTCCCAGCAATATCATGCTCCAAGAACAAAAGTATGGCTTGGAGATGTTCATACAATAATTCTATGGATGTATCTTCATGTACACACCATTGTTTCAGGCTGTGACTCTTTATTCATTCCATAGTGCTTATAAATCTGCACAGAGCCCTGTAGTGCTGGTGGTCTCAAACCTTAGCAAGATCAGCAGTGGAGCATGGACTCTTTCAGTGCTGCAAGATTTCCATATGAGGTGTGAAAGGGAAAATAAACATTTCCGTGATGCATTCCTGTTTTCTGTGGGTAACCATCGATTCAAAATAGGCGCAGACTGACAGACTCAATGAAGTCCCACATCTGAATGGGAATGGAAAGTTAACATTTACTCCTTTTTTTTATTTTCCTTTTTTTTCCCTCTACATTTCCAGTACCAAGGAAAGGGGAAAAAACACTCTTTGCTCAGATCTTATTACCTCTTTACAAACTCCAGACTTTGTTTTCTGGCAAATTTAATTGCAAACATGCTCTAATGTCTCTCTTTTTTAATACAAAAAATGCGTATATTCACAAAATTGTTCTCCTATTTCTCTCTTCTCCTGTCTACTTATTAACAGAGCTGTAAAGTGTTTGATCATGTCACATGAGGGATGACAGGCCTTTATATTTTCTTAGACATAAGTCCAAGGTAGAGTTACAGAGGGCTAATGGAAACTCAGGCTTTTAATTTCATCCTTCTGCAGTTAAATATTTAATTAATTGTTGAATGTTTTTGCAGCTGAGCATTGAGTCTTTTGTTCCATGTGCTTAATTCCATGTGCTGAGCTTTCATAGGCTCCGTGGTGCATTCTGCTACTCAACATCGTGCTGAGGTGCTAGTCAAGGGGAGGCTGAAAATCTCAGCAATTTACAGTGGAGAAATGGTGGTGTGTCTTGCAAATCCAAGAAATTTGCTTCCACTAGCTTTCTAAACACTGTTTGAAAGTCATTACCATGATCTGAGGAGAGTGGCACTCAGTTGAGAAGAGACTTAATTGCTTTCAATCTGTATAGGCAGGTGGTCATGTATAGCTGCAATATTTCTTTTCTCTGGCTATTAGCTTGCAGATACTGATATCCACCCAGGTTTACCATTGAGACTAATGTTTTCCAGCTGCTGCTTGCTAGTATGAGCATATTTCTGGCAACTGAGCACTGCATAGGAGTAACTGTAAATGTCATACTGTTGGGCTGAATATGAAACACTTGATTTCTGAAAAAAAAATTGTTGAATTTTAGATTCAACAAAGCCAACTGGCTTCAAAGCCTCTGGTTAAGAATTCTTTGCTCCAGCTTATAATTTCATTCATAGAACAAACAAACAGTGCTGGAATCTTTCTATCTCATTGTTTTTTTAACTGAGAATTGTACTAGTAAATGCTGGAGATGAGATCAAGGATCCCAGTTAAATTCCACTTTCCTAAACATAAAACTTAGTTTTTTAATACTTATTGGAGTACTGAATTAAATTCATTGCAGATTACTTTTGTTTAGCATTTCTAAGCATTATTTTGTAGTTGAGTCAAACTGTAAAATTGTTCTTAATGATGATGGCATTTTGTAAAGATTGGCTTCTTGCTTTGCACTGTTATCTATAGTTATCTTTGAGGAAAAGATCATAAGGAAAAACTGTCAACACCACTCAACTAAATTTTGAAAATGTAACTCATGCAAATAAAATCTGGAACTTAAAAAGGTGTGAGGAAGCCCTCATCTCTTCAGCAATACTGAAATTGCACACTGATTTCTATCTGAATTACCACATTACTCTGAACAAGTTTTAGAACTGCTCTTTCAATCTGGTCTGATAGCAAATAGTTATTTTCCAGTTGCTAAAAATAAGAATGGGATGCAAAAAGATGTTCAAAAATATCCAGGATAAACAGTTGAAATGGCCTAATAGGCAGCCAGGTAAAATCTCTATGTTTTCATTTGTGGATTAATTGAATCTATAAATAAAATTAATAAAACCCAATGATTGTCGTAGTGTTCCAGCTGGAAAACCACTCAAGAGCACCAAAAAAAAAATATTAGTTGTGTGATAATGACCAAAGGAATTT
>JAOTQP010001286.1:75932544-75943749 GCA_026413545.1 Cichladusa arquata | reverse complement strand
AGAATGCTCAGTAACTGGAGAGTTAATGCCATAGATTGTCTTACAATAATTCACTATATCTAGCTTGTAGATGACAAAATTATTCTCGACTTTATAAACTTAATTTAATATCTTTAGGACAATTTTGGATTTTATGTGTAAGTTTGAAATGGAAAAATGCCAGAGATATCTTCTTTCTCTACCTGTGCTGATTTTGACAGACTCCTATCTCAGTACTCCTGATATACTGGTTACCAGAGACTCAGTTCTCTACTTTTCATCTATAATCCTTCTGTCTTCTCTATGGCCTTGTTATACAGTCCTTTATTAGGTTTACTTCAAATGGTGCTGCAGCTCTTGGCTTCTAGATACATACAGTTAACTTGCCAGAACAAAGCATGGTAAGAACACTCACACAAATTCAAAAATAAATTTAAAGGACTCTTGTGTTTCTTGAACTTATCTGAATACTAGCCTAACGGGTATGAATGATTGAAATAAATTGACATCTATTTTTTTTCACATACTTTTCTTGCAAGCATGCAGTATTGCCAGGCATAAACACTTAAAATGAATGATGAAAGAAATCATGAGACAAAAATTGCCTTATGGTTTAGGACTCTTGTTTCAAGACTCTTTCTTGCTTATGCCAAGACTAGAAGTTAAATCTAGATTACTTTTGTAATCAGTACTAGAGCTGATGCTTAAAAAAAAATCCAAATGCTTTGAGTTTATGATAAAATTATGACTTGGAAACTTACAAGTACAAGAGTTCATAGAAACTCAGTAAATTTGAAGCTGAGTGTCATTTGGTTATGATCCCATATTATTTATTTACTTTAAGCTCTCTTTTTTCTCAGGCTAGAATCTCTAATGTTTTTTGGCAAACATGAATATTTTTCTGACTGGTCTCTGACAAATATGATAGTGAAAGTAGTTTTCTTTTCATTTTAAAGGAAAAAAAGCCTCTTAATTTTTTTCTTTCTTTCTTTGTAACTTTTGAACTTTTTACATGGAACTTTTCAAAAGACTTGGGTTTATGTAATGTAAATGTTCTGACATAACCTGTAGAAACATAGACTCGTAGAAACATTTAAGCTGAAAAAACCTCTAAGATCATTGAGCCCAACCCTTCACCCAGCACTGCAAAGTTCAGCACCAAACCTCAGTGCCACGTCATCTACTCATAATGAAAAAGAAACAAATCAAAATGTACAAAGTTAGTGGTTCACAAATTGAGCCTGTGACTCTGAGCCAGGCCTGCAGTCCTTTGTAGCTGTCCCTCAGTGCAGGTACTAAGAATACTGAGAGAGCTCTGGGGCTGTTCTTCATTCCCTTGATATTGACCTGCTCAAATTTGTACTGCTGGTCTTGATTTACTTATCAAGAGTTCTGAAATTCCAGACTAGAAACTATCTTGAGTGCCGTGATAGAAGAGAATATACCTAAATTTGTCACCCTTCAAATCCCTAATTTCTGCCATTTCTTTCAGATGAAGCTTTCATATCCTGCTCTGTTGAATTTCATCTCCAGCAGTTCCATGTTGCTGTGTCTACTTGATGCTTAATCACACTTTAAGGAAGACACTTCCGATTTTCATGACTCTCTATGACTGTAATAATGCAATAGCTACAGCTCAGATCTGTGGGTAGGAAAGGAGGCTTCTGCAGAGTGTGACAAATATAACTCAGAATTTTCAAACTTCTGTCATGGTTAAAAAGGTCTTGGAAAGTTAGTGAACCAATTTAGAACTTCCTCTTGTGTCTGTTCAAATTTGAATAATCACTCCTAAAAGAAAGAGACATGCATCTGAACATAATATAAATATAGCAGTGACCAGAATGTGCCCAATGCCCGGGAACCTAATGAAAGCAAATTAAAAAAGGGCTTATGGTTGTTTTTTAAACATTCAAAATTTTATGTTTAAGAAAAAATGACTTTGTTTTCTTACATCTGTCTTCAATGAAGCACTAAGATGGCTGCCAAGCAGTAGCTTCATCTTCATCCAGCTGGATACACCGGAGCTTTCCTAGCTTGAGAAAAAATCCTTCTCAGCAAGTCATCCGAAACGGAGCGAAATGTGCATATTTGGAACTATAAATCAAAATGTCCATGTACAGATGTTCTCAGCTTAGAGGCATAAATGGGAAAGAGCTTGGTTCCAGAAGGATTTTTCAGCAGTACCTGAACTTGGTCAGAGATGCTTTACAACTGCCTATTGCAATTTTGACATAGTACTATAAAATCACTCTGAGTGACTTGCTTATTATGCTGTTCTCATATGTGGTGTGCAGTGGGAAACTTCAGAGAGAGCAATTCAGTACAATGCCAATATGCAGAAAAACAGCCTTCTCTAACAGAGAGTTGGGTTGAAGGAATCATGTGGGATGGGCTTGCTTTTTAAAACAAGGAGAAATATCTCCAAGCCCTTACAGCACCTGTTGGCATCAGGCAGAGCTTATCTGAGAATGAAAAGGGATATTATGCCATTTTGCAAATGGGGAAGTTGGGCTGCAAATTAGATGGCCTTCCACGCAAGAGCAACTGGGAAAGATTGAGTTGGTTTTGAGTTCTTGCCTGCTCCTACCCCAGGCTGCTGTGGATACCTGAAAACAGAAAGAAGGAGAGAGGTAGTCTTATGACTTTATGATGTGTTACAGTTTTAGTGCAGTGATTTGTGTCTTTTTGAAAGGGAAGATCTCATCTGTCATTTTTACCATGGTGCACTTTTTTACTATAACAGGTCCCAGAGGCTTAAACCAAAGAATATTGTCCCACTGCTCCAGGATGGCTATTTCACCTTGAGAATCAGATGCCTCTTGCTGTAAATGAGCATGTCGTGATTTTAGGGAAAATATGATGAGGTGGTTGTCATTTTGCACTGTTTATCTAAGTTGTCCTGAGTAAGGAGAGTAATTCCTTCTGTATCTGATATCTGTTTTGGAATTAAATGGCTCATGTCAGATCCTGTGAGAAGTTTGTGACATGAGCAAAGTTTGCAGTCATTGGCAAACAACATAAAGGAATCCCACCTTTTAGACTCATATATTCACTCAGGGTAGAATTTGAAAAGAAACTTTTTGAAATCTCCACATTGGAAAAGCACATAAATACTTGAATAGAAGATTTGTCCACTTGTAATGAAGAATTGCTGAGTTGAAAGTGAACAGGGAAATTGGCCATTTCTGGAAAAAAAGGATTTTATTTTGGTTTATGCATAAATCACAGAATAACCTTACCTATGGTCTTGCTTACCAGTTACCTGTGATTAAAAATGAAAGAAATACAGAAAGTAAGAGATTGTGGTAGGTAAGAGACTTAAAGGAATATATTTGGGGTTGCAAAGATTCTTAAAATAGTTAGGTGTTCCTTGTGACGTATTTCTTGAAACTGGCTCACTTAGCATTTTTTGAGATAGCATGAGACCTTTGAAAGTAATATTTCCAAATATGGATAAGAGACTTTCATGCACTTGAATCATATTTCAACCCAGCCCCCTTGTTTGGGATGTGTGAATTTAGTGCTCAACTTGTGCATATGGGGGGATGCCCAGAAAACTGCAGTGAGCAGAACTGTGAACACGATTTCTGCAGAGCTAAATGCCTCTTGGCTCCTGACAGCCAACATCTTAAAGTTTATGAAGTGCAGCTCCCTCTCCCCAATGCCCAAGCACATGAATTGCCAAACTCTGAGAGCCAGAGCTGAGGCAGCAGGGCAGAGGCATTAACTCGGTTCACATTTCTTGATGTGATCTCACAGGGGAATTCAGGGGCCCTGTCCCACCAGCTGACCTGCCAGAGCAGAAGGGAAAAATCCCCAAACTGGAGTGTTGGCTAGTCTGACACTGCTACCTCATCAGCCAGGAGAACTGATTATAAAAAAAGCCTCTAGAAAAGCCAGTTACTGCTGGGAGTTGTAGCAGCTGTGTTCTGTTAATGGAATTAAAACAAATTTCTATCCTCTTACTCCTGCAGCATGGGCTTCCTGGGGCACAGATGGGTTCCATGTATCTACTAGCATGGGGGACAAAGAAATGGAACCACAGTACTGGTTTGAAACATGGGCTACTACTGAAGTATATTAGTGCTGAAACAGCTACCAGAACTTTTCTAGGGGTATTTTTCTTTTTATTTATGGCTCTGTCTTGAAAAATGAAAACCAATTTTCCATATTTCTGAAGTCTCCATTGCTTTGATAGAATTCTCTCATTTAAGTCCTGAAATAGCTCAGTTATACTTTATATTGATGTCTGCTTAACTTCTTTGGTTAGAATAAATAATTTTTCACATAGCCATGGGTTGAAATCTTCTTAAACTGAAGGAATGACTGGAAGAATTCTCTATAAATAGCATGTGGGCATTGGAAAATAAGCTTTTTTCTGTTATATGACACGAGGTAACCAAAACTGCAGATTGACCTACATACAGCCTTGATGGAAGTCTATCTAAGAGCTATATCATCAAAGACAATTGGTATGGATTCTGAACTGCTAAAATTGAATCGTGGCCATATTAGGTATTAACTAAATTCATTGACATAAAATGCAAGTTAGTGCTCAGGTGAGGGGGTGGAAAAGGGACTGCATCCAACCCCACAGCCATCCCTGCAAAGTTATTTTTGCTTTTATTTAGTGAGTTTAAATTTGATAGCTCTTATGAACAGATTTCCTGCTGATACTTAAATGGAAATGTAAACCAAGAGAGGAGATATGCATCTGATCATCTTTCCTGATTTCTAGTTTTCATTGCTGCTGCAATGTTTGTTCTTCTTTTGGGGTAGTTGCTAGCTTGGGATGGTTCTGGCTGAGTAATTATTAAATTGGATTTCTGTCTTTCCTGGTTTGAACATAAATCTCTTAGTGCAATTCATGGATTGCACTGGCTGCTCACTTCATATCTTGCCAAATGGACTTGTTAGCCTCTGGTCTTATGTAACCTTCCCCTCCAGCAGAGCTGATCAGACATCCCAATATAATCCGAACCAAAACAAGCAAAAAGAAAAGAGAAAGTACGGTCAGTGAAGATTTCAGAAAGGAATTTAGGCAAACAGTCTAGGCCTGGGAGTCTTGAATCCAAGCTGATGTCTAATGGCTTAAAACGTGGCATGGTACAGCTTACTGCCTGCCATGGCTGTTACTTTGGGATGATTAGAAACACTTTATGTTTTTAAAGTGAATTTTTAAAAGCTGATCATTATCCTGTTGGATCAGGAGATGAAACTCTCTAACAAATGTTGGTTTTGTTCTGCATTTCCCACTGTCATCTTGCACCACTGAAATAAAAAGGAAACTGTGGTTCTTTCAACCCTCTGGCACACACAGAACATGCTTTACCTCGTTACCATCATGTGGCACTGTAGGAGGGTAAAAGGCTCCACTGACAACTCTCATTGATGCATACCTGTGGCTCTCCCTCTGTGTCAGGAAATACAGCTCTCATTTCTTAAGTTTTGGAGAATATTGCAAGTCTTAAAGATTGCCTAAGATGTCTTGGTATTTTTAACAGCCATTAGAGGAGTGCAAATGAGTAGTGGTGGAAAAGGAGAGGGATGAGACACAAATAAAAATTAGCTGGTTAATCCTCTTTTCTTTCAGTGGTTTTTGAGTACCTATTCCATGTTATTTTGATAAACCTCCCCCAATGACTAAAGTGGAACTGATAACCCAGTTTGAATGTAATGTTTTGTTTAAAAAATGAGGGGGGAAAACAAAAAAGTCAAAATGCAGTGTTAAACATGCATTCTAAATAAGATCAAAAAGAAAGTCTGGAATATGAGATTTTCTTTTGTCTTAATGTATGCTGGCTTAAAACAAACCCCGCATATTGTGCTAGTGTGAGAACCAGGAAGTGAGAGAAACTGAAGTGAGAAACTTAATATAATGGACCAAGCTGCAGTCTGGTAGAAAACGTATATGGCACAAATGAGTGCTCAGGAAAAAGTTTTCCAAGGTGTTGAGCATTCACTCTTCCATTTTCCTGATTTCTTTAGAGCACGTCTTTACTAGAAGATATTATTACAACAGAGCTGTGAGAAGCTGAGAGCTGATAAGCTGCTGACACTGATACTGTGATCACGAGGAGGAATTTTTCTTAGCAACATGAGAAATACTTGTAATTCAGCCCCAAGTCTCCCAGGTTTAATTATAGGTAGTTTTGATGTTACGCAAGGCATGACTCGACTTGAATATGTTGACTTCAGTACAACATTTTTTGTTTAAAATGAAACTTTGTGTACAGGATTGAAAGTCAGAAGTTTTTATTCCAAGGAGAAATGCAGCAGCTCTTCAGGGAGTTGGTGTAAAATACCCTGTAAGTGCTGCTGAGGTGGTGAGTAGGTTTTGTGCTGGTTGCTTGCAGGAGGTTAAATTCCACCAGAGGCATGATGTGTAACACTATCCTAAAGACGTAAGCATGCTCAGCTTTCCAATGCCATGTTAGACGTACAGGTATTTTTGGAATAATGTTTCAATTACTAATTTAACTATCATTAGCAATTGTGCATCAGCTGGAGGATGAAATTGGTTTTATCCTGTGATTCTTGCATATGCCTTAATTTGTGAGGAATGCTGTTGCTCACACTTTTAGGACTGAGGTTATGGAGAGGGTGGGCCCATCACCAGTGACTGAAGTAGATGCATGTTCTTTGGGAGAAAAGAGATGGCAGTGTTCTTTTAAGATCAGCCTCTTCTAATGTCTAAACCCAAAAACGTGGTACATCCAGGAGCATCAAGTGGATATGCAATCATTTCCTTTTGAGGAAAAAGAGAGAAAAGCTATTCCTGTAGCTTAACATAGAGCTAAAATAGATAAAAGCACACAGAGAATATGTTAACTAGATACTAATTCTTAAAATACTTAAATAGTTATGTTATGGAATAAAGGAGTCAGCAATGAATACTTCATTTAAATTGCTGTTTTTTTTGTTTTGCTTGGTGAACTAAATACTGTGTATTTTGGAAGGAAGAGCTTGCAGTGTTCTCATGAAGGCCATGATATGCACAGCAGCAGGCGCTGCATTAGTTCAGTGGCAGCTGGTCTTGCTTCCCTGTTTTCGTGCTTTCAGTGGTGCAATTGTGGAGTCCTGTGCTGCAGTCAGAAATGGTGTGTTGCAGTCCATGTGCCTCATATTTAAAACTGAAAAACAAAACTGAGATCTGGATTTGGTTTATGATTGTAAATGGGGTTATATTCCTTGTGGTGAGGTTGTAATGCAAACTGAAGAAGGAAACTATATAGTCTAAGGATTGCCATGACCTATCCTAGGTCTGAGCTGTCTGTTAAAAGTTCTGTTCCTAGGTATAGGATGCTTTCTTACAGCCGAGGTTTAAGAATGGTTTTTTTCAGCCATTTCTTTTTTCAGCAAGCAGCACCATGAGATGGAAAACAAACATGAGGAAGAATTTAGCAATGACTCGGAAAATCCACTTTCAAAGCAAAACTAGTAGTTCCTAGATTTCAAAGCTAATGCATCTATTTCTTATAGCATATTGTAATTTATATTCTAAGAACTCTTTCAAGTTTAATTAAAACTAGTTTGACCATTTAAATGGGCATTAAAGTAATAGAGGTGTTTTTGAGTGTAGAATATTAGACAAATAAAATGTAAATATAGATCACCATATATAACTTTCCCAAGTGAGAGTTCCCTAGTTAAATACCTTGCTAAAATTTGAATGAGGCTCTCTATAACTATTTTAAGAAATGACAGGTAAGTATACTATTTATGCTAACAGTAACCAAGAAGTTTTGCTCTTGAAGAAAACATGTAAATTAGAATCATATGATAATTTCTTTTTTTTAGTATAGAAAGCACAAGTTTCAAATCTCTTCGTGTTCCCTGACCTGTTTGTTCTTTGTTCAGGAAGAGGCTCAAAAAAAATAAGCTATAGGTGTTAAGCTCGCTTCCCTTTTCCAGTGTGAAGTCCCTCCAGGAATGAGGTCTTCCCACCATTGCTCTTCCATAGGACTGTAGTGTGGAGGAGGATAATGTTTTCACTGCTTGCTAGCATTTGACTGTTACATTTTTAATGTAGCCTTTGGAGGCACACAAAGGAGGAACTGTCTACAAGCCAGGCATATTTGTGGTGTTGAGATCCATGGTAGGGATTGCACTGGAGGGGCAGAATTCAAGCAAAATGCGATTTAAAGGAAAATCATGCCATTATCTAGGCTTTTATCACCTTGTGTGTTTTTGTAATTATACATGGTGGTGGTGTCTTAGGTATTTGAGGGAGGCAAAAATTGGCTGGCCATAATTGGAATAATATGTGTGGAATCTCACCTCTCCCTCAGTGTTGCATGTCCTGGGACCGAAACAGCTTCAAAGATGTGGGTAATAACCACCTCTGAAATTTGCATCATTTCCTACTTAGGAACTTGATTCTTGGATACAGGTTAGAAAACTGACTAGTACAAAATATTTATTAAACTGGCTGTTGAGGAGACATGCACAAATCCCAAAATGATGTGGTAATTTACAAAGAACAAGGAGACAGCGTATGCTTATATGTCTTGGTGTAGTCTTTCAGGTTATTTGAATCCTGCAAGCTGTTTCTACAAGAGGTGCTCTTGTAAGGTTAATTTCAGTCCCTGCAAAGCAGGTGTTTACAGCAGAGTTTCCTCTTCCAACCATGTGCCTAACAATAGTGTGATTAAGATCTCACTCTGGGGCAGGCTGACTTTTGGCTGCATGTGTGTGCCTGCACGAGCATGTCTGCAAGCTGCTTTTATTATTCAACAAAAAGAACATATGCAGTTAATCTGAATATAGGAGAAATGCTTTGAATGAGTCTTGAATCTGTAAGAAGACTGGTAGACAGAATGGAGCAGATGAGGCAAATAAATAGAAATTGATGGCAGCATTTTTAATTTAAGCAATCAGGGCATCACATGAATTGAATGCAAAGCTGAGCAATACATTCACTGCACCGTAAAAATAATGTATTTTATGCTGCTTCTGTTTTGCTCAGCTTTTAATACGACTTGTTTTTTTATACACAATGCAAAACAGCCTTGGATTTGCTGCCAGGGATGAAACTGAACATGCTGGAAGTTGTATCTGCACTGCTGGGCAAAGCAATACTGTGTTGGATCAGTGAAAAAAGCCCACACTTTGCAAAACATTGCAATTCTGCTTTGAAACCAGCAATAGGAAAGTAATGAAGAAAATTAACACAAAATGTGTCAGTTGTAGGCAATTGTCAAAGGAGAATAGGGGTGCTGTTATCTCTATCCCTATTAAGTGGTCTAATAAAAGACGTTATCTCTGCCTACAAAACACAGCCTCGCCTGGGGTGAGTAGGGAATTTACACACAGCAGAGCATTTCTTCCCTGCTGCTCATTGACTCAGGAAGGCAAGAATGGCCCATGTTTTCAGCTTATGTTTTCTGCAAGATGGCTCTGTAGCTGGAGAGGCTACTTGTGTGCTGTGGAAATGAGGTGTATTGTATTTGGGAACCTGCTCCTACAGGGTGATTGCAGCACACAGGTCAGGGCTTCACTCAAGTGTCCCTCACGTGGAGTGTCACACACACATAGACACAGACACACACAGACACACAGACACACACATAGACACACACACAGACACACAGACAGCAAAGCAGTGCTCTCATGCACTTGCTCCCACAGACCCTCCTACAGCAAAGGGAGTGCTGGTGTCTGACCATGTCAGGCTGAGTAGTGGCTCCTCAGTCACTGCTGTGCATCCAGGTTCTTCATCTGTAGGGCCCTCCAAGTCAGGTGGATGCAAGTCTAGAGTCTCCAACACTGGCTGTCAAAATAACTCATAAAATCTTCACTCTTTGATCAAATAATGGGCACATTTTATTTTTATTCAGGAATTCTGCCTAGCTAGCTACCTTTTTTACACAGAGGGTGCAATGATGGATTGCACATGTGAAGTACTTGTGGTTTCAGGTTGATGCTCTATGAATTGATAATTCTGGCAAAACTTTTACCTCTTATGAAACTGCTGACCACCAACCTTTATCTGTTCTTGGAAAATTTGGTTCCTACTTGATTAATTAATACACACCTCTGACCACAATCGATAAGCCTTAACAGTATCTCAGGTAAATTTTTTTAATCTGCTCTCAAAAAAATTGTCACGTGGTTGCTAACTTTTCTGATAACTTGCTGTATTAGTAGCAGTTATGCTTCTCAAATGAAGCAGTTTTTAATGTATGTGTTCTTAAATAGACAGAGATAATTTTATATCAGCCTGCAGTGTGCTTAAATTATTATAACTCTCATAATTGAAGTCTAATATCAACAATAATAATTTAGATATATTAATAACAAATGGCTCATATTAAAAATCATGCTTCCAATTCTTATGTGGTGCACATGTCCCTGAGAAATTTAAAGTAATATAAAAATTGATGTTCCTTTTTTTTTTAAGAAATTTGCATTACATGTATTCTACTGCTCACCAGAGTAAAATAGAACTGAAATCTGGCTGAGAATTAAGCACTTAAACCTGGCAGTATAATTTCCTAGAATTCCTTTATTTTCTGTGTTTTAAAAGAAAACAAGTAGGTCCCAAAATTGGAATTGGCTTCTTTTAAGATTAGGATTAGGAAAACAAGTGAGCATAATTTTTGTGTTTTAAGCATTCACTATTCTTTTAGTCTATAACCCTTTTCTAAACCTTGAGATTCACAAGGCTTTGGAAGAAGGAAAGGACATGCAGTAGTTACAGGACTATGCACATGTTGAGGGAGGGATTAAAAATTTTCTGTGGTCTGTGAAGAAAACAGCACAAGTGCCAGGCTGAGATGTTCCCAGTTTGTTATTGTGTCTCACAGCACAAAACACACAAAATTGTATGGTGCTAAGGAACAACCAGGTGATATTTTCGTGTGTGCTCCTCATGTCTGAGCACCTTGCTGCTCGGGGGTCTGTGCAGGTGTGCAGGTGATGCTCACAGCCCCACAGGTGCAGATTTCCACGATGTGCTCGACCTTTCCCGGCACAGATTTGTGCCAGCCCAGCATCTTCTCAGAAGGGAGAGATGGCCAAGGGTGTATTTCCTTCTGCCTCCCTCACACCAGCCTGCCTGACCATAGAAGAGCTGGTTCCTATCACTGCTCTGAAGCATAAGTAACATGGAACAAGAGGATAGGGAAGGGTAGGATAGGGAAAAAAGGAAAGAAAGGAAAGGAAAGGAAAGGAAAGGAAAGGAAAGGAAAGGAAAGGAAAGGAAAGGAAAGGAAAGGAAAGGAA
>JAOTQP010001286.1:75911475-75921884 GCA_026413545.1 Cichladusa arquata | reverse complement strand
CCTTCCCTTCCCTTCCCTTCCCTTTCTTTTTTTTTTTTTTTTTTCCTGTGGTTGAAATGTTCCTGCTACTATTTTTATGGTGAACTTTGGGGATGGAAAAACCCCTTAAGTTATGTTAAATTATTCATAATGAAATGGCTTGCTAGAAGCAATGCCTACCACTTGCCCTGTAGTTGGTTCTGTACACTTCTGTGTCTGTACAAGGTAAGACACCTCCTTGAAGAAAGTACAACAAAACATTACAGGATGTGTTAGTGTCCTATGTGATGCATTTCCAGACACATTCTGTGTGGCTGCCAGTATCTAAACATTCAGTGGCTTCTGAATTTCTGCTGGAGCTTCCTTTTTCCCAGCATTGAATTAGGAGATATGTCTGGTCTCTGTCTCACCTGAGCATTGCCTTTTCCAGATCACCATGAACTCCAGCTTCATGTAAGTGTCCTGAATCAGTGGGTGCATCAAGTGCTCAGTCTTCCTTCGGGAACTTCTTATCACTACATCACATTTCTGTGAATTTATCCTTATTTAACCAAATAGGGGAGTGTCTCAAAGAAATGCCACAGATTTGTTGCCACTGCTGCAAGAAAGCATTTTCTAACAATACATTTTTTAGTAGATCCGCTATGCTTTCATTGTTGTCTCATTGCACATAATTCACAGTATTTAAGGTTCTTTTTCCAGATTTTTGAGATGCTAATCATGTAGTTTGCTGTTTTTATTCAGCAATACATATTTTCTTTTTTGCATTTCTTTTCTGCATTAAACTCTTGACGTTTATCTTGACTATGATTTGGTTGAATTTCTGTCTTTCATTTCATTATTTATACATATAAAATTTTTACATCCTGTTTTATATTTAACCTCCCCACCATATTTCATGCAACATGAATGCATATCACCTGTTAAGTGGTCAGATTTAGAAACCATGGCACTCCAGTCGTGGGAAAAACATAGCCAGCAAAAGGAAGAGCAATGTACCTGTGGTTTCCTCCACTGCTGTGAAAAAGTGTCTACTCCAGAACTGGCAGAGCTTTGCTTGCTGCATTTATCATGGTGAGGTCAAGATCTGGCTATAGAGTGAGGTAAGCAGAAGGAGGCTCTGTTTTTGTTTGTTTTTGTTGTTTGTTGGGGAAGAGAGGAAGGGAGTGGATGTTTTGAAACATGGCCACAGGAGTTGGGACACAGAACACATGACACAATCGTTTTGTTTCCTGGAGACAACATTATTGTATGTTAGCTGGCCACCACAGGGCTACTAATTCTTTTCAACTTGTCAGGATTCTTGTCTCTCTTTTAGCATATTTGCTTGTCTAGGCAATAAGTATTAATTCCAGCTCTTACTCTCATGGCTGTTTAAATGTACTCTCTCTATCTTTAGCTTGTCTTCCTTCCATAATTTAGGTCTGATATCTCTTTGAGCCTCCTATTGCATCAGGAGGCTAACTGAATTTCTTGATGTCTTGGCTTGATCAAGACAATTTTTTTGAGATTATTCAGTCAAGTAAGATGCAGACTTGATGCAGTTTGTCTCATTTACTAAGCAAAAATTTAAAGGCTTTGCAGGATATTCCTGCTGAGGTTAGAGAGAAATCTTCCTGCAAGTCCTATCAGTCTGTTTTTTGTTATGTCATCAGGTTGCTGCAGAATGCATAGCTTGCTAAACATCACTGCTGGTTCAGCTGGCCAGTAATTTTAGATTAACACTTGGTAAAGTTTGACATTCGGTCTCCTTTGAGAATCAAACAAATTATACTGGGTTCAATTCAAGGACAGAAACAGAGCTGTTCACATTAGGAGATACAAAAGTAAGAGAACATTTTTTTTTTAACTTTATTCAGTTCCATCCTGTTCAGAAACAAGGTCTAGCAGTCCTTTTCACTCTGGGAACCAGGCAAATCTCACAGCAGCAAGACTGTAAGTTTCCTAGCTACAAAATGGTCTTTAAAACTTTAAGGTTAGTACTTTAAGCCTTACACTTGAATAGAAGATGTTTTAATCACTGGCTACCCACACTCCTGAGAAGCAGGGCTGCTAGAGGCACCCAGTGTGGCAGGAGGACAGCTGCTGGTCTTTTGCTCTATCTATTCCAGGGGCTCTCATTTAGCACCCATTTTCCCCCTCCTTGTTTTATTGGCTTTCTACCAGTGATAGGTTTATTATGCCTTAATGAGAATAGTGTGCAGTAATGACAGACCCAAATTACTTTTTTTCTGGATTTGAATTTTTTTTATAAGGTTCTGGCATTACTTGCAGGATTCCGGACTGAGGTGGCAGTCTATATTTGCCAAGTAGAATATTAATTGATCCAGTGGAAAAGAGAAGCTGAAAAAAAAAAATTATGTTACTGGAAATTGGTGCATGCCTGAAAGAGCAAAGCCTTTATTTTGCAACAGTCCAGGATGCTGCAATGGCTCACTGTAAGCTAAAAGACCCTACAGAGATTTCAAAAGCTATCACATGTCAGTATGATGAATACATTGTTGGTTTAAGCTCTGCTGCTCTGTCCAATTATCTGAACTTTGTCAACTGCACTTCATTTTTTTTTTATTTTTAAATAAAAGACAGCATTCCTAAGCTAGCATTTTTTTTTCAAAAGGTGAACAACAGTATCTCATAATGACTACATTGCAAAAGAAAATTTCAATCCCATTAAAACCTGAGTAACATTTCCCAGTAAAAGAAGCTCTAAAACTACCTAGAAATATTTTCCAACATTTTACCTAGAATAAATTTTGAATAGTTTTCTGACATCCAGTTTTTCAAGGACATATTCATAAAATCATACTTTTATAATATAACTGTTGATGAATGGTAAATGAATAATCTAATGCTGTCTGGCCCCACATTGCAGGCTAAGTAAAGAAAACCTGGAACATGGGAGAGCAGATCATCAGCTGACAGAATTATTGATTTAGGTCCACTGAACTGTATGAAAATAATTTTATTTCAGTAATTCCATAAAGACTAAAAAAAAAGTATTAGCAATAGAATATCACATTATATTATGTAGCATTGAATGGTCAGATATGAGTGAATTAAACTGTTAACCTTAGTGACAATCTAATAATAGACAGATTTGAATTTGAATTGAGGCAGTGTATGAATATTAATTAGGAAAGCAAGACAAGTACTGCAATGGCACATTTAAAGAATTTATTGAAGACTTTAGGTAGTCAGATTTTACGAATGATTCAGAGTGTTTCTGGTAATCATAGGGGACAACATAAGGATTGATATATTTCTACATATGCACATGAAAATTAAATGAAGATAAAAATTAATGCTAGTGGGGAGAAGTGGTTTATACTTCCTGGTAAATATTAAATTTAAACTGGTGTGTCATGCTGCACTTATCTTGGGCCTGAATTTTGCCTTTCATCTTGTTGTTCTATCTTAGCTGTATCACACACATGTTTGACCAGACTTTTCACTCCACTGCCACTTTTTCTAGTTATACCTCACCCAATTTTATATCAATTTTTCTTGCTTAATCTGCCAGGACCAAGTTGCCTATGTTAATGGACATCTCAATGGGTGATGACCCAAACTATCAGATGGATCTTTGACATTCTGATAAGCTCTGTGGTACTGGGTCCATCTGTGTGTGTCACCTTTAGCTTTGATGTGTAAGTACCAATGGCAGGGACTGGGAGAAGATTTCAGAGGGTTTAATGTGTGTTGGTTCCCTCTCTTCCAAGTGCCCCAAAAGTAAATGTGGCTGATATATTCTAGCATGCTGACCTGGAGGGTGTTTCTTGCAGCTGGAAGATTGAAAACTTGGAAAAAAGCTGCTCAGTTCCTTGATCAAGATGAGCAGAGAATGGAAGAGTTTGAAAGCTTGAGAGCTGGTGTAAACATAAAAGTGATGGTTAACTTTGTAGTAGAACTAAGTTGACAAAGACATGGACTGTGTCCTAAGAAGAGCAGCATCTTAGGAATGGAGTCTCAGACAGTGTTAAAGAGGAGAAAGCTGAGTATAAAAATGTAGCTACCACAAGAACAAATATCACTTTCAGGCAAAAGCATAACTGGTAATGATTGGAGGAGCATCTAGTTTGGCCAAAAGGCTTTCCGCTGTTGCAGTACTTTTTAGAGAAGAGATCACATTTGCAATTTCTTTAAAGATATTTTTTTTGTGATGTTTATATTCTTGAGACTGATTTTAGTTGACAAATGCAATAAAATATGTATTGGTGTACTCCATAAAATTTTTTAGCATCATAAGCAAAACCTTTTGACAGCAAGATATAGAAGTGTAAAAAGAAATGTACTGTGATGTGAGTGAAGTTCAAGTTCTTCTCCAGCACCCTGAATACATGCAGTGATTCCAATAAAGGTGAGAGGATGGGATGGAAGCTGTGGCAAAAATTCTACACAGCAATCTGAGCTAACACTCAGTGAATTGCCTGTTCTAGCATTGGTGTAATGAGATACTGTCAGATCCAATGGTACTGTTAATCAGATCCAATAGTACTATTAATCAGATCCAATTGCAGTCAATTTTAGTCACAACCCTTCACCATAGATATGGATTTTTGAAGGGAGCAACTTTTATGTGAATGGCTGTTTCCATTGATTTTATACCTTGCTGCCCAATTTTAAAATCCCAGAATTAGTATGATGACACTGAAAGTCAGAATTGATCTGTCTGTGGCAAGTCAGTGACAGGATATGTGTAGATAGAGAAACTGACTGAAAAGACATTACAAGGTCAGACAATCATTTGGGAAGGAGTCAGTCACCAGGGGATGTCAGCAGAAGTTTGCAATCAGTGTGAAAGGCAAGGATAGTGATTTTCAGAGCAACTCTTTAAATGAATGTGGAGGCAATACACAAGCTGGCAGTCTGGTCTAGATAGCATGGGTTGCAGGTTAGCCACAGTATGTAAAAAGAAAGCAGAAGGGTTTTCCTGCATGAGAAGGCACAGAGAAAGTTACACACTGCTCTTAATTTTCCTTTCACTCCAGATCTCCCATGTTGATATTTACTTCCTCTTTCAGGCTGACCTTTCCGTCAAGGATCTCTTCCTCAGTATATGCTTTAGTTCATAGGCCAGATTTTCCTAAAGTGGCCAAAGTACCCCTTTAAAAGAAATGTGATACATATCACATGCCTTCCAGAGAGCTCCTGTGCTTCTGAAAAGGCTCCATGTACAACCTTGCCCTTTAAACCATGTACAAAACAAAAATGTACCAGCTCACCTGGTAGCCGAAAACATCACATGCTTTACCCTGGTACCAGTAGATTTTCTCCCCTGTTTTATCACTATGAAGATACAGGCAGATGTGTAGTGTTTTAGTATTTTTTCTTAAGAAACAACGGTCCTATTAAGCTAGTGAGGCCATTATATGAGCAGCTTCTCTGGCAGTCTTGCGTGCTCCCAGGCCTGACCATGGGGTAGGAAGAGCTGCCCACCTTTAGCTCCCCAGGGACTCCTGACCCTGTCTGCCCTCCAGCTGCTCTTCCTTCCTCCTGGGACATAGCTGCACCAGTCTCCTGCTGAAGAGACTTGGCTTGGAGGACAGTAAATTATCTGGGGAGGCCATGGAACCACCTTGAGGGAGCTTAAGGATGGCAAGAAGAACTCTTTGACAGGATTTACATGGATGTGGTTGTTTCTCCCTTAGGGCAAGGGAATGGAAAGCCCTAAAAGACTTTGAAAGTCAAAGTCTTTCAAGTTTTCTATGGTTCTGTGATTACCAAAGGTTGTGCCAGTAAGCCCTGTTTTTCTTCATCTGAATAAGAGTTAGACTGTATCTGCTTTCATAGAATAATAATGCATTCTACATTGCCTTCAGCAGGACTAAGGGCAGTGCAAGCTACTCTTACATGGATTTTTGAAGTGTTGTGTGAGTGCCTGTAATGAAATATTTCATAATTTTACTTCACTTCCCCATGCCCCCACTTCCATGGTTTCATTCCAGCCATTCTTTTCTTCACCAGGCCATCAATAGGCAAAACTGTTTACTTTTTTTTTCTGTGTACATCAATCACTCCTCAAATGAGAAACAACAGCATGTGTTTTGGTCACAAGCCTCCTCACACATTCTTCGCTTCATGTCTCAGCCTGCTGTAGGCAAGGACAATGTTGCTGTTTCAACTGGGCAAAATCATCAGTCATTATAAATCCCCTTGGGGATATGAGTATGTCCAGCAGTAGTGAGAATTTTCTAATCTTTGTTTGCTTTATTTAAAAGTGTAATTCACAACTGATCTCTGATGAAAAGTGCCAATAACCCTGCAAAACCTTAGACTGCTGCCTGTGCAGAACTGGGTGAGGCTTTCTTTTAAGAAGTACTTCTGCTGAACTGGCAGAATTGGGCCAGCAAATTGTAGTGATGAACTGGATAAAAATGACCTGGAAAATCCCTGCCTCATGTACAGTGCTGACAGCTGAGCAATCATTGCTGTTCTGTGTTTTTTCCTTTGTGCTGGACTGTGCATAGATATACTAGTACTGAGTTAACTCAGAGCTGGGATAGGCACAGGGGAAACCACAAAATTTTAAATTCCCTCTTTTTATCCTGAAGAGAAAATTATTTTCTAAGCCTTTCATTTTTGTTTTAGGGAGGGAACAACAAAATTAGAAACTGAAGCTAGGCCAGACTCTCTTGAGTCCTTGTGTGTCTCCACACTGCCAACTTTGGGCACAAGAAGCTGCTCATAAGTGACTCAGCCATATGCATCAGAGCAATTAGGTCCATTTAAAACCCAGGAACTAACAATTTTGAGGATTCTTTCAAACTCTTTCCAGTTGAAATCTCCATGGGGTCTTCTCCCTCTGAACTTTGTCTTGACTTCTGGCATCTATCAGTATCAAAGTTTCAGAGCAAAATATCTGCAGAAACTTCTGGATTTTATATCAAGATTTTTGGAAACCACCACAAATTTCATGTGTCTCCCACACTTCCTCTCTTAATTTGTCAAAATTCTTCCAAATTTCAGGGTACTTATGGACCAGACTGCACATTCAACTTCCTATGATTTTAGTCAGGAAAATTATGCTGTCAGAAAAATTAAGGTGTTAAAATAATCATTAAAGCTATTAGAATGAAATTTTTTAAAAAAGGAAAAATTTTTTCAACAGGCACGCCTGCATGTAGGCAAGATGCATCTTTTCCATAAGAAAAATTTGAATTGTTAAGCAATCAGCTGTGCCCTTCCAAAAGGTCTGGACTGTTTATTCATGGGTGGTTCCCAAAGATTCCTCTCACCTGGTATCTGAAGCAGTGGATGGCTTACCCTGTTACCGTGTAGGTTTTCTCCACTCTTTTATCACCTTGCAGATACAGGCAGGCGTGAAGTGCTTTCATACTTGCCTATCCCTATTTGTAATACTCCCACAAAGTCCCTAATCTTTATTGAGCAGCTTTATCTTCTACAAATAAGAAACATGAGTTTCTTACTGAGTGTACAATTGGAATCGTCGTAAGACGTTACTGAATAACTAGAGGGGAGAGCCGTGTTCCTTGAGCCATTGTATCAAAGCTAAACATGGTTAATGAAGAGAAGACAGCTCCTTTTTCTTTTCCTGGTGTGGTTAACAAAGATCTAAGAGAGATGAAATACCGCTGTGGTTTAATTACTTTTTTTCCCCCCTCTGGAAAATTTCAATGTTCCTAGTTCTCATAATTTTCTTTTAGGGAAGTATTCCAAACTTCTACTATAGGTAAAGTATTTGGTATCACAATGATTGCAACAATAATGCTCATTATCTGCACAAACTGTTCAAAAGTGATGTGATTTCTATTCATTAAATGAATAGAATTATAGAACACGTACTTTGGCATTTTCCAGTCATGGACTACAAGAAATGTTTCATATGCTGATTTCTCTGTGGAAGAGAAATAGCAGTGTGTGTATATCCATTACATGTAGCTGTTACAATGAGCCAAGTCATTTTGTACAGTGAAGTACAGCCACATGCTATGGCTGGTAACCCAGACAATCACAGATATCCCCACTCTATCATGACTCTATGTTTAATGAGATATTTTTCTACCTTGGGACAAAGACAAAACAGTTTTTCAAAACTTTCTCCCCTTGATTTGCTTAGTTTTAAAGCAACTGCCTAAGAGTGTAATCAGAGCAGCTCCTGAGAGATGCCGGAGGCTTGAAGCAGGCAGTGGAAAGTTAGGGAGAGAAAATATTTTTTATTATTATTGATTTCTTATTGTGCAGCACTTAGCAGCTGCTTTACTAATACATATTATTTATAGGAGATCAGCTCTATTTTCAAGATTATAGAGCCTGAAGCATTCTGTAGATGTTCTGAAATGTATTCGCGACTTTTAATGAAGGGAAAAATAACACAGAAGGTTAAAAACATGGTCTCATTCTAAAACAAAGCTTGAAATCAGCCTAAAGCAGTCACACCTAGTTTGGGCTTTAGCTGCCTAGTAGTAGTACAGCAGGTAAAGGAGTAGTGTGCATTACAGAATGACAGCCTTATTCACTTCGATTTTGGCAAATCAAACTGAAAACAACACAGCCTGGTCCTGGAGAAGATATTTGTGCTTTTCATTATTAACTGCTGTTCTGGAATCAGGCATGCTCTAGTTACTCATGTAGCCCACTTTTCCTCTCACCTCCCTTGCCTCTCAGAGCCCAGGGGACTTGCAGCCAAATATTCTACCCTGACTAGGCAGTGTCATCTGAGGGGAAAAAAGGTGATGTGGCTGCTCTGCTGTACCACTGGTATAGCTGCTGATAAAACAGGGGGAGAAATAATGCTGGTGAGATGCAAAGCTTAAGGGCTTATATTTTCATGTATTTGTAATAATACCGACTCTATTAAATTATCCGAAACTATGGAGATTTATTAAAACTCTGTGTACAATGTTGTTCCAACTGGGTATTTTGGTAAGCTGCCTTTATGTAGATATCTGTACAACATAAGCTAATGCTCCACTAAGAAAGGAAATGTTTTGGATTATCCTGGGACGATGAAGAGTCATTATGTGAATTACAGAAGTATAAATTACTGTCTGTTGGTTTACCTAGTCTGTGAGAGGGGTAAGTTGCCAGAGAAGCACCAGGGAAACAGTCAGTGAGAGGATTTAAAAGCACTACCTAAACTTAAGAGGTCAGGAAAACATGGAGGGTGGAGGCTTCCTCTGCTTTCTCCTATTAATTTTCTCTTTACTTATAGACTCAGCAGTTTCTGGCACTTCTCTCTTTGCAATAGTTCTATGATCTTCTACAGGTGGACACTGCTGACATATTGTAAGTATAGAGTCTCTGTTGTGGACTTTTGCTTTAATCTGTAGCTCTCCCAACGATTGTTTCTTTTAAAGAATCCATCAAATATGATCTAAATAAATTATCTACACTTTTCCTCTTACATACCAGCACGCCACTTTCCCCATGCTGCAGGTTCTACAGTGGTGATCTGATTTATTTGCTTTAAAGGCTTTCTTATTTCTCTTTGGTTTTGATTTTGGTTGTTTGTTTGGTTGGTTGTCTGTTTTTTAACTACTTTGAAATCTTGACAGAAAGAATACAACTGCCTTCTCTTTGGAGAAAAAGGTCCCCATGAATCTGTTGATTTTGTTATTGAGTAAAAGAAGTCACTGCTCTTGCTTGTTCCAATAACCTCTCTCTTTTATCTGTGTTTATCCTACCAAGCCCTGCTTCACATATTAAAAAACAAAGAAAGAAAAGAAAATATATTTCCTAATCTTGTTCTGAATGAAAGTGAGGGAAGTTTTGCTTTGACTAGTAATGAGTGAAGAACAAGGTCCTTGCAGAACAAGGCACTGGCTTGTGCAAAACACTGCAATAATTAATTACACCACCTCGGATTTTAGTGTAGGAGAGGGCAAGTTCAAATTTGTATCAACAGCTGATCTTCCAAATTACCGTTTTCTCTGATTTTCTCTTCAGCTTGGAAGAGTCATTGCTATAAATAACAGGCAAGCAGAGAATGTAGAGGAGGAAAAATGTTTGAAAAACACGACCGACAATGATTTAAATTTTTCTCTTTACAGGACAAACACACTTTGAATCCTTGCCATGGTGAAAGACCAATCCAAAGCCAGTACAGTGACAACTCAGGCACGGAGACACCTAAATTCTCTTGGAGAAAGTTTTTCTTTCTTTCTTTCTTTCTTTCTTTCTTTCTTGCTTTCTTGCTTTCTTGCTTTCTTGCTTTCTTTCTTGCTTTCTTTCTTGCTTTCTTGCTTTCTTGCTTTCTTTCTTTCTTTCTTGCTTTCTTTCTTGCTTTCTTGCTTTCTTTCTTGCTTTCTTGCTTTCTTTCTTGCTTTCTTTCTCTCTTTCTCGCTTTCTTTCTTTCTTTTTCTTTCTCGCTTTCTTTCTTTCTCTTTCTCTCTCTCTTTCCCTTCCTTCCTTCCTTCCTTCCTTCCTTCCTTCCTTCCTTCCTTCCTTCCTTCCTTCCTTCCTTCCTTCCT
>JAOTQP010001286.1:75894441-75907699 GCA_026413545.1 Cichladusa arquata | reverse complement strand
GCTCAGAAACTTTTGAATTTTATTTATTTAAAGAAGCTGAATAAAGCTAAGGATATCAATAGTTCCCTTAGGAAAAAAAAAAAAAACCCAAACTATAAGTGCTAACAAATAACTGATATAATAAATAATAAATATATAGTAAATATCATTAGGTCGTACACATAAAGCCACACACAGTTAGTGGAAGTTCTGTACCAGTTCAAGAGTAAGTGACATGTGAACATTTATACAGAAAACAAAATAATTTGCAAATGCCTATGGGTGATATATGATGGTTTGGACATAAGCAGGGCAGCTCCTTCTGTGTCCTTCATGTACAAGAGAGTGTGGCAACCACCATCTCAGTGTACACTGACTGAAGCCACTCAAACAACTCCTTGGATGTATGTGGGCTTTACAGAGCAACCTTAAATCACCTGGAGACAGATACCAGAACATTTCCTACCCAGTGTGAAAGGAGAAAGGGGATTTTCATCTCTGGAACCATGGAGTGGCAAATTCTGAAAGCACAGCAGTTGCTAATACTAGTTACTAGTGCTTTCTTTACTGAATAAATGAATAGTGGTCAAAGAAAAGCAGGAGAGGAAGCAGCATTCATAGTTCAATGGATGTGCTGTGTCTGTTTCAGAGAGTCATTATGCTGGACTTACTTCCTCATCCCACAGAAATGTGACTTGGAAACTTTACCAAACCTCCTAATTGGAGCACTTTTGGGAAATGATGCTTCAATTTGGCACAGTGTATAAAGAAGAAATGAGGAATCTCTCAATGGCAGCTCTTTAGCTGAGATGGCTTTTAGTGGGTTTCACCAGTTTCACTGGCTCAGAAACATGAGGTACAGGACAGTTTTCCATCTGCTAGAAACAGACTTTTTGTGATCGAGTCATTTTCATGTCACATGCTAAGTTTAAGGTGCAAGAAATGCCACTGTTCCAGGTGGTTGTAACAGCGTATGCTGTATAAAGAGGTGTATTTCAATGTGGTTTTAGTTTGCAGACTAAACTGCATCTGTTCTTAATCCATCTGTAGATTAAACACTTCTTTCAAATATCTGTGAATAGTAGCTTTTAGGATTTAGGATTTGTGCATGGAAATAATAATTGGACCTGGAATGGAACACTAATTTCTGGTTTAAGTAATACTTTACCAAACTCAAAAATCATAGCATAAGCATAATGCCCAAGACATGCATTATTTTGGCTGCTGTATGACATCTGGGGGCCTGTTAGTCATGTTAGCCCTGACTGTCCCAGCCTAGCCTGCCTTGGGGCTTTTCCCATGATTCTGATAGCTCAGGCCCTCATTTAAACTTTTTCCTGAGCTATTTCACAGGTGATTACTTTGAATTGTTATGACTTCATGGGATGATCCCTTTCTTGTCCCAAGTGACCCACCTGCATTTATTAGATGATCACTAGGCCATCGATGGGACCTCTCTGACATAGCCCAGTCCTTCTGAGATGCCACAGGCTGGTTCCACCTCATCAAGGGCATGATCATAATGGGATTGCCTTTAGGTCTTGGCTTATCCCCCATTCTCTGCTCCCAAAAGGTCTCCCTTTTTACTGACTCAAAGCCAGATGTCTTCACAGAGTGTTCTGTGCTCACTGATACTCTCCATCAGTGTATTGGATTTGCACAGGCAGGTTTTGGCAGTGGAGGCTACAGGGGTGGTTTCTGTGAAAAGCTGCCAGAAAGTTCTTCCATTCTGACAGAGCCAATGCCAGCTGGCTCCAGGAGGGACCTGTCCCTGGCCAAGGCTGAGTCAACCAGCAACAGCAGTAACACCTTGGTGATAGCATATTTAAGAATGAAAAAACAGCTTGTTGTGAAGAAGAAATTGTAGCCAGGGAGGAGTGAGAGTATGTAGAGGGACAACTCTGCAGGCACAAAGGTCAGTACAGAAGGAGGGGCAGGAGCTGCTCTGGGCACTGGAACTGGGATTCCTCTGCAGCCCATGGTGAGGCAGCTGTGTCCCTGCAGCCCATGGAGGTCCATGGGGAGCAGAGATCCATCTGCAGCCCATGGAGGGCACTCATGCTCGAGGAGGGGATGCCTGAGAGGAGGCTGTGACCCTGTGGGAAGCCTGTGCTGGAGCAGGGTCCTGGCAGGGACCTACAGACCCATGGGAGGGGCCCCACACTGGAATGGAGGAAGGACTTCCCTCCATGAGAAGCAGCAGAAACAACCTATGATGAGCTGACTGTAATTCCCATTCTCTGTCTCTGTTGTGCTGCTGGGATGGAGGTGGCAGAGCCTGGAAAGAAGGGATGGGCTGGGGGGAAGGTGTTTTTAAGATTTGTTATACTTCTTATTATCCTGTACTTATTTTGGTTGGAAATAAATCCAATTAATTTTCCCAAGTGAAGTCTGGCTTGCCTGTGACAGTAACTGGTGAGCAATCTCTCCTTGCCCTTATCCCAGCTCATGAATTTTTTGCTGTATTTTCTCTCCTCTATCCGGTTGCAGAGGGTGGTGATGGAGTGGTTTTGGTGGGTACCTGGAATTCAGCCAAAGTCAAACAACTATCGTCAGTCTCCAGTAAACTGAGTGGGCATCGTGTTGAGATTTTGGTAAAATCATTGTTATGATTATGAATGGACAAGCATAGATTTTAGTTCTACATGGCTCATTGATACCTGTCTCTCTTCAATTCAAGAAGAAAACAGAAATTAATGCAGAGTGGGACCCCAAAAGCCAATTGTGAATTTAAAACATGTAATTTCATATTAAACTTGGGGTCTGTATCTATAAAACTATACTTGAGCATGTTTTTCAAGCACAGGATTGTATTTCCTTGTTTTGACCCTACTGCAGTACCCTTTAAAATCTGAAACCAGCTTCAAAATAGCTCAGTCTTAGAAATTCTGCACACAGTTGGTGTACAGCTTTGGACAGCCCTTCCCTGCTCTCAGCTAAGGTTAAAATGCAACCAAGAAACAGCTCTTGTGTAAGAGAAGAGCCCAAATAACAAGTGTACTTCAAAGGAAATTTGAAAAATAATCATACTGTAATCTCTCTAGCAACACTCACATGAACACTGAGAAAAACCCTTTAAGATTTTTCTTTCAGCACACTCAACAACATGGTTAAATATGGGATTGCCAATACTAAATGAAGGAATCTTGATGGCACTTATCTCACAAGGAACAGCTTGAAAATCACAGCACCTGGAGGCTGTTGTTTTCATGCTGTTTTGTAAATGACACCATGGGAAAGTGGTAATCTCTCTTTTAGAAATGGAGCTGTGCTAACAAACTGGAGTTAAGCTGAAAAAAATGTTATCAGCAGTAGGTGACTGGTCAATCAGTGGGAGTTTTTCATAATCTTATGACCTGGGATGTACCTGTGCTGCAGGTACAACACAGAACATTCTCCAACAGCTAAATACACCAGGTAGTGCTAGAAATTTAGAGCTGGGGTCAACCTACCAGTAATCCAACTACAGAGTAACTGTGGCTGCTTTTTTGACAGGTCAGTTACCCAGCCTGCTGTTGCCTTGTTCTGCTAATTACCCGCCCCTAAACCGCTGAATTTAAATTCTACTTCCCTATCACAATCATTTTTTGGCTGTAGTCCTTAGTGTCCTTGGCCTAAATTTGCCCCCCAAATGTACAAGTGCAATTCTACAATACATTAGCAGAAATCAATTAATTCACTCTCAATTTATGGCAACTGAAAGCTGAATTTGACCAATAAACTCCGCTGACCCTCTAAATGCCTGTATCAAATGCACTGCTGCTGATTAGTTTGAGCCAGAAGAGAATTTAGCTATGTATCAGAAAATCAATTTAGTAAAGCCTTCACATAAACAGAGCTAACCTCCTATCTTGACAAGCACATGGAAACATGTATCAGTACTATTATAATAATAAGGAAAAATTATAAAAGTGGGGATGAAGCTACATTAGTTTTACATATACACTATTACTTTGGAAATAGAGAGAAATATCCACATAAGCTCACATTCCTCTAAACAGCCTATTTTATCTCCAGAAACTATCATGTGAAAAAGTTCTACATTATGATATGTTTCTGATGTGATAGCTTTGACACTCTGGATTAATTTAGACCACTTTGAGTCCTTTCTACTGGATGATTAATATACAACAGAGGAATATTTGATTGTCTGAAATTAGACATATAGCAATAGGAATATGTAGGGCTGAGAAGGAGGGATATGGATAGTGTCAAACATCTTGTCAGAGGCAAATGGCTCAGGATAAGGGGAAAATTAGGGGGTATACAATTCTGCTCAGATTTAAATTAGGAGAATCTGTAGGTAAGTGTATAGTCATTAAATACAATATGAGCATCAGAACCTCCAAGCATCTCACATCATCACTCAAAACCTCTTACTTTATTCAATAAAGCCCATTGCAATCCTTGAACATTTTTTCAGCTAACAGCTTCTGTCTTTAACTCAATTGCTAATTGTTAAATAATAAAGCTCACATATTTTCTTACTGAGAGTAAAAGAGGAAGTGGTTTTCTTTGAAGGGTAAGTCACAATAATGCTTTAGTTGATTGAACAGTGTTTCAGGAAGGGGTTGAGAAAGCTCTGAGAGGCTTTTGCTGTAGTGCTTCCTGATGTTAGATTTATTGTGTTCTTCTGACTGCAGTGATATAATTAGATAGCTCTTTATTATAGTTAGATAGGTCTTATTTTACAGAGATAAAAGCAAACCCCCAAATCAATTAAATAAATGTTTTTTTGCTTTAGCTGAAGCATTTTGCTAAAGTCAATCTTTATAAGCTACCTGCCTGGAGTTCTGCTTCTCCAAACAGCTGCTTACTACAAAATAAGTGAATCTAGGGGTCCAGAGTATGAGGATGGTTGTAGGACAAAGAGGTTCACTTGTGTGGCTTAGGTTCTAGGCAAAAGTCTTGTAGTGGAAGCTAGTGTAATTTCCTTAGGGAAAGCTGCCAACTGAAACACTGATATCCAGTGGTTTATTCTTTTCCGTCCTGCCAGGATTACAGTATCAGCTGATGAAGTGATAATTATGTACATAATTAATTCTTCATATTCACTCTTCTTCTATGGACTTTTTAGGTATGTGATGAAATCACAGAGAAAGTTTCCACTTTAACTGGGTTTTTTGGGGGATTTTTTTTGGTTATTTTAAAAAAATTATATATAGCATAAAGGTCAGCAGTCATGTGCTAAATCAGATCAAGGTTCCCCTCTTTTTTTTTTTTTTTTTTTTTTTTTTTTTTGTTTGTTTGTTTAAAATGAAGCAATACAACAAAGCTGACAAGTAGAGGAGGAATATTTTCTTCTAGCATATCCGGTCACGTTAGATTGTAAAGCATGTGAAATAGAAATTTGTTATAAGAATGAGTAAACTTATACTGTGATTACAGCATACATTTCTCAAATTAAAGCAGCTGCTGAATTTCATATAATGTGTCTTCCATACTGTGAAATAGAAAAACAACACATTCCAACAGTAGGGACTTTCAGCCTGTCTAATGTATTCAAAGGATCTCACTGCCGATTCAGAAAACCTTGTGTGATCAAGATCTTAATCTCTCCCTTCTGGTTGTATTTTAACACTTTCTAGGAACAAATTACTTACTAATAAGATTTGTAAAAAAGATTGAGAAGAATATATGGCACACCTGGAGACCAATCCTAGATACAAAGTCTGGGCCATTTGACAGATGGAATTGGGGGCAGTATCTTATTTTTTTTGGAACATCAACAAAACCAAAACAAATAAAAAACCCCCAAACAAATGAAAAAAAGTTGTCAAAAAAGAATGGTTAGATTCTCAGTTCCCAGACAAATTAAGTTGTGGAAGTTAGGCATCTGCTTCCCTGAGAGCAGCTCCTCTGCTCAGAACACAGCTCTCATGGCCCCCAGTAGTTATAAAGAGCTTTGCACTTCGGATCAGAGCCCAGGAGTGGAGAAAATCCGTTTGCAAATAGACATTTAAAAGACTCTGTGCATTGATCATCTGTAGTGGGAAAAATGTTTGGCTCTGTGGTATATTGAGTGTCACAGAAAATATTCAGTGGGATAATCTTGCTTTTATCTCTCAGCTCTGCAACTCCTTGCTGCTCGTTTACTTTCTTATCACGTTGTCTCACACACCTCCAGCATCTGTTCTGGTTTTGCATCTCAGTTTCTGCTTCTCTAATTTGCTCTAAAATAGTCTGCTTCTTTTCCCACCACTTTGTCTCCTGGGTCTTTTTAGAGCAGCCACTGAGTCGTTCTGCCACTGTGGCGGTACTGTGCCATGGCAGATGCAATTCCAGGCAAAGTCCTGTTGGTCCCTCAGGCTTTGTAGATACCTGAGCAGGGAGGATAGAGTTTTATAGGTTTGAGTGGACATTCAGAACAGAAAAAAACCATTACAGGTGATCCATGTGAAGCTCCTGCTCAAAAGAACAGAGGAGACCTAAAAAATATCCTTGAAAAGCTCTACCACGGTGGTTCTAGTATACTGTTTAATTTCTGAGGGAATCTCTTATGTACTTCTGAAAAACAAGCATGAGGAATGCTTCAGTATAGCCAAGTAAAAGATGGAAGACATGTAAGTAGTTGTTAGAAAATCCTACTGTAGAAAGGATAGAAAAAATACTTCAGTCCTGGATTTGCAGAGAGGAAAATCTCCAGATTAATATACATTTATATTTTCAGATTTCTGTAGAGGTTTTTTTTTTTGTTTGTCTTTTTTTCCCCTCTGCATTATTTTAGTATTTGTTGCATGTTAAGAAAACAGAATGGGAGGAATTTCTGATACCCAGTTCATGTGTGGACAGATGCATATGTGAACATATGCACTTCATATAAAAGTAAATAGATCTGTGCCGAGGTACATATATGCACATGTTTATAAATTCAAAGCAAGCAAGGTGGGATAGGGTTCTGCATTCAACAGCCTTATCAGATATAAACTCATTTTTATTAGCCATGTCTACAGGCAGCAGTCTTTTTAATGAAGTTAGTGTATCTCTTGCAACAGATTAAAGTCAAATATGATACTCAAGAGACTCCTTCTTTGATAACAATTAAGCCTTCCAACGTGAACCAATTTCCAAAACACCACCATATGCAGTAGTCTCCTTCTTTGTAGTTAGCTTAGATGTTTTACCCCTAACTATTAGAACATGACATTAGAATCTAAATAATATTTTGTATTGTAAATATTCTCATCAATATGTTCACACTCTGATAGGGAAATAATGCCGGTGAAATTAGAATACTGTATCAGTCTGAAAAGTGCTTAAGTTCTTGCTTTTGACAAAGAGAAGAGAAACACCCAAAATGTCCAAATAATTATATTGGTTTTTTTCCCATCTCTCTGCATCAGTTCCAAACAGTTTTGTTGTTGCTGTTGTTTCCTTAGAGGACATTGATAAACAGAACAAGAAATTTAATTGTGTTTGTGATATTTGCTGTAGTTCTACATAGTCATATTTTCTACTTTTTCTGTGATGAAATATTTGCCCATGAATTCAAAGTAGGCCTCAATTTCATGGTTGTCTGTAATTTGCAAGAATCACTCTCTTTGAATTTATAGTCAGCTTAAAAACTTATCTCATCTCATCTCCTACTCAGACTGAACCAGAAAATTTCACCTGGTGCAAAGTATTATGTTCCAAGATGAAAACCACAATCTTCTCTGACAAATTTGATTTATTAAGTAAAAAACTGCTTTTATATTAATGCTGACCAATCATGGTTGTTTCAAGTGTGTTTATGGGTCAACAGCTTTTAACTTCTGCCAGGTTCCCATTAGAGCTTCTGGAAGGTATTTCTGTTTTCTTTGAAGACCCTCAGAAACATTGATTGATAGAAATACAGATGTCTTGAAACTAATGGGTGAAGTAAAACCATGAATTAATTCCAAAATTTATTTGAGAATATATTTTGTTTTCCAATGTACTTGTCTTCCTTGTAAAATTACATCTGTTGGATTATGTTTCCTTCATTAAGTTTTAATATGTGGAACTGCAGTGCGAATTTTGTTTTCCAAATATCTTGGAGGTAATTAACTGTTATTGCCTTTTCCCAGTGGAAAATATTTTTTTAAAAAAGTAATAAAAGTATTTCTAGTGGTCTTCAGTTGCTCAAGCAGACTGCCAAAGTTGTCTGTGTTCTGTCAGCTGAGATTTCATTTTTTTGTCCTTCTGTAAGGCAGTATTTCTGTGATTTTTAAATGAATAAGCAACAAGGTGAATTGTGCTTGGTTTATTGTCTACCCCAATACTTTTGCAGATGTACCTTGTGAGCCAGCAGGAACAGAACCTCACTTCCATACTGAAAATTAATGAAATTTGCGATATTTTTCTTTGTTTTGAAGTAATATTCAGACAATAGACACAAGAAAAATGTTTTGTCTTGATTTTTTACTACATAATAGACATATTTTGGGGGAAAAAGTACTTCTTACATTTTCTATCTCTTTTTAATCTCAAACTTTATAATACTATTTTGGACCAGCAGCTCCCTTGAAAAACCACAGATTTTGGTTACTAATAGTCTGCATTTAGTTACTGGTTTTATTTCCAGATGACACAGGTGGTCTAAAAAGATGAAAATAATTTCTCCAAGCCGAAAAATCATTACTCTACTAATTAACACACATATATTTACTAAAGGACGTGAAGAGGAATTGAAGACAAACTCTTTAACCTAGTCATGGAGGGAAACCATGAGAATACAGAAAGGAGTTTGAATTTCACATTTTGAGAGCATAAGCTTGCACAATCAAAACACCAAGGACAGCTGTTGTTGATAGGCAGGTAATAATTCATATTCTCCAAACCTCACGTTCTGGTTTCCATCATGTCCCCACTTGGAAGAAATAGGAGAAATTTAGGAGTTTGTGGTGGTGCCTTGGGAAGAGTGGGTCAAAAAGAAGAAAGAACAGTTCTGTAAGAAATTAAACTTTCATTCACCATGAACAGTTCTTCAAGCAAGAATCTCAGCTGAAATGTTTCCTCTCTGTTAGAGCTTACTCCTTCTAAATAAGAAATATTTTGTACATTGTTACAGTACTTCATATTACAATGTGTAGTTTTATAGGATTTTTTTCTGCAGGAACTTCTCTCAAAAGGCCACCAGATCATCAAAAACCAGCTAAGGTAAAATAATTTAATATCAGAGGATGCAATAAATTTCAGGGGCTGTGGATTCCATTTGGGCATAAGTTATGAGAATCCTGTAAACATTAGGATATCATGAGGATCCCAGCCCATATGATTATAAAAGCTGAATCAAGAGAGCAGCCAATCCTGCACAATATAGTCTGATATATTAGAAATGCAAATATGTAATGTGAAATCTCTTTTATTTTAAAAACAGCAATTTTTGTTTGTTTTGTAAAGGATTGTTACTATTCCTTGTAAATGTCATCTTCATTTTTTGGGCTTTTAAAAAATTGCTCAAAGAAAGGGAAAACTTGCAATAGATGATTGTTCTTTGGAACTGCTTGAACAAAATCTTGGATCCTTGGATGTTATTGTCCTGCTCTCCTAGATTTTATCCTTCTACTGGAGCTAGAAATGTGTGTGCTTAACATAGTTTAGCAGTCATAGGATCATTTACATTTTGAAAGTGAAAAAATCTCTGCATTATCAATAGAATATTAAACTTTTTTTTTAGGGGGGAGGGACTATAATAACTGCTGGGTAAGTGTCGTAATAACATATTTAATAATTTTCCTTTCTCCATTTGTATTAGCTATTTGATAGATTTTGGTAGGCTTTTCGATGTTCCTAAGTCAGTTTTAGAAATGCCAAGAAAGTAAAATAAAACTGAAACCCCAAACTTCTAATCAATGTATATTCAATTTCAAAAAACACAAAATGGTTTTAATATATGTAATGTTTTGGCTTTTATCAAAACACCTATATTTTTAGTTCTTGACTTCCTTAAAAGTTAAAATATCTGTTGGTGAAAGAATATAGTAGCAGCCACAGCTATGCAGTAAATGCAGACAAAATTATGCAAAGGAGAATAATCTTAAGACTATTCTTCTGAGTGCTTTTAAACTTCGGTAGTCATGACAAGAAATAAAATCAGTGTCTTTTAATTTAGAGAACATCTGCAACCCTCTTCAGGAATCTGAATTTTCCTTGTGAGTAGGACTTTTTTTTTGACCTATTGAGTAGAGAGAATCACTGATTTCAATGAAAAACGTAGATTTTAGAAGTCAAAGATTGTAACATTGTAGTGTTCCTGTAAACATGGGGTTTTGAGTTGCAATACAGAGACAGCAATCACACTCTTCATAGTGCTAGTAATAAAAAGATACCCATATCGAATAGGGAGACCCATTTCAAGCCAGGAAATTTATGGATCATGATGTGGACGCATACAATCAAACTAAGTCTATTTCAAAATTAAGTGGTTATGCTGAATGAGCAAAAGGCTTTCTTTCCAGGCTGGATACACATCTTAAGACTTCTGGTTTTTTGTCATGAAGTACAACTTTCAGCTGATCTCAGGGTTTGTTTTATTTTCTCATTGATCTTACCTTTTGTTGACTTAGGTATGTGAAGCACCCAATCAATCATAAGCATCTGTTCAGCTGAGTCATCTGCTCTGAGATGGCACATTGGCTACATGTCTCAGCCCTGGTCAGGTCTTTTTTTTTGCCAGGCTCTTCAGTTAGGCAGAAGTGAGCTAGCTACCCCATCTTATTATAGTTCCTACAGGAGGAAAGGGAAGGTGCTGTGATCACTGAGGCATGCAGGTGAAAGGCAAATTCCATAAATGACACAGAAGCTGGCTGCAGTCTGCAAATTCCATAAATGACACAGAAGCTGGCTGCAGTCTATTTGTGTTTAAATGTGACTGACTGACATTTGTTCTTTGCTGACCCCTGCAGATTGCCTCCAGTTTTGAACCCCTGGATTTCTGATGTTGCACGCCCCCTTGCCAGCATATATGAGCTCATCTAATCTTGAGGGAAAATATTTAAGTTCCTATTTTGCCAGAAACAACAACCTTGACATTTTCCCTTTTACCCTTCACTTTGAATAGTGATGTTGATTGGTCTTGCAAAAGTATATTAGATTGTTATGAACTTACACCAGAATTGCACCAGGCTGTAACTGATAACAATTCAGGGCTGAAAGAAGTTTGTATCAATTACTGGGAATTCTGGCATGAAGAGAAAGTGCAGTGTAGAAAGGTGGGGAAACTCACTTGTCCCATCTCTAATTAGATAATGACTACAGGGAAAAAAATGAAAGCAATGCATTAAACCCAGTTCTATTAATTTTAGAATTTCTGTGTGTTCTTGAGTGTTCACATAGTGATTCAGGGGGATCCAATCTTATTTAACTGAGGGGATTATAGGGTTTTTCCATGGTATTATTTGAATTTCCTCACTTGTGCTTCTTTGAAGCTGCGGAATTGGCTTATCCCTGCTATTTGAACAAATATTGGTTTGTCATGCAGAAATGAAAAGCAAAATTCTGTGACTGTAAACATTTACATTGACATTTTTGTCTCCATTAAAAGCTGTTTGCTCATTACACTTGTCTTAATCTTCAGCATCTCCATGTTTTGCTTCCACTTTTATCATTGAACTGAGAATGAGATTTTTCTCACCGGTATCTTCTGTCCTACTGCATGCATATTTTATTTTATTTCGGTTTTTGCTTCCACATTTGGAAAAATTTCAGGAAATGTTGAGCTGAAAGGTACAGATTCTTTGTATTAAAATTCTATTACAAAGCTGTCACGTCCAACTAGATTAAGATTTAAGATCAACCTGGTACCACTCCACAGAATACACGGTGTTCTTCTTGACCCTGGGACCAGTTAACCCAGCCCAGGTCAGGGTAGTGCCAGACTCTGCGTGTTGGGCTTTTGTGTGTGAATTGTTCACCTCTCCTGTACACTCTGTTATTAATATTGTTGTTGTTGTTACTGTTCGTTTCTCATCTCATTGTTTCTAGTAAATTTTTCCTACCTGCACAAGTGATTTTTAACTTTTGTGCCTCCAGTTGTCTCCAGCCCTTTGCAGAGGGAGAGAGGGGGAGAAGGAAGTTAATGAGCAGCGCATGGCTTAGAGTGTTTTCAGGGGAGCACTAAATTGGGGAAGAATGCTAGACTGGGGAATACCATTCCTAAACCACAACAGTTTAATAGATTTTTCTGGGAATAATATCTTCCATGTCTTGGTAGAAAGCCTTTGTTTATTTAGCAAGATGTTGCAAAAAATATCAAGTTTTTCTTTTGGGGACTAGCTACTGCTTTTTACTTGCTTCATCTTGTGCTGGGGTATGTTAGATTTATTTTGTCATCTATTGCTTTTTGTCTCATGTTCTGTTCACACCAGACTGGTGGACTGTCTGAAGAATGCTTTTTTTAGAATAGAAGAGAACATAATAAAGTATTTTAAGTTGTGAGTGATCTATAATGCTCATCTTGTTCAACTGCTTGACCACTTCATGGCTAATCAAAAGTTAAAGGGCATTGTCCAAAAGCCTCTGCAACACTGGCTTGGGACATCAACCAATTCTCTAGGAAGTCCTCTCCTGTGGTTGACCACACCCTCTGTAATAAAAATGTTTCCTTACGTCCGGTATAAACCTCCTCTGGCACAGCTTTGAACCTTTCCCATATGTCCTATCACTGGATACCAGGGAGAGGAGCTCAGCACTTTCCTTTTTTTGTTGTTGTCCTCCTTACATTCTGGGGTCCATTTTCCTTTGTTATAGTTCTTTGATATCCAGTTTTTTTGCTTAGATGTTTGGAGTTTTTAAAAAGTTAGAAACTAACAGCTGTCAGTTGCTTTTTGACAAAGGGCTTCATAAGCAGCAAAAGAAGAGCTGTCCTGGTACTGATCTGATCTCTACCTGAGTATCACTCAAGATGGCCATTACAACTACATCCTAAGCCATGTGCTCCTGCTTTATAGGTTGTCAAGGTGGACCTGCAAGGCAGAAGAGTTTCAGGAGTGTATCTGTGCCTTCCTCAAAGCAGAGTAATTTGCTAATGGGAAAAAGGGTAACATCTGGAAATTGCGAGCCCATTTTAAGAAAGGTCTTATTTCTATAGAAGATTAAGTGGAAGTATTCCCTCAAGCTTTTGGAACTTGGTGAGTTGTTTGGAAATATATTTTCTGAGACATTGTATCCTGGTTTGAAGGACAGGTGTCTGACAGTAAAGGCAGAAGTTTTCCTTTGAAATAGAGGCTTTAGTTCCACTCCCCCCCCACGTATTATAATTGTTTGAATCAAGGACTCTGAGGCAGAGATAAGGGGGTAGGAATAACAGCTCTTTTAC
>JAOTQP010001286.1:75867824-75894341 GCA_026413545.1 Cichladusa arquata | reverse complement strand
AGCTCCCACCTACACCTTTTGTCTAGAGTCATCAAAGGTCCTGGGTGTAACCCGGCCAGCTCCATTGGCATGATAATAGGAAAAATTCTTTAAATTGACACAGTAATAGAAAAACACTCAACCCCCAACACACTGTCTACCAGTAGTCCTGCTGAGACGACAGTTTCCTAGGTGTTGTGGGGTTTTTTTGTTAGTTTGCAGGTCTGGATCCCTTTCTTAATCATGACTTACTACTGAAGATGTCCTTCTTATTGCTAAAGACTAAATGAAAGTGAATTTCAGAAAAACGCCTTAAATCCTACTATTCTCTTTTCCCACTATTCTTCTCAGTCATGTTGCAGTCTTGTTTGCCAGTGAAAATACAGATTTAATACTGGGTTGCCTCATATAAGAGGTTTTGTGAATATAAATGTACTGCTTTTCCTTTTAAAGTGATCTACTTTCACTTGCCATCAAATCCGTTCTGTTACAGAGCATGTATAGTAAATGTGGTCTCTTTCCTTTCCCTAAGAGTTTGCTCTGGTTTTGCTTGTTGTCTTTAATCAGGCCATTTGTCCTATTTTACTCAGCCTCTTCTTGCTCAGTGCAAAATTTCTTTCATAAACAGTCTTATAAATTACTATGGCATGAACTCCCCATGAACTCCACAAGTTGCCTCAAGCATTTCGAACAATCAGCTGTGATACATTGGTGCAGTAGGCAGTGAAGAAAAAAAATTGAGGCTTAGTCAAATACTACCCTGTTTCATCAAGGCCATTATTTGTTACAGGGAATTTGTCACAAAGCGGTTGACCCGTGTTTTTTTACTATTATCTCTTGGAATACAAGAAAGATGCCATATGATGTTTTCACCTAAAAGTCAGGAAACATCTCTTTACTGCGAGGTTGCCTGAGCAGTGGCACTGGTTTCCCAGAGGCAAGGATAGAGTCTCCACCCTTGGAGATATTACAAAACCACATGATCCTGGGCAACCTGCTTGAGCAAGGGGTTGGACCAGATCACCTTCAGAGATCCCTTCTAACCTTGGCCATTCTGTGATCTTGCAAATTTTTGCTTTCCCACCTTTCCTTTGGAAGTAGATAATAAATTTTAATTAGCTTGTTCTTCTGACTGGCGTTGGGAGAATGGGATTTTGCTGATTCTTTATTTTGAAAAATGGTGATTCTGTATTCTTAACTAACTATAATGCTCCCCCTTAAATCATTTGGAAGAAATAGGGGCCTCCAGGACAGTTACCTCATCCAGAGATAGCTATCTATAACTCTAAGATCAGAGTAAGCAAGTGGTTTAGAGGGCATGTATAACTTCTGTATGCCTACAGATGGGGAAGATGAATTCCACTGTTGGCTTCTGCATGGTCCTTCTTTCTTGCCTATTTTCAGAGTGGCTCTGATCTCTTAGGAGATTTTCTGCTTTCATTAGTGTGGATACTATGAGAATATATAGGGGAAAAATACTACACATTTGGCTTGCATGAAATCCTACTGTTTGGAGAGACAGGTGAGGTTGCTCTGCAAGTGTCCAACACAACAAATGTGAGTATGTATTCATGTTTGCTCTGGAGGATTTGTTACTAGACTTTTTCTATCCCCTTGCCCTGGCAGCATGGTAGAATAGTCCTTTAGCCTTACATTTTGTATTTCTCTGTTACAGAAGGAGAGAAAGAATACTAGCTGGCAGATCTCATGCTCTGACTCAGTTGCTATTTATTTTGTGGTGTAAGGCTGCTTTGCATAACTTGGTAAACACATACCTGTGTTGTGTTCCATACATCAAATACCTAACATAGCAGATTGAGTAACAGGCACCAGTCTTTAAAAAGGATCTGTAGTTACGGGTATTTAAATAGTTCCCTCCCCTTGAACACACAGCTTGAACTTTTCCCACCTGAGTGGCACATAATGGGCTTTCACTGGTAGTGGTAAATGAAACAGGCCTTATGGTGCACCTCTCTAGGCAGGAATTGGGCATCTGGGGGCACTGGGGCAGCCACAGCCCTGGCATTGAGGGCATTCCTGAGGATTGGGAAGGGCCAAGACCAGCCTGGAACATGTACCCAAGGGGTGGTCTGCCTCATTACAGTCATGGATCATGGCTGGGCAATGTAAATCCTGTATATGCATATAAATAATATATATATATATATAAATATATATGCATATATGCATATAAACAGATATAAATATATTTGTTTATAAACACCAACCATGCAGTGTCATTTCACTCTTATCTGCCCAAAGGGATCTATTAACGAGAACATGTTAATAGGTCAGGAATATGTCATAACAGGAGCCATGTTCCCTCTCAGCTCCCACTGCTGGTGGGGGTACCACAGCACCCCTCACAGGGATGCCAGCTTGAGAGCTGGCTGCTGTTGATCCCTGGACCATGCCTTTTCCCTCCGCTGCAAATGTGCATCCAAAGACTGCTGTCTGGATGCGTAATTACAAATTATTGTCATGTAGGAGAAAATGATAAAAGGCATAATTTGCTGTTTCATATTATAAGTAAAAATGAATGACTTTGATATCGTTCTCTTCCTACTTTCAGCACGATCTTTTTTCCTCCCACTATCCCCACCACCAGGTTTAGAGGTTGTGTGCTCCTTACACTCTCCTGATATTGGCTCCACTCCTTCACTCTCAGAGACTGGGATGTGCAGAGACAGAGACTTCTCTGCTCTAGCAATGATCTTTTTGCCCTGTGGTACATCACTGACTCCTGCATAAGCTTTCCTGCAAGTTTCTGAGCTTCCAAGTGGAAGAGCAGAGTTTATGCACTGTGCAACTTGCACTTGTTCTTTTCTATGCTGGCAACCGCAAAATAGGTGGCTGTTCTCGCTTGGCAATCTGTGCTGATTTTATTATGAAGTTTTGCTTTAGTCTAAGTTCCTCAATTGTAAGCAATTATTCTTTTAATTATTCTCTTTCTTTTAATTTTTAATATACGTGTTTGGCTTTCTGATATCTATCATATGCTGCTTTCTGAAATTTTGCTATTTAATATGTGATATTGAAACAAATAAAAAGATTGTTTTTATTGTCTTAAGAGGGGGTACTTGATAATTTATTGTCTCTAAGCATCTCAGTTCACGTCTCAAAAGTCTACTCCTTCATTGCATGGATACAGTAGGGTGTTGGCCACATGGAATGGGGTTTTTATTGGCGTGTGTCTCACAGGAATCATCTGTAATTTAGGTTTAATGAGCAGGTGTAATAACTCTCTCATTTTTGCTAAATGTCTTCCTGACGTGTGTACTACCTGAACTTTCACTTTATCTGCTTCTAAGTTGATTTTCTATCTTAATTTACTTGTTCTTATGGTATTGTGGGTATATTATTAGAATGTCAAAAACTTGGTTCTGCAATTTTTCTATCTCTTTATGTATGCTCCTGAAGAGATCTTTGTGCCTTTCACACACATTGATGCCCACTGTTCATTCGCATTCTCTTTCTTACTCTCTTCTGCTGCCCTGTCTTTGTATCTGGTGTTAGTCTGAGCTTCACAGTCCGTTTATTTTTTTGCTCTTTTGTGCTTCACTGATGTCACATACATGCAAAAACCTCTGAGTCACTGACTTTCTCATTATGGGGGCATTTCTTTCTTGTCTGCCATCCTTTGCATAATGACTCTTCAGAATTTTTGAATGTAAAGGGAATTTCATTATTATCTTTTTACCCACCTCAATAACCATAGGTCTTTGGATTTTCTTAATCTCTCCTGATTTGTGTTTGTATATCTTTGTTTGCTGAATTTTCAGTAAATTTTCATGTTTTCCTTTCTCTGCCTTCTTAAATATCTTTGTGACAGCTTTGTTTGTGTTCTCTTATTTGGATATGAGTTTGTACACTAGCTGTGCACGTCTCTGGTTCTCTGCAGAGTTAATAGGATCTCTAAGCATTCACATTTGAGTGCCTAGATTTTTGTCCTGTCATTATTCTATCACCAATTAGTTCAGCCCATACAGTTTGCTAATTGCATGAATCAGTCATCCTTGTGTAGTTTGCCAAAGCTCTGACCCATTGTTCTGCATTGATGGTTCTTGATTTATGCAAAAAGGAGTCTTTCATGTAACAGGATTTTTTAATGAATTCAAACGCTCAGGAGCATTAAGATGTATCCCTGCTTGCTGCTGATGTAGTGGGATGTCACTTAAGTATAAGACACCCTTCACCCATAACAACTGTACCCACCTGCTCCTCTTGTGGCTTTTTCTTTCCCCTACTTTTTAGAGTCATGACAAAATCTGTTGTTTTCCTTCTTTGTTTGAGTAGTTCTATGCATTGTCTCTTTAAATGCCCATGTGCTGAGGCACTGGACTATATTGCCCTTCAGATTATTATTTTTGTTGTCTGTAGGATCACTTTGAATTTCCTGTGATTGTGCATAAGCACAATCAAAGATAGTCAAAACAAGTCCACATTCACATTTTTCCCTTCCTTCACATGTAAGGTCTTCAGCACTTATGAAGTTGAGTATTTTATCCTGAGGAAGAACTCCACATTGTTCTGACAATGTTATTCCCACCTTTCTGTCCTCTCCATCTCTTCCCTCTGTGTCTGCCCTCTAGTCACTTGTTCCTTATCCCCTGGCTCTGTTCTGAATCTCTCTCCATTTTGTATTGTGGTATCTTTGCCCTATCAGATCCGTGCCCCACTTATCCACACTTATCAAATCTGTCTCACCTGTCCCTTAGGACATCATTGTGCTGGTGTGCAGGTTTGCTGCTTTTACTCACATTTTTGCTCCTCCTCTTGTCACCTCTTCTTGCCATATCTACTTACCTTACGTTTCATTCTTTAGTGTAGGACTCAGATTCCTGTTCCTTCCTTGGGATCTGGCACATGTTGGGGTGAAGCTGGGGTAGCAAAGAAGGTGTTGCTTTATCCCAGAAAAAAGTGGAACAGCAGTTTTACCTGTTGAACCCTAGGTAATCTCTACTATACATATGGAAAATGGGATGATTCCCCCAGCACCAGAAGGCTTGTAGCACAATCCATCTTAAATGCAAATTTGCAAAGCACATTTTCCTGATACAAAGGCCATTACCTTTTCATTTAATAGTTTCTGCTGTTAAATGAAACTTTTAAAGAAAAGATCATTGTTTTGTTTAGTAACACTACTGCCTAAACCTAAGAGAGGATACAAATTGAGGGCAGGTTCACTGTGTATGAATGGAGTGAGAACATGAGAGTATTTTCTGAGCATTGACTCTGACTGAGAAATCACAGATAAAAAGGCTCTGCCTAAACCAGGAAAAATCTTGAAACTTTGTCCCCTGCACTATTCCCTCTGTTCTGTTCCCCTTGAAATTTTCAGCTGCTTAAAGCAAACAGTTTGCCTCTTAGATAACACAATTATGCAGATTATCTAGGTTTTACACTAGTGTGCAGGCTTTACAAGTTCATTCCAGACTTACCCCAGGGTGGTTTGCTCTCCTTGATGTAGGGCCCATTTGATACAGTCAAAGAATAGAATCATAGAATGGTTTGGATTGGAAGGGACCTTTAAGATTGTCTAGTTTCCACTTCCCTGCTCTGGACAGGGATGCCTTCCTCTAGACCAGGTTGCTCAGAGCCCCATTCAATGTGGTCTTGAATTCTTCCAGAGATGGGACATCCACAACTTCAAACTCCTTTTCATCAGATAAAATTAATGGGAAATGCTTTGGGAATTGTTGCTTTCAACATTCAAGAGCCTCAGGCTATGTGAAAGTAAGTGGCCTACTGTATGCAGATAGTCAATGAAAAGTTACTTTATTTTGGACTTTGTAGAAATCTGAAGGATAAATGACCCAAATAGGTTTTTTATTAATTTTTGTTTCCTCGTTTCTTCCCTTTGGCCCCATTTTACTTTCATTGAATGTATTTCACAGGAGGAAGGCAACAGAAGCTCTTTGAGGAAAGAAATTTGTTGCATCGGGCAAAATATTTTTTGTAGGAAAGATGCACTCACTGCAAGGTATGTGTCACTTTTTGCATTTCTGACTGGTTTGGTTTTTTATATTTTGGAAACTTGGTACATGAAATAGGATGATGACAGCAGCCTGTCACAGGAACATATAATGGAAAGAGCTGGGTTTTTTTTTAGTTGTGCCAAATCAGTTTCTACCAATGCTTGTATTGCCTCCCTTGTGTCACATTTCAGCTGGGCTCCTGTTGCTCTTCTGTAAAAGGAGTACCAGGCTACTACAATGCTGAGGCCAGCCTTTGGTAGTGCATAGCTGTGTCCATGTCCCTGTCTGACCCATGGCATGGTTTGGAGAGGACCATATGCTGAGGTCTTTTCCTGACAAGTAGTATGGATGAGGGACTGAGCTGTGTGTTGGGAAGGCAGACTAGCCATTTGAAGGTCAGTCACATTGCCATCTCAGTCACACTTGCCATCTCAGTGCCAGAGGTTAAGCTCAGGTCTGAGTTACTAACATAGGGCAGGTCTAAATGGATCGGCTAGCTGACCTGGACAGGGGGCTGTTCCTCTTGTCAGTCTGTTGGCTTCCAGGGAAAAATGAAGTTGGCTTCAATCCAGTTGAAGCGGGACCATTATTTTCATTAAGCTGTGACATGGATGTGGACATTCTACTTTTATGTTAGTAAACCACATGTGGTTTGATGGACTTTCAGAAACTATGAACAGAAAAGGGCCAAGAGATGTTCAAACTGTGTATCCTTCTTACATATCTCTTCATGTTTTATTTCTCTTCCCCATACAACCCTCTGGTTTTAACTTATGTGCTCTGGGCTTGCATGTGTTTGTGACTTTTAATTCTGCAAAAACTTTCAGACTCCATACCACAGTATGTGATAGTATGTACCAGGGAAGATGCACTTGAGAACAAAACTGGAAGAAGTAAAATGATGAATGTATTCAAAGGTAACAAAAATAATATAAAAATTTCAAATGTATCAGTTTATTGCAGCTCTCCTCTCCCTTTCCCCACCTAATTAATGTTTGAAAGAAGTTCTTGATAAAATACCAGTGCTGACTATTGTTATACTGTTGGTATGTTATCACAGAGTATGTAGTGATAAGCCATGACAGATTTGTTAAGCTGGATTTTTGTTCTGAAAAGTCACAGATAGTTATAAAGCAGTAAGTTTGGATTCCTGATATGTTGCCAAGACTCACCCCCTGCTCAGGCTGGCTGGTATGAGAGGGCATGGCTCTTTCAGAAGCTACTTTCCAGTAGTCAGCAAAAACCCTCTGTGATTTTGATAGCAGCACTAGAAGGTCAAGTTTCCATGGCTAGTATCTGTATTGTCACTCCTGGTCTGCATCTGTGCTGACAACTCCTGAGCACAAACCTGTGGAATTGGCCAGAGAGAATCTTGTCTTCTCACCCAGGCTCACTGCCTGATTTCTCTGTTCCCAGTCCTGTATGTTCTGTTTGATCTATGTGCTCCACAAAGTCTCTCTGATAATTGCTTCTGTAGATCAACAGTCTGCTTGGCTCTGTCAGTCTGTCTTTGCCTTGTCCCTGCTCACAGGCTGTCTCTCTATCAGGCTTTTCTAATCCAGAACAAAACTGATCTCCAGTGGTCTCATAACCCTCTGTCTCTCTCTAAGCACAAGGCTGCCTTCATGTCTCTTCCTGCACAGCAAACCTGCAGTTATTCAAACTGGAAAAACTGGGACAGAATTTGTAACAAGCACAAAGCATGGAGCAGAGATGTCTCTCCACTTCCACATGTGCAGAAAGGAGAATGCAAGATGAAGAGCAAATAGTTCCTCCTCACTGTGGGAGTCTTTGTCTCACCATATTCAACCAAGCAGAATTCTCCCTTTCATGCCTGATTGATAGAAATTAAAGACTGTAATGGCAGTTGCTAAAATCTGAGGAAATACGTTATTAAAGGACTTATTGAAATGTGGGCTGAAATTGAGAACTATCAGTATGTAGTTAGCTGAGGAATGATGCAAGTGGAAGAATAGAAGGATGAAACTGGGTGGGCAGTGATGAAGATGCAGGAAAGAGAAACACCCTAAAGAGAAATAATTCACAAACAGCTATTTGGCTACAATTTTGGCTAAATCTCTTCGATTTTCTTCAACTATTGTAAGGATCCCATATAGTTGGAGCAAGACTTATGCAGAAAAAGTTTCAACATTTTCCCTGAGATTTTGCAAGTGATTTTGAAAACTTCCGAAAAAGAGATATCCTAGAATATTAGGTTCTAGATACAGACAGGATTTCCAAGTTTCTGGTGTTTGGTTTTTTTTAGCTTCCAAGATTTTTATAGGTTTTGGGTCAGGTCTTCAAGATGGTCTACTACCATGTTCACTCTCTTTTGAAAATATGTCCATAAACCCATGTGGAAGAAGAGGCTGGGAAGTGAGGAAGGTCCAGATCTACATACAACATTAAATGCATGATGTAATTTTCTTTGTCAATATGGCACTTGAGAAGTTTCTGGCTTCTGGATCACTCCAGAATAGCTTGTGGCCCACAACAGTAAAATAGTAGACAAGTCACAATGTAGGAAGTTATAAACCTTTCTGTAATATATTATACAAGATGTATCTCCCACTCAACGTCCTCTTTAAGGGCTGTTTAATAACTGGCTGTTATGTAGGACAAATGTTTCTTGTGCAAAAGATAATTTTAAAACCAAAAGGAGAATTGTTTGCTTACAATGGTCTGCAAAAGCACAGGAAGGGCTTATTGTTTTTAGGAAGAGGCAGCAGCAAATAAAGATGTCACAGATATAAAAATAAACCTATGCAAGACTGCATACAAAGTAAATAGCCAGAATAAATTCTCTTTTGGGCATTCATAGTCAAATTATGTCATGCATGCTAGTCCTCTTTTCCTCACTTGGAATCAAAGCAAAAATTCAAGATGTCAAAGTAGAATTACTTTTGAGGGCCTAATTCAAGGCTGCTCTCTGACAATGGATCTGTTTTTGTGCTTTTAGTGTAGATGCTTATGCCATCTTATTTCTACAACCCAGTACAACTTTCTTCCTTGACACCTAATATAAACCAAAGAGAGTTGAGTAACTTCTCTAACACCAAAATCCCCAAATGTGTGATTGGTCAGAGGAGTATAAATACATCCAGCTGTGCACATCACATACATTTTCTGTTCCTGATTCAGTGTGGGGAATCCCAGCAAACTTGCTGGAGTTCTGTGTGGGTGGATTCTGCACACTCTCATTGGGCCCTATCTGAAGTCAGGGTTTGCTAGTGGTAAAATTAGGTAAGAATAGTGACACACAGATATAGGGCAGTACAGAGAAACAAGCTGTGAAAATGCAGTTAATTCCTCTTATGTAGCTGTTCTGGCAGAACGCAACCATGCAGACGAAACCTACTTGTAAGGGATCTAAAGCAGTGATTTTCAACTTTTCTTTGGTGAGCAGTAAAATCCTGGTATGGACTGAAGCCCTATATCATAAGGTGATTAACTTTTCCTAATAATCTTTAGACCCTTGCAGACCAGGAATAATGCTTCAGACCACAGAGGGAAGAAATTTCTTAAGCAGAGACAATTTTTTTTCTGTATTTTTGCAACCTGTTCCACAGAGCATCAATCCACTGGCCCTTCCCACATGATCACTCACAAGATTCAAACAAGCCTTCCTGAAATAAAGCAGGGGCAATTTGCATGACAGCAATTGCCCACTGCAAAAAATTGCCCACTGGCTTCACAGTGGGCTTGTGTCATGCCATTTCTTTAGAAACATTAAGAATATAGATGCAACACGACAGAAGCAGAAGCAGCAGCTCAGTTTTCTCAGTGGTGAAAAGCTCTGTCTTGTAGCATGGCAGGATAAATCCTCAATAGCCTGGGCAGTCTTCTAAGGTGGCCCCTTGTGAGAGTAGTGGATGGTTTCAATGTAAAGCAGTCATTGTAGTACATCTGGACTGGCTCTGGCACCTCTGTGATCATGACATTCTCTGTTCCATCATCTAGGCATTTTCTGCTTGCCTTTTAATGGATTTCATATGGGAAAGACAATGTGGAGGTATTTATTTAATGAAGCAGCCATGTTGCATTAGGGTTTTTTTGTGTGTGGTAGATTGTTCTCAGACGGAAAAAATTGAAAATATTGAAAGATAATTGGTAATTTCCCATGTTCCTCAAATAGCCTAGCCAGAAATTCACTAGAATTTTCTGCAAAATTTCTGGGGCTGGGAGAATACCCAAATATTTATTCCATTTTGCAATGAATGAAAAAATAATTAACTGAACTATAAAGAAAATATACATCTCATTTAAATGACACATCTTTTATCTATACCACCATTTTCAAGGTTATATGTATGCTTGGTGAGAGATGAAACTGCAATGTACTGTCACAAAAGGCTTATAGAATACCATGTTTTTGTATTTATACAGATTAGTCATAAAGTCAGCAGGTTCAGGAAGCTTTGGGCTCTGGCACAGCTGCTGATGGGGACAGGCAAGGCAGAGCAAGGGAGGGAAGGACTTGTGGTGGTTGAAGCTGGAGAAGGAGGAAGGATTCTGACAGTCTGGAAAGGCAAGGGCAAGTGAGAAGGCAGTGACAGAGGCTGTAGTGGGAGAAGAAAGGAGATGGAGGAGGACTGAGAAAGGAGTGTAATAATTTGTGAGGGATGTCAGGAAATGAAGCAGGAACAGATGGGAGAATGCAAATGAGAGAGAGAAGACAGCAGCACCTCTCGGGCTCAGCTGCAAAGAGGTTGAAACTGACACCTATGTTTAATATAATCCTCTATTTGACTCTGGCTTTGAGAGCAGGGGTATCTGGAATGTGGGTTATGGAATGATTTGGAGTGTGTCTTTCTATGCAGCAATTGCCATCTCTTGTGTAGCAGCTGGTTTGAGCCCTGCAGCCCAGACAGAATGAGCTATGCAAATAGATGAGGAATGAAGGAACTACTCCTCCTCTCTATCTGTCTCACACCCTCTCTGGATCATCTAGCCCAATTACTGACATCCTGTTGGGTGCTTCAGCATCTTGCCAAGAATACCTAGGAAGCAGAAGGGCAATCATAAGGAATCATAAATCTAAAAGTCTTGCAAAGCAAATCCTGTGGTGATATACATAAAATATATATTCCACAGAGAGCTCTATAAACTGAAATCCACCATTTTGTTTCCTACTACAGAAAGTACAAATGGCTTAAAAAATTCTGGAGAAAGGATGTCATTATTTACAAAATTCTGTGAGACTAAGGCCTAATGAATCCTATTGACTTAATCACCATCTCTTTCCACTGTATTTTTTTCACAGATAGTTTTTGTATAGATTGGCGCAACAGTGAAGTAGGTACATGATTACCATTTTCAGAATGTTTTTATAGTTTGATTCTTGTAATGGAAAACTTACAGATCACTGAAGCTGATTTCGGCACAGTCAAAACTGTCCTACTGTGCAAAGAACTGGGCACTATTTTATCTTTCACTAAAGGTTATAGTTCTTTGGCACTAGTGCCAAAATTTGCATGAGGTATCATGTCTTAAAATACTCAATATGCCCGTCCCTCAAATTGTTGTAAAAGAAATACTGTGCTTGCTCAAAGTGATTATGCAAAGTGACTCTTGCCCTGTTTTGAACTTTGAGTCAAAAGACATAAATATTTTGAAAGGAGCTATTGGCTTACAAATGTGACTCCAGCTGAGACTTTAAACATCAAAGAGACGTGTTGATGGAGATCAGTAAGAATTTACAAAGCCATATGACGCGGAACATATCAGCCAGAGATGAAAAAGAGACTGAAGTCCTGTGATTCTTACTTTCCCATAGTAGGTTGCATTTTCCTGGGATGCTCAATTGCTATTAATGCCAAAACAGTGCCATAAATGCTCATCTTCATATCTGTATAATATCAAACTATGGTCAGGCAGACATGACTCCTTGGCAATTTCTTTCCTTATTATATAAGGTTCAGAATGTTTAATCCCATTCATCCCATTTCAGCCATCACCAGAATTTCTGAGGTGCTATAGTTATTAGGCATTGGAATAACCCTTGTTGAGACACCAAGGTTGGGTAAAATAGATCAGGATGGGACACTGGCATGTAAATGAGCATACTTCATCAGAGGTGTTGGAGAAAGGTTAGTAGATTCTTTCTGTTTCTGAGGAGAAACAGGGAAAGAAATGTAGTGTGCAAGGAGCACAATTGTGGAGACAAAATTCAGCCTTTCACTGGATAGAAGTAGGAGTAGCCACTGTGTGCCCTTTCTGGGAAAAGAACCTTCCAGACTGTCTTTATTTTAACTTTTGTATGTGCTTAAAAAAGATTTAAGATTTTTTTTTTGTTGTTGTTTAGAGTAGAAAATCTCTACCCCATATTGTTCTAAATGATTTATGAAAATGTTACCTTTTACTGACAAAAAAGCAAGTGTAGAAAAACTATGCATCATATTCTGATTTCATTTATTGGTGCTTTTATGAAAGGAGAGGCAGCAGAAAAGGAAACTCCTCTTTCCCACCACATAATGTTTGTTCCACCTGTGATTGAACCTGGCAGTCAGTGGTTCTATAACACATTTTTAGGCTTTTAAGGACAATTATTCCTTACATTAATTGACAAAATAGCTTCCTTTTTTTTTTTTTTTTTTTTTTTTTTTTCCAGGAAAGGAGTGCATCCTTTTATCTTTTGCCTTAAAAATTGCCAGGCCTGGACCTTTAATTGGACATGGCTTGTGTCTGCAGTGCAGCCATTCCAGAAGTGTCAGGATCAGCCTTCTCAAATCACAGAAATGCATCATGTTAGGAAACCCATGGTGGGACTCAATCTAGTTTCTTCACTGAGGAAATCTGTAAGTAACCAAGCTTATTAATGTGCCCATGTGCCATCTTAACTCCACCAGAAGGATTTTCTGTCCAGTTCCTTGTTAACTCCATCTTTTCTTTCAAAAGTAGAGGTAACCATCTCTACAGTCGTCTTCACTGGTCTTGACCTGCATTTTCAAGAAAGGGTGATTGTTAGGTTAAAAAGCCCCCAAAATCTACCTCTGGTATTTCAGGGTATTTCAGGGAGTTTTAAAAAAAAAAAAAAAAGTAAGCCTTCCAGATTATTGTTGTCACTATTTGTTTCTTGGAAGCCTCAAGTTCCGGTTTAAGTATCTCCTGTGTTCCTAGTTCCTGGGCAATTTCTAAGCCTATACTTGTAAAGAAAAGAATACATATGTAAATTCCTATTCCAGAAAACATAGGGTTTTTTCCACCTACATTTCAAATGTTTTGAAATGAAAAGGTTTCAGCTTCTTGACAGACTTTCTTCCAGCTGTCAGAAAGAGCTCCTAATTTAGGTCAAAGGTGTAGATTGCCCAAATGTTCATCTCAGGTTGTCAACCTCCTTCTTCAGTTCTGAAGGTAGTGTGAAAACACACCCTCATTTTCTAAATCTTTTAATATCATTTGGAAACCTAGTGCATCACCCAGTGGACCACTCCAGGGAAACCATTTGGATCACACAGTGAAATGACAATTAAGGGAACAAAAAGCTGTACTCTACCTACTCCTGTGTAAGAATGATGAAGCCTTAGGCATACTGAGTGATTACCTTCATTGTTAATCCAAAGAGTTCATTGTCAAAAAATGTATTCCTCAAATTAGACTTCAAAACGATTTTTGTAGTCTGGCTCTGATATTATATGGTTACTGATAAGCAACATAAATTGGCATAATATTTGTCATTATTATATGATTTGAATGAACTTGAGAAGGATTATCCAGTGTGCTTCAGCTTCTGAATTGTCCTGAAAGCTAAACCCTGGAAGTCTAAAAGGCAGATCTAGTAAAAGAGATCTTCTGCCTCCATTTTAAATCTTATTTCTAGTACTTCCCCTTTAACTCTTGTTCATATTTAGATTTTGCCTCAGCATGCCAGCAGCTATATATTGGACAGGGATACAGAATCAGAAAGATACATTGAGCACAGCACTCCCACGCCAGCACTCCACAAGAATGTGTCTCTGGATGAGGTTTCTGTGCAGCATACACAGCCTGATCTTGTTGAAATGGCTCTTTCTGTGTTTCTTGTTTATTACTCAAGGAAGCACCAGAGCCACCACAGTCGTGTGGCACATATTCACTTTAAAATTACTAATTTCTCTTTCCCTCACCTTGCAGTAAGGCTTCATTTTTCTGGTCATGGGAAAAGAAAGTTTCTTATGAGAGATGATGCTATGATTTCTGAGGCTAGTTTTTTTCCTGGCATCTGACAAATTCTGCATGCAAAAGAATTCAGAATTGGAAAAGTTAGCCTGAAAAGGTTTAAAATAGTGTTTTATAAACCCAGATTAAAAGGAGCCCAGGAAATTAATGAATCTACTGCACTCCCTGTCTCTCTGACACCTGAGAGACCTCACACTGTGTGCTTCCTTCTAATATTTATATTCCTTTAAAAATAGTTCTCCTATTTGCATTAATTCCTCCCTTTGGCAGTTATTTAATTTTCTTTAGTCTCCATTACTTTCAGTGAAAATGGAAGAAAGAGTATTTGTTAGTGTTTCTTCCTCCTTCTTTGTTCTAATATTTCAGTCATCCTTCTTTATCTGGGAACTGAAAGATAAAAAGATTACAGAATTTTAATCTGGGAGTGTTCTCTGTCTGACTACTTTTTACTCTGAATATTTTTCTTCCTGTGCCTTGCATTTTAGTTATCATATTACACTTTTGCTCTTTTAGCTAATGTTTGCAGTTTGTTATTCATTTATACTAGCACTACTAGGACTCGGAGTTTTATTTTTACAGGTGGAAAGAAAAACTTTTGGGAGAAAAACTCTTATTTAAAGTGCTTGTTCCTTTTTCTCTCTTTTCCCCTCTTTCTCACATAATTGTGTTTGATTGGAGAATTGATTTTTAGCTCTCTGTCTGAGAACTCCCTGCTTTCTTTCCTCTACCTTGACATTTACACAGATGTAAAACTGTGTTTTGGCTATTACTCAAGTTATTCCCCGTGATTTCCTTCCTGTCTCTGTTTCTTGCTTTTGTTTTGTAAAAGGAAACCTTAGTTGGTGTGTGTACAAACACCTCTCTTTCTGTAACCTTTGGAAATGCCCATTCCCATTTCTTTAGCTAAGATGTTCTGTAGTACGTGCCTATTGGGGAGTTCCACCTCATTTTCATCTAACACCTTTATTATTTTCTTTTATTGGTGTAAGCTTGGGTATAGAGGTTTTACAATAAAATCTCACTGCACTATTTCTTAGGTTGTATTGTGCTCAGTTTTTATTTGGTTCCCTCTAAGTCACAGTCCATGAGAAGCCATCTACTAAAGAAAACAGTTACTGAGTTTAGTTAAAATGCTAGCTCATGTCTCCTAGCTACAGCTTCAAAACTGGGATCATGCAGAGTTCCAAACCCTTTTGTTTAAAGAAACAATCTACCTTACTTGCTCTTTGCTATTTATGCTGAACCACCTAGCCACGGTAATTTGGATTCCCCCCTAAAGAATATACTAGTTGGTTCCCTTATCTTTCATTGGGGTTTTCTCTATTTACATTCAAGGACAATGCAAACGTCCAGTGGTTTGTTTTATGCTGGGTTAAAAAAAAAAGGAAAAAGAGAACATAATCATGTTTCTCTGAATTAGAATAATATCCTCCCCAGCTAACCCCGGTAGGAAATACTTTCATAGTTCCCCATTTCAAGTCTTCTGTTAACTCTTTCATTTGACTGTACATTTTTTCATTTGTACAGTATTTTTTCCTTCCATTCACTAGTTCTTAACTTTAACAAATGGATTTCTTTTATCCTGCAGTATTTTTCCACTTTCACCTCAGTGACCTGTATCAACTCTGGCTCTCTCAATTTTACACCTCCTTTATACAAAATTAATGTATTTCAAGTAAAGTTAATTCATCTTCTGGTCTGGCTCTATCCTCATGACAACACCTGTTTAAAGTCCTTTTTATGAGAGAGCACCTGGTGGCCTCAAACCTAGCCAAGTAATTCGTGTGATGAGGGTCAGTGGGGAGAAGCTCCTACTTTTTCTTGCCTCATTAGCACAGCACAGTGAAGAGAGGTCATGCCATACAATGGTTGAATTTTAATGATGTTGAAAAATTAAACTTAGGATGTGTATAAGAATCCAGCTAGCTAGCAGTTACTGGTGAAATGGTGATTTTTCCATCCAATTTGAGTCGACTCTCCTCCTCAGGTCTTCATACTGAAGGCAGCTTAGCTTCACAAAGAAACTGAAACTTAATCTTTGTTTCCCGTCAGCAGGGAAGGAGTTCTGGTGCAAGGTAAGATCTAGCTAACATAATTTCCTTTTGCATCTAATTTAGCTCCTGAGAGGACCTGTCTCTGAAGAGTAGTTCTCTGCTGCTTGCTGTTTTCTAAATACGGTGTTCTTAAGCAACATTAAGTAAGGCTGTCAGTGAGGTATTTTTGTGTGGGGAAATACAAGAGCTGAGGTTTTTTTTGTTTCAATTGATAGTATATCACTGCCCTTACAGTGCATCTACATTCCTGAATACCAGTTTATAAACTGTGTTGAAGTGTTATCATTGTCACTTAATATTTCACTGCTCATTAAATCTGAAACATGCTTACACATGCGTAAGCGTGTTTCCAGTGCCTCCAAATAGATTAATGGGTGCATTTGTGTACTGAGGGTAAGACACAGTGTCGTAGGCTGAAAATGTAGGTTTTTGGAAGTACAGCAATGATTTATGAGTTCTCACACATGGGAATGTAAGAAGTGCCAAGGATTTGAGTTTTACTCTTTCAACAAAAAAATTCTGTGCTCAGTTGTTTGTTTCCTTGTAATAACCCCATAGTAGATATGTCAAGCATCTTGTGAAAATGCCTCAAAATACAGACATGGTTTGGTTTCTCTCTTGTGGTGTGTGTCTGCATGCTCCATTGATTCTTCAGAGTTGAAAGTGTTGGTTTAATTATGGCTTGGTTCAAGTCACAAGTGACATTGAGAGACATCCACTTAGACCTCTTGTCCCTGCTAATGAAAACATCACTATCGGCATTAGCAAAGGGTAACACCTTTAAATCCTGTGTTCAAGCTACATAAATTTTTGCACTTATTCCTAGTATTTTCAGTAGCTCACTGGTAATACTGTGATTGCTGACAATTTATTAACCAGACAGGGCAAGTTAACCAGTATCTAAGTGAAACATATCCAACCCCAACCTTTCTATGTTTCCTGAGTATCATTGCTCCTTGTTGGCGTTTCAAACACCAGTGGACCACAAATGTAATTACTGGTGGTGTGTGGACCACAGCTTTAGTAAGAAGGAAGGTGGAAGGATGAATGGAGAAGGGATCAGGAAATCAGTCCTTGATTTTTGCAGTTTTTTACAGTTGGGTATCTGTTTAGTTGTGATCTTCCTCTGCTTGGCATTTTTACTTAAGTACAAGGAAAAGAATAAAGAGGACTGCCCTGTAATTACATTGGAAAGAGTGAAAAGAAATGTAAATTTTTTTCTGGTAAAGAGAATATTTTAATAATCTTACTTTTTAATTTAAAGAAACTTCAGGTATTTCATTATGAAGTGTTTTAAATAACAATAAAAGGGAAATGGCTCTACTCAGAGTATTCTTCTATGAATGTACAGGCAAAATATTTTCAAGAACTTTCCTTCCAACCACAAACTCTTGTTCACTCTTTTGCTTGGATCTCTGCATCTCAAGCATGTGACCTTTGTAGCTGAGCATGAATGTGCAGCTACACTGTCTTTGAACAATTTATTTGACTTCAGGCTACAGTACTCATAAGAAAAGAGCTGCCAGCTCTGCGTAGCTGGGAACTCTGGTTTCAAATTCAAAGGTCCTGTGTACATACAAACATCTCTCAGCTTGGAAATACATGCACTGGTATAGCTGACTTTGTGCAAGTTTGCTCAATTGTCTTTGTTATGTGCAATTGAACCTCAGCAGTGGTCTTGAATTCTGGGTTAGTGTCGAATATATTTGTACCACAGTAACTTGTCTGAATACTTGGTGGAAAAAATCAGTGTTTGCTTGCTTTATTGAGAATAAATCTGTATGTTCTTTTACATTGCAGTATAATTTGTTTGGATTTAAATAACAACACTGTTTTCTGGATGTAAAGATAAATTATGTGCTCTTTGATAAAACAGTTACACTGGAGATATGTGTTCTTTTCTCATACCAAGAATTTTCATGTGATTTTGTTTATGTTTAGTATTACACTGTATGGACATAAACACAGTGTTCCGATTTAGTCTAAACAATTGCGGCCTTCATTTGTGAAGAACTGTGAGAAAGTTTGACAAGAGAGGTTCAAGGGAAAGTGCATAAAATCAGCCTTGGAATCTCCCAGCATATCTAAACTTGTCAGTAATTAAATTCAGAAACTGTTGGAATCCTTTAGAAGTTGAGTAGCTGGGGGAATATTTAATTTTTCTCCCTCAGTGGATTGATTACTATGGTATTTCTGTTACATGTGAAGAAATCAGCCCCTATGTGAGCCAGCCAAAATGCTCCCAGGCTTCTTTGGAAAGAAACTTTTAGTCTTGTTAATATGTGGTTTAAAAGATAGTGAGTGAGAGAGACTATATGAGGGCATGATGTTCAGGGTTTGGCATTGTGAATGGAAAATCAGGTATGTGAATTTCTCCTTGCAGGTCAATGACAAGGAAACCTTAGTTGCTAAACACTTCACATTTATGCTCACAAGAGGTTTAGCCTATCTTCCTCATTTGAACTCAAGAGACAGACTGAAGGAAAGAGCCAAATATCACATAGCAACAGAAGACAAAAGGCAAAAACAGAAGGTTGCTACCACAGGTGAACTCTCACCTAAATGTAACTGGAAAGCAATCTGTGTTCCTCATCTGAGTTAGCAGCAGCAGCTTTTCCTGAGCCCAGACAAGTCTTAGTTCTGATCTGCAGTAATGCCTGAAGGAGACCAAGGTTTACAAATACAAACCTTTGTTATTCCTTTTGTGTAATTTATCATAATTACATATATAACTTCATTTTAGAAAGCTTTACCTAAAATCTCTTTCTGGTTTTGATAGGATTTAAGTGGAATTAATTCTGATTACCAGAATACCAGGTATTAAAATAAAGCCTATTCTGAACTTTGTCTTTTTCTCTAATTTTCTTCCTAATAGTCACTCTTTTTTTTTTTTCTCTTTCTTGAATCCAAAATAAATTTTTGAGGGAAATTGAAACTGTTCATGTCTATTTTTAACTTCTAATCTTTATAATATATGCAGACCTGACTTCACAGAATTAATACTTTAAGTCATCTGTAAAGGAAAATTCTTCTTGAACTCTAGACTCACTGGCTGAATGCTGGCAATATGTTTTACCAGGACATGAAAAAACCTAACAGCAACAGACAATTAAACAAATGATCAAAAGGGGTGGGGAAAGCAAGAAATGTGAAATATCTGATCAGGATTACAGTACATGTGCACATAACAGGTATTTTGCATAAAAGCCTTCTTTTGATTTTTTGGCACTATTTTGTGGGAATCCTAGTTTGAAAATGAGAGATTTTGGGAGATAGTACCAAAAGCCTTCTACTCTGGATAATAGAACTATACTAATTTTAAACTGTAAAACTTTAAGAGCTAAAAACCAAAAGTCTTTGCAATTGTAATTATTGTCAGCTCTTAGAGTTTTCTTGCTAATTGGTCAATGTTTAATGTTCTACTTTTAAAACCTCGGTTCCTGGATTCAGCTGACTAAATGAGTTAAGATGCCATGATAAAAATAAAAAGGAAAATTCAAATTTTCATAAGTATAGAAAAAATAAAATAAATGAACTCCACTGGTGAGCAAACCTGAAGGAAGGATCCAACATTTTGGAAATTGTAGTATTTTAAAATGTAATGTATTATATTATTTAGTGAAATATGTACTGCCATGAACCAAGCAAATAAGAAAATGTCAGTTGAGGGTTTTTTTCCCCTTTCCCTCTTTTTCTTCTTGGCTTTCAATGTATTTTTACACTTGTGTTCAGAGCCAGAGTTTTACAGTTTTGCTACCCTACTAGAGCAGACAGTTCCAGTTATTTCTCGCAGTGCTTCTGGAGGAAGAAATGCACAGGAATGAGGAACATTATTCTAAAAGCACTGCAAAGAAAAAGAGAACAGCCTGTATTTAGCCTTCTTTCCACTTTTCCTCTATACTAACTTTGGACACAAGTCTCCTACAATAAAGGGCTTTTTATATTTTAGCTGCCAATTCCGAAAGGAAATGCTGTATTATGCAATCAATGGAATTTCACAGTAGATATCTTTACATAAATGAAGCTCTTCTGAATTGTTACAGTGTGCTAGGAGTTCTTCTTTTAAAGACAAAAGAGAAAGTCTTCCTGGCTGTTCAGATTCCTCACGTTTTCTTGATGAGTTCTTCTGACCCAGGGTAGAAACTAACAGGAGATGCTGATCAAACTCCTGCACTGCTGCTGTGTGTTGGGATACAGCAGGGGCCATGGGCTATGGGCAGTGCCCCAGGCTGCAGGGGCTGTGCACCTGGCTGGGTGCAGATCCACCCTGCCCAGCAAGCCAAGCAGAGAAGGGCTGGGACACCTGCGGGCCAGTGGTCACCAGGTGAAGCCACAGTGACAAGACAGGTCCTGGGGCGCAGTGGGCAGTCAGCCTGTGGGCCAGGAGCAGGAGCTCTGACCAGTGGGGTACATGGCCAGGTGCAGGCATGGCCATAACACAGCTGCAGCAAAGCTCAGGCAGAGGCGAAGGGCAGCAACAGCTAAAAGCAGCTCCCAAGGGAAGGAGAGGCAGTGTCTGCTGGAGCTTCTTCTAGTGTTCTTCACAGCAGCTTTCAAAGTCAGCAGCTCTGCTCTCTCTAAGCTGAGCCCAGCAGGCAAAGCCTCAGGAGTAGGGGGATGAGCTTTAAGCCATGGCACTGCCTGCTTGCACAATGCCATAAAAACAGAGTTTACTTCAAACAAAATACCTGTAAGTGGGTCAGACCAAAGTTGTCAAGCTCCATTTGCTATATCCACTGATAGATATCTACTGCTAAGAATGTAAGGAGAGGAGATGCATGCAGTGGTGTTTCTCCAGGGACTTGTCTGATCTTCCCTTGACTTCATAGAAAATTCTAATATTGCCAGAGTTCATTAATTTGTTCAACTTATTCTATCACAAATCCAGATTTCTAACATCCTTGCCTCAGTACTAGAGTGTTATAGATCTCAAAATCCCTCTCCTCTCCTGCTGCTCTCCAAAGACTTTTTTTGGCCAATGCTGGTCTCTAGAGAGACCTCTCAGACAAATTGTTTATTATCAACTTCCAGGTTGTCTGAAAAAAGTGATAAGGGGAAAGGGACTTTCCCCCCTTGAATATCCTGAAAAAGACATGAGCTAGATGTGATTTCTGGACAGACAGTAATTATTGAGGGATTTCCCACATATGAACTTGACTAATATTCTCCTCAAGACAGGTAAACTCTGGGTTCACAAGCTGTCCTGTCAAGGAATTCCAATAGTTAACAACACCTAAGTGAAGCACTACCTCTGTCTTGAAGTGTGCTCCTTCAATGTTTTCAATGACATTTAGTACTTAAGTTAAAAGAAAATATGAATGGTTGATCTCTATGTTTCTTCTTCCTGTTGCCTGTGGTTTTAGAGACTCTTATCTTAATTCCCCAGGATTCCTTCTGAGCCAGATGAGAGTCTCACATTACTTAGTAGTCATCACCACTATTGAAGCCCTTTCACATTTCTAATTATCTTCTTCATGCATTTGTTCTGGTTCTGCTGTGTCCTTTTTAAAATGCAGAGACAGAATTACAGAGCTTAGGTAGGGAACCTTGATTCCTTACAGTGGAATGTTTTGTTCTCAAATTTGTTCCTAATAATCAGCTCAGAGCCCATGATTTTGTATACAAATTTCGGATTTTTCTTGCCCTTGTGCATTTCTGTACATTCCTTTACGTTTATCTCCACCAAACTAAAACTGTCTTTTCATTATGCACTGTGCAAAGCACCTCTGCACTCTTTCACCTCCATTCTCTCCTGTTCTTACTCAGATCTGTTCATATCATCAGCAGATATTTTCAACTTGTTGCTCACATCCTTTCTGTTCAATCATCACTGTATGGAGCAGCATCAACATAAGATTTTTCTGTCTTAATGATCTTGTTCTGTTCTATTTTTATTCTGTTTTGTGTTTCCTGACTTTTAATGAGGTATTCACCATGCAATGCCCCAACTAATTAGTTTTCTGAAAGTGTGCTGAAGGGACACTGTTAAAAAGCACACCTTTAGAAAGCCAGGTAGTTTATAGCAGCTGAATGTACTTGCTGACTCTGTGAAGAACTCCCATAAATTTGCTAGGCAGAACCATGTGAAAAATGCTGTTCCCCCTCCGCAAATATATAATCTTTATCCACATATCTAAATTCTGTTATTTACTATAATTTCTACTGATTTTCCCAACATAGATATGGCCAGTTAGAAGTCTGCAGCTGCCTTGTGAAAATTCTTTCAAAAATTGACAACCTGTTTTCTACCTCTCACTCCTCAGGTGAAAAGACTATTAGAAGAGAGATTAAAAACTGTAAATTTTTTCCCCAGCAGTTTGCTGGTGTTCCTTTATAATTTTGGTGTTAATATCATCTTAATCCTGGTCATTTATTTTTTACTTTTTTTTTTAGTTTACTTTTTGGTTTGGTCTGTTTAAGTTTCTCCTGTTGTCCCTTACTTAAGTATACCCTCTACCTTGCTTTAAAAAAATGGTGATTTCTCCATTTGTTTCTACAGTCAGCCATTCTTTTGGTTCTATTTGAAATTTATTTGGGGAGAAATCTTGCCAGATGGTAAAAACAGTCTACTTTCTAATTAGATCAAGAAAAAGTCTTTGAAATTTCTCTTCCAGATAATGGTCTGACACTAAATCACAGAACGGGTAACAGTGCAGTACCAGTTTCTGCTTAATAGTCTAAATTTTGCATTTAATCCTTCATGGAGCCTATACAAAACATAAAGCTTGCTGTTGCACTTTATACAGTCAGGTAATATGAGAGTTCAATAACCTTACTTTTGGCAACTATACTGAAAGGCAATAAATTTTCATTACTAATACTCTTATCATGCCTAATGCCTAATTACATCATAAGAAGAGACTGTGATGTTTTATAGTTATGTCAATAACAATTGTTCACACAAATGTACAGATTAGGAAGTGTAGAATTGTTGACCAGAAGGGCAGCATTCTGCCTCAAAAAAGCCCTGGATAAAACATGAACAACTAGTAGGGAAAAGAGCATTATAAAAATGGTAATTTGCCTTAGTTTTTTGCTCAAAATCAGTGACTGGCATTCAGCCCTTTTCTGTCTGGAACTTCAAAGAATTATTATTTTCCCCTTGGCCATCTCAGATCCTCCTGTGGTTGCAAAAAGATCTTTTAACAGGATCCACATCAGAATGGAAATGAAACCACTTTGTGCCTAAGTGTGCTGCTAAATAATGAAAATTGCTGCTCATTCTCCGTTGTCTAGAGATACCCAAACATACCCAGCTTGTGAAGAATCACATAGAAGTTGATGTTTTCTGTACAGGCAGCAGGGACAGTCATTTCTGGCTTCATTTGTGCACAGCAGGAGGAATTTCCAGTTTGCTGATTTTTTTGTTATGGCATTATGCACGACTAGTGACAGGCATACTGGGCTGGGGACTCCCAATCACAGCCATTCATTTCCCACCTTTTGTGCTCATTCTTTGTACTTTTTGGTGTCACAGTTGTTGTTTTCTACCATTTTTAATGGCCTGGACTTAATTAAAAAAAACGAACAACCACCTCTATCAAAAGGTATGGACAGCAAAATCTTAAGGGGTAAAATGACAATCTGGCTGTGAGACTGGATGGATTTGGGTCTGATTCTTCCAGCACCTTAAGTTCAATAATACCCAATGTGTTCTGTTAATAGCTGCAAAAATCACTGGGTTAGTTTGCTTTGAAGGGAGGCTGATGTCAGATTTTAAAACAGATGTAGCAGCAGTTGCAGTGCTTCATTCCTCACATTCCTTGTCACCATAGCCGTCTCCAACCTGGAGGGCTGGCAGGACTACTTAGCTCTGCTCTCGTTAGAGCTGGCATGCAGCTGGCAGAGGAAGAGGAAAAAATTGACTTTCTGGTTTGCTTGCTTACTTTGTATCCTCCATTCTTCTGCAATGTTCTCCCCTAATTTCTCCTTCAGACACTGACATTTTTCTTGCTGTTTCTCTTCTTCATTGAGCTCTTTTAAATTTTTTTGAGATTATCAAACGGTTTGTTATGTTCAGTCTTAACTATGCAAATGTAGGAAATAGAATATGACTATCTGGCACTTGTAAGACTTTCCTGCAAAAGGGAGTCTGCAAAACTACTGGTTGACAGTCTAGGTGGTGAAATCCATCATATCCTATTAGTAAGTAATTGAATTTGCAAAATATACTTTGCAAATAATATTTGCATTGCATTTAAACAATATTTGCAAAATTTATATACTGTAGAAGTAAGATAATTTAAGAAAAAAAATTTTAAGAACATAGCCTCTATTCAGTCTAGAATTTATCCGAGGACATACATGATATAGCAGATGTTTTAGTTATTAATCAGTTAGTATTTTGCTCCTCATGCCTCAGTGAATGAGATGGTGATGAAGTGGTAATTTTTTTTTTCCTTTATCAGTAGCCTTAATTTTACAATGCCCTTTGTTTCTGTACATTCAGAGCTAAGCCTGTTCTGAGCAAACAATTATTAATTTCTGTGTGGGCTCTGCTGCTGATAGTAGCATTTCTGTGTGCTTCACAAATATTGTTTAAGCTACTGTCCCACAACCTTTGGAAGGTCGAGGTATATGACTGCTGCTTTACAGGCAGACTGTTAAGCTGCAGAATGCTAAAGATCATATGTGTGCAATCCTTGTGACTGCTCTGAACGCAGCTAGAGTTGGCCAGAGAGCTTCACATTGGTTGCAGAGGCAGCTCCTGGAAAAGGGGGATCTGAGGGAGCTTGCTCAGTACCTGCAGCCTGGGAGGGACCTGTGCAGGTGCTTGCTAAATGCCCTGCACATCCCCACCCCCAGCAGCATCAAGGCTCAGGCAGACAGAAGTAGGTAAGTGCAAATACCCCACTGAGTGCGAAAACTTAAATTGCTTTGGAACTGGTCTCCAAACTAAAAATGTGCCCAGCACCTGTGTACAGGGTAGACTGGCACAGGGCTGTTAGAGTGGTGGGATATGGAGTCAGAGAGAGAAAACTACAGCAACAACAACAACAAATCCCCCAAGGGAAAACATAAAGAAAAAAAAAAAAAGCAGATGCACAGATGGCCAAGCACAGCCTTGGAGCAGTCCCCTGAGAGAGGTCCCCTCTGTGGAGAACTTTTTGGCTGGAAGGATTGGAGCTGTGAGCAGGGAGACGATCTCTAGCTCTTTGATTTTTCTGGTGTTGAAGGAAGCAGGATATTGCACATTCCTGTGCTGTATCTGGCCTCCGTCAAAGACACCTGACCGCCACCCACACATCTTCCTTTTGAAGGGGCAGTTTTCAGACTCTTGGTATTGTCTTATTTGGTTTGACTGAGATGCTTATGCTTGGAAACTAACATGTTTAGTCATGCTCACACCAGCCTGAGTTATACACAGAGAATACTCAACACTGCTCCAAATTGGATTTTCTTAGACTCAACCAACATCCAAAATAGGCTTTGCATGCAGTTGCACTGATGCTGCTTTCTAGATTTCTTTTTTTTTTTTTTTTTTATTCCTCAAATTTCACTCAAAGAGAAGCACTCTTGCCTGGCAAGGCTAGATCCTCTAGAGATCTATCATGGCTCTTATCTGACTCAAAGTCAGATGGAAATGGAAAAAGACTGTTTTTCTAATGGTGTGAACTGTCACCAGAGGTGGGAAATCTTCCGAACTTGCAGTGACTGGATTACTACACAGGTCAGTCACGGCTCTGACTTTCCTCTTTTTTTCTAAACTGTGAAGAAAACCTTTAGAAGAACAGCTGATTGGTCCATATGGGTCTGGAGGTATATAGAATTTTCACTTTTGCCTTTAATTAAAAACTCACCCCATGTTTTTTACCTTGTTCAAATACACTTGGATACCTGAATTTTCACTTCCTTTATGAGTTTGCATTCTTTTGCCCATGAGAGTTGAGTATATTGCTTCCCATTCCTCTTTCTTTCTGTCCCTGCAAAGCAGCCTTTGTTGTGCTGTCCTTGGATACCTCGTATGTGCAGTTTGTTTGATTGTGGTGTTCTTTTGGAGTTTGATTTGGAACAGAGTGTGCACATCGTCCTTGAAGCTGTGTCAAGCAGGTAATCTGGTTTCTCATTGCCTAATGGTTAGGCAGTTTTACCTTTCAAAACCACACCAGCTCTGGCAGTCTTAGGAATCCCTTTTATACCAGGAAAATACAAGCTCTAAAAGACATGCCCAGGCACATTTGCTCAAATATGTGCTCTTTATAAGGTATGTGGACCTTTTATATTGTAGCTTTTAGTGAAAGTTATTTACAAACAGAAAGCACCTTCTGTTTATTTACTGGTGGAGTTTGAAATTGCGTTGTTTCATTGCAGAAAATATCAATGTAGTTGAATCTGATTAAGAAATGGAG
>JAOTQP010001286.1:75850078-75867814 GCA_026413545.1 Cichladusa arquata | reverse complement strand
TCCAAAAAACTATTTCCCTCTGTTTATTTCTAGAAATTAACTACTGGTTCAAGAGGAAAATTTTAACTTTCAAGCTTTAAAAGGTCAAAAAGAGAAATTGAGATTCATATAATTTATCTTTGGCTGTTGGGTTATTTGGACTTTTAGGGTTTGATCCATCTGTAAAATAAGTCTGGTTTTTATAGTCTCAGGTGGAAGCTTACATCTGTGTTGATAAGGGGTCAAATTTCTTATTCTGATTTAGACTATCAATGAAAATTAAAAAGATGTAGAGATGTTAATTTTGAAATGTGACTCATTAGAAAAGATCAGATATCCATTTGATTGAGTGTTGTATTTAATACTAACAAAAATTTCAGAAAAATCTATATGCTAAACCATTCTTCTTTAATCTAGTCAAGTGAAACCTGGGGGTTTCATGTTGGTTTTTTCTAAGTCTGTAAACAAAATCCAGTGGGGCATACCATTGCAATGCCTTTTTCAATGAGAGTGACAATTCAACTTGAGAGACCTCAAAACAGACTAGAATTTATAATCTATGACACTACATTACACAGATTCTGTTCCACTCCATAATAGAATGTATCCTCATACAATTTAAATAGTCCCAACAAAATCAATAACACTACCTGACATCATTATTTCTTTCCTATATTCCACTCCCTATGTTCAGGTTTTCAGCTATATTTGATTAATTTTTTAGCATCAAGCAGTATTGAGGAGGATTTTCTTCCACTTAAATTAGGACGTTGAAAAAGGAAATTTCTATCCGAATTTAAAGGACCACTATTTTCCATCCATACCTATAGTTATTGACTGATTTGAAATTTGTTTAACTTTTTAGTGAAAGACAGAATGCAAGTAGAAAGATTAATCTTAATAATAATCTGATTCCAATTCAAACGATTTGATAAATTTATAGTATCTGTCTATGGATGGCAATATCATGAATGACAATAACTCATATTTTCTCCTTTAATTTGCACAATCATTTCAATTCTCGGACTGTAATTTTTTTCTACTACTACTCACTCTTGAGCAAAAATGGTGTTAAATTTGCTTAATAAATAAATTTATGTCATAAACAATAAGGTAAATGTTTTAAAGTGCTTTTTTGCCTGTTTTCCTCAGTCTAGAGACTCTGATTATATGATTCTTCCTACACTACAGCATCACCTTCCTTGTTCATTAAAATTTGAAGCTAAAGCAGTGCAAAATATTGATTTTTTTCTTTCCTTGTGAGTAGGATTCTTCATTTCAATGCGGCTTTAGGGAATTAAATATGGATTTGAAAGAGATGTCCAGCTGCTCATACCATTTGGCAGAAGCTGTCTGAACTGTGAAAGTGGGGGAGAAATGCAGTCATCTCGAGCTGTTCCAGCCTCTTGTTGACTAGACAACTCCATCCATTATGAATCCCCTGGGCCAGATCCTCACTGAGGTAAATTGGCACTGTTTCCTTAGGCTCACTGCTTCTGTGCTGATTTACACCAGCTGGGCCCTAGATTATATTCTCATTAAGTGGGCAAAAGTAGCCAAAGCATGTCTGCAGGACTCAGGATTGAAATACATTTCTGTAAGTACTGTCTTGCTTTAGTAGCAGCATTAATGTAGTGGAGGCCCCCAAAGCCTCTGCAGACAGTCTCAGGGGAAAAGCCAATGAGGGTAATTTATCCACAGCTGTGAACTGCTGTCCATTTGAACGAGAGGGAAGTAGCTGTGCCAAATGAAGCAGAGGAGCTCTGAGCCATGCTGGTGCATCCTGGACTTGCTGCACAGCAGCCCCAGTGCTCACATTGTTGTGCTAGACACTCTTTCCTGATGATAAATACCTTGCCTCCCTTACCACTGGATCCAGATCTCAAACAGGGCAATTCCTCTTTTCTCACATGTCCATTGAAGAAATGGTGGAAAGGGCATAGTGCTTTCCAAGGTGTTGCACTGCATGTGAAGTTTTGATGTGCCTCTCCCCTTTCTTCTCAAAACCAGCAAAAGCCAGAAGCACTGAACTTGTACTATATATGTGGTCTGAGTAGTTCAGCATTGTGACTTGGATAACATTACCCCTGGAAGGGAGAAAGGGACATTTTTCACACCTGTGACAAACAAAACACAGTGCTTTTTCATAATAGATCTCAGATTTACTGCTCTTTTAATGGAGAGTGAAATAAATAGGTTGGCACCTAATCCATATTAAATACTAATAAGTTCCTAGACAAAGTTCTAATACCACCAAGGCAGGCTGTCAACAGGATGCAATCTGTCTGGAAGCATTAGTAAGGTCTCTGCTACTGCAAGATTTAAAGTAAACTCATTGTCTTCACAAGCCTTGCTCCTTCTGTGTCCTGTACATGGTTCATGTAGAGAGGTGTGTGCAGTTATGAGTATTTTAGAGCCTTGACACCCCCTTCAACTAGAAAAGGGTGATATTTCTGAACCTGAAAATCTGGAAAAAGAGTGGAATCAAATGGTGTGATGTTGCTAACACATGTTGCATTTAGCTTGGGTGATGAAAGTGTACTTCATGTACATATATGCATGATTCTATTTAATAATAAACTAAAATGACTGAATGGTCTCTTAAGAAAATGAAATGTTTCACAAGTGGCACAAAAGCCTATTAACAGGGAGTTTAAAAGATTTTCATTGCCAGGGGAAAAAAATTACGCAGTATTTACAAATGTTGCCTGATTTTATTGGCCAACTGCTCAAAACACTACCAGCATGTTATGCTTTTTATTTGCTGAGGGGCCATTTTGAGCTTGTCTCTGCTGACTCTATTGGGCTTGGTTTCAAATCTCTCTTAATCCTGCAATGAACCTTTAATAAAGCTGGATTGACTTTAAATCGTTACTTTGAAACATTAATTAAAATAAAACAGGAGGGACCAAAAGATCAAATGATCCATTGTGGTGGTGGTGGTGGTTTTTAAATCAAAGCTCTCTTCTCCACCCCTCTCCAGAAAAAAGTAAGCCTTTGAAGGCTGCAGCTGTTATGACTTCCAACATGGTTTTTAAGCTGGCCTTAGGTTTTAATTAGTTTTGTTGTTTCGGGTTGGCATTTTCTATATTTTTGAAGTGTTTAGGACACTTCTTTTTGCACTGCCTTCTAGAAAAGTAGAGGATAAAAAAGGCAAAATTGCTGTGAATAGTGACAGGGCATGGCAAGCCCACTCAGCTTGCTCTGCTCTGTGCTCCAGAGAGCACAGTCTCTTGCAAAAGCTGGAAATGGCCCTGGAAAGTTCTCTATTTTCTGAGCCAAATCAAAATAGCAAGCATATCCAGTGCTTCAGCTCTGGATTCTTTTTTTTTTTTTTCCGTCTTTTTTTTTTTTTTTTTTTGTTTTTTTATTTCTTAGTGACCCTCCAGCAGTCTCTTTGTTGCGTTTTCTACTACTAGGTAGCAGTGTGTTCTGCAGACAATGAAGCCTGTGTAGTAACTGCACTCCCTGTTCTGCTGCATTGTGCCTCAAGCCTGCAGAAAAGCTCATAGACAGAAGAAACAAATGTGATTTGAACAGAAATGTTAGCCTCTCTTAGGGCTGATATTAATGACCTGGTATGGTTACACTTCAGGAACTAGTTCAAGGACACCTGATCCTTGTTGTCAAGGCTGCTATTTCATAAGTAAATGATCTCATCAGTTGTTCTCAAAGCAATTGATCTTTAGTCTTTGTATTGTTTATCAATTCCTGCACTCCTTTAATATGTGTCAGGTTACAGGAGTTTTCCTGTACTACCTAAAAAAAAATACAATTAAGCTTGTGAGAAACCTATCAGCTGTGTTACAGGGATACCTAATAATCAGTAGCTTAGGCCTTGCCTCAAATGTTTTTCCCTTGCTTGAGCTGAAGACTTAAAAATATTTGACAGCATTACTGAAAGAGAAGCTGAAGAAGAGTTGTGTAATTTTCTCCAGCCTCAGTTAGGTGGAAAGTCCTGGATCTGTGTTCTAAAGCTGTGTCCAGGAAGGTAAGGAAAAGGTGATACAAAATATGTGACTTCAGACATAGGTAAGGTGGTCCACTGAGGAGCAGGGTAAAGATGTTTAACAGCTGTGTGTGGTTGGGCTGCTGCTGAGCTGTGCTACCTGAAGCTGTGCAAGATTTCACTCATCCTCCCAAGGACCAGAGGCCAAGAAACCTACAAGGACAAACTGTCACAGCCTCAGTGATTTCAGTGTTACCACAATATCAGATACCACTGAATCAAGAAGCAGTGGCATCAGAACAAGTACCACTGTAAATTAAGCTCAGATGTGGCCTGGTTTGGACCACATGGAAAATAATTCTGCTTTTAGCCAGTCTTACAGTCCAAAGTAATGGCTAAGGAGAAACTGTCAAATGCATCCATCTGGGATGGCCACTTTACACCAGGGAGAATCTGGGGGTGGGTAGGAGGTGAGAAAAGCTTTAACATAAAGCCAGATGTTGCTATCACTGGAGTGAATAGAGTTCTATTGTTTTTTTCCTAGGAAAGTGGATCTTCTGGTTTTGTCCTCTATTTTATCTTGGATATGGGGCCTCCTGGAGGAGGAGGAAAAGGTTAGACAGACAAGAAAATATACATCTACTCATTTACTTGGTGGAAGTACAAAGCTTTTTCCACTGCATTGCTTTGCACTGGGCTGAGTAGGAGGGACGGAGTTGTCACAAATAATTATGGAAAAAAGCAAGCAGAAAACTGAAAAAATATCCCTAAATGTTGAGAGAAGCTGTAAGCTTAAAAATGTTAATTCAAAGTGAATTGCTTCTTATACAGCAATGTTAGCTTCTCTGGTGGGCAAACTGCTCTTCTTGACACAGTCAAACAGAATTAGTCATATATACTCTTGCTAGGCACGGATCTGTTAGGTCTCCTGTTACAGGAGCTAATTGCTTTTTCAGCTAATGCATACAAATACAGTTACTTAGTTAATCTTCCCCTCTCAGCTCCCTCCAGCATGTTTGAAGTGTCACCAGAATTATGAAAACTTCCTGAAAATATTTCTGACTCTAAGTTTTACCAGTCAAAAAGGGATGATAGGAGGATAGGAATGTAGCAGGAGAGCAGAAAAATGATGCAAAAGGGGATTAAGCCCTCCCCACAACCACTTTCTCAGCAGATCAGTATAAAACAACTAACCTGAAAGAAATTCTGCAGATTTATACCCATGGGAGATGTGATTCATTGCTTCATTTCAGTTTGCTATATGGCATGATTTTAACTTATTTAGAAGATGCTTTTTGAAAGTGCTGTCATGCTCCCAGAGTCTGTGGCAATGAAAGTTATAGCGACCTGAGGAATTAAGGAAAAAACCCCAAACCAAACCCACATTCTTTTAATTAAAAAAAAAAAAAAAAACATTTTGCTTTATTTTTATTTATTTTTATACTCTTCATTGGAAGATAATTAATATAGTGATGTCAGCAAATTAGGCATAAATCTCTTAATTATTATTTTATGAAGGTAGGTGGTGAATGATGGGCAGTATGAAAGGTTACTTCAAGAATGAAAGTCTGAAAAAAATTAAAGGGAAGAGGGAATAAGAACCGAAATGGCAGAGTATGTACATTATATAGAGAGATTTCTGTAAGACATTGCAGTGTTAGTTTGGGAGGGGTTTGTTTGAAATGTATACTTTTATATTTCTTGAGAATTTCTTGCTTTAATGGTGACATAAGCAAAAGTAAAACTTGGTCAAAATCAAGTAGCTGTTTTTTCACTAGGCCTACTCAAAAATCATCTTTTTGACAGTATTTGACATACTATTTTTATCAGCACTTACTTCCAACTTTGTGACTAAAATCCTAACTGGACATCAGGGTGCTATTGCCCTTGCTACCACAGATGCTGTGAGTTACTCAGTGTACTGTCAAATGGGTATTCTCTTTCTTGAAAAATCCTGCAACCTAGGTATGTGCCAATATTGTAGTCATTGGAGTTAATAAAGGTTTTTCCAAAGTAACTTAAAAGTTAGCTAACCCAAGTACTGCTTTCAATGTTTTCATAATGCTCAATGCAGTTTATGATTCCCACCCGAGGATCTTAATAAACGTTGGAGCTACTTAGTACCATTTGAGATTTATGGTATGGCTACTTCTCTGATTGCAGCCTCTGATCTAAGTACCTCAAAACTGTCTCTGAAATGTTTTTCTGGACAGCAGGGAGTGGAGTTTAAACATTTTCTGAATGAGAACTTATAGCCTCAATTGTTCAAAATTGCCTCTAGGCCCAACAGCAGAGGGTTCAGCCACCCATGCTGGTTTATTCCCAGGTTTCTTTAAAACAGACTCAATGAAATGACTGAATCTGAAGGAGTAACTTATTCTTGGTGACTTTGCCTGTTCCCAGCTGATCTCTTCCTTAGGAACAAAATGCAGTATTTAACAAATGCCTTTGGCTGGTCCTTAGCACATGGGGCACCAATGGGGGTCATGGTGAAGATGATAGACTAGATACAAGGAAAAAGTTATTTACAAGATGGGGGGAGAAACACTAGAGTGGGTTTCCCAGAGAGGTGGTAGGTGCTCCATCACTGGAAACATTCGTGGTCAGGTTGGACAGGGCTCTGAGCAGGCTGATCTAGTGGAAGGTGTCCCTGCTCATTCCGGGGGGCATTGGACTAGGTGATCTTTTTAGGTCTCTTCTAATCCAAACTATCTTCTAATCTAATCTATGATTCTATAGATGGATAGATTCTGTTGGAGCACTTGATAATGAATTATAATTTCCCCAATCATGATAAAATCTGCCGTTTCTGCGTGCTGAAGACAGGTTTTCTTAACTGCATCAAGTGACTGTTGGAAACTCACAGTGACAGCCCTCTTTCTAAGAACCCTTATCACTGAAAACACAGCCAGACAAGCAGAGAAGGTGGTTTAGTCTGATCTAAATCTCAGCAAGGCTGGAGCTTTGGACCTTCAGTGCTAGCCTTTACGTTCACTTCCTCTTTATATATGAGCAAGGAACAAGTTGTTTTCTTAGAAGTCTGCAAAGTCTAATTCTAAAGTGGCTTCCTAAATGGAATAATTTGAAAAAAGAAATGAAGATAGGATATGAATTCTAATATTTATGAAGTATTTTGAAGAACAAAACTCACTTTACAATTACTGCACAATAAATTTTGTTCTAGGCTTAAATTCTGTCTATGTAAGTAAACAGAGGGGTTTTTTCTCCACTCACAATTGTTTTCAGTACCATCTTAACATTAATCTGGTTTCTTATCTCCAATGGGAACTGAAATGATCTGTTTCTCATTTATTTACATTGTTCTTAGAGTAGTTATTTGCCATCAAAACAGATTCAATGAAGTTGATAAAAGACTTTGCTATTTGATAAGAAAATATATATTAATGAATGTTCAACTCCTAGCTTTCCACAAATCTATGACAAGGAAGTAGAAAAAGCCAAAATGTGATTTATGCCCTCAGTGTTGCTTAATAAACTATTTGTATCATTGGCTTGGTAGAAAGGGAAAGAACAGTTTTTCTTCTGTTCCCTTTTTTTTTCCAAGTACTACATGAAAAAATAATATTATTTTAGAAACTGGTTGGTTTAATGTATTCCAGAAAGCTTAGATGGAAACAATATAACATGGGCCAGTTACTACTGTCATGATTTCCAGAACCTACCAAAATCTGTCAATAAATTGAGCAGTTCAAGTCATTAGGAAGCTGAGCTAGCACTATTTCCACACCACCACCCACCCACTCACTCATCTGGTTAGTGTTCCTGTTCAGTGAAAGTGTAGCAGAAGAAAAGACAAGGAGATTAGAACTGGCCTGATTATCAGAGTTACCCGACTGGATGTATCTTTTGGATTAGTCCAGTGATGCAAATAGCCAAGTTGATCACTGTGTTTTTCTCCCATGTGTTTGAAAACCTCTGTGACTGAAATACTTACTGCTGATCAACCCTGTAAGAGCCAGATATGCTGTATGGAGAGTTCTGAAAGCAGAGTCACTGGAGTGAAATAGGCAGGAGGGAGTGCAGAACTGTGCCCAGAGAGATAAGCGCAAATATCTTGATTTTACGTCAAGAGCCATCTCTGTGAAATTCTTAAGTCAGTCTGATCTGTGTATCACACAGAACCAGTACAATAGGTTTGAAAGAACAAAAAAGAAGACAAAAAACATAGAAGGAAAAAAAAAGAGAGGAAAAAAACTTGCAATAGATTTTTTATTTTCTTTGATTTGGTGCCTGTGAGCTTGCACTGTTTTACCTCAACTCTTCACCCTCTGAGCAGGGCCTGAGCACCAAGCTCTTGAATCTGATATGAGAATGCCTCTAAATTTGGCTCTAAATTTTACTACAAGCCATCTTAAAATGAAACTGCCAAATGTTGTCTGGCCACCTGCGAGTGAAACCCAGCAAACACCCAGTCTGTGGGAGTTACATGAACCCAAAGAGTAAAGCTTAATAGTGCTCCTCATTTTCCCTTGAGACCTTATTGCAAGCCTGACCTGTGTTCTGCATTTCTACCTTACTCCGCTTTATGCCTGGTCTTGTGGGTGTTTTTACTGTCTGCAGCTCTCATAGCTCTGAAAAATTTGGTCTATGTTTATCTCCCTTAGAAAATGCTCCTGCCACCTTTTTTCTCTATCCTTCAAGATCGTTGCAATGCTCTGTAAAAAAAAGCAAAAAAAGGCAGCAAATGAAAATAGTGTGTTTTTTGGTTTTGTTTGCTTATTCTAGCAAGCAATTTTCAAATACATGGCACCAAGTTAGCATAGTAGCTTTCAAACTGTAAAAATGCAGCTTCAGAAACACTTGATGGCAAAGAAAACCAGCTGTCTTAAATAATGCAGATTATTGTACATCTTGAAGCATTTAGTGCAAGCAAAAGCGCTGCCAGAAATATGCATCAGAAGACCTAGCTTTAGTTAAAATCCTTGCCTTCTAATTCTGGTTCTATTTATTTAAGAAGAATCTCTTTTTCCCCAGCTGTTACTTACCAGGCCATGATGCTCCCGAGTGTGGATATCTGTCAATTACACAGCGTTAGTCAGCCCGGAGCGAGCACACTGCAGATGATGAAAGCAAACAGGGAAGGATGTGGCACAGGGTTCCCCACATTCACAGGCGTTACTCTTTGAAGCATGAAGCAGGTGAGATGGGACTGTAATTCTGGGCTGTGTTAGTGTCCATGGAAGAGGAATGTCAGGCCTTCTCCTGTGTCTTTTTTTCTCCTTTCATGTACAAAATCAAGGGCAGTCCTCTGCTGCCTACATTTATTTAGTAACCACTGATTTTCCAAGATATTTTCAGAATGTGGAATTACCTTTATACTGTAATCCACAGTTTATTGAATTAACAAGTAAATTGAAGAAACCAGGATATTGATTATCCATTAAATCTGTGTATTTTATCTTCCCCCCATCAAATCTTAAACATGTGGATTTTTACTATCTGTAATTGTTTTTTTTGTTTGGTTTTTTTTTTGTTTTGTTTTTTGTGTGTGTGTGTGTGTGCGTGTGCAGAGTTGACATTGTAATGAACATGAGAACACTTGTAGGCAAGGGACATGTGAACTAGTTAACCCAAGGCAAATAGAGCTGTCCTGATTTTTGACAAGCAGCAAAGCCATCATGTGACTTGAGTACAGCTTGGGGCTGTCCCAAAGCACCCTTGGATGAGTCAGGGCCATGTTTCTTGGATGATCAAATGTCTTTATTTCAGTATGCAGCTTGCTTCTTTCACAGATTTTCAAATGTAGAGTTTGCTATTTTCTCAGGAGCTGCCATGGTACATTTTTTCTGATCCACATCAACACCTGCAGCATTGCCTCTTCCATCGTGCAGCCCAAGTCCCAGCTAAGAGCCCCTATGGAATAACAGGACTTCTGCAGATTTCAACCAAAAAAACTCAGTAGAGCAGCAGCCAGAAAGAGCACAAGTGATTTATTTACAGGTTTCTTTTGGTAGCAGTCTCTTGATCAAAAGTAAATTGTTATTTTTTGTTAAAGCATTTGAAAGAGGGATGTTGCTCTCTCTACTCATGCAATGACCTGCAAGGTCCATCACAGCAGGCTGGTAAGAGGAAGAGAATTAGACTCTTTCACCAGAGAGGAAAACAGCAGCAAAGAAAATAAAAATATTTGCCCAAAGTCACATAGGAGGGAACCTGAGCATTAACAATGAGATTGTTCTTAGTGTATTTTCTTGGGGAAAAGCAGGAGCTTGAGAGCTTTCCAGGTAACCTAGGGGTTTTTCCCTGTTGCAGGTAAGTGCTTGGAGAAGGTCTGAAAATGCTAGCAGATCATGTCAGGCACCATTTTGTATCAATGGCTTGATATTCTGAATTTTGAAATATAATGATGTTTTTATGGGTTCTGCTTGCAAAAAAACGAAAAAAAACAAAACCAAAAAAACCATCAGGAACTTGAATCACAGGGGAGAGAGCAAAGAGCTTGCAGCAGTAGTTCTGAGAGGTCCAAATGGCCCATTCATTTCAGCAAGATAACTCAGCTGGCTAGTGATGGTAATTTAAATGTCAAACTTGTTAGCAGTTTCATTCCTAATGAAAGACCTGGCTTTACAGATAGCTTTACTGGATAGCTTTCCAATAAAACCCTACTAATGGAATCAGAGTTATACTGGCAAAAAAGTGCTAGGGCTAGCATAGTTTACAGTGGTTCAATGTGTGAAATGAGCTATACTGACAAAAGCACTTTTGGACAATATAACTGCTTCTATGGTATCCAGCAGATTTGTGGCAATGGATTAAAACTAGACAGTTGTAGGGGTTATAGTCCACAACTTTGATTTAGGTCCATTTCACTGCCTCTGTCAGGAAGGTGCAGAATGACACCTGGGTCATCTAGTTTTAATCTGTCGTCACAGATGTGTCAGAACACAAACCTAGGGCTTTAGGCAGTGTCACAAGGATTTTTACAAATCATATGCACCCCATTTAACCAGTATAACTGACATAGCTAAAGTTTCTTACATAGTTTTCTGTATGGAGGCATCTGTACTAAACACTGGTACATATAAGTGGCATGTTTGCCTGATATCAGAAGTGATATTACTTTTTCCTGATATCAAAACAGCTAAATCAAGAAACTCAGCAGAGCTGCTGAGTATGTTTGAGCTACACTCAGAGGCTCTACCAACACAATAGTAATCTGTACATTTGTGGAGTACACTGCATGTGGCATCTCAATAACACAGCCCCTGCCTGTACTGGAGGGACTTGCACCCATATTGTCATTTAAATCCCACTCAGGATTCTGATGATGCACCTAACACTGAATAGGCATGCCTGAAACCCTGAGCTGAAATGCAGATGGAAAACTTAGGAGCAAAGCTGTCTGTCAAGTCTTGGTTGCTTTTTTTCTGGTTTGGTGAAAGCAGTTTGAAATACAGCATTTCTGAGTTTGGGTTTTCAGTGTGATTGTCTGGATTTGCACATTCATAGACCTGAAAGAAATCTACCCTGTTGTACTCTACTGAGTTTGGCCTCCAACCTGCTTTCTAAAAAAAGGAAACTTTCTGTCTTCTGTTAGAAAAAGGCATTTAGTGAGTGCCTTTATGGCTATACTTTATGGCTACAGCTGGAAGATTTTAACCTGATCCTCAGTGTGTCCAGTGTGCCCTTTTGCCTGCATGTAATATATCAACCTGAGTCTCCTCCTCTGTTACAACACTGATTGTGTTAAATAACCTCCCATTGCATCCTATTAATTGTTCCACTAATTGTGCAGGTTCAGAGGTAATGCACAAATGCATTAGCCTTGGGCCGAAGCTGAAGGACCTCAGTACAGCTCTGCCTCTTTCCAAGCTTCTGCCAGTATAGCTCCAGGGAGACCATTTAGAAATAAGGGCTAACACACTTCAGTAATGAAGAGTTGTGTCACTGAGTAAATGACCAAGGCTGTATCACCAGGATGTCATCTCGTTTCTCCACAGAGGTGTAAGCAATAGTCCTGGGCACACAAGTCTCATACAGAGCCTCCACTGTCAAGAGAAGCTCTCATATATTGCTCTTTCTTGTTCACCTTCAGGGAAGCATCTGTAACACTCCTTCATTTATGGTGAAATAATAGTTTCTGTAAGATGGCTTCAGTCTTACCTTCCATCAGAGCAGCATGTGCATGAGAGGAAACAGTGTGTTTTATCTGCAGGGCTGGGATTTGAGAGCTATAGATTCCCAAACTGCTTTTGTCACAGGCTTGGTAGGTGACCAATAACAGTAAATTGAACTCTTGTGCTGAGGAAGGGAAAATACTACAAATGTCCTTATGTTTTCTAAATGTGTCTTTGGACATATATGTGTTGCAGTGTTAAGCTGTTAGCTTTTATCAAAAACGACAATAGAAAATTAATTCCTTGCTCTAGCAGCCACTGATTTTAAAAATAGGGTTTTTTTTTACAAATAGCATGATCTTAAGGCCAACCACCATGTTTTGTGCAGGTTCTGTAGAACACTGATATTTTATTTAATGTTTTTTTTTTTTTTTTTTTTTTTTGGTAAAGCATCAGTCACGCATGAATTACAAAATACCCTTCTGAAACTGAATATATATGGCTTTACTGTGCAAATGTTTGAAGTGCATGACTTCCATTAGGAAATTTGTTTGGTGGGGTGAAATCCTAACTGTGTTAAAATCAGCAGGGCTTTTGCTATTTGTTCCAGCAGGCTATTAAATTTTCAACTGAAAATAGTTTACCAGATAGGGTGCTATGCTCTCAGCCTTTTTTGTGGTTTTAGAATTATGTCCAGGCAGAGTAGATGGAGCATAGCTTTTAACTATGAGCTTGAAAATGCTTTGCTAATTCCCCTAGCAATTCTTGTGCATGAATTAGTGTTTATTCCTTTTTAGGGATAAGAAAATTGAATAAAACTCCCCAGCTGTCCAAGATTGCACAGAAGGAGTCACAAAACTGAGGGACAAACTGACTAATTGCAAATTCTGGCTATCACAATTTTTCTTGACTCAAGAACTGAAAGGAAGAATTTATGCATTTTAGTGTCAAAAAGGTTGGAATCTGCCTGTAACCCTCAGAAGATATCAATAGCACATTGAAGCATGGTACACATTTCTCTCTGGAGCTAATTTAGCTAATTTTTTAGTTTGTGTCTCTCCTTTTCATTGTCTTGACTCTGTATGTTGTTTCTCTGATGCCCATGACACTGCTTTTAGAGCTCTTTTATGGACTTAGAACTGAATAGTCTGCAGCAACTTATTTGGCAGTAGGCATAAGTGATGGATTTGAAAAGCACAAAGGTTAGAAAGCTATAATGGTATATATATAAGTAAAACTTATGACCAGTAGAGGGTTGTTTGCCCTCTGCCCTCAGAAGTGGGATGGAGGTGACTGTAAAATCAAAACAACAGAAATTAAAGGTTAAACTGTACTGAAAATACATTGTTGCAAATCTACTTTTAGCAGACAGACCAAAAAGCTTTTTTCATCAATTAGACCTTTTTTTTTTTTTTCCCTTTAAACGTCTCTGAAGTATCCATTTACACTCCAGCCTTCTAATGCATAATGCACGAGTCTCAGAAGGTCACAGTTGGGTGGGCTATACTGACTCTTGTAGGAAGAGCTAGTATTTAGAAAGCCTCCAGAGCCAAGGCTTTGAAGCTCAAAGCAACTGCTGAGGTCTCCCAGTTTTCAGAATAGAACAATGCCTTGACCACTGTGTCTGGATTTTTTTGTTGGAATATTATATGAGGCTTGCTGAAGCAGCTTTGCGAAAAGAGGAATCTTAAACAAAGCTTCTTCAGTAAGAATCTATCATCTGCAAGGCTCATCAGTATTGAAATACTTTTCGTTTGTCAATCTGCAACAAAATCTCCTGCTCATAGTACTGACTGTGGCTTTAGGAAGTGGTGCTGGAGGTGCAGTTCTTGTTGAGAAAGATAGCTCAGCGCCTGAGCGTGGCATTAGGAGGCATATCATGGAAATGTACTCCTTTACAGTAAGTTTACATTTTTTTCCCCACTTAGCAAATTGTAGATTTCTGAGCCAAAAAGTGAGAAGAGAGAATTGCAAACCTATAACTCAGCGTGAATTAAAGCAGATCCATATGGTTAATCTGTCAGCTATTGCTTTGCCCTCCCATCTGGTAGTAATCAATAAGAGGCATACCGTAAAGAAGCCACAGTGTATTTTGTGTGCATGCACGTGTGCGCGCATGCGTGTGTTCTGGATTTCCGATCCATTTTGAAATCACATCTGCACTTTATTAGGAAGACGCTTGGATTAGATTGTTACCAGCACTCCACATTGCAGCATCCCTCTGCTCCAATATGATAAATATTTAATGTGTTTGGCTGTGTGCATGCAGAATAATAGGCTCTGCCAGAAATGCAGTCAAATCGCTCAAGCCCACAGGGGCCACCGCATGCAGGGGAGCACACAGTGTGCGCACGCACACAAACAGGATCACCCTCTGTCTGTCATTCACTCAATGGATTTAATGTTTATTATCATGGGGAACACTCTTATCCTATTTAATCCTGTCGAGATGGCTCTAGAATTTCACACAAACACCCAACTGAGAAAATGTAATCCAATAGTACTTTGTTTTAGGGAGCTGTTGAATGCAGATGTAGTAGAGCAGTTCTGTTTTTGCTATTAACTTTTCCCTGTGCATCATGCTGGCTGCTTTTTCCTTCTGCAGTAGCTATCCTTGTTGCTGTATATGCTCTTGCTGCAGCGACAGAGCTCTCTGGTTTAGAAAGGCAATTCAGTAAAATAGTATCTTCTGAACATAGATGGGCAGCAACAGGGATCACGGTGCATTTAACTTTAATCACTTCATCAGCTTAAGAAAAGACTACTACAAATTGTAGAGAAGGTGTAATATTCCCTTTGAATCTCTGTCATGGAATTGTTCCAGTCATCTGACTTAATACATGACTGCATCCATAAATAATACATTTTTGAAGGCAGCGTATCAGGAATAGCTGAGCTGTGTAGTGATGAATTTGTGGTGAGCTAAGCAAGTTGTCCAAGGGAGAACTGAGAACTAAATTAAAATAACCTTTACTTCTCTCCTTCTCTCCCACCTGCATACCATACTCCATGGAAATAATCATTATTTAGTTTTACAATAGACCACACATTACATCAGTTATATGCTTGACAGAGAATAAAGAAAAGTGTGTTGCTGTGAGGCAATATACGTTGCAAAACATGATAGATTTGAAGGTCAGTGGATCCAGCACTCAATCTACCAAACAATCTACCCAACTTGATTTATCTGTCAATATTTAGAGCTAGTCAATATTTTCTTTTATGAAGGAACATTGGTATTTAACAATGCTTAACTAAATTAATTTCACTTGCAGAACAAAAACATTTGGCAAAAAAAATATGTTCTGATTCTGTGCTGAAATGTTAATTCGCTTCATATCCTGGTATAAATATTTTGCTGTGGACTAAGATTCCTCCAACTTTATATTATTTTAATACAAAAATCAGAAAAAATTAGTAAATTTTATTTTCTAAGCAAACTCTACTTTATAACGGAGCAAAAAATTCACAAGAAACATAAAAATACATACAAAGAAAATTTTTTTGGCATCCACATCACAGAAATTTATGAGCAATTATATATTATTACTAATGTTTTAAATGATTATGTATCTACTGCACCCTATGGTTTAGTAAACAGGCAAGTCTTGGATACGCTCATCTTTCTAATCCAGATGGGAAAAAGTCTTATCAAGCAACCAGAAGACTAAGCTTATTTTCCCCAGGTTTCTGTTTTAAATGAAGAGCAGAACATGGTTTGAGTTGGCACACACCCCCTCCTGCCCCCTGCATCCCCAAACCATACAGTGTCTATTTAGCTCTTTTCAGGTACTGGCTGTGCACAAAGGAAACATAAATGTGAAAAAGGCAATGAGCAAAAAGACCAAGTGTGTTGTGGGACACTAAAAGTGACTGTCAGGAATAGTTGCCCTGGGTTTATGGTGAAAGTCAGTTGACTCACCACAGTGAGGCCTGAGGTACTGGGTTGTCACTGTTTTCTTCTGTGCAAAGAAGAGGGGTAAGACACCAAAAAGCTGGAACAGGAGATGCACTCAATGGATACAGGAGAAAAACTGGCACTGTTGAGCTCTGAGCGTGTCAGTTAGTGTATGCAGATTAAATGTGGTAGAGGAATTATTGATTTGTAACTTGAAATGGAAAAGAAATACATTTCCTAACTGCTCTTACTTTGGTATGGTCAGTGACCAGGGTAATAATGGATCTCTATCTTTATATAAAAAGCTCTTTTCTTAAAATAAACAATGAAGATGTGCCCTTCTTCCACTCCCTCTAGCACACACAGAGAAAATAAAGCTTAAAAGTTCTTTCTGTGCTAGCTTTTTTTTTTTTTTTTTTTTTTTTTTTCTGAAGGCATTTATCCTATTACTGGAAAAAAATCTCAGTCAATAATTCATGGAAAATACACCCGTAGTTCACATTCTGACCTTCCATTTTGGTAACAGATCTCACTCCAACTCTCACAGGGCCAGAACGAAGTGTTTTATCTGGTGCTCAGGATGGAAGCCTTCTGCCACAGGAAAAAAGGACCTTTAGTGTGTGTTGTGATCTGTTAGTTGAGATAGAAATCAGAATTACATATAAAGTTTTATATTAATCAATTAGTGTTTTCTGTTCGTCAGAAATTTTTTTTGAATGTAAAATATAAAACATGTCCAGGTAGTCCCTTTGTGTAATTTTTTGTCTATTAAACCATGTTTAAAGTGCTGCTACTTTGAACTTGATAGGAGGAATTCTATTGGCCTGCAGTACATGCCAATGCAGAGAGGGCCAGCAAGAGGTAATTCATGTTCAGATGCCTTATTGATCTGGCACAATTTGAGAAGGGAAACCCAGCAAACTACAGATTAACACAGTTATACCTACTCATCCCAGCAAGCAGCACATCCAGGAATTTTAGATTTACTTCTGAGCTGAAAAAAAAATTCAGTTTTTTTGTTGTTTTGTTTTGTTTGGTGTTCTTTGGTTGGTTTGCTTTAAAAATTATTATTAAATTGGAATTTTAAGGGGTGCAGACATTAAATTTGTACTCTCTTGAACAGCAACTATCAACAAACCTGAGATGCATGTGATGACACCTAAGATCAAGTATTTTTCAAACCTATAAAACTTTTCGAAATGCTGGCTGCTCAACAAGATATGCGTTGAGAAATCTTTCTCTTACAGGTTTCTTGTGCTCTACTTCTTGCATAAAAGACACTGAAAACCTGTAAGAACTTAATCTGACAGCTAAGCATGTTCCAGGAAGTGTTTATAAAAACCAATAATTATTTGTTATCTAAACCAGCTGCAATTATTCAGTCATTCCTGTGTAAAGCAGAAACACAGTGACTCTGGAACCTAAATCCACTAGCTTTGAGTGTGTTAATTCTTTCCTGAGTTAAAGTGGTGCTCCCCCACTAAGGTAGAGGATTCAGTAATTTCTCCTAGCACTACAGTTATAAAATATTCACTTTGATGATGTAACAAGATGAAGAGATCTTACAAGTTTATGTCTATGGTGCAAATATTTTAAAAGACCAGAGGAATATTTTGCAATATGCATATATTGCTCTTATTATGTTATATTATGTTATTATATTATGTTATTATATCCATGTGCCTTTAGCAAGACTATTATTGCAGGTGATTTTCCTCCTCCTACAGTAGTATGTTCCAGATGTGGGGTTACTTTAAATAACTGGCAGGTTAAAAATTGATATTAATTTTCTCTGTCATATGTTTAAAATAATATAAATATATATATAATAT
>JAOTQP010001286.1:75811382-75849978 GCA_026413545.1 Cichladusa arquata | reverse complement strand
TCGGAGGAATTTTTGAAAGTTTTGGTCCATTTCCCTGCACTTCTTGTCATCTGAGGCCATTTATAATTATATGAATATATACAATAATATACGTATCCCAATCTTTAAAAAAAAGCCATAGATAATGAACAAATCAAAGGGACGCACCGTTTCGAGATTCTCATGCTGCCTGCATATTCTATAGGAATTGAATATTTACATATAAAAGATAATCAGTAATTGTTAAAAAAATGTATTGTTTTCATTTTCCTGGGTTAGTATAATATAAAGCATGGCATACAAGGAAGTTCCACCTGGACACAAGGAAGAACTTCTTTACTATGTGGGTGACTAAGCACTGGAACACATTGTCCAGAGAGATTGTGGAATCTCCCTGACTGGAGATACTCAAGAACTGTCTGGATGCAATTCTGTGCAACATGCTTTATGATGGCCCTGCTTCAGCAGGGAGGTTGGACCACATGACCCACTGTGGTCCCTCCCAACTTGTGGCAAAATAGCCCTACTACAAAATAAATCAATTTATTTTTCTTGTATATTTATGAACTCTCTTTTCAATGAAAAAAAAATAAATAAAAAGAGAGTTCCATGAAGATTCAATTACCTTGTAAATTCCTGAACTGCACTGCAGTGTCATCATGGAAAACCTCTGCACTATGGGGCTAAAATTATGGAATTGTGATAATACTGGTGATATTATTCATATATTTAGAGTGAAGAACTCTACCATTGTCCGTGGCAGACATATGATGGTGCAGGACAGAAAATGGATTCCCTGAGATCAGCTTGCTTTGTCATGACAGAGACACAGACCATTTGAATGGTATTAAAACAAAAATAATATTTTCTGAAGTGGAAGTCTTCACTACGACTAGACATCACACTTTATGCAGCATCCTACCTTATTTTTTTCCTCTCCTTTGCTACCTAAAAATCTTTAAGAATATGGTTTTTTTTCCCCCTGCAATTAAATGGCAGAATGATAACTAGGAGATCTCTTAAGGCATGCAGCATTCTGGGAAGTACATGCATTTAGAGAATATTAATTTTGCCCCTAAGGCAAAGGGGTCTCCATCTGCTCAAATCTTTCATTGCTTAGCCTGTGAAAGGCTCTACATTAATTTTCAGTGAATTCTTAATTTCCATAGGAATGGTTACTATGCTGACATTGCAAGCTAGTGTCACCATTTGAAATTCCAATTATCACTGACTTCTTTATGAATCTGTTTGCTTATGCTCACTTTCTGACATATCCTTACTAATTTTATACCTTGAGATATGCTTTAATTAGGTTCAGTCAGCTTGGAAATGAACTGTGAGCTTACTGGAGCTTTGCCAACATGCAGTATGATTTTATGCTGTTTGATCTATTCAGATGTCTTATGCATGTTGGTTCATAAAGGCTGGGTGATCTAGCTGTACTGAAGTCAACAGTAGCAGTGAGAAATTATGTTTCGTATGTCATGGCTTCTGTGCTGGCTTTGGCTGGGGCAGAGTGAATTTTCTTTACAGTAAGTGATATGGGGTCGTGCTTTGGTATTGTGCTGAAAACAGCATTGATGGCACAGGGATGCTTTTGTTATTGCTGAGAAGTGCTTACACAGAGCCAAGGACTTTTCTGCTCCTCACCCTGCCAGTGAGGAGGCTGGGGATGCACAGGAAATTGGAAGGGAGGACAAAATGACCCAAGGGATACTCCATACTGTATGGCATCATGCTCAGTGTATAGGTCTGCTGGAAAAAGGGAAGAGAGGATGTTGAAAGTGAAGGAATTTGTATTCCCAGGCCTCCTTCATGTGTGATGAAGACGTGCTTTCCTGGGAAAGGCTGAACACTTGACTATCCATGGGAAGTAGCGAATGAATTTCCAGTTTTGTTTTGCTTCAGTGCATGCTTCTGCTTCCCCTATTAAACTTTCTCTATCTCATCCCATGAATTTTTTCACTTTTACTCTTCTTATTCTCTCTCCCATCCCACCTAGGGGGAGCGAGGGGCTATGTGGAGTTAAATCATGACAACTTCATATGAAGGAATCCAGGCAACTGTAAACTCTCTCATTAGGTAAACATGAGAAATAGATCATTCTAAGGTTGTTCAATGTCTCCTACACATCCAAATGGAACAAATACACATCTCTGGCTTCCTAGAGACTAGAGTCAGCTAATTAGCATTATCTTGAACTGACAACAGTAATTTCTGTAGGAACTCTCAAGCAGCTCTTTTCTAAGGCATGATTTCTTAAATATTAGGGTATGTTTTGTTACTTCAGGTTACCTTACATCTATCCATCCACTAGTTTAGGAATTGTCCTCTTCAAAATGTTTCATGATGGTTTGTAAGAGTCTCTGGTCTGATTAAGGCACCTTTTTTAATGTTCTTTATTTTGAGAGGTATATTTATGTCCACTAAATCCAAAGAAAGTCTTTCTGTTGTAAGCTGGATAGCTATAGAAATGTTCTTTGAAAAATTTCCATCAGACAAAGGTCTAATGATCATATGTAAATTGTTTGACACTTGCTAGTTATCTCTAAGTACCCAAGATCAGTTTCATGTACAGCAGTAAGATTGTGATTTCCTATAATTCCATTTCAAATAAAGCAGTTGGGTGCTGTCTATGAGAAGCCTGCAGATCTCCTGCCTTGTCTCAGTTTGGTGCCACAGTCTTTTGAGGGCAGAATGCAGATATGGTGCTTCACTGGGAACCTCAGTTTTTGTTGGGAAGGTCTGATTTAGCACTACACTGCAACTGAAATGATTGCCTGTAATCATCAGATTTGTTAAACAGGAGTTGACAGACTGACAGATAAATGTTTCTAAAAAATGTTGATGCTATTTTGTTATGTGCTGTAAAGAGAGAAAAATTGAAGAATAAGGAAAAAGATCAGTCAGCAAAACTGTAAGTGAGAGAGAAGCCTGGCAAAAGTTATATTATGTTATTAGGGAGAAGAATAAGATGAGAGGAAATGGTCTGTTCTACAGGGAAGAGAAAATAGGCTCGCCATCCAGAAATTTCGTCTACTGCTGGCTCTCTGCAGGTGAGCAACTTCTCTATTTAAGTGGGCTGCTGCAAGCAATTTTCTCATCCTTACCTCTTTAAGGTATCCAACAACCTGTTCTCTGTCTTCATTGCACTGTCCTGACCCCTTTGCTGCAGGATGCACCCCTCTCTAATTGTTGGGCTCATGGTTTGTTAGGACAAGAGCAGCTCTCATGCAAGGGCAGGGAACTGTGTGAGCAGCAACCAAAGGTACAGAGTAGCAGTGATCCAGATGCCACTCACCAGTCCCTCCTGGGATTCTGCCTGTGAGGGGAAGGCAACTTCTCTGTTCCCTCATATTAGGTATTTTATTCATTACATTCCAGGGTTTATGGATCCATATCTACCTCACTGACCTCTAACATCCTATTGACACTGGCTTGTGATGATGTCCTCCCACCTCCTGCCCAAGAAGGCAAAAAGGGAAAGGTAGATAAGGTTAAACACTGTAGTATAAGGCAGACTAAATTGTCTTTGTCTACTGTTATAGGCATAAACGCTGGAAAACTATGAGCTTTTCAAAGAGAATATCCAAAACCAATTCAATACATTCCAGAGCTCTGCTTTCAGTTAATACAGCTAATCTAGGAGTTGCAGGCCACTTTGGTACAACTATATTACCAGAGCAGATGCTGCTGCAGTAACGTGTAAGAGTACCCCCGCCAACTTCAGTGTGGATGTGTCAAGGACCAGTATCTGATTATACATGATAACCCAGAGCAGAAGGTAAACATGGGAAACTGTTTATTTCCTTTTCCTGTATGCAAACTGAGTGGCATTACATTCAGCCATCATGTGGCAAGAGCAAACAAACAAACAAACAAAAAATAGAAAATTCATTAGAAAATATACAATAAAACTGTGCAACCTGGATTGTGGGATTATGTGCATGATCAACCTGCATGTAGGATAAAAATTTGGAAACCTGTGTTTTGTGGTAGAGAAGCACACTGTGCCATTTTACATGCAAATAACTGCTTTGGCTCAGTCTGAAAGTTAATAGTAACCTGGTAAATATTTAGGGCATTGCTTCATGCCTGCCCTGTTTCTTCACTCTTTTTCAGGCATCCATATTTGACTGCTCTTGGAATAAGTGGAATAAGATAACATGCTGGATGGCGTTTTATATATGTAGGATGAGCACAAGATGGAAAAATCTATCCTTTATAAGAACTGTGGGCAAGGAGGCAGAGATCAGAGGCATGCAAGCTGCACTAGGACAGCAAGTAGAATTTGTAGCAATATTCTGGTGAGTAGAAGATTTCTAGAGATTACAGTGTGGGATGAAAAGAGAGCTAGGGGCCTTTGATTATAGCCATGGGCTGTTAGTCTGGGGAAAAAAAAAAAAAAAAGTCCTGAATAAGGCCCTGAAACTCCAAGTCTCCAGACAGATGGAAAAACGAGGCCTGAAGGCTACTGCAGTGATGTAGGAAATATCGATAAATGAAATGGCTGCCTGGAATTATACTAGCATTTTATATGACACTTACGCCAAATTGCTCAGTTGGGACCTGAAAGATGTCACCTGACTGGTGGGACTTTGACTAGTGAAATTGCAGAGGAGGACTGAGAACGATTTTTTGAAAAATACTTTATTTTTAGAAATCCCTGCAACTGAATTTTCATGAATATTATATGAAGCATTACTCTCAGGAATAGGCAACAAGTGAAATGACCAATGGTTGACATGAGAGAGTCATGTTTCACTAACGTACTCTATTCCTGATGAGATTAGTTTTCTTGCTTCCAAGATGGCCGTTTGTAAGATCAGGCTGCTCTGTGGGAAAGGCAGTGTGCAGACAGCATGTGTGCTGTACTAGAAAGGGGGGTGGGATGCTTGTCCCAAACACTCCTAAACAAGCACACTTCTTTAGCAGGCACTGTTTGTCCTGCCCGTCCCTGTCTAGCCCTGCCTGGCTCTTTCCCTGCACACACCCCATGACCCAGGACTGTATTTCAGACCCTGGGGCCAGCAGCTCCTGCCCCAGTGACCCCAGAGCAGGGCCAGCCCCCAGCCCCTCAGAGCCCTGCCCTGCCTGGCCATGGCTCCAAGAGGGGCCAAGCCCTGGCCCTACAGCACATCCCAATCCATGGAGGTTCCTGGGGCTGGGGCTGCCTTGGAGCCCCCTGGAGCCAGCAGGCCCAGGGAAGTGATCCTACCGCCCACTCAGCTCTGCTGAGGCCGAATTTGGAGTGCCCTTCCTGGTTCCTCAGCACAAGAGAGACATGGACCTCCTGGAGCAGGTCCAGTGGAGAGCTACTAGATTGGCCAAGGGTCTGGAGAATCTCTCTTATGAGGAAAGGCTGAGGGAGCCAGGCCTGTTCAGCCTCTAGAAGAGGTCACTGTATAAATGTATAAATATCTGAAGGGACACTGTAAGGAGAAACAGTGTGATGCCAAGCAATAGGACAGGAGGCAACAGGCAGAAACTGATGCACAGGAAGCTCCACCTGAACACGAGGAAGACTTTACTGGGAAGGTGACTGACCACTGAAACAGATTGCTCAGAGAGGTTGTGGAGTCTCCCTCAATGGAAATATTTCAGAACAGTCTGGATGCAATTCCATGCAATGTGCTCTAGGATGACCCTGCTTGAGAAGGGAAGTTGTATCAGAAGGCTCACTGTGGTCTGTTCCAACCTGAACCATTCTGTTATTCCTTGATTCTGTGATTCTGTGAATGTGGACTTCATAAAGAATAAATCTCTGTAAATGTGATCACACCCCTTAGCATTTTTTTTTCTTGTTCTGAAACAAATAAACAGCTATTCAAACATCCTAGAAGGGGGACTTGAGAAGAAAACATATTCAAAGGGTTTTGGAATTCTCGAAACCAAATGCCTCGAAACCAAAACCATTGAGATCATTCTTACTACTAGAGCACAAGCCTAATTGGAACATCACATTTTGCTCTGGGCAGTAAATTCACTGTTGCTACAAAATGATTAACAGTCTCACCATCTGTTACAGGTGTAATGATAATTGACAGTTTTATTCATATCTAACATTGGCATGATCTGTCTTTGTATTCTCATCTTTGCCATTTAATTTGGTGTTTTTCTGAGCAATAACAATATATTGGATTATTAATAATACATATTTACTGATTAAACCTACTCCTTCTACTCTTGTTTTTCTTCTTAGTTGTTACCCTCAATCATGATCGAAACAGTTAAAAAAACCTCTAAAATATGACACTGGAAGGTAAAATATTGTTCTCATTTTTAGAGATTTGTTGTTCCAAGGCCATATCCTATAGACTGAGACCAAAGGTCTGTTTAGCTTGCTGTTTCCTATTCTAAGGATAGGTCATAGATGGTGCTTAGAGGGAGATTGAGAATCAGGGCAGGTGCAGAACAGTGCTCCTTTGAAACCTCCCAGTTTAAGGCATTTAACAGGCAGGGCAGACTTTCTGAGCCAGGGGCTGTTATTTGTCCACTGTATTTAAAAGCTTCTAGAGGACCTGTCTTCTGTGATTTTTGTCCAGTTCTTTTTTGAGCATGTTCAGTCTTTTGGCCTCAACAGCTTACTGTGTCAATGAGTTGGACAGTTTATTATGTAACATGGTTTTAAATTTGAGACCTGGAAATTTCATTGGATGCCCTCCAGCTCCTGAATTATGATGAAATACTGAATACTCTTGTCCTCATTTTCTACGACTGCCATAAAAATCACTGTCAAGCAAGGATCCTTCTAGGGTTTGAATGAGAACTACAATGTAACAAAATAAGAAAAGCATTCAATTTTATGTATTAAAGCATTTGCAAAAATCACTGATCCCAAGAACCATGCCAAAACTACTTTTTGTCCTGTAATACAGTTCTAAAGTCATGATTGGGTAAGAACTCTAATGCCTCAAACACTTGACTGCTGGGGAAAAAAATAGGTATGATGGCTTTAATTCATTTACTAACAAGTGTGTATCTCTAACATGAGTCCTGCGCAGATACCCTACTTTAAATCCATGAAAACATGAAAATGAAGGGATGTATCAGTAAGCATTGAAAGAAAGGTGTGAGAAATGAGGTTAAATTAAAAATGGTTCTAGTCCAATAGTGTCAGAAAATTTTAAAATGTATTCAGAAAGAAAGAAAGAAAGGTGATTTGCTGTCATGCTGTTTCCTTTTTGTAAGAGTTTTGATGAGTCCCTGTTATTTATAAAAAGTGATCTCTTTCCAACTCCATAGTAGACATGGCAGCAGAGACAAGGAGTTTCCAGAGCAGGGCCAACAGAGGGTAACAAAGATGATTAAGGTACTGGAGTGTCTCCTGTAAGAAGAAAGGCTGAGAGAGCTGAGCCTGTTCAGTCTGGAGAAGGCCAAGAGGGGATCTCGTCAATGTCTGTAGTATCTGAAGGGAGGGTGGTAAGAGGATGCAGCCAGGCTCTTCTCAGTAGTGCCAAGCAGCAGGACAAGATACAACGAGCACAGTGATGCACAAGAAGTTCCACCTGAACATGAAGAAGAACTTCTTTACTGTGTGGGAGCCTGTGCACTGGAACAGGTTGTCCAGAGAGGTTGTGGAGTCTTCCTCACTGGAGATATTTAAGAACTGTCTGGACACAATCCTGTGCCATGTGCTCTAGGACAGCCCTGCTTGGGCAGGGAGGTCGGACCAGAAGATCCACTGTGGTCCCTTCCAGCCTGACCCATTCTGCAACTCTGTGATCATGTGATGACACTTCTTTTCTGTTAGATTGCCTCTTTAATTCTGCTGGATGGCTGGCTCTATGGAAGGATAGTTGCTGCAAAGCAAACATACTTTACTTTTTAAAATTAGAAAGCACATAAAGTAATAATACTTTAATTGGTATTTATAATTATAATTTATCATTTATCATCTGTAGATGGACTTCATTTACTGCTGCAGAAATTCAAGTATTGCTTACGTGAAACATGGAGGGAAGGGTTTGCATCCAATGAGGGAAGGGATCACAGGAATAAAAAGTTACTGCTAGACTAAAGCAGTTGAGTGCTGCGTAAAAGAATTCTCTCTGTTGCAACAAGTTTAACTTATCCCTGTTAACTATAAGCTGGAGTTTCAAAGAAAGTGCTAAACATCCACAGCTGCTACTGGATCCACTGGAAACTGAAACTTGGGCACCTAAATAACTGTAAGAATCATAAGGGTTCTGAAGAAACAGATACTACTCATCTCAAGGTAGTGTTCCTGTAAATGCTTTCTTGCCAACCTCTAAACTGGGTTAAGTCTTGCTGTCTTTAAAATTTCATCCCTTTTCCTGGCAGTAGAAGTGCGAAGGTAAATGCTACTCTTCTCAAGCATTCAGGTGTTGTAGTGAACAACACCATAATAAAAAAAAAAAAAAATCATAATGAAGTTAGTAATTTTCCATTGAAAACATGATTTTCTGCACATATTACAACAAATAGGACTTACTAATACCTCTTCAGCCCCTTGTATAGCCTGATAATGTGCTGCTAGTGAGAACCATACCACAAATCACCCAAAGAGCCTTCAGGTTAGAGCCCTGAAGAGAGCACCTGCTCCTATCTTCCGACAAAAGCTACTGGCACATTTTGTTTAGCATTAATGGCCATAGGTGTGTTAGTCTTCCCCCACTGTCCTAGTCTGATCTTTCATATAATGTATTTGACATTCAGAACATGCTTCCTCTATCCCCAGCTAGTGAGTAGAAGCAGAGAACCAGCTGAAGGCTTCACAAGAAGGTTTTGAGTAAGGTATGAAGTCACCACTGCCTGAATTCACAGTAACAGCTTATATATGTCTTATATGTCTTAATATGTCTTAATTTTATGCTTATATATCTTAATTTTCAGATGCCATGATGACAACCAATCCTGGGAAGAAATTAGGTCTCTGTTGAGCGTGGGAAATTTAATAGTGTCTTTATCTTTTTGAAGTCCTTCCTCTAGCACAGAAGCAGAAATTTTCTTGTCTGTTTGACCTTCTGCACTGCTTTAAATTAGGTCTAACACCTTATGTTTTTCTTGAACTGTGTACAGCTGTATCTGCAAGCATATGAGGTTCTGTTACCCTACATGATGGATCCTTTTAGGATCAGTTTGGTCCCTCAAAGGTTGACGAAAATAACTTCTTTTCTTAATGTTGTTTTTGGCTTACTGATTTCCCTTGTTTAGATGCTGAGCTACAACTTGAAAAATATTCACTTTCTGAGGAACACAGTTATTCTTCTGCTTGGACTTGTTCAAAAGCAGGCTTTGGAAGTGAAGTTCAAATTAAACTGTTAAAGGTGAACTGACTAAATCACATTATCTTGCTTGTCTTCTACATATGAGATTGCAAGTGTGGTAACTTAAGGGTCAAAACTTAAAACTCAGTCCTCATACAAAAATCTTGATTAAAAATTAGTTTTAATTTACTACAGAAGTTAGGAACCACATACAAAATTACTTTAATGAAATAGCAAGACAACATACAGGGAAGGCTTGCCCACTTGTCTGGTAGTCATTCATCATTGTTCATATGATATCAAAAGAGTGAGGGAATAAAAAATCATAGCCAAATATTTAAATGCTTCTAAAGTACTATATCTGCCTATACCTGCAAAAATTCTGTCATGACCTCTGACAGTAAGCTTGCTAGTTTTGAGCAACCTGTCCTGATTAGCATCTATAAATTGATAGGTCACTCTTCGATCAGGTTAGAAAACCATTGCTTTAATTTATTCCTTTCTGGATATAACTCCCTGTGGTCCTTTATCAACATTACTGAGGGCTGAATTGTACTTGAATGTTGATAATTTCAAAGTTCAGCTTCTGCTTTTTTTTGCTGTGTCTTGTCCCAGCTGGTCAAATCCCTTGCTACACGTTGTTGAGAAAGTGTAATCCTTTAAGATTACTGTCAACCACAATGAGAAAAAGAAGTTGAGAGACCAAAACACGAATGTGGGTGGAAAAGAAATGACAATCTTATATACAGGTTAAGTAGGCAATGTAGGCCATGCTTGGACAACATTCTAATTTATTGACAACAATCAGTGTTTCATTTTTGACAGAGATATTTTGTAAACAACTTTTCAGTCTGTGCTTTATGAAGGAAAACAAATGCTCTTAAATAATGTCATTATGATTTGGGATCAAATCATGACTTCCCATTCTGATTCCCAGGTAATGTCTTCTCACTTTCTGTATGACTTTAAGGACTGATTCAGCCTGTTGCCTCATGGCAGGGGGCAAAAACCAGTTCTTGCTGGATTTACCTTCTGCTCAAACTTTGTCATATCAATTTGACCATTTCTTCCTCAATTAATGATTTTTTTGACCACTGACTTTCTAATAAATATTTTTTAAAATGTATTCAAATGTTTTCACATTTAGTATTATTGATTCTGATTTAAAAGATGATTTTTTTCCTGGGTTTGCAAATTAGTCATGACCCAGTAACAGAATAGTGTCTGTTAGGGAGATTAGTGACACGAATAGTTTGACAATAAAACTGAATTAAAATAACAGAAAAATAAAATTTAATAAGCACTACCCATATAAAATTTTTACCAAAACTAGGTTAGTTGACTTGGTTTCTCATAATTCCCCTTCTGTGCTAAAGAGGTGGCACAAGCTTCAAAATGCAAAAATTTCTAACAAGAATTAGTACTTCAGAACAATGTCTTACTGCATAGATAAAAGTAATATAATTTAGTCATTTAAACGTGAATTAAGTCTGTTTCAAATTCTTCAAATGCATTTTTCAAAGCTGAGGCCTTTTCTTTTGTAAGGCAGACATAAAACCCTGGGTCCATTTCCTCTGAATATTTAAATATCTATAACCCAGCTTTGGTATCAGGCCTATCTGTGCACTTTGGCACTTTTAGTACTTAAAATTGAATAAAAGACATAAAATAGTTAAATACTTCTTTGTCCATCTGTTTTTAAAGACATTATGAAGATGTCCATCAAATAGACGATGAAGACAAGAGTGAGATTTCGATACCCCTCAATGAACCTTGAACTATTGATGAAGGTCACTGGATTAAATTTGTTCATTTTCCATCATGTGGAAAAAAACACTGAGCTAAATGAAAAGGAATCATGATCATATATAATTTTTGTTTGTTTTTTACTTATCTCTTTTTTCGGTCACAATTTTACTCATTCTGTGCTTTTTCAACTAGCTACTGCTTCTTCTCTTTATAACTCCTACATGTTGTGTTTCATAGGCTGGGGATAATGAAAATCTCACAGTCTTAGTCTTACTAAGAGAGTGGAAGAGAGAGGAACCATACAGGAATGCAAAACTAACAGAGCAGAGCAACAAAGCTAATACAGGGAAGCAGCAGGGAGCAAATAAAGAAAATCTCCACAGGTGTAATGCAGTAATGTGTGCTGGTCTGTGCTGCTCTTGTGCCCCTAGAATTGAGCACTGTGATGTGTTATAGAGGAACAGTGCTGCTGCATGTGATGGTGGTAGTCACAGTAAGATCAGAGGCCATCATCTCTGTCCTTTGGTATGATATCTGTGGAATATTTTGCATCCTTTATCCTTTCCATAGAACTGTGATCCATGTTATAAAGCATCCATGGTTTTGCATGTGTTTTCCTCCTGTGTCCACCAAAATCCCAGCCATGAATCATCTGAGGACTGATGTTTTACTAATGTCTGAGCCTGCACCACATGCCTGAAATAATGACTAAGAAATATAGTCAGTGCCCATTCAGAGATTGAATAGTTTTAAATTTTTCAAGAGTCAATATTGGAGGCCATTTAATGCCTTTGGATCCCATAATTCAAACGTGTCCTGTTAATTTCCTCAATGACTCAAATGTCTCCCTGCTGTCTTCAATGACTTCTGACCTTGTTAAAATAATTATTCTTTAACACCACAGAGAATTTCCTACTGTAAAAGAGAGGGTAAAATAAGGCCCAAAGATTTGATGTTTTCTAGAGATGTCATTCTACTTCTGTGAAACTGTATTGATATTCACCAGGGAGGGATGTGTTGTTTGTCATCAGTGTCAGAAATCATAAAGGAATGCTCACTGAATTGTTTTTCAGGAGCGTAATTTACTGAAATAGGTGAGAGGTCTGGGGCCTTGCTAGAGAACTTAGATTTTATTCAAAGCTGAATACCAGATCCTTGCCTGAGGGCTTCTTTTTAATGATGAATCTGTTCATGATACCAAGTTTGCAGGTGGGAGGAACAACTCTGTAGGATACCATCTCAGGCCCAAAGGATTTCTCTGGATAGGCAGTTTCATGTACTGAGGGCTTATGAATCTGGAACTGGTCTAGCCTATGCCAAAGTCTGAGTTTAATGAAAGGTATGCATTAACTTAATAAAAATTCTGGGTAACCTTACAAGTAAGTAAATATTTCTGATGGTTTTGTTGCAACACAGACCTTTTAACATAATTTCATTCAAACAAGTGGAGGAAAAGGTAAAAATACTGTGTTAAGCAAAATAACTTCAGTAATACACCAAGAAAAGCCTAATTTTCAAAACAGCTTAAAAAGCAGTCTACAACTATTATTTTGTTTTAAGGTATCTTTAGTTATAGGAAAATACAAAAATTGAAAAGGGTGTGTGGACTTCCCATGATCCCATGAAGTGTCACAATGGAAGTATGAAGAAGGACTTTCTTCCACCATTGCAGGGCGTAACCAAGTTTATTATTTAGTAGGCAGGAGCAAGCCAACATTCAACAATCAGAAATAGCTAAATGAATCACGTGAGCTAGACTGACCTTTCACCCTATGCCAGAAATAAAGTCCAGAAACTCATGCTTGCTCCTCTGACTATGATGTGTTGAATATTTCTTCAGTATTCAGATGACTAAATGGACGTCATGAACAAAACATACTTACACATAGGAAAAATAAAATGGTAGTTCTCTATTTTTTTTCAATTAATCACTTCACTGTCCTGCAGAGTATCCCTTGAATAACTCATATCATTAGATTAGAAAGATTAGAAAGAACAATGAATCTTTTGTAACCACACAAATAAAATATTTGAGGTGGGAATTGAGGTGTGTTCTCAACTTTGTTTTTGTAGAGTTTTATTTATCTCTTGCAAATAAAGCTAAGATCAGTCTGTTTTTATTCATATAAAGGACAGAAAGATTCCTGCAATTATATCAGTAGGAAGTTATTGCAAATGAGGGTTGAGGTACAGCAATAGAACATCATATTTCTTTAAGTGAGCTGATTTTTTTTTTTTTTAAATTATGTTCTATATGTCATTATTTGGTAAGAAACTCATGGGAGCAGTGATCAACCACTTCAAGGCTTAGTGAGGAATTATGGCTCTGGGACAAAAATATTCAGGATTTTAGGCTGCATGGCTTAGTGGCCAGATTTGAAAAATACTTAGAGGCAGAAAGATACAAGTATCCTCTTTAATCCCTAATTGAAATAAACTGAAATAGACTCCCAGGAACATTTGGAAACTCCCATAGGTGTCATTGCCTTGACTAGAATGACCTAAATGGCTGAGTTATTTTTCAGAGTTACTCAGGCAGTTCACAGTCCCACCACTGGGCCCACTTTTTCCTAGACATGTAGCAAAATAGCTTGAGGTATAGTTGAGCCACTTAGAAGAATAATGTTCTTTTATGTAAAACTCGTGGTCTGTGTTCAGTAGAGCCTGTGCTCAGAGAGGCTGGATTATCTTCAGAAGTGTAGGACTTAGTTCAAGAGTGGATCATGTTTATGGATTTTCTCACCAGGATAGGCTTTAATAAGTTATTTCCCATGCCAAGAAAAGTGACCATGAAAACAGGGAATTCTATTTTATCAGGTTTAAATGCTCAGGTATGCCATTCTCACAGGCCTAATGAGTTTTTAGATGGAAACTTCAAGAAGCAAAGATAATAAAAGCCTGTGTAGCATGTACATTAATGAAACTGCCAGACTGCAAGCTGATAATACTCTGCATGATACCTTCTCAATTATTAGTCCCAAGTCATAATTTCACTTTATACACCATGTTTGTGCATGGCCATTGTAAGCTGTGTGAGGAAGACTGAATTAATAATGGAATTACTATAAACTTATCAAATCTGAGACAGTTAGAACTGGTTAATTTAGTCAAATAATTAAAAGCAAAGTGTTGCCACTGCCTCAGTTTCCTTGGGGAATTTTATTTCTATTTGCAGAATAAATAGTCTGAGTACAGTAGGTATTGTCTCCAAGCAGAAACCAGACTATACTGTGCAAACAGTGAGCTGCCAAATAGTTGATATCAGAGAACCAACTGCACCAGGCATGCAGGGCACATTTGTTATGTACCTTTGGAATGGGATTCCATTCCACATGCACTTTGCACGTGGCTCGTTTAGACTGAAAGTGTGATTGTGCAGCTACACAACGACTTGGCTGGTCATTTTAAGGACAGATGAGAGGGATTTAGGCTTTTCTACATTTTCATCCAAAATAGTTGGATTAGAGAAGCATCAAAAACCTTTCACTTGGAAATGCTATGACAGTCCTGCCTATTCCACAGAAGGGATGTGTATTGTTAGTCTGAAAGACAGACATTTCATGCTGGTATATGGGGGGAATGCAGTCCTTTAGCCTACAGAAAGAAAAGAAATGGCTAAGAAATTCACACATCTTCCTTGTGGGTTTTTTTTGGGTTTTTTTTTTTGTTTTTTTTTTGTTTTTTTAAATAATACCTTGAATCAGCCTAGTTCTTTTATTCATGTGAGAGGGAAAAACAGAATTTGGTAAAGCTGTTGATTTGCAGCATAGTGGAGGTCAGCAGAGCACAACCAACACAAGGATGAGTTCAATCATTTTGCCCCTTCAAATACCCTATGACAGTAAAAATGCAAAAAGTTATACAGATATCCATAAAGGCACCCTGTTAGAAGAAAGATGATGGGGAGAGTAATAAAGAGTCATTCCTCAACAGTGACTGGAAGAGTTCTCAATATTTTCTATGTTGAACGTTTTCAGAATACTGAAAAGTAAATAGAAACCCTTTTTTAAAGTCAGGTTTTGGGTACACGTTTAAGCAGCGAGCTTTATTTTCTTCACAGTAGGTCACCAATCCATTGTTTAAAGGGCACAATAAGTAAATATTGAGAACAGAAGACAGTATATGGGAGGAAGACAGGCACATATACAATAAAGGCCTATGAGAAGCAGAGATGAAATTTCAAGATTCCTTAAATCTTCCTTCTGCAACACATGTACAGGCAAATGATCAGATTTCAGGCTGCATGTGATTGTCAGAAATTCAATCAAAGTATAAAGGTAGGAAACAGGTGTATCATAAATGAATAGTCTCAAAGCAGACCTGAACCTGAAGGGGAGAATGAATTAAAGACACCAGAATTTCCTTTGCTATGGCACCATTTCAGATTCAGTGTTTTCCCTATTTCAAAGGCATGATTCATTTTATAGCTGTTTCTGATAGTAGTGCATTAACAGAGAAGGTGTCCAAGCAGAGATTTTGGCACATAAAGTAATCAGATAAAGTAAATTAGTAGCATGAGACACTTTGCAATCTGAATATGAAGTAATTTTCATCTTGAGTTCCAGTCTTTAAACACAAGTACTTTTCTTGAAAAATGATGTGTGGCAAAAATATGCTTTCTGCAACAGTAATTTCAGTTAATTTTCTTCACACATTGATTTAACCATTATGTGAAGAATAAGGACTGTAACTCAAAAGTCAAAATAAACATTTACAGAACTTCACATTAAGGTTTTATAAATTATGTACAGGATGTCATTAATGGACCCAGCTGAATTTCAATCCAATGCCATTAATCAGTCCTAAAAGTTCATGAATAATTTATAATAATGCATTGCTTATAACTATGTATAGTACATATTATCAAAGGTTGCGACACACTAAGGAGTATTATTAAAAATTTCTTAGTTATTCATAAACTATTTGTAAATGAGATAATAAGTGACATATTCCTAAAACTCTCTTTATTCCCAATGAAATAATCTACTTCATGATTAGCCAATTATTGACTATTGTTACTGTTCCTTTTGTGTAAAGGATTTTAGATCCTTCCAGTTTTGTGTAATTTGGTTTTTAGCTCGCAGGTTGGTTATAAATATGTTGTGCATTTTTAATTATAATCAGATGTTTCTAGTCCTCAGATGAAATGTTTCTGTAAAATCAGTAGTTTATATCACCTTTTCTACATTGTGGGGGTGCAGTGAAACAATAGTTACTGTTTTAATTAATTTAATAGTTAGCGTTTTAATTGCTGCAAAGTGGTAGATTTATGACTAACACTGATACAGATTTTGTGCATCTCTGCAACAAGATACTTATTAAAGTCATTCTCAAAAAATGGTGACATATCTTCAACCTAGAGCAGTCAGATTATTCAGAGGGGAAAGTTTATGTAGTTTTTCTTTTTTTGGCTTACTTCGCAGTCTTTGTATAGTAGGACTTACTAACCATGCCTTTCCTCTGCTGTTCTTGGTATGACCACTACCACTACTCTCAAGTTTCTCCACTCACTTTCTCTTCTAGTTCCTCTCCTTAATGGATAATTTCAAGCTCCAGAAGCTGAAGAAAAGAAGCTGTGATGACCCTTGCCCTCTATCTCTTTAAAAAGACCCAAACCAAAATACCAAAACCCAGAAGGCCCTGAATTGAAGCAGTTGCAATGGTGGCATTTCAAAGTGAACATGAGTGTGAGGACTAAGCTCATACTGAAGTTCTGGGCAGGAGAAATCACATTTAATTGAAGTAGACTGTCTTCTGTCTGCTGATATCAGTAAAAGAGTCAATAGATCAATTGGAACATCCTGAGGAAGGTAATTACTCTAGGGATCAAAGTTAAATCCTTGTCCCTGAATGGGGTTTCTTGGTTTAGTCAGAGGAAAACATTATGGAGAAATTCTTATTGAAATAGTAGCTAGTCTAGCCATACTTGTTTAACCTTCGATTTTACTAAAGCCTAATTTAAATAACTTTTCTTCCTAAGTTAAAAAAATTGAGCCAATCCCCAGTCTTTTAGAAAAAACACAGGTTTCTGATGTCCACCCACTGCTAGTGTCCCTTTCAGGCATTACTGCTTAGAACTGACCCTCTGTGCTGGTGATTACTGTTTGAGCACACATTCAGCATAAAACCATCTGCATTTACATTTTCCATGCTCCAATTTCTAGTTGTTGTTTTAGGGCTACTCACCTTCAAAGGTAGTTTAAGCAAAGGTCCAGGAGTGGAGGAAGCACAGACACAATCACTTTCAGATGTTGCTTTTGCCTTGGGCAATGTCATAGACAGCTGTGAATGGCACTGCTCAACTGCAACCACTGAATGCATGTCCTGTTCTTCATCCAGGGTATGGCATAACATCACTGGTCCAGTTATGCTTCAGAAGCTCCTCTTTTCTTAGATAAATCAGAGTCCATGCATAACTGTTCTTAATTCCCAACCTTCAAAATGAGGGTTGTGTGTCCTGTTTTGAAAAATGATTACAAGATAGAGCTTGGGAGGGTTTTATCTACTTGAGTTTCCTGTGGGGAATGACTCTCAGATTTCAGCATTTGAGAGTGTGAATATTTATTATTTCAACTGAAGGCCTAGATCTCTTCAAAATGATGTAGTATCCAGCACATGAACTCTGCAAATTCAAAGTGACAGGAAGGCAAAGCGTTCTTGAAGGCTATATATTTACTGTATTTATATTTTTGGTTTTTTCCTGCCTGAAAGGCAACAAGACAAGCTTGTGTTAAATTGAAGAGCAAGCAACTTTATTTCCAGACCTTCTTTTAAAATAGCATGTGTTATAACCTTAGTTAATTTTCTCACAATAAAATAAGAAAATTCGTGTGACAAGGGCTAGCAGTGAAGGCTCTGGAGTTCAGAAATGTTAGTAGCAGTCTCAAGAAGTGATGTTATCATGACTTGCAGTTTCTAGGCTTGGCTTTGGGAGTCTTCCTGTGAGTGCCCTCTCCACACATACCAGCAGGGAACTGTGTATCTGTCTTATTTCCTATAGTACATTTTCTAGTATAGTGCACTTTCCCCAAAAACAGAAGTTCAAAATATTTGCTGTCTCCTTGTCTTCTTTCCTACTTTTCGTCTGCCTGTCTCCTTCACCTTTTGCTTTTAAGAATGAGGTAAAAATTGTGTAGCAACTGAAAGAAATTTTTTTGTCAAATTTGCAAGAGTTAGCTAAGGTGACAGATCCAGTATTCCTGCTTTAGTCATTATTTGAAGTTTGTTTACTACACACTTCAGCGAAATGTGTACCAAGAAATCAGTAGAAAATGTGTTAAAATGAAAATGCAGCTTTGAGTCACTAAAAAAAAAAAAGCTTTGCTTATTGTTTTATCTATCCATTTAAAATTCTAATTTCTTCTGAATTATCAAGTTGACACCAATCATGGGAGTATAGTAGAACATCTTTATTAGAAATGCACTTTTTAATTGTATTTTATTTACCGACATTTGGATTTTTTATTCTATATTTATTGCTCTTTCCATATCTTTTAAAAGTAATGTGCTGCTTAGATTGCAGGATTTTTTGCTGAATTCAATGTGAGTTTTGCAACCGACGTTATGAAGTCTATCTATATTGTATGAGTAAATCTTTATTAAAAAGGTGACTATTTTCTTTTAATGAAAAAACTCCTCCTAAAAGAGTTTGGAAATGTAAAATCCACCCGGACTTGACTGACATTCATCGATTCTCTATAAAAATGTGTGGATTTTGTTTCAATCTTTATAACTGTTCTTAAGTTTACAGCTTTGTGCTTTACGCAGGTATGTAGAGATACATCACTGTGGAAGTGATTGGGGAAAAATGTCTGGAAAAATGTACAGATTCATTTGTATGGCAATACATTAATTGGTAACATTAGAAGAGTTAATAGTAGTAATGTCTCTAAAGATCCTAAAGGCTTATACTGGAAGTGGCATTAACTGACATGTTTTACTTAACCTGTTTTACTTCTTAGGGTAAATAAGGCCAACTCACAGCAGTTTAAATTCTAGCTGTCTTCTCTATCATGACACATTCCTATATACCCATGATGTAGATGTAGAGAGAGTTTTCTTCAATTTAGGGCTCCTACTAAAACTAAAGTGTTGCTCACTTCCTCCTCCCCCTCTAACTGGAACCACAAAAGGCAAATATCATGGTTTGAGAGAAGAACAATTTACCAGAAACAGCAACGAGATAAAAAAGGGACAGTAACAGCACCAATATTAATAACAAAAGCATACAAATAAAGAGAATGATGAACATGCAAAAATACTCACGCTGGACCCCACAACAATAAAACAATTCCTGACATCTCTCCCCACCACATTTTCTGTAGTGGAAGGAAAGCCCTTCTCCTTGCAAGTGGGAGAGAGTCCCTTGCTATCAAATACCATTAGGGTCCTGGTCACACCACCTCCTGGATATGGCAAAAAAATTTTACCCTTTCCTGGCCAAAACCAGGACAACCCCCATAGTCAGATATTTATTATTAAGAGTCTTCTCTTGGTTTCAGGAAAATGGCCAAAAAGTAGTAATAGTCAGTCCGATTTTATAAAGTAGTAACAGTGGGTCCAGTAACAATTTTTCTGAAAACGGAATGATAATTAAATTACAGCAAATTTAGAATAAGATAGTTCACAAATTACAAATACAACAGCTGTTAACATAAAATCAGGGACAAGAAAATAATGTCTGCTATTCCTAACAGTTTCTAGTTTTATTAGAGAATCAATGTGAAATATTTCTCTACTGGTTCTCTGCCACAGGCAGGCTGAGCTGACTGTACTGTTCACAAGACATAAAATACCTTGAAGTTTCTGACATGTGGCTGGGTGACTACTGTGATTCCTTCATGGAGTTAGTTGATAACCAAAATTTGCCATGAATGATAAATCTCATTATTTTATTGAGATGGGGAACATGCTCTGCATTACTTAGCTCAAGATGACACAGAGGACAGCAAAAGGATATAGACTGTGCCTTGTTCTGAGATACAGCTCGCCTGAACTAGAGTGTTGCTCAGGTTCCCAGGAATTTAGCTACCTCCATTAGATGTAAGGCTTACTGAAAGACTTATTAAACCACTTTATGCTCTGCTGTATAACTTCAAGATTAATATCTAAAGTGACATTTCTTTGGTCTTAAGTCAGATTGTCCAAAAGGAGTTCCATCTTTCAGACTTCTGCACCAGGCAAACCTCAAGGCAGTACTGGAGGAAATCCTGAATTACTTTGCAAATAGGCCTGGAGATGGTTATATTTATTTGGTGTAAAAGGCCTGGAGATGGTTATATTTATTTGGTGTAAACCTTACACATTTCTAGTTCAGAGAAGTCAGAGTAATGAATAACAAGAATGGATCACAGTTTAACCTTCCTATTGGCTTTAGCCTTAGGAGGTAATTAAACACACTTTCAGGGAGGCAACAAAAATGTAGTGGTTTTCACCCTGAAAGCTGACACAGCATTACTTTTATTTCTAGCTTAGCATGAACATAAGCATTTGTGGTTTACTGACATAAAATAGGTCAAGGATTGAAGCATAATTAATTATGTGCCTTTTGTATAGTGAATCCCCAAACCTTGTGGCTGAATGAATTCCATTAGACGTATACACCTTTTGTTTTCTGGCTTTATCCTTATTTTTTGTCAACAGATAGTATTCAGAATTCCTCAGATCTCTGAATTGATTATGCCCATCTACACTGTTTTCATCTGTTCTATCTACTGAGATTTATTTTCCTTATCCATTTTGTGACAGGTACATAATTTGCTTTAGCTTTTTATTCCTCAGAACTGAAAAGAAGTTTTGAACCACATGTTATTGCACATTCCCAGCAACAGTTATATCAGCGTGATAATGCCTTTATTATAATAAATTGTAGGTGTGTAATAATTTAAAGGTGAGAGTAATTTCCTTGAGCATTGTCTTAAAAAAGAGAAGAGCACAGCAGCATAAATGCTCTCCCTTGCAGTATCAGACTTCAGTATTCTGCTTCTCAATGTGGTCACTGCATTGCCTGAAGATTTCAGTGTGCTGGAAGTACCTAATAATTCCCTCTCTACCCTAACCCCCACAAGAAGCTCAGCTGTGCTGAGCCTGGAGCTGAGGGAGGGCAGCGCTTCCCTAAATGACAAAGCAGGCAGTCCGCTTTCACCTCCTGCAAGAAACACAGCCACCACTGTGATGTGTTGCTGCCACATGGCAGGGAAAAGCAGAAAATTTATCCCTTGATTTCTCTCTAAATAGTGCCCCTTTTCTTCTGCTGCTGCCTCTGCCTCAAGGGCAGGAGTCAGGGAACTGGTGGAGAGCCCTGTTGCTCAGCCTGGTCCTTATGTAAGGGAGGGACAGTGGGGCACAAAGGCCTCCTATTTCCTCTGCCCCCCACATAAAACTGTCTGTACCACACAGAACAAAAGCATCCAGCTGTTTGCAAGCTGCTCTGTGTGAATGCCAGCATCTCTATGTCTGTGCCTACATGTGCTTGTGCTCTGCAGATCCCCTCTCCTTGGGGCACTTTGCTGTGCACCCAGGAGTGCATTCATACTTGGGTTGCCCATGTCTGGTGCTTAGCGTGGCATGTACAAAAAGCCCATTTCACTGAATGCCTTCCAGGCCTTGGTGGTTTTTTGCAGAGTCAGATGAGTGTCATGGAATTATCCCCGATGCCCTGTTCTGCTCATGAGAAATGATCAAAAAATGTTCGCAAAATATAACTTTTTTATAATATTGTGAGTAATTTTTTGGAATGTTTCAACTGGCTCCATTACTGAGCTCTCATCTGTCGTAATTTCTCCTCCTGGGCAAGAGAAAATCAACGGCCATCCTTTGGACTATCAGCCAATGGATTAATTTGCAAGTTTTCCAAGTATTGAGCTTTGCAAGACAAAGAGATTTTGTAATAGTGCTGGACATCATATAGGCTTTATAAACAACCTCACTTGTTAGAATTATTGCTTCCAGAACTCATCTAGAGAATTAAAAGCTCTAGTTTTCTCTGTCTAAACAGAAACCTCACTGCTGGAGAAATGATCTTATGAAACAGCTCCAAGCTCTTAGTTACTATTTTTACCACCAAATTTGCCTGCAGCTGCCAGTTTGAATTACTTCCATCTTTTCTCTGCTTAGAACAACCAAGGGAGTAGAGAAAAGAGGAAAATAGTATCTTTAGAGATTCTGATTCTCTAAGATGCAGTAAGAATTTGTGTACCTGAAAACTCGATAGGCATAGAGCCAGAATGGATAGAACAATAGATTCCAGCATTTGTACATGTTGGTTCCTCCCTTTTCCTGATGTAACCAATTGGCTTACTAACATTGCAGCATAAATCTGTAGACAATCTAGGACAAAAATGCAAGCTAGTTTCCTTATGCATTGCTGATTTTTTTGCAGGCTTGAAGAGTTAGCAATTCGGAAAAAACTGTCCATGTCTGTATTTAAGAATTCAGACCTAGGCTTGGATTTATAAAACTAATAGCTACACTTTTAATGATTCACGTCATAAAGAAATAATATAGCACAAAAAATAGCAATCTCTTGTAGTTTTGATTTATAGAGTCTGATTATGTGTTGACCTCACTCTGTCTGCAAAGCAAAGGAGTGTGGGCTTGTCTTCTCTTATCACTTTTATTACAGTGATCAGTCTACTGTAATTTTTATCTATTTCCTGAGATACTGACAGTCTAGTGTTCCCGGTTTTTACTTTTCTATGATCTAAAAAATAGTGTTAAAATAATCGTGGCAATTGAAAATTTGATGGGTGTACTTAGAAGTAGATGCATTTTTTCCCTACAGCATGTTGTCTTGGTTATTATTGTCATTGCTGAAATAAAAAAAAAAAAAAAGGAAATTCCAGGATTTCTACAGAAAATCTTTCTCAAGACTGGTCATGTCATGAATAAATTTGGTTGCTGCATTTTCTCAACTGTGTCAGAAAAAGAGCTGTTACATGGTTCTTTCCCATGATGCATTCACAGTAGGGATGTTCAATAACGGTGCTATTTTTTTCTCCAAATTCCAGTCATGTGACTGTGCTAAAAATAACTCTGCCTGTGACTTCTGGCTTTGTAGATTTGCTATATTTGCTGTACATGGAAGAAGATGAGCAGGGGCTTGGAGTCAAACCTGATTGCTCAGTAGTGGTCTCTTACTGAAGCTGTGAGATGGCATATAAAGAAGTATATATGCCATCTATAGTATAGGCATATAAAGAAGTATAAATGACAGAGTTAATTTGAATTAATACTGGTGTTCTTTGCATCTTAATATCATGTTCTATTTATGGACAGATAGGGAAAAGTAGATATCTTCAGAATACTTTGAAATTCACTTCTAATTCCTTCTATTTTAAAGATATAAGTTCAGATGAAAGGTGGAATTAAGAGGCTATTTGCATCATGTATTTACCTTCCTTCTCTGGAGAACAGAGTAACATTTGTGGCAAAAAAACCTCCATATTGTCCGTCACCAAGGCAACAGATTAACCTATGCCAATAATGCAAACAAGATCATGTATAAAGATTAATATTTTGTGGAGTGCATGGTGGGGATTCCAATGGTTTTATTAAATAAGGTACTAAAGAAAAGAAGCTGCTAATTAACCTTTAAAATTTACCAAAAGGAGGGCTATGTGGGTGAGTGCCTGGGAACTTTAATGCAAAGGGCAGAAGACACAGCAGGAAATATCCATGATGATGGAACATCACCTGGTGGGATATAGATTTACAAACCAATACCCTACTCTTCTGAGATTGGGACCATTTTGTTTTCACAACCTCCTGCTGAATTGACCATCCACCTGAGGTTTGCATTTCCTCCCAGCTGCATTCTTGCCACTAATGTAATAAATGCCAAGGCCAGAAGAAGCATGTATTAGGGTTGATCCAAAGATAATCTGCTGTACAAAATGTTTATGTTCTACTTCAACTGAAGTCAATGGAAGACTATTGATTTAAGTGGACCAGAATCTCTCTCCTCTTTTAGAGAATTTTTTTTTTTTCCTAGCAATTAGCTTTTCATGGGATCCTGGCTTCCAATTAATAAAATACAGTGCTCAAATTTCATTTATGCAATAGTGTAGGATATTTTCATGTAGTGTTGAGGAATCTTCTGCTTAAAATGTGTGTACTAAAGCTCTTACTGTGAATTGAAATCATACCTGTGCATATTTACTTTATATGCAACCCTTGTATTTTCAGTGATATCACTTCCGGATGGATAACATTAATTTTCAAATGAAAATCCTGTTAACATTTCAGAAAATACTTGTTTGTGCTGCCCAGTGTTTCGTATACAACATCAATGAGTTCTGAATATTGTGACAACCAAGGAAATGCGTGTATGTATATACATAATATGCAACAGACTTGATACTGTAATTTCTCTATCATCAACATGTGCAAGAGCTTATCTGTCTTTTCTCTTGCCTTACTTTACACAGCTGTTCTCAGAGAAAGTAACAGAGCCCTGGCAGCACAGTGGCTTTCACTCTTGATGATCATTAATTTGCATGGAAGCTCATCTGAACGAATCAACTTTTACTTCTACAACGTTTCTCCAAGCCTGAGTTCTCCAGAGAGATGATTGAATGACAAAGCAGTACTTTGGCGGCAAGGAGAGGAAGAAGCCTGAGGTTTTTAGAAATTGTTTCAGCAAGACTCAGAAAAACTGCAGAGAGTAGGAAGAGAAGAAAAAGTTTAATACTGGCTGGTGACATGGGGAGGATTTTTTTTTTTTTTTTACTACTGGGAAGCAAAACCAGGGGAGAGGAAGCATTCTGAATGCTGCACAGCACCCTGGCCCTGCTGAGACAATACCTTAGTGTGATTTAATGCTATGTGAGAAAATACTGTGAGGTACTTCCAATGCAAGAAAATTTGCTTGTCAATTTGCTATTAAGAATCCCTGGAAAAGTGAGCTATAAATCAGGACTGTGTGTGTTCAACTGGAGGTCTGGGGAAGACAGCTGTGCTTAAAAGACATTGTCATATCAACAGTGCATTTAGGGCCTTCCTAGATGTGTGGCTTAAGAGGTGCTATTTTCACAAATTAGAAACTGAACGAGAGGGACTAATAGGGGAGCTAGTAAAAGAGAAGAAGACAAGAAAAAGATTAGATGGAAAAAAATGCAAAAATGACATCTCTTGCCCTTTAATAAATTAATCCAAATTGTATTGCTTATTTTCCCCCTGCTCTTATGAGAAATGTGTCAGAAGAATGGATGTCCACAGTTAAAGACAAGTATGCAAAAGTCAGTTCTCAATTAAAAAAACACAAAACATATTCTTACCCTGTCCAGTATATTGCTTTTACAGCATTGAAGAAAGGCAACAAATAGACATAGGGAAGAGAAGCTAATGCCAACTTGCTGAAGAACATAGCCTCTGGGTACTGCCTCACCCACAAAGGAATCAAAACTGATTTTGATGGTAAAAGTTTGTATAAAATGTCATTTACATACGTGGTGAGCAGTCTGACCCCTAGAAGACAAGATCAGTGTTTAGTTTAGTTTAGTTTATAATCTTTTAACAAAATGGGATGTTTAAATTCCCAGTCTAATTCATGGCAGTGTAAACATTGAGCATCCAGGCCCAGGAAATGCTGGGACATATTTGGTAGTTATGTTTTGACTCTTCCTGCCTGTGTTTTTAGGTTAAAATATGGGTTCTGTGGGCTTTGGTCCAAGTTATCCATTTTAGAACTCCATATGACCTGGAATTTTTGACTGAATCATATGCACCATGAACTAAAACTTTATAAATTCTCAACACTCTGAAGTGGGATAGATCACAGAGTCATGTTCTCTGTATTCGTCTGTCACAAAAAGCTCCTTTGCTCTGCAAAGAAAAGCACACAAAATATTCATAGAGCCTTGCAGAAGGGGACAGACACAGCCTTCAGCCCAACAGACATTTAAATGGACATGGTAGAAGGACACCAAGACTATAAACCAAAAACGTGACCCAAATTTCTGGAGTCCAGAAGTAGTAACATCTGGGATTTTTTGTTTCAGTGAAAGTTAGACTGTTACCTGGTAGCTATGTGTTTAAATATCTAGAAGGATGTAGGCTTCACTGATCACTGAAAGGGGAATTGAGGCAGGTCAGAATTAGAAGGGGTTTTCCACAAACAGGCTTGAGTTCTACAAAAATTAATATTATCACAAAGCGAGCCTCAGCCCAAGATAAAAATCCCTAAGTCTTGAAGAAAAATGGTAGGACCTGGAGTTACTAAGAAGCAGGACACAAGCATGCAGACAAGTGAAATCAAGGCCTAGGGTAATACCACAAGTCATATATATTCTTTTCTAACCAGTCTAGGTTTCAGGTAGCAAATCTACAGCCAAAACCTTCCTTTTCTGTGTGCTCTGCACAATTTCCTAATTTCTCTGAATGCTCAGATTTGCAGCCTCAGGCTCAAGTCACTCACGTAACCCAACATTTCCTACCAAAGGAGGAGGTTAAATGAGAATGATTTATCAATCTAGAGAAGAAAATTACATCTTTTTGCACAAGCTGATGGCCAAAATTGATTTTTTTTTTTATTTTTCCATCCAATTTCTTTGCTGTAAGGAATGTTTTATTAAAGATACACAGACGCATTATGGTTAACTAAGTTCAGCATTTGTAATTTATTTTTTTCTCTTTGAAAGTTTGGCTATTAAAGTAAAACCATGAATCTTAAAGGCAAAATCAAGTAGATTTGAAACTGTCATTACTGTTTCTCCATATGGCCCATTCATTTAATGACTATAATCTACCATAAATCTGCTTTTGCTTATAAAAATCAAGCCTTCACATTTAAATAATATCGCATTTTTCTCATAGTTCCTATAATGTTATTTACTGTCTGTTGTCTAAACAAACACACTTCTAAGCAGAGTCACAGCAATATTAGAATAAATAGATATATTTTCAATAAGAGTCAAATTTGATGGTTCATTTTTTCTTCAGTGCATAGACACCTTTTATATAGAAGGAGAAATTGTTCCCCTGGCACTGTTTAAGACTTGTCTATGTATGTTGTGGGAGATGAGTGGACTGGTGGGTTGCATTCTGTCTCTTTTTTTTCCCCCCCAAACTTTCCCTCTTTTCCCTCCAAGCACTTGAAGACCCCAGGGCACGATCAGATTTACATAGAGATGTCCTTTCTTTGCCAGTTGCTGTTATAACCAAGAGGGACAATAGACCCTGTAGTTTCAGACAGGTAGGCATGAATATCTTAATGGTGCTTGCAGTAGAAATATTTTTGTCTTCTGAACATCATCCTAGATATTATGTTGCACACAAGTGGGCAAAGGATGAAGTTCACTACAGGCTGTACAATAAACAGAGATGATCTTTGAATCAGAGAGGCAGGGAAGGTATTGTTACATTTCTCTACCAAGTTTGCCCTAGTAATTTTGCAGTATTTCCTCTTTTTTATAAGAGCTATGAAAATAATGATTTTTTTAAAAAGCTGTATTTTTGTCCTAAGTTTAAGTAAATGGCAGAAACTTTTGACTGTAACAGTTAAATATTTTTAGTTTTTTTAAAAATATTTTTAAAGTGTAATGCATTTGAAATTTCTTTACACAGTTATGTAAGAACAGGGTGGAAAATTCAGGAGTAGAGGTGATAAAGGACATCTTCCTTCATTTGCAAGTCTATAGAAGACTTCCTCTTTTTCATTTCATCAATCTAGTTGTGCAGACAGCAGCAAGGCTAAAATGAGGTTAGTTCTGAGATAGATTGAATCTGTCAGTGTGCACTAAACTTTGGCAGGGCTCCATAACAGCCTGAAAGTTGGAGAGCTGAGATGAAGAAGCACTTTCATCGCTATAAACTAGACATGTCAGCATGCTGACGCCGAACACCCAGGAAAAAAAAAAACAAACCCTGAGCTTTCAAGAGATACCACACCTGCTTCTAATAATAAATGACATGTTACTTCCTAGCTATTCTCTTAAACTGAGCTATGTTTATCTTCTACCTGACTCCATGATAACTTTGAAGTTTGGATTAAAAGTCCTTTCAAAAAGTAATTCCCATTCATGGTCCAAACCTTGGTAGGCAGTAATTACGATGCTGCCAACTAAAGAAACTTATTCAGCAAATTTCACCACCAATTTGCAATACTCACAGAACAGTTTTATCCAGCTGTGGGTACATCAGTGCTTCTGGCTGACTTTAAGTTCACTAATGTGATGCAGGATAAAGGCACACAAAGAAACTATACTGGGATGATCTCTACTGTGAAGTGGACAGTTTGTTTTGTTAAAAAGAGAATGGAATTGGATTTGGCATTTGATAGTTTGAAACAAAAGCCACTGTGTCATTTCACCTTACAGTCCAGCTTTGAATAGTATACCTTGCCAATATGCAACACTGTTTCTGTGTTGGCATCCACAGGGAAATCTGTTCTTCCAAATGGAATATCCATCTTTAATTTAAAGTAGTTTAAACTAATCAGATTTGACTGTAAAGAGTCAGGATCAATAGCAAATAAACATGTTTTCTGCTGATCAGCAGGTATTCTAATTCATCAGCACTTTCAATCATTTTATTGAGCTTTGTTCAGGTCTGTTTTCACAGGCGCAACATTTTGTAGTGCAAAAAAGCTTGGCAAATAAAACATAACTACAGGAAATTGCTGCTAACAGCAGGTATAAAAAGGCTCAATTTGAAAAATTTTTACGACTGTTATAAAGTCATGAAAATAGGAAAACAGACATAGAGCAGATCAGTAGATTATAGAGCTAAGTCACAAAGATTGCTTTCTTTTTATTTTTCTCTGTTTCCTTTTCAAAGAATTTTAGGAGGATTTTAAAAGGCTTACTTAATTGAAGCCCAGTCAGCTTGGGAGCTGAAACTAGGGTTTTGAGGACCTTTTATTTTTCATTATTTATTTATTTCTGCTTGTATTGACTCTATCAGAGGTGGTCCAGAACTAGAACTTACATGCACCAGAGAAATAAATGATAAAAAATGATATACATAAATGTTTATTTGAATGTATTATTTATCAAAAATTACTGTTAATGATGGTTTGGTCCTCTCCCTATTTTTTTGTCATACAATGAATATTAGTGTGTTACCTGAGGTCCTGCCTATGGCTAGCTTTGTAATAACACAAAGTTTAAATAAAGGTGATCCCTCTTGAACAAATTTCTTTTCTTTTTTTTGAGTACTTCACAGTGAAATAGTTTAGGTGGTGTATCTGAATTAGTAGAGTGCAACAAAAATTCAAACCAGATGTAGGAGACTGCATCCCCTTTCACATCCCTATTGCTGCTCCTTTCCACATCTGATCTTAATTTGATCCTTTTGGTCTGTGAAATTGTGCAGTAAGTTTCCTGAGAATCTTCACATTTTTTTTTTTTTTCCACAATTAGAAGCACAAAATTACAAAAAAGAGGGAAAAAGTAGAGTCATAACATAAATGTTATGATGTCCATCAAAATTTGATACTACAAACAGGCTAAGGATTAGACAAAACTGAGGCTTTTCATATGGTCATAAAAATTCAGGTACCCCTTGTCCCTACTATCTTTTTCAGTTTTAATTTGAACTAGATGTAGAAGGATATAAAGACGAGGCAAAAGGAAGTTTTCAAGAAATGTTTCAAAATATTTTCAATGCTCTATTCCACAAGAAGCAGTGCTATATTCCTCACTGCTCAGGTCAATGTTGACCTTGTGAGACCTTAGTCAATTATGTTTCAGTTTGTTACTTGCACATGCTCTTAGGAGAGGTTATTGAAGTGAGCACATCTTCCCAGCCGTGTAAAGTGTTTCTTTATGTCAAATAACGATATACCCATAACAAGTAAAAGCACAGATTTTGAGTTTTCTCATGTTTGATGCCATAACTTCATTTTTCAGGTAATATAAAATAGTTGATGGCTATGTTTTTGGCAAATCAGCATTATAATATCTCATAGATGGCTACAGATCTGAAAAAAAAAAAAAAAACGTTCTGAATAACCAGCTTGCACTTTTTGTTTTTCCAAATGATTTGTCAGCAAACCAAGAAAGTTTTCAGTTCTCTCTCACTCAGTTTTAATCTAATGATGTACAGCACCTGTCAACCTGAACTCAGTAATGAAACAATGGTCACACAGGCACCTCATTTTTTATCTATTGCTCTTAAGAGATATCTGTGCTCTTTCCTACTTGAAATTGAATTTCTCAACATAATCTGGAAAAAAATAGCTCTCTGACACCAATTAAAATGCCCCTGAATTTAATTTCCTTCAGATTTGGTTCAAACAAATTTTGGGCACATTACTTTCAAGTTAGCAGATCTCCAGAAATGCATAAATATTTTGTTTTGTTTTATCTTTTTTTTTTTTTTTCATGGTACTTGTGTGAATTTTTTTCTTGGGATTGAATTTCATTGAGGTTCAGAGGAATAAATAGAATCTATGCAGTAACACTTCCTGTAACTCTGTGAGAGGCTGATGGAGTATTTACAGCATTGCCTTCATTGTAATTGTGTGAGTCTTCTCTGTATTCCAGGTAGAATGTTAAACTTAATTATGCCATTGACAGCACTTTAAACTATGTCTTAAGAGCTACATATATGTGAATGTATTCCTGAGCCTGTATTTTCACTAAATTAATCGTAGATGACACACACAAAAAGTTCTAATACGAGATAATTCTCTGCAAAGTCTCTCTTCATGGAACTGCATGGGTGATTCAACACCTAATTCTTGCAACTGCTTGGGATAAGCCACCAAGTTTTGCCTGAGTTCAGTCTACTTTTCATCACACTCATGTATGTGGGGAAAGTTTAAGATTTTCTTTCAGTTACATTGAAATTGTTCTCACAGTTTCAGTTCTAATGGGTAGCTCTGTCAGAGAGAAATGAAAGCTTTAAATAGCTCTGAAATACTGTTTGGGAAAGCTGTTGAAAAAGTCAACTGAATTCTGTGTCTGCTAGTAACATTTGGGCAATTTTAAATGTTCCCAATGTAGGTTGGTAACGTTGAGAAAATTCACAAACTCTTCTTTCAGTCCAACTGACAGGGCTATGTTCCTGCAAGGAACAACCTCTTCATGTTGTGATGCACACATAAGTACACAGATCCAGAGCCTGAGGAGTTCCCATGTCCCATGCATGTGTACATGCATTTTCCCTGGGTCAGATTTTCCAGATGTTGAACCTGTCTCTCTGTTGTGTTGCATTTCCTGTTGCTGAATCTCATACATGTCAAACCCTTTCCATTCGAAGAAATGACAAAACAGTTTTTCTATGTGTGGCTTGGGTTTTGGCAGATCCTCTAAAGGGAAAAACCATTTCCTGACATGTTTGTTGCAGCAGCAAGAACTTATAATGTCATTATGCAAACTGAAGAACTAGTCATTAATACCACAACCCTCCTGGATCAACTCTATCATGTTTACTTTCTTCTCTCCAGAAAATATTTTGGTTTTGTTTCTGCTTTTTGTTTTTAGTCTAAGCCTAAAGCTTTTGGTGACACATTGGTTTCCTGCTACCTGTCTGTGCACTTCTAGATAGGAAGTTCCAGGGTAGGGAAATTCCTTTCTCTTCTTTGGTGTTTTGGCAGTCATTCAAAATTAGTTGCTTTTCCACTACGAGAGGTGCCACCTTCACTTGGATGAAACTGTTTTTTAGGCTGTCTTTGGTTGCTCGGCTGGAATTTCCTAGACAGTGTCAAAGTGTCAAGCTTCATCTTCAAAATGACCTCTTGAAGCAATTCTGATGATTGAAGTCGAAATATTATATGCCATTGACAAAACAAAGGTGTGACTCTAAAGCAAAAGAAAGAAAAGGAAACCTGTTGCTTCAAGTATTGAAAGATACACTGATGGTAAACTAGGAAGCTGGCAGAGAGAATTTCCAACTATTTTTTTCCATCTCTTACTTGTGGAAACATACATATCACCATATATGAGAGAAATCTAACACTATCATCCTGAGTACAAATTTATGAGCTTCATAGCAGAACTGAGGTTTTTTATCTGTTTGGATGGGGTTTAACACCACTTTGTGGTTTCAAATCATACTTCACCATAGCACTTGCACACACTTGGTTTTTCAAAAATCCTTTCTTAAGAAAGAAAGAAAGAAAGAAAAAAAAACCCTCTGGGTAGAAGGAGTTGAGCTGTATGACTAAAAGAATTGGCCATCTCATTGACATGTTTAAATCAGGGAAATTCCATGGATTTGTAGTAGCTGGGCATCTGGCACAGAGATTTGGCTAATCTGGGACCCAAGCTTTGATAGATAAGGAATTCTTATCAAAGCATTTGAAGCTCACATTCTTTTTTTAATTAGGAGGCATCTGCAAAAATGGGCTGGAGAAACTGAATGGTCTTGATCTCTTCACAATAATATCTATTTTCCTGCATTGCAGTGACTTTATATGGACCTTCTAGATCTATTTCTTATCTGAGAGCCAGCTCCTCCATCTATTTGCAAAACAAAGTAGTGAAATGTGCTTAGTCTTCCTCTGGGGCTCTCAGAAAAGGGCACAGAGATAACTGTGTTTCAAGGAGCTTACATTGCTGTAAATTCAGCTGAATTTGGTTCATGCTCTTCCCATTCTACTAGCCATCAGTTTCAGAGCCCTATTTAATTATTTACTCAACTCATTCCTTCTTCCTGTAGTCATGGTTTCTCTGATCCATGGAAAGAGGACAACAACAACAGAATCACTTTCTTCTGCATCTTTGAATTATGTGAATAGCTCTGAGATGGTGATGTCATTAATCGAGGCACTTAACTGTCAAATACTGGATTTATATGACAGTAAAGTGAGAGCTTTTGCATGTTACAATACACAAACACACAACCAGCCAAATTGCTTCATGTGTGTGGAAGTCTGTGTGTATGTAAGTCTTTCTGTATATATAACAAAACACAAAATGAAATATTAAATCAAAAAGCTTCAGACACTATTCTATTCTACTTTTCCCAGATGGGAGGAATTCCCACAATGGGAGGAACGTTAAAATTTTTTCAAATTAAAATGACCTAATTGAAAGAGAGCAGCAACTGATCCACTGCAGTTTTACACAGATCCACACAAGAAAACAAGGTCTTCTAGCTGCTAAGAAATATGCAAACATTTTGTAATTGCTTTAAATCAATTGTTTATCTCTGTTGCTTCACACAGAAAGGTAACAATATCTTAATATTACTGTTTGCATATTTATTTTATATATATATATATTCATAGATATATATGTATGTGAATGCTCCACACCATTGTACAAAATTCTGTTTTTCCAAACAAAAAATCTCCTATGTCACACTTAAGTATTGCATTGAATGAAGTAGTATAATTCTCATTTTATGTTTTTTTTGGCTTAAGGCGTACAGTTCGCAGAAATGCACATTTTATGGCACTGAATCAAGAACCAGGGCAGCTGAAGAGTGGTCACACATCTGTCCTGCCACCCCTATTAAAGCTGGAGGTCATGATATTGTGAACCTGCCTATGAAACCCTAATCCTTAAGAGTTTAAACCCATGTTTGGGTTGATTTGATGCATGGGAGCACTAGAATGGAATGGCTTACGATGTGTGAAGGTACAAACAGATGAGTAAATCTTGCCAGCAGTAGATTCCTTGGAATGGATACCCTTGTCTCATTTCATGGAACAGGTGATAGAATGAAGTCTAGTATGTTACTCTTCCACTCACTGTTCTAAATGAAAAATTTTAACTCATCTCTGGCTACTGAGAAATGCTTGGATAATACATCTGGAAGCAGGCCATGTTGCTTATAGGGGAAGGAAGGAGTGAATAGCCATGGGCAACTGGAAGAATTAGTGAGTGAATTTTAAGTGCTTGGGAAGTTCTAGGCAGCTGATGTTTTAATAATTTTCGAGAGATTTGCTATAGTATCTGTCATCCTCTATGACACATTTTATCTTGGAGCAATGTCAGAGAAGGATGTCTTGAAAGAAAATTCAGCTGCAGTAATTAAACAAATCATTCAGTGAACATAAAAGCAGGTACCAGGAGATTTAGGACAGTACTGAAATATACAATGAAAAGGAACTTGTAAGAAGGCAAGGAATTTTGCTTGTAATCTGTGAGTAAAAAAGACACATGAAAAATGCTGAACTAGACCCTTTCTGGCCTACTGAAATGATTAAAGGTATTAGAAATATAGGGATTGCTACTTTATTCATTAGGAGTTTTGGTTGACTAAACAAGAAAGAGAAGTTCCATTTGTCTGGGTGAAAATCCTCTTTTGAGAAAAATTTGGCAAGCTCTCATGTGAAAAGCACTAAAGAATGTAAACTTTTTTATTATTTTAATGAAGGCATATTTTCTTCAACATCCATATTGCTGGTGGCACAAAGCTTTTGGTAAGAAAGTTTGGAGTGAAGTATTTGGTTGAAGCTTATCTTTGTCTTCACAGATTCTTTTCTTTTGTGCTCACTATTACTACAGAATGCTCCCTAGCAGCTTGTTTTCTGATTTGTTGTCTCTGGTGAAATTGCAGGAAGTTGTTTGTCCTCTAACAACCTTCTCTCACTCAATAGGGTAAGCTTCTCATTCCCTTATGTTTCCAATAGCAGAATAGATAGAAGAATGGACATTTTTTTGTGCTCTTTCATCTTTTGCTGTGACTGAATTTCATTAACTCCTACACTGTTAACATTACAAGTTTTTATCTACTTCATTGTTAAGTCAGTAAAACATGTCTTTAAGTATTGTCTTCTATTTAGAATAATTTTCAAATTTAAGGAAATATTAAGTATTGCAATCAGCTCTTTACTAGATTTGAAATCTTGCTGTCAAAAGGAAATTTTCTTAAATATAAAAACTGTTCAGTAACACGTCAGGATTAACATTATACAAATTGTCACGAACACATCAGTCATTGAATCAGCTTTTATTAATGTACTTTTTTATGGGTAGACTGATTGTGTGTGGCCTTGGAAACCTCATTTGCTCTACTAGAATGATCTCAAAAAGGATTTGAATTTCGGTATGAATGAGAATTTAAACCATGGTACAGCAGATCTGACTTAGTATAGGAAATATTAGGAGACAGGAGATGTTTTTACCTACTAAGAAAGAAGCAGAAGCAGCTGTTTATTGAGAAGCTTCCAAGAATTTCTTGGTGAGGCCCAGGTCAAGTCAGACAATTGCCTGATTTCTGCAAATGCTGAAGGGTCATCCATAGCTTTCAGATGACTGTTTTCTGTCAGTGTCCATTCAATCTTATTTTTCAATCTTAGTCAACCTCTTATTCCATTACATAGCTTGCATGTTGCATGACCAAATCATATATGCAGTTTTATCCCTTGTGTGTTGCCTCTGGTTGTTGCTTGGGGTGGTAGCAAGTAAAGAAGCAGGAAGGGCCTTTGCAGGGGCTTCACAGAGATGTTTATTTCAGCCAGACGTGTGCACCATGCATGGTATAGAGAACAAAGGCCAGGTCCTTTCTGTGAGAGCTCAGGTTAAGTAAATGGGATGAGCAGGGTGGTGAGAGCATCAGGGACCAATTACCAGGGGACATGGGGGTGGCACAAGGGTGGGTTAGGGCAAAGGGCCAACAGGGAATTAGGGTGGGAGTGCCCAGAGACTGAGGGACAGGGAGAGGGGCTGACCCAGGTGCTTCAAGAACAGGAGTTGCTTTGGTCAGATAAAACAGGATCTGCTATGAAGAGAAGGCAGGTAAGAGAGGTTTCTCATTTCTCTAATTGGGAATGCCTTTCTGGGTCTCCACAACTCCCTGTTTCTTTATTAATTAAAAAGGCTTCTTCTAAGGATTTTAAAATCAAATGGTTGAGGCAACTAAAGAATACAAAATGACAAAACAATCAAAAGCATTCATAAAACAATTTTTAAAATGCAAGCCATCCTCCGAGTCCCCAGTGTCTGAACAGATTTTTTGAAGCATCTTAGAGCTGATAGGAAGGGAGGTGAAGTTTTCTTGGCATGGCTTGTCAGGAAACTGAGTTAGGAAAGGGATTCTTCAGTATGGACTGCCACTCTGGTGGCTCTGAGCAATGTGGTCAGCTGTGATTGAGCCTGTATGAGGTAGAATGGGGGTGGTGTACCTGTTGGAACTCCAAATAGAAATCGTTAATTTTGAAGAAAAAGGGTTGTTACCTTGGGAGATTTTTCTTTCTTTCCCCCCTCACATCGCTTGTGTAGATAAACATGATGGATACTATTCACAGGACAGTCTTTACATGTTGCTTGGGAAATTCCATGAGTAAAGCAGAAGGTGTGAAAAAAATAGGGAAAAGACAAATGAGCAGTCTAATCTGCAGTGCAAAGAAAAGCATAATAGACTTTGTTATTTTGTTAGGTGATTCTGGTTAACTCTTGAATCCACCCCAGTGAAAGCCAGCAAGAACAGAATTTGGTATAGCAGCTTATCTAGGCAGATAGTTAAGCCATGCTCATAAGTGGAAATCCTGGTCTCATAGACCTAGGACTTGACCCATGTCAAATTACGTGCATCTTACTTTTCCAGTGTGCATGGGGAGGTCCTGTGTGCTCATGAGAAGCAGAGATCACCCTGCAAGGAATGTGTTAAGCAGTGTGGATCCTTGGAGCTTAACCTGGTTAGAGTTTTCCTCATTGCAATGGAGATTTTGGTATGATCCATTTGAAGCCAGCTGAGCTTCATAGAATTAATGTATATCTGGTGAGGATGTGATCCTTAAACTTTCATAGTAATAGCCAGAATATGAGGTTCTTTTCCATTAAATGCAAATATCTTGTAAGCATGGAAAAAAAAGTTGGTGAGAATCCTAATTCTGAAAGAGGCTATTTTTCTAATTCTGTGTGGAATTATCAAGGCTTTTCTGTTGATATTTCTAGGTATCTAATCAAACTATTCTACTATCCTGATTTTTTTTAGATAAATAATTTTGGGAGTAGAGGAGAGGGATGATAATTTTATAGAACAATTTCCAGTTGCATCGAGAAGCAAAGCTTTTGCTTGGAAAATTTTCTGAACTTTGATTTATTTCCAGACCCATAACACTTATAAACAATTATTCTAGATTTTTTCTGATATATTTCAATAATGTCATTGCTCATCTCCAGACAAGTTTCAAGTGTGTGGGAATAAAATAGCAATAAAAACTCCCTTTCTCATTCCTCCCCCAGATGTACCACTTTAATACTTGATTATTTACAGGAAATAGTTCTAGAATATAAAAAAAATTATACAGACTTCACTTATTTTATTCAGAATTTTTTTCCTGGTACATATACTTTTTGTTTTCCTGGGGAGGATAGCAAATTGTCTGTAGAAAAACCAAACATGTATATACACACTAGTGAAATGGTTTTAGGCTAGGGATTAAGAGAGTTTTTTTAAAAGGTTTTGGGTGTTTTTAGACCATTTTGCATGTGCCAAAATAAGATTTTTTAAAATTTCATTAAAAAAAGGATCTAAAGGCTGCAGGATGTATCTCACATATTGTAAGATTTTTGAAATGTCATTTATCAAAGGATATGATGGCAACATGTCATAAGAAATTAAATGTCTGAACTAGGAATGTTAAGTCAATAGTGAAATTTGAGTTATTATAAAAATTCATTCATGGGCAATGGAAATAAACTATTATTTATCATCAAAATCTAAAATACTGGACATAATTTTATCTTGTCTAATCTCTTATTTGCAAAATATAACACAGACTTTGTGCAGTCATATAAATCTGCATATTTTCTTCAATTTTACTTATGTATTTTTTGCTGTTTAGTCCTTCTGAGTTTATCAGAGCCCTACAGCTCAGTCACTTTTCCTTCCTTCCTTTCTTCAATCGAGTGTTGGCTTGCATAAATCACTACATTTTCCCCCTCTGGGGTTTATTTGAATATTGCCATTGTCTTTTTTGTAGAAAAGTCACAGATAATGCTGTCTTGATGATCTGGCTTCTTGTTAAGGAACTCAGCAATGTTTAGTTTAGTTAAGCATTGCCTCTGGGAGATTTCTTTGCCAAAAAATGTGGAAGATACATGAAATTCCTTAAGAAGAGATGTTCACAAGGACAGATCCTTCTATGAAAAACTCAGAGAGGTGCCACTAGACCAAAGCTCACATTGCTCAGAAAAGAGTCACATAGCAAGTTTTTTCTCTCCCCATTAAATATATCTTAAAGCCATTTCATACATTAGATCTCTGCTTTTGCTGAAAAATTTCATCCTGAGTTCTTAGACATCAGCAGCTTATGATTTATAACATCAACACCTGTTCCTGTAACAATACCTCCCACAGTTTCACCAGAGATAACATTACATTAGAAGCAACAGGAATGTGGCAGAAACACCTTTAATCTCCAAGGGAAAGATATTCTGTCACCAGGTTAAGGATCTGACTGCTTCTCAATTTCAAAAGAATTTAATGTAGGTTTTATTTTAGTGGAATTATTTATGTTTTAGACTAGGTCTGCCTTAAGATGTACACATAATTAAAATTGCATAATATCTGGCCACAGAAATCTTTCTAAACTCAACCTCAACCATTAGGAAGCTAAATTCTGAGGCTCTTAACTTAGAAGAAAAAAAAAATATAATTTTTTAATGAGAATTTCCCTGAATAACTCCACTTCCAAATTTTTCTTCATTGGATTCATTAGGAATGTCAGCTAGATAATCAGTATCATTTCTCTCTCTCTCTCTTTTTTTTTTTTTTTTGTTTTTTTTTTTTTTTTTTTT
>JAOTQP010001286.1:75744551-75767507 GCA_026413545.1 Cichladusa arquata | reverse complement strand
AAGAAAGAAAGAAAGAAAGAAAGAAAGAAAGAAAGAAAGAAAGAAAGAAAGAAAGAAAGAAAGAAAGAAAGAAAAGGTGTGGAGTGGTGGGGGCACAGGGAGTGACGGGTTAGGTGGGAGCATGTCACCCATCCAATCTCATTGCTCCCGTCCATCTGATTTTCTTGGTGGTGAGAGTCCCTGCCGTGGCCACACCACAACGCCATGTGCCGAAGAGTGTACAATTCCGTGGGTTGATATACACTCTGGGCCAGGTGGGAATGTCCATGTGAGTCCCTTGCAGGGAGCCAGTTTGACACTGTCAGCACTGAGTGTCTGATGCATCACGCTGCAGTGCTCTGGTGCAGGATCTTGGGACCCCTTTTGGGGGGGCCTTTGATGGGCGGTGTCACCCCCTCTGTTGTGGATGCAGCTTTCCCCTGGGAAAAGGGCCCCTCAGCTGGGCTACTCTGCACAGAGAAGGACGGGCATTCACTGGCTCTGACTGAGGTTTTCCAGCACACACCAGAGCCTCTCTCCCCCCACCCTTTGGTGCGAGGGTCTGTGTGAGCCTGGCAGCTGATACCCTGGTATCTGACAGCTGTGGTCTCCTCCCCAAAGGTATTAGACTTGTGCTTTGTGAATGTCCCCAGCCCTGAGCTGCTACTTAATCTTATCTTCAACAGGAATGGTCCAGAACCTCACTCCAAAGGGTGTGATTGTATTCTCTGTAGCTTTTGTGATACAGTTCTGCTATAACAGGCAAAAGTCTTTCACAAAAATGTTTAAGTCATAAACTATAATATTTGAGTCTCTGACAAGTGGGAATATCAATTAAAAAAAGTCCACAGAAAAGTACTGGGCCCAATTCAGTCTTTTTTTTTTTTTTTCTTTTAATTGAGTCTTCTAAGAAGATCACATAAGAATACCTACATAAAAAACACTAATGTAATCATCGTGTAGGAACCTTACTTAATCTAAGAGGTCTTATTAAACACCAAGATATTCTATATATTAGACACAAGAACAAAATCTTTTGTGTTCTGGAGAATAATCCATTTCAGCTAACATTAGACTTGAAGATACAGTCTCACCTTCTCTATTTTGACGGCGTATATTTTTTCAGCTCAGCTTTTTGGGAAGGATCAATAGCTAAACGACACTTCTTTTTGTGCTCAAACCCAAGACTGGAAAGGCTGAAATTTGAACTCCAGGACTCCCTCCTACTTGTACTTTGCATAAAGTTACATGATTTGGGGGCTGTGAGGCCTGGCGATTCTTAGTGTGCCTAAATAAGGGCACATTTTTCAAATCTGGTTGATTTGAAACCTCTCCAAAACTGTAGTAAGACTGAAAACCACATACATTTATGCAGAACTCTATGGTGTTGAGCAGTGACCATGCCATGGTTAAGAACATTAGGGATACAAAAAATACACCCACCAACTTTCAAAATTATGATTTGTGACACATTTGTCATTTGTCAGGCTCACAGCATCAATCAAATCTTGCAGCCAGTGACTGGAGTAATTATCTCATCCAGTGCTGGATTTAATTATTTTAAGAGACATTTTCAGGGCACAAAATATGTAAAATCTTTGATATCACAATGATATAGAAATGAAAACATTCACTATACAATGTCCTTAAGATTTTGTGTTTTTGTTCATAACATATTGACTTACATCACCTGTCGTACTACAGAGTCTCTGATTACTAATGAACACAGATTTGACTCCATCATTACCATTTGGGCCAGAAGACTTTCTCTTCCCTTTGCTTGTTCTTCCTCTTTCTGCCTGCTGTATACATTACGTGAACACAGATTTTCAGTTCTCAGGAACTGCTGCTTCATATATTGCCTGCTCCACTGATTTTTTCCCATCCTTGAGTGGCCTCTGATATTCTGATATTTGAGTGTAGTATTTTGTATTTGAGCAGGAGTGCAGTGAGCATTTGATGGCAAATAGCGTTATAATGTCCTCTTGCACAAATGCTTCTAGCACCTTTCAAAAGGCATAAAGTCAATCTATCCTACACAGCAAGCAAAAATAGCAACTGTCTACATTTTGTTTCTATTTAGTAAACATCAGAGTAGAAACTGTGCTTGGCTAAGGTGTGGATGAAATAAATTTTTTTTAAAAGGAAAACGATATAGTTGAGACATCATGTTATTGGAAATGGTGCAGTTTTCTACTTTGTTGATGAAAAACCTTAAGCAGGAAGGAAGCAACAATCTGACTCAGTGCTCATTTACCAGAAAAAAAAGTGGCAACATTTTCAGAACGAAGAAGCTGAATTGCTTTTCATGCCCGTCTCTTACTGAGGAGATTAAGAGGGATCTAACTTCAGCTTTTGAGATGGAAAGGGGAAAAACATTGCTGGATTACACCTCCTGTCCTGTGGCTGGCATTTTTCTTCCTATTGGGGCATGCTCCCACAATAATAATAAAGTTTTTCATTAAGATTACTGAGCTGCCACTGCAGTTAGTACTGAAGGCATTGAGTGAGTAGTTTATCTGAGTGCTCAGTACAGGGGTGCACAGTGAGATCTAACACATCTAAATTTCAAATATCAAGACCAAACTGCTGATGACTGACCAAAAAATCATCTCTTGGAGGAAAAAAAAGGAAATAAAAAGAGGTTAGCTGCAGCAGAATTTTGACTTGACTCAGGAGTGATCTTATTTGAATGTGTCAGGGGAAGAGCTGTAATGTGCTGGATCGGCTTGTAGATATCTAAACAGTGACAACCTCTTAGGTTAGGGTGGTTTTCCCTTGAATAAACTTCAGCATTAATAAAGTGTGATTTAAGAAGAGATAGCTTGTATTTATGATCCTCCCCATTCCTTACTCTTTTGGGTTTTGTATCCATTTGTCATCTCATTTTTGTTCCCACTTACTCCAGTATGGGATAGAATCATTCGGACTTAACTCTTTCTGCATCTTTTGCTAATTTTGATCAGTTTGCTTGAATAAAGGAAAATATACTAGTTTGGGTCTGTTATTGTTTTTAGAGGACAGGTTAATTACCTCTGTCCACTTATGTTTATTTTCCAAGCTTAATAAATCATATAATCTCTGGGAGAATTATTTACATATCAGCACTAGTACTCTGATATCATACTTGTTTCTACCTACCTTGAAACCATCAGCAGTGCAAATTTCATTTGATCATATCATTCTGATTTCTAATGCAATTTGAGTGCTTCCCATAGGGACTGATTTAATCAGAGGATTAGGTAAGAACCTGGTTTAAACAATACAGTTCCATTTTGTACTTATCTGCTAATTGAACATATATTCTTAAAGAACCTCTATGCTAGCGTTTGAAGTACAGAACTTATTTTAAAAAAGTCAGAGACTAACTTGTGTACTAAAATTGCATTTTCTTAATAGTCATGCTCCCACAAATTTGGAAACATGGATGCAGCATGGCAAATATTTTGCAACCTTAATATAGGGACTAGTACCAGCAGGAATGCAATAAATGCTGGGGTTTGGTTCTGTTGTCTACCCTTATTAGCACAAGACCTCACAAAGCCTCTTCAGAAGATTGGGTGGCTAAAATCTAGCTACTGTCTCACCCTGAATATTATCTGCAAACGTATGAACAAACAGGAGACCTTGGCTTTCACTTTTGCAAGGCCAAACGAACCCAGTCTTTGTGCAGCTACCAAGGAAAACACACATAACTGGCAGTGATAAGGACAACAGAAAGCAAATATTAATTACTTTGAGCAGCATTAGAGGGCTCCTGCCGTGCTCACCAGTTACTTGTTCTTCACAGCTGCCTTCTCAGCTGGGGGCTCTAAATCAGCACTGTGAGGAGAGACAGAAATGACCATAATGTATTTCTTTATGGTGGCAATTTTCTTCTCAATAGTAGAAAGGTAGTTCTCATATAATACTCCAGACTTCTGTTTTCCAATGGAGTAGCTCTTATTTTTCCCTACCACAGCAGTAATTCAGTCAACTGAGCTTGTCTTGACTCTGTTAGGAGTCTGATCTCTGAACAGCTTTACAGAAGTTGATAAATGCTGAGACACTCATCGCAAAACTGATGTGTTTTGTTTTTACTCAGAAATGTTTTCTACTCCCCTCCCCTCTTGCACAGCATGCATTTAAATTATGCTTGGTCAAATTCTCAGATGCCAGATGTAGGATGGGGGTGGGAAGCATCTCTGAAACTTATGTTAATCCAGTGCCAGCTAGAAATTGTTTGGTCAGGGTAGATCCCAAGATCCTCTTCCCCGAGAGATCAAACAGACATGAGAGATGGAATTTGGTCTCAACAAATATTAAATATTTACACAGTAGCTGTATCTGTCTTAAGAAGTTACCTATATTTTTTCAGTCAATGCAGAAAAAAGTAGTATTTCTAGGACCTATTAATCTTTCCTCTGAACTTCAGCAATCGACCTGTAATTAAATGAGTTTGCCTAATAAGTTATTCTTTTCTATCATTGACTACAATAGAAGGAGAGTTAGTGGTGAGCTCAAAGTTAAAGGTCTAAGTTAGGTGACAAAAATCTCTCCTGAGGCTGTTCACCTGGGTGTTCATCCTTGACAGAGAAATCTTTGTAATTTAACAGCGGCATTTCTGCTCTTTGTATGGATGAGGTGTGATGTACATTCTTTTTTTAATCAATAGATATTCATCTGGATACAGCAGAACATTCTCATAATGCCTTTCACATATGTTGGTGCTCTAAAACTTAGTGAGGGATGGGACACTACTAAATAAACCCCCAGATTGTCCAACAAGTCTGTGGTCAAAATATTTTACATCAGGCCAAGGCATTTAAAATATTAGGAAATACCTTCTTGCTTTGTTTTAATGTCTTTAAGTGTAGGCTGATCACATGGAGTTTCGTGGTAAAGGTTGGTAGTGTAGTCACAGGTTTTGAGGGGGTGTGGAAATATATATTTTAATTATACATATTTTAAATACTTGATATTAGATTTTTCTTTGTAAATAATAATCTACAAATGTACCACAATTTTCATTAGCTGATTTTTTTCTTGTCTTCAACTTGTACTGGTTTCTTTCTTACATGCCTGCTGTTACATTGTGATGTGCGTGCACCTGATATTTAAAAAAAAAAAATTGCCTAATCAGATATCTATCTCAATATCCTTGGAAGACACTTTTTGTGTCATCATAGTCTCAGATTTTGCCCAACATTGCTAGCAGAATACTTAACTAGCCAGTCTTTTAGATATAATTATCTCATTAACATTTTTTCCAAAATCATGAGAGTAGCTCCTACAGTCTGTACTTTGGAAAACTTCCTATCAACCTATCATCAACCTATGGTGTGCTTTTTTGAGCAAATTAACTAAGGATCCTTCCAGGAAAAGTCTCCATGGCCCTTTTTTGTTAAGGGTGAAAGAGGATGAAAAGTACAAATTCTGTGTATTAGCAACATGTAAGAGGAAACAACAAGGGCATTAATTTGAGTCTCAGGAGACCCTTGCTCCAGGATGAGTTTTCTGTACATCCAGGATACTGGATGTATCCTTTAGACCCAGATCTATCCAATATCTTTACTTTGGCAGACACTGGAAGAAAACAAGCAAAAATTGGTGCTGGTTTCACTCTCCACACCTCACTGAGATAGCTTGTCAGTGCAGCATAAACAGCTATAATTATAGTTGTTGCAAATCATGGAGGGGGGGGGGGGGAATAGTATATCAATAATTTTGTAAGGCACACCCTCCAGACACCAAACATACTTAGAAAAACGAATCCCATGACACTTTCAAACCTGTTATAGCTTTATTTACTATGGTTTGTATATCATTATTTTCACTCTGATTTTTTTTCCCCATGGGGCTTGAACATATCATTTTATCTCATGACTCAGTTTTCCTTATAGCCTGCTTGATCTCAGTATTCAGCGCTCTTCACTTTCAGTCTGATGTAGGTGGATGAGAAGTACCTCGCTGTGTAAAGGAGCCATATAGAGATTAAAATGCTCTGTTAAGTGCCAGCAAAAAATTTCATCTGCTCAAGATGCAGGCAAAAAGGAGGAGAGAACTCCTGACTGAGTACAATGTCATGTAGGGGTGGATATACACGTGTCTGGCGTGAGTGGGCAGTTCCCACATCATTTTTGTCTGAGGCACTACAGTAGAGAGAAACAATACAATAACTGTATCCTTACTAGTAATTTTTATCAGATGTCTCACAATTAGCTATAGGGGAATACATTATTCCCATTATAAAGAAATTAGGAGTGATCCTTCACTGTAATAATACAGTGTTTCTGAAGTCCAGTCTGTTGCCGGACACTCCTGTGCATATGCCACTTTCATGTGTACTGCAGATGTCTGAGTGGACTCAGAATTCCTGGTTTTCTCTGTGTGTGGCTAAATTCAATCTGGATATGCTGCAAAAGAAATTATTTGAGATTGTGTTTGAGCTAGAAGCTGGTGTGTGATTTTGCATCCAAACTGATCCAAGTTCTTGCGCTGTGGCTGAATCCTCACACAGCAGGGACTGAGGAGAGTATCAAATGTTTTCAAATCTGTTGTATTTAAAAACTGTGGGAAAAGGGTGGCGGTTCACTTTAAATTAGAGTCGAGGACATGGAGAGAGAATGCCTTGTGAAATGGCACAGAAAGTGTCAGGAGGAGAGAGCTCCAGCACCCAGTGGAATCAGGAGAGCAGCACAACGGATCACGCTATCACCAAGAGGGAGGTCATAAGCCCCGGCAAAGAGGGGAGGGCACACATTCACACCCCTGCTCCAGCCTGTGCTCGCTGGGAGGAGTCCTTTCCCCTCCCCGCAGCGGCTGCAGATCCGCAGGACGGCGGGGAAGGAGCGCTGCTCCCTCCCACCCCGCCTCGCCTCCTCCGCTGCTGCAGCATCTCCACCACTTCGGGGGGTTCTGAGCCGCCCAGATGCTGTTTATTTAGCAAAACGTGGAAGATAATTGCATCCACGTATAAGCACACACAGATATTTTGTGTATGCATTCATGCGTGTGTGTGTGTGTGTGTGTGTAATATTTTAAGCTGTCTGGCACATTAATTTAGCCACCTGTCCTAGCCCCTTTCTGCTGCACAAATTAGATTGTCTCAAGGGAGCCTGTGCAGCTGATTGGGTCTGCCTCGTTACTAAGGCAACCCTTCTCCTCTCTGCTATATGCTTTATAGCTCAGCTTCACCAGGCAAAAGATGGAAGGGGAAAAAAAATGTGTTTCAGACCCTGGGGATACCAGTACTTAATAGATGCTCTTAGCAGACTTATTTATTCAGACAAGAACACAGTTTCTAAATGTGGAAGAGTGGTGAAGCAAGTAAAGTCAAATATATATGAAGGGGATGATAAGGGCCAAATTAAAGGCATTTACAAATGCTGTATGAATCTTAAATTACTTATGCTGTGTGTAGTTGATGCAAAGGTATCATGACAGGTTATATCAGCAGCTGTCCTTTTGAAGGTCATCCCTGATTAGGAAGAACAACAGAAACTCTTTATGCCAAAAACCCCACAAATGTAGGGAGGAGTCCTTATGTCAGACTGGCTACAGCCCAAATTATGTTTTATGATCATTTTTCATAACAAAATTTTTAGTTTCTTCCTGCTTCCTGCTTTTAGACGATTTGTATTGATTGAATGCACCACAGACATGGTGTGCATTTTATGATGAAACAAGGCATGATTTCTTCTTCGAAGAAGGGCTTCTTGATCTCATTATTTCTTCAGCGGCAAATACAGGAACACAATAAGCAAAATAAACATGATTATACCCAAAGATGGATAACTGACTCAGCTAATTATCTATGCAAATGAGGAGCAGGGATGGATCTTTGAGCTGTAAGTCCTAACCTTTCCTGTGAGGACTTGTGTTCAAAAGTACAAATTTATGTGTATGAATTGGCACAGGCAATGTGCAATTGTAGTCTTTGATGTACTTGTTTACGTCTTCATCTTGTGGTCAGTCCATTAACTGTAGATAATTGTCTCTGTATTGCTATGCTGAGGGGATCAAGGGGATGTTGTTTGGATGTTCAAAAGTCTTTGTGTAGATAGGATTGCAGTGAAGATATTCCAAGGGTGTAGATTTGCTTATAGATGGATTTAGATGCTTATCTCTCAAGGAAAGGCTCATACATACAGCTCTTCAAGAGAACAAAAAAAATATGTTCTCAAGGAAATCAAAGTTGGATTTTGGCGCTAAGGGCTTGATTTTTGCATCTTACTAAATAGCAAAAATCATAGAATCATAGAATGGCTTGGAAGAGACCTTATAGATAACCTAGTTCCAACGCCCCTGTCAGGGGCAGAGAACCGTCTGCTAGACCAGATTGGTCAGAGCCCTATCCAACCTGGCCTTGAACAAATCCAGGGATGGGAAAGGCCTAACTTCTCTGGACAACCTGTTCCTGTGCCTCACCACTCTCACAGTAAAGAATTTCTTCCTAATATCTAATCCAAGCCCTTGCTGCTTGTCTGGTAAGGTCATGATTTGAACGTGCCCTTGTAAAAAAGTCTTTCCATGTTTCTTGTAGGCTCCCTTCAGGTATTGGAAGACCACATTTAGGTCACTTCCGAAGTCTTTTCTTTTCAAGGCTGAACAGTCCCAGTTCACTCTTTTAAAAGAATCCATAGTCTTTCAAATTCCACCTTCTGTTGCCAGACCTGCTAGCATCACAGGCAACACCCAGCTCAAAGTAGAAGACCTGACAAACCTCACTGCATTTGACTTGGTGAGGAAGAATAGAATTTCAGGAGTTGATATCCTGTAGGACACATGATATGTACCTCCTCATGATTCTATAATATTTTTATTTAATTTGCAATAATACAAGTGATACTGATCATATAAAACTCAAATCTTGTTAAAAGTTAATTACAGAATTTGATGTCTTTCCACGCTAGGCTGCACAGAGAAAGGTCATTTCACTGTTTTGTAGGACCTTTCATTTCCAATGCAAGTCAAAGTAAATAAAATGTGAGTGGATTCAAACTACTCCAATATTCATCTCTCAATTTTCCACACATAAATTTAACTTCTTCTGGTCAATTCTACTTTTGCTTCTTTCAGTTTAAGATTTTTTTTAAAGCACTAAGAAGAAAATAGTTTTATTGTCAGTGATAGTGTGCAATCTGCATATTTTTTCCTGAATTAATCACAATGTAAGCTTTTGTAGATCTCTCTATCTTTTGCTCTAGCCTTGACAGTTTGAGTGAATTGAACCTTGAACTCAGAAAGTATACTGTCTTTTGACATTTTTTTATCATCTTGAATCAGCTTGCCAATTCTCTTTTTAAAATGCTCATTTGTATAAAGGAGTATCTTCATTCAGGCAACTAAGTATTGTAAGTGTCAACAGGTGATGGAAAATAAATCTGAAAATGAATTTTAAAATGCCACTGTTCTATGTGAAGGATTAGTATCCTATACCACTTGATATTCTATAATAGCCTGAAATTTAATGTTTTAATTTTCATTATAAATTACTTACACTTTGTTGATTAAAATTGCATCTCACAGATGGTTATAATAGTTTAACTGGTTGGTTATATCAGGACAGAAGAGACTTTCTTACATAACTGCCTTGCGACATCGGTTTCCTCGGCACCTGAGAAGTCATTCTAGAAGATCCAATTGTTATCCATTCTAATTAAAAGATTAAGGCCACCCTCAAGGGGTTATGACATCTCATTTTTAAATTTTATTCGGCATAAATATCATAATGCTGCTCTCCTACATCAATTCATACACACTTTCAAGTATCTGGGAAGACATTACTTTTGATGGCTTTGTACTGCAGAGTGCCTGTTGGCACACATACCTCCAATATCACACATATTCTACAAAATACATGATTTTTCTGTATTAAAAGAACATGGCTTAGAGATAATTCAGGCAAAATTGACACCTACAATGAGTGCTGAGGGACCTGGTAGATATTATTGCTAAGACACTCTCCACCTTTGAAAGGTCAGGGAGAACAGGAGAGTTGCTGGAGGACTGGAGGAAAGCCAAAGTCACTTCAGCCTTCAGAAAGGGGAATGAGGAGGACCCAGACCTCACCTCAGACCCTGAAAAGGTGATGGAATGGTTCATCCTGGATGGAGGAAAAGATTACCAGCAGTTGCCAACATGGATTAATCAAGAGAAAGTCATGGCCGACCAGCCTGATAGCCTTCTATGATGGAATGACTGGGTAGATGTAAAGAGAGCAGTATACCTTGAATTCAGCAAGGCTTTTTACACTATCTTCCATAACATCCTCATGATTAAGCTCAGAAAGTGGATGGTGAAGTGGATTGAGAGCTGGCTAAATGGCAGGTCCCGGAGGGTGGAAATCAGCAGCACAGGGTGTAGCTGGAGGCCTGCAGCTAGTGGTGTTCCACAGGAATTCGTACTGGGTCCAGTCTTCTTCCTTCAGCCTAACTCATCAGTGACATGGATGAAGGCACAGAGCTTACACTCAGTGGATTTGCTGATGATGATAAACTAGGACAAAGTGGTTGATACACCTGAAGGCTGTGCTGCCATTCAGTGAGATCAGGACAAGTTGCAGAATTGGGTGGAGGGGAACATAATGAAGTTCAACAAAGGCAGGTTCTGCACCTAGGGAGGAATAACCCCATGCACCAATGCAGGATGGGGATTGACCTGTCTGGACAAGAGAGGACTGAGAGGGAATCTTATCAATGCATAAAAATACCTTCAAGAAGGCTGAAGGGTAAAACTATTTTCAGTGGTGCCCAAGGACAGGACAAGGGATAAAGAGCACAGATTGAAATAAAGTTCCATCTGAATGTGAGAAAGTACATTTTTGTTGTAAGGGTGACAGAGCAGTGGAAGAGGCTGTTGAGAGAAGTTGTGGAGTCTCTGTTTCTAGAGACACTCAAAACCCATCTGCATGTGATCCTGTCCAACTTGCTCTAGGTAAATCTGCTTCAGCAGCAGGGATGGACTAGATGATTTCTGGAGGTCCCTTTCAACCCTACGTATTCTGTGATTCTGTGATATGCATTGGTGAAAAATGTAGGTGACCATAACTATATATTTTGCCTAATGAGATAGTTTATGTCAAATCTGTGTTTGCTGAACTTCTAATTAACTGCGTCTCAGGACTTGCCCTATCAAATTAGGAAGAATACAGAAATACCCTTATGTTGTGGTTTACCTCCAGTCAGCCACTTAACCCCACAGTGTCTTGCTCACTCTCTAACCAGCAGCAGGATCAGGGAGAGAATCAGAAGGGTAGAAGGCAGAAAATCTGTGGGTTGAGATAAATACAGCTTAACAGGGAAAGTGACATATACAAGCAAAGCAAACCAAGGAATTAATTCACTGCCTTCCCATAGGCAAGCAGGTGTTCAGCCATCTCTGGGAGGGCAGGGTCCCATCACACATAGTGGTTATTTGGGAAGACAAACACCATCACTCTAAATATCCCCCCTTCTTCTGTTTTCCTCCCCATTTTACATACTGAGTATGGCGTCATGGTCTGGAATATCCCATTGGTCAGTTTGGGTCACCTGTCCTGGCTTTGTCTCCTCCCAGCCTCTCAATCACCCCCAAATTCCCCAGCAGTGTGGATGTACAAGAAGCAGAAAAGGTCTTGGGTCTGTGTAAGCCCAGCTCAGCAACAATAAAAAACATCTCTGTATAATCAACCCTGTGTTGAGTGCAAATCCAAAACACAGTCTTGTACTACCCCATTCAAAACCACCACACCTCAGTAGAGAATTTTTAGTTTAAGGTTGAATTTGAACTCTATTCCTGCTCTTAAAGTAGAGCAAAAAAATTTTAAAAAGCTGTAGAATGTTACAGATGACTTAATTCTCTGTGACTAGAAATGAGAGTCATATGGATACATACCACCTGTATATAATTTCTAGCCTGAAATCGTCATTAGATGAAAAAGCTGAGAACTACTTTCAGGAAAGTATTTAAAGTGGACCACTGCCAGATTATTGGGAGACTAAAGAAGTAAATGATGCCTGTTATGCCTTTCCACTGCATATTTAGTTGAGGGTGGGGGGGGGGTGAATAATCCACAACACTAATGCTGTTTGTAAAAGGTTACACAAATGTATGTGTTTTACTCTGTCTGTAAATGCCAGAAGAGGCTGCAGATCTGAATGTCCCAAAGAGCACAATCAGTCACAAGAGGATGTGAAGGTTTAGGTTAGGTTAAAAAACCTGTGACTGAGCTTGGAGGTTCAGCTCTAAAATTTAAAAAAGAAATATGTATCTAGAAACTGAAAACACATGTTAAAATGAGCACAACTAGGTAACGGCATGATTAATTTCCACTTGGCACAACTATCTCTTAATTTTATCAAGGAATGGTTTTGAACTTGTGCCTTAGTCATTTGTACATTATTTGGCTCAGTGTAGTACAAAGCATTATGTGCTGGTCTGCTGGAAATTTATGCATGTTCCATTTCCAGTAATCTCAAATGAAATCCAGATTATCATCAGGTAAATCTGTGATTTTTATGAGAGAATTAATGAATCATCTTGTAAAAATCACTCTTTTTCAGAGAGTACTTTTATTTGGTTTGTATGGCAGGGTTTTGGTAGTGGTGGAAGGGGGTGCTACACACAAGGGGGTGGCTTGAGTGAGAACCTGCTAGAAGCTCCTCCATATCCAACAGAGCCAATGCCATCTGGTTCCAAGACAGACACACAGCTGACCATGGTCATGGTCAACAGCAGCTGCAACATAGTCATGGTCAACAGCAAGAGAGAGGAGTGAGAATATGTGAGGGAAGCAGCCCTGCAGACAGAAAGTCACTGCAGAAGGAGGGGCAGGAGGTGCTCCAGTCGCTGCAGCAGAGATTCTCCTGTAGCCCATGGTGCAGCTCATGGTGAAGCAGCTGTGTCCCTGCAGCCATGGAGGTCCATGGAAGAACAGAGATCCACCTGCAGCCCATGGTGCAGTCCATGCTGGAGCATGTGGATGTGCTAAAAGAAGGTGGGGACCCCATGGGAAGCTCATGCAGGAGCAGGGACCTGGAAGGACCTGTGTAGAGAGGAGCCCATGCTGGAACAGGTTTGCTGGTAGGAATTATGACCCCATGGGGCAGCCACGCTGGAACTGCCTCTTCCTGAAGGACTGCACTCTGTGGAATGGACTCTATGCTGGAATACTTTGTGAAGAACTGCAACCCATGAGAAGAACTTACCCTGGAAAAGTTAATGGAGAACTGTCTCCTGTGGGAGACACTTGATACTGAGGCATGGCAAGAATATGAGGAGTCCTCTTCTGGAGGAGAAAGGAGCAGCAGAGACAATGTGTGATGAACTCACTGCAGCCCTCATTTCCTGTCTCCCTGTGTTGATGTGGGTAGGAGACAGAGAAATTAGGAGTGAAACTGAGACCAGAAAGGAGGAAGGGAGAAGGGGAAAGTGCTTTTGAGACTTATTTTTCTTTCTCATTATTGTACTCTGATTTGATAGGGAATAAATTAGACTAATTTCCCTGTGTTGAAACAGTTTTGTGATGGCACAGTGATGGCAACTGATGAGTGATCCCTCCCTGTCCTTCTATTGATTCAAGACCCTTTTTATAGGTTGTCTCCCTGGCCCAGCTGAGCAGGGGTGTGATAGAACAGCACTGGTGAGTACCTGCTACCCTGTCAGCATGAACCCACTACAGTACCATGCGCCCCAAGGAATTAAAATATACCTCAAGTATCAGAAGACCTTTTTGCCATGCACCCTGCATTTATGTGGCTGTTTCATGCAGTTCTGTCTTATGTAAAATGTCTAATTTTTATCACAGGCATTTGCTTTTTAACAATACAGAATTGTAAAGAGACAGGGGCAGAGTCCTTAGCTCAGGGTCTTGTCACTTGCTGTGATGTCGTTCCCATCACGTGATTAAATACTGCCTTGAAAAGGTATTTATTGCCTTTTTTGCCCCTTCCACCTACTCCAATCCTATGAGGAAATTGTTGTACAACTTGGTTGCTTTGCTATGTAGAAATATATAGTTCCCAATAATTTATATGTTTATATGAAATATATCGTTTGCAATCATTTATTTTGTGTCAACATAGTCTTTTAACTTCTGTCTTCCTTGTGCTTAATCACTTGGTGCCTCTATAGAGACCAATCAAACCCCTCTCATCCTTTAGGCCTGGCCTGCAAAATAGTTAATCCACTCTTGTAAAGGTATCCTTTTTCTGAATAACCTAAACATATGTTCAGGTACATGAGTAATCAGAAGCACGGAAAACACAGATGGGTCTTAGTAATGCCTAGTATACTTACATAAATATTTGTCTTATTCTACTGGGAAATATCTTGTCTAAGTTGTCCATTTTCCTCTCTGTTGTCATTACAGCCACTCTTGAATTTATGTTCTTGAAATCTTATTATCTGAGCTGAGCTCCGTCTGACAAATTCCTATAGCCACAGTGTGATGTGGCATTTGGGATAATTAAGTGCATCTTATTTCCTCTGTCACTCTTCCTAAGGTAAGCTCTTTTCATTTTGTCATCTACTAATTACAGTAGCAAGATCTTACTTTAGAATCCAGGTGAAGAGTCAAATTGTTAATGAATTTTGGGTTGTGGTACTGTGAAAACAATAAGATCTCTGTGAACAGGGCTAACCCTATGCTAAAGCTGTTCAGAGAGACATTCTACCACCTTTGCTGCCTGCCTTGAGCTTTAAGCACCTTCTTCCAGGTAAAATTTAATGTCTTTATTGGTAAACTTAGTACTAATAAGCTTCCTTCAGAAGCAACTGCTGTGGCTTCTCCCTACACCCAGGCATTTGTCTACTTCATAGAACTTATTTGTCTCATAATCCAGGGTTACAAGATGGTTCTTTCCCCTGAAATGTTGGAAACCTTAATGAAGTTCAAATGAAAATCCTTTATTTTATCTAAAGATTGGTTATTTTATTAGATTAGCTTGCTTCATCATATGCCAAAAATACTAGTTTTCTTCAAAAATTTCTTTAAACCTTACGTACTAGGGAAGCTATTTTAGTTGCCTTGAAATTGTAAGTTTATTATGTATAATGCTTTGAGTGGGCCTTACAAACATGCAGGAAACTCATCCTTAACTTGTATCTTATTCTTCCTCTTCCCCATTAAATGGATCATTAAAATACTGATTTTCCCAAAATTTCCAGGAATATGTATTAGTTCTTTCAAGAATTCTAGAAGTATTATTTTCATATCCATCTGTCTCTATCTTAGCACACAAAACTTCTGAGATTTGTTTCAGCATCAGCTTTGATAATTCCCATGCTGAAACACACATTTCCACAAACCATTTTATTTGTGCCCCAGGTTCAGTACTGCACTTGTTTAATAGCTGAGGTAAAATTTTCACTTACAGTCATTCATATATTGTCTTTATGTTCATTGTCACTGCATAATGGCCTGTCTCCCCTTCTGGCTTCTTAATTAATGTAAAATATGGACACTTTGTAATTGCTTTTAATATTCTTGGCATGGTTTAGTTCAGCCTAACTTCTACTGAATCATACCTTTCTCCTATACTTTTTGACTTCTAGAGAAAAATGTTATTATTTGCAATTTCTCTATATTTTTCCCTGCTTTTTGCACAGTAGTTATTCATCCTGTATTCAGCTCCTCCTTGAACAGTTTTTAATATTTTTTGTCAGCTTCCGGAAAAAAAGTTGTAATTTCAATTTGAAATCTGAAGTTTAAATCCTTTAACTTTTTGGTCTCCTTAATTTCTCAGTGTGTTTTTCCCAATGAAGTAAATTGAATTACAGGTAAAATTTATCTTTTTCATTATTTATTTAAGGCAAAGAGAGTTCAGCTCATGATCGCTGGATCCATGCTCATTTTTTGATGCCTGGTTCTTTTAAAACATACTGCTTAATTAATTATTTTTTTAAAAAAAACTTAAAATAGCTTCATCATTTGAGATTTTTTTTGTTACTATTACCACAGTGATATCATTGACTTCTCTGTTTTAACAATATCAGTTTCTTAACCTCATGCAGCTTTTGCTACTATTTACATTGTTAGATCTACTCTTATCTCCATTTGACCACTGATTCTAGATCAAATATCATCTACTATTCCAGAAGGATAGATACATAGTGTTACTGTTCATTGCTTTAATTTACAAAATAATTATCACAGTCTCATTTCATTTACATTGCTTTTAAAATACCTTTCTTCCTGAATTCCATGTAGTATTCACCAGTTTGAGTTTTGTCTCATATACAATTCTGACACATCTCTTTCAGTCCTGCAGTAGTGCATAATTATGGGATATTACATATTTCTAGTAATTCACTTTTGTGGCTTAATCTTCCTGCACTGTTATATCAACAGCATAATTTGACTTTGCACCATCCAAATTTTTAAGTGGAATAAGCACAGTATTTCATTGCCTATATAAATGACTATAGACACTTTAAAATGCTTTTCAAAGAAACATAAATGCATTCTGGGAAAGTGGTCTTGCTTTGCCAAAGCCAGTACTTGGAGTTACATCAAATTCATCTTTTTCATCTGATTATCAAGAAAAGGTGTAAAAACTCTCTGTACTGTGTAACATATCTGTACTTTATATTACAGAGTGCAGTTTGATGTCTCAGATATAGTCAGGAATATGGCTTCTAACAAACTAGGAAACACCTTTCTCCTAGTCTTTCAAATTACAGGAACAAAATCAGACAGTGACCTGTTCATCATGATGGTAAATTGTCCCATTTGCTCCTTAAAGTTTGTTATTCACTATAAAACTCTTATCTATAGAATATGTGAAATAAACACAAAGACTGTTTTCAACTCGGTTTTCTCTGTGTTTCTGTCTTTTGTGTCTATCTGTGAAATGTATTTAAACATTACTTTGGTGAGGCTTTTTTGAATTAGATGCTATTGTTCAATATAAAACAAGAGACAAAACAACGGACACAGAATGTAATTTAATATTGATACACTCTAAGAGTTAGGCAGAGTGATTTAATTAAATTCTAGTGGAAAGGTACTTAACCTTTACTGTTAACCAGAAATTTATGTACAAAATGCAAAGACAAAGGCAGTTTGCATTAAACACTGACTTCTTTTAACTAAAGAGCTGTGGAGAGATTGATTGCATTTGCTTAAGAGGGATCAGTGCTGCAAATTTCTTAATTCAAGTGGCTTCCATTTAATTGTCAAGTGGCTCCAGAAAAGGAACAACTAGCTGAGAATAAATGAGGCTCCTTTGTTTCTGCTCCTTCCCAAGGACTCATGTTTATAATTGAAATGTGCAGAAGATTCATATATTAAAAGAGTCTTGAGCTTATCTGTTTGGTGTCTAAATATCCATATCCAGAGGGAGAGAGAGAGAGAGGGAAGAGAGGAAGAATCAGGGACACAGAGGGATTTATAAGAGTACCCCTACCTAGTACTCCCTAGACCACAGAGGGAGAATATTTCAGCTGTGGGAAGTGGTTGTCTTTCTCAGAAGCCCAACATATGCTTTTCTGTCAGGCATATTTTCTTTCACTGGACACAGTTACTAAGGAAACCACCTCTTCTGTCTGAAGGCATCCTAGGTGCCTCTTTTGAGGGCTTAAATCTGGGACTGCAGCCAGCCACAACTTGCAAATTGAAGCCTGTACTTCAGCATACTTAACCTTTGACGTGACCATAGATACATTTCATAATACAGTGAGCTTCTGCACGAGGAACTGGCTGAAGGACGAGCTCTTCAGGGAGGGAGGGCCAAGGAAAGCTCCCTCCTTCGTTGCTCTGAAAGACTGGTCAGCAAAGCAAGCCACAGCTTATGGGACACTGGGAAGAGACTGATTTAAGTCCTCTTGGGAAACCTGATACCAGGTCTACATAGTGCAAAGAACATAAAAAAATGAATCATGAAAGATATCGGGATAGTAAGTAGAACAAAAATTCTCAAACTCATGATGTTATATCTATGATGAGACGAGCTGACAAGCTTAGGAACATATGAGCTTGAACTGTCGCTCGTTTCATCATCCAAATCAAGTTGCTGATCTGCCAGCTCCAGTGATTCAAAATGAGGTGTCTTAAGAGATCACTGTTGCTGCTGTACATAGCTATTGGTTTAAAATCCCTTTGTACTCATATGAGCAGAAGAGGAACTCATGATTCCAGTGAAGTGCATCCTTTAAACAATACAAAGTATGTACTTCTATGTAGCCCAATATACTCTTAATAAAAATATATTGAATACTAAATATGAAAATTTTGCATCTGTGAATACCTGAAACACTGACACTGTCTGAAAAGTTCTGAGATTACAATATTAATTAATTTGTTGATGGGTAGTTCTGAGCATATAGCAGAACTCAGAGTTTGCCTTCATCTCTCCATGGGGATTAACGGCGCAGGCTGTGGGCTACAAATATTATCAGTGCTGATAAAGAAGGTTGGCCTAGAGACAGAGAGCAGTAATCTGAGATCCTTCTCCAGCATGCCATAGTTAGTTTCCTTTGCCTTGATTTATGACTTTGGAGACAAGTCCACAAACATGAAAGGTATGGAGCTTCTCACATATTTCAGTGGAAGGTCTAAGTTCCCACAGTCAACATGGGACTTAGACCTCAGCAAGTCAAAGCTCTCAATGGTTAGCACATGTGCAGTCTCTTTGAAGAGCCTGCAGCATCTGTTTACATGAAGAGTAAAAATAAATACACATGAAATAATTTTCTCCTACCTCTTCTCTAATTAGATGGTAACTCTTGAGTTAATTCTTTTTGTGCTCATACAGTGATACCACAATAGGTCATTGATTTCAGCTGTGGCCTCTGCCTTTACCACAGTGCGGTGGTAGTCTTCAGGAAAATGAGTATTTCAAGCTGTCAGTTTAAATAGAAAAGAATTTTAATGACTGTAAACAGATTATATGTTTACATTTGCCTCCTTTCTGCATTTAAAATTTTCAGCATTTAACACATCGGTTATTCTGAAACAAATGATACGAGTTTCATTTAGGGAGCAGCAGACAAAGCACAGTAGTAGGCTGTTGGACTGAAATTCCTCTTTGGGTTCTGAATATTCCTACCACTTTCAAGTGTAAAATCCAGTTGTAGTAGTCTCATCACGAGAGAAGACAGATGAGTGGGTTGTACAGACAGTTATAATTTCCTTAGATCTTTCCTTCATTCTCTATGGCTAGACATTTACAAACATTAATAATGAAATCAATTCAATTTGAATTTTGCTATTCATAGAAATTGCATCCAGAACTCAATATATTCCCTTTATAGTAGATATGAGTGATAATAATCCCTGCTAGCCTCTCCCTTTGTGTTTGCTCTCTTGCTTGCTCTGTGGATATATTCTCTCTGGATCACTTGAAGCTAAATGTGCAAGAGTGCAGTTGCATTTATAGGCACATGATGGAGAAAGAGAAGGGTGGAGCAGTCACAGCAGATCCTCAGCTTTTAGAAACAGATGATTTGCTGCAAATACTTCTTGATGCCTGCAATATGTGTTCAGTGTAAACAAGGGGTTCTGTGAGCAGCTAATGAACTAATGAAGCCAGATTTCATACAAATTTCTGTCTCTTGATTGACTTTTTAACTGAGACACAGTTTCACATTATATTATGCCTAAAACATTCTAACTGCAGAGCATGCCAAAAGAGGCAGGCCTGTTTTTTTTACTCACTTTCTACCGTGTGTTACCACCCCATCAGATCTAGCAATTATACAGCCTTGAGATTAATTTGAAACCTTCATCCTTCATTTGTGTATGTGTGGTGTTTTTCCAGCTGGATCAATGAGCTGATTATCTCTAAGATCAGAACCTCTTTGCCAAGTTTGAAATTTAGTCACTAAGCTCTAAAGATTTTAGACTAGTAAGTGAATGTGCCTGCAGACATATGAACGGGTTGGATGTTTAAGTGGAATGACTGTGTGCTGCCGTCTGATTTTAGAGTAGGGTTAAATAAATAGCTAATACAATAAATGTGTCTTTGAAATGTCTCGATAGCCTGTGACAATTCATGCTGGAGAAGTACAACATGTAAAACTTCAGGAAATTAAAGACAGTTAACTATGCTACAGTTCAGGATGCTGATAAGCAACACATCAAACCTTCTGGCTGTATTCCCTATCATTTTCAGGGGTCTAAATGGTATGTATTCAATGCACTTTGATGAAATGAATATGTAAATGTCACTAGTAGAATATGTCAAGATGTTTCACTTGATACACATGTGTAACAGACACAGTTGAGAACAGTTTATATTTATTGTCAAGCCCAGAGTAAAATCAGTATCAGCATCCAGGTAGACTAGTAATTGCTTGAATTATCTGCATGTGGATCAACAAACTATCAAAGTGGTTTCTGCAACTGCCCTCAGAAATGTTGCTGTGTATGTGATACTTGATGTTGACCTAAGGCAATTTGGAAGACATTGCTCTAAGTGCATTTTCTTTGCATTTGTAAACGAAGCAGAAAATGTGTCTAGGCTATATGCAAATGTGCACTCAGATCTGTTAACATCTGACACTTCATAATCATCATGGCCCTTAGTGCCTGGAACAGGTCCTCTGTTCTCACTACACTTGTGTCCCACTTATCACTTAGGCCAGCTCAGTGTTGTATCCTGGGTGAGTGCTCATCTGGAGGGCCGTACCCCGGCTGCTCCTTTAGCTCTGGCTGTGGGTGTGCTTGGCTTAGCCATTGCACAGGCTCTGTGCCTCCCCTCTGCAGTTCCACCCACCCTGGCAGGTGCCCCGTGTGTGTTTCAGTCTGATGCACAGCAGCAGCTCAGGGGAGCTGAATGCAGCACCAGTGTTCAGTGCTGCCATTTCCAAGGCCTGACTGAAGGGCCAGTTTCTACCTGGACAGCCATGCTACAGCTTGAGCTCTTGTGTCCCCAGGGCTCAGGTGCTGGACTGATGCAGTGAGCATTGCTGCCTTGTTGGACTGCTTCACAGTGTGAGGAGAATCACACTGGCTCTGTTTCAGCATCTGCAAAATGTACGAAGTCAAACTCAATATTCTTCTTAAAACTCTTTGATCTGTGCATGATGTGGGTTGTAAAACAGCTGGAAAAAACCCCACCATGACAATTACAGTAGTTCTGATCTACCCTTCAACTTCTCTGGCATAGCTAGAGTAGGGAAGCACGTATGCTGGCTGGAGTAATAGCACAAAGACATTTTCCATCTTACTAATATAATTAAAATTTAATTTAGTGAACAGATAAAAGCAGTGACACAAAAATAGTGGTTTTGTTAGCATCAATCATACCTGCAATAAAATTATTTGGCAGAGTTATGCAAGATAACTCATTCTATATACAGGTGTGGAATATATTTGCAGCTTTTCACCTTCCACAAATGAATCTTTGATACTCATTTCTGACACAGGTTATTATTTTAGCACCATATTTGTGTTTGTATTTTACTCACATTTTCTTCTTGGTAAGCAGAGCTGTCCCCTTTCAATTACGCTTCACCTCCCCCGTCTCCTGCAAGATCAAACAACAGACTTCTAAGCACTGGAACGGATTTCAGAGGGCTGGAGGGTGGGGAGGGGTAGTGCCTGCTGGAGTTACCTACCACCCTCTTACTCTCACATCCTTTTAAACGTATACCATGCAGTAAACATTAAGTACCATTTTAATTCTGGACTGCTCACCTTTTGCTATTTGTGGTAATAATATCAAAGAAAGTTCTTTGGTATTATTTTACAGAGTAAATTTGCTTTACCTTCTTTGTGAGGAATCTGGGTGTGGCTGGTTTGGATTGTTGCTAGCTTGGGAAATAAAAGCACACATATCTGTGCTGGCTTATTTGTCCTGCTGAGAAAAATGTACTCTAGATCTACCCAGAGGAATAGTAAATGATAGCCAGGTTTCCAGACTTTTGCTTACATAAGCAATTACACTTAAAATAAAAATGTTATCTTATTTAGCTAGGTAAAATCTAAATGAAGGACAATAACTTTCAGTGACTCTTGCTTTCCCAGTCAAGAGATTTAGACAATAGAATTTGGGGATTTTTTTCTTAATAATACTAATTTTTAATTTTAGTTTAAAATGACATTTTTTTGTAGGAGCAATAACTGACATGACAATAGCTGGTGCCATAAGGATACTGTTTAAAAGGGAAACTAGAAAACAGGACATTAATCTATTGCTGACTGAGAGTAATGTTTTACATAATCTTCTAGTCCACAAAAAAAGAAAAAATCAAATTCAAATCACTCACATCTCTAGACCCTCTTTTAGAAACTGCTATCATACATTACTGCTTAAGTACTAGTGCCCAAGGGTGCCAGAGTAGTACTTCAATCAGAAAGCAACAAAACCCCCCAAGCATTTGTGTAATCTCACCAAAAGAGCAAAGAGCACGCAGCCCTCTCCCTGTATTTGTAAACCAAATGTCAGTTGTAGTGTTAATATAAATCCAGCTAAATAAACATTCTACCCTCTCAAAATACAAATTCCAGCCCATCTCTATCTCAGGTACATATTCTAGACTGCAGTCAACTGCAACAAATAAACTTTTATATAGTTCATATTGAAAGGCAAGCAGTGAACATGTCTATGTGTTTTGATGGCAGCATTTCTCTCAGCAGCTCTGACACAGTTACCTTTCTGTTCTTGTTGGTGGAAAAATAGTAGTTGTTGGTAGGTGGTAGAATGGTGGTTGGTTGTAGAATCTAATCTTGAGATTCTACAGAAATCCTTAGATCCTTATTTTTGTTTTATTTGAAAGATATTAATTTTTAGCAACACCAATACATCCATTGTGGCTTTACTCCAGCCATCACTCATTCACTCACTCCCTGCCAGTGGCATGAGGGGGAAAAAAGGAAGTGTAAAAGTGAGAACACTCATGGGTTAAGATAAAGACAGTTTAGTGGAACAGAAAAGGGAGGGAAAAATTGTAATGATAATGATGATAAAATAATTGAAATATACAAAAAGAGAGATGCACAATACAAATACTCACCACTTGCTGATTTATATCCAGCCAGTTCCCAAGCAGCAGCTGCTGGCCATCTTTCTC
>JAOTQP010001286.1:75722319-75744451 GCA_026413545.1 Cichladusa arquata | reverse complement strand
TTCTCCCCAGTTTATATGCTGAGCATGGTGCCATAGAGTGTGGAATATCCCTTTGGTCAGTTGAGGTCAGCTATCCTGCTGTCAAATTGCAACTCCTTGTGCCTCCTTGATGGTGGGGTGGGGTGAGAAGCAGAAAAGTCTGCACAGAAATAATGAAAACATCCCTGACTTATCAACACTTTTTCCAGCACAAATCCAAAACTTGGCCCCGTATCAGCTACAAAGAAGGAAGCTAACTATTCCAGCCAAAACCAGCACAACATCATTTTACCTGTTATGTTTATTTCTGACAGAGAGGTGCCCTACTTTAGTCTTAGAGGTCCAGATAAGTTGATTTACGCAAGCTTTGTAAATGCAAAGTCCATATACAAAAGGAAAGAGCCTTGGGGTCGTCTTCTGTCAGGTGAACACCAGCTGTCTGACATCACACAGCAGTTTGAGACAGGAAGTTGCTGAGCTGGAAATAATGGGGAGGAGACAGATTGATTTCTTTGTGTATCAGCAACCCAGAAAGGTAATAATGAGAAAAAAAGAGAGAAGTCTACATGTGCTGGCTGTAACAAGTGTGGAATTATAAAACTTCAGTTGATGTTTTTAAAATAAAATTCAGAACTATTTGCTACATGGAGCATAAAAGTGCATTTGCTGTTAGCACATGTATTAAATCACTGGATGTGGGATATGAATACTGTGCTATGGAGAATTTAGTTGCCAGAAAGATATACTTTGAAAGGTTACAAATACCTAAGGTTAGAATGATGTACCTGTTCACTCTCTCAAGGTAAGTTTGAGGAATGTTCTGAGGAAGCCATGTGTTACATTTAGTAGTAATCTTCTTTGGTCTGTGCATGTCAGAAAACTGCCTGGTGGACTCATCAAGTGCATTTATACAGTCAAAATTATGTTAGCATTTGAAATCCTCTTGTAAGTTGTTATCATCTATTTAATTTATTGCTATCATTTTGAAAGCTTACCACCTCCAGAAGCCAAACAGTCCAAAATATCTATGCCATGAACTGGAAAGCTGGAGGGCTCTTGGGGTTATTATCTAAACTCGGGACTTAAATGAAAAATTATGCACATTCGCTAAGGCAAATAAAATACCTAGGCACCTTAAAATTATAATCCTGTCTAGCTGAATCAGAACACATGATCCCTATTTTTCCATTTCAGAGTAGTACCTACAAAAAATACTAGTAAAAAAGAATTGTAGATTTGTCTAATTTCCACTTTCATTTTCTAACCAAGTTTGCACAGAGCTTAACACTCCTTGTGAATTTTACTATCAAAGTTTTCAGACTTTTAAGCATTGACAGCAGCACAATCACATATGAACCACTTCTGGCAACAGCAAAAAATCCAAAAGCTGACAGAAGATTCATTTTGTCTTTTGCTGAGTCCCAAAGAGATGGAACTAGAGACTCTGCAGAAAATGAACAGTATGACAGGAAACACTACACCTAATATCTGTGTCCCCATACTGTTCTGGTTTGACTATTTGATAAGCAAACTCCTCAAGCAGATTGGTTTCAGCAGTACTGGAGTTCATAGCTGAGGTGATTATTCAGCTCTCCCTTACAGCCTCCATTACAGATGGTTTCCCTAAAATTTCCTTTAATGTGAAGATTTCTCTAATTGCTTCATTGTGCCAAATGGAATATCTTGGAAAGCTTAAAATAAATGTACTCCACCATTCTGCAGCCAGAGAAATATTTGAAATGAGTATTGTTTAGTATTTGTCATTTTTCAAGTTCCTTCTTTGCTCTTTGTTCTTGAGCAATCAATGTGATTTTAATTTAGCCTTTTATCTTGAGACAAGGCATTGGTGGAGACGAGGAACATCTATTCTGATACATCTGTATAAATAATTAAATGATGTGCATGATCTGCTTGGTTGCTGTCTGAAGTAGTGTATGATACATTATCAAGTAGTGTTCGTGTGACATTTGTGTATGTTGTTTTACTTTTAACATGATTTAAAAACTGACTAAAAAGCCCTGCCAAACTTTTAATTGAGTGTTGGCGCTTGCACATAAAAAATCTAGTGCTTGACAGTTGTATCAGAGCAAGTGCTCAAAGGTAAACTCATGTTAAGCTTTGACAAATAGAAGTAATGATAGTCTGTATGTGCCAATAGTAAGAGAATTAAGATTAATTAATAAATTGCAATTTGCAGCTACATATGTTCATAGTATTCTAATCTCCGAGTCAGACACTACAGATAATATCTGTGACAGGGCTCATCAGTCACTGTTGCTTGAGATATTTTTATTTCATAACACTAGAGAGCTAAACTATTTCAAATCTGATGAAAAGTTAGAGAACAAGTGTGCAGCATGGCTGTATTCATGAACAAGTGGTTTCAATCATGAGGAATATTACAGTTGTTGCAGATTTCAGGAAGAAGCTGAAATCCCATCAAAGGGCTCTGGGTTTGTACTGTCTTTGGCTGAATTAAATCTCATTAAAAACTTATATTTTAGCATTTTAGCAAAAATATGTTCTCAGAGTTATCAATATTTTCTCATTTTAATTAAGAGAAAAGTATATTTTTCATATTGAGGTTAACAATTTTCTGAAAATCATCCAGCAGTTAGGTTTTTTGATAAGCATTAGATTTCACTTCTCTGGTAAAGCCCAGAAATAGATTTTTTTACTATTCTTTCACATTTGCTATCATGAAGTTTGGGTTCTACAAATTTAGGCATATAAATTGAAAGAAAATTAAAGGCAAAAATTTTCAGACCCTGAAAACCAGGTGATTGAGCTTCCTTTTCTTATGCTTCAAAATAGTGATGTTGGAGAAAGGAAAAATACATATTTTTCCCATTTTAGTGTTTAAGTTACCTCAATAATAATGTTACAATTCATAAAATCCAATCTGCATATGTATTTTGGATATGTAATTATAGTTAAAATCTGTTGAATGTAAAATTTACTCCTACTGAGCTTTTTACAACCATATAAACACAGAAACAGGAACTAAACAAGGTTTTGATAGTGCGTGTCATCTATTTTTTCCATTTCCTGCAGCTAACATGAATTATCAGCCCCTGGACATCAGAATGAAATATATAATTGATAGTTGCTTGCTGCTATTTGTCACTCCACCCTCCTCCCACCCAGGGAGCAACACTTTACATCAGTCAATAACTTTAAAGTATATATGTTTTGCAGCAAAAATCTGAGTGATTAGATCCAGTTTTATTTAATGTATTCAGTCTTGAACACGCTCTACACAGAACTTTGAAGTACTGAATTAAGATGAGAGCATTGCCTATTTTATGGCTGACTCTCTGAAACAGGAATTATGAGGCCAGACTCCTGCATATATCACCAATAAGATCCAACAAACAATTTTTTAATGTAAATTTGATAAACCCAAGGAAGCCCAAAAGAATAAATTCCCAGAAAGATTCAAGGTACTTCAATATATGAAGAACGAGACTTGGAAGAGACCAAGTATTCTTAATTCATTGCACCAATGGGGAAATGAGGCATTAAGCAGTCAAAGAAGGTTTTTTAAAAAGTTACTTGTTTTAATCACACTTGGTCTTTAATTTAATTTTTTTTATCCTTTTAAGCAGATTAAATATATGTTGCTTTTTGGTTTGTTTTTTTTAGGACTGGTGTGAATCTTGTGTTCCTTCATGAAAGCTCTCAAGAGGAGATGTGATGTATGTGCAGTGCTATGCACACAGAGTGAAATCATGGTGATTTAAGAATCCCAATTATCTGGAGCAGAGGTTCCATGTGACTGGCCTTGAAGAAAACATGCTGGCATGAAAGGGACAGACGAGACTGTAAAAAGTTCTAGGAAAAGGGAATCCACAAAAGTAATCCGTAGGTTTATGCCACATGAAGAAGGGGTGAGAATGTCTGCAGGGAAGTTATAGTATTGATCCCAAATGCATGAATTCAAGCAGATCCAGCTTTAACTAGCCACCACAGTTGATAGCTGTGATACAGGGGCAGCTAAGTAAAATTATACTGGAACAAATCTGCCTTGGCTGTTTAACTTGCCTTTTAGGTTATTTCACTTTATCACCTTATGTGAGTTGCAGGAAATTATTATGATAGGAGCATTTGTTGATGCAAATATGGTGATCATTAAGCAAGGACGAAAGAAATGTTTTACAATTAAGGTTCTAAAATGGTAATTTTAGAATCAATATTTATTTCAGTCCGTCATAATACAATATATTCATCAGCACAGTAAGCTGTTTTGTCTGAAATATTTATCATTCTATACTCAGCTGCAATTATCTCTGTAGGACTAATTCTTGGGACCATGAAAATTTCTAATGTAGATATAATATAAATCTAAGGCTTATGGTTACTTCAGTGTTCTGGGGTAATCTCTTGCTGAATGTATGTGAACACTCCAGTCAAACAGTTTATGCTGAAGGAACAGAAAAGTGCCTTGTACGAGTGAATGAGGCAGTGTAGGTGTCAAATATTGAATGCTTCTGTGAAACTGCCTTGAAGAAGCCATTAATTGGAATTTACATGGCTAAATTGACTGCTGGGTAGCTCAGCCTTTGTAGGTGTGTGGGTGCAGAAAATACCATGTTCAGTCACCCAGACTGAGCTCTCTAGGGCCATATTAAGTCTGGAGTCTTCGCTAAAGTAAAATGGAAAACAGAGTTCAAACTATAAAGCTTTGTTTGCAACTCTGCATAAACATTATGAAAATCTGTTAAATTATGTAGAAACAGGTTTTTTATGAAATTATTCACTGGTTTCTACATAAATTATAAGCAATACTGACACAGTAAGCTAATATTACTTAACATGGAGAATCTTTTTTCTCCTTTAACTGTCTCAGAAAATCTACAGCCACAATTATTCTTAGACAGTGAGTGTTCTGAGTCACTGTCAATAAACTGACACCAAAACATCATTTATTGATGTGTCATCTAATGAAATGAGAGAGGGTTAATTGAAATAAATATTGAAATAAAGATTTCTCTGATTGCTGAAAGAGCAGAAGTCTATAATGAATCCAAATCAGAAGTTTCAAATTCCTTCTTTTTAATATAAAATATGGAAGTTTTTGCTACAGGTGAAGTTAAATTTACTGTTACAGATGTTAGATTAAAAAATAATCTGAATTAAAGAGTTTTTTTTTCCTTCCCGTATGAATGGGTAGTAATTATATATTCATGTGATCAAAAGTTCTAGTAGCATACCAAATACTTTCTAAGGAATTCGAATAGATTCTCCAGGTATGTCAGAGAAAATTAGTTCCCCTGTAGTGTCCATCTCCAAGTGAAAGGAGCTGCAGGTGAGGGCATTTGTGAAATGTGAAAGCTGTAACCAAGAACTGAAGCAAAGTCACATGGCTTAGTAAAAAGGAAAACTGAAGCTCTGGGTCTTCCATTTGTTAAATGGGGATGGTTTTTGGTGACCCTAAATCCCTAGATGTGATAGTTCTGGTTGTCATATTTGAAACCTCTCTTCAAGACTACATTGGCTGGTGAGCCAATATGTTCCTGCACAGTCCAGTGATGCCAGGATTTACCCCCTTCAGCAGAATTTATCTTACTCCATTGCACTTTTTGAACTCTTGCTGAGCTAACTGGAAATGCTGATGTTTCTATGCTTTCTGAAACAACTGCCCACACTGTAGACAACAGTTTTCCTTCCTCTCCCAGACTCTGCTATCAGAAAAATGCTGCCAAAAAGATACGAAAATCATCGAGAAAACCTTAGTGTGTTTCTGAAAGAAAACTGAACAGAGAGATACAGAAGTGAACTTTTTAGACCTTATGTTAGGTCTAAATTATTAGAATCCTCTTTTTGCTCTCCCTCTGTTGCCCAGAAAATCTGATTGCTTGAGCTTGTAGCTTACTTCAGTGATGATGATCAGCACTATGTCTATCATTTAATTATGTAACATATTACTTTTGTGTCTACCTATATTAATATATTTAAAGTGATCAAGAAGAGACCATAATTCCTTCACAATATTCAGATAAAAGGTCTTGAATTGTTTGTTTTGTTTGGGGCTCTTTTGGTGGGATTTTTCTGTGTTTTGGTTTTCCTATTTTTTGTTTGTTTTGACTTTTGTTTTTGCTTGCTTGTTTTATTTTGAGGTTTTGTGTTTTGTTTTGTTTTGTTAAAGACAACATGTGGAAATAAAATATTTTCTTATTTATCAGCCAGGTAAAAATGGTAACTATCCTCTAAATCTTAGGTGTACTGGTATTTTCATCTGCTGAAGTTTGACGACTCAATGGCAATAGAAATAGCTTTTGCATATAGACTAGGAGCACAAGCTGGTAGTCTCAACATTTACAGAGCAAAACTTGTGAGACAATCAGAGACTGACATTGCTTATAAAATTAAATATCAACTTGACACTCCAGATCTCTTTTTTATTATGAAATTTTGTTTTCTTTTTAAGGATTTTCTCTGTTTACTGACTCACCATCAGAAAATGAAGATAGGGCACAAAAGTGTCGTCAAATCAGTTAAAACATGAATCCTTGATTTCAGATGGTAACTTTTTAAAAGTTATAACAAGACATACAACCAGTAAAATTCTAGCAGCTGGACTGAACAGTTCCTCTAAAAACATCATTGCAGTATCAATTTTGAGACAGCTATATAGTTGATAACCAAAGAAAAAATTTCACCATCCTGGAAAAACACTGAAGGACTTCATTGGAAAAAAGGGAAGTGTTTGGAGAATAGAGGCCAAAATAATACTTGATGCACAAATAAAACTATGCATCAAAATGGCCAGACTGTGGTGACTTCCTTCAGCAGACTCTCCTGTATCTCTACAAAATGTTAGTATAAGCATATAAAGCACAGGACACCAGAAATCATTGCAGAATCACAAAATGGGTGAGGTTGGAAGAGACCACAGTGGGTTGTCTGGTCCAACCTCCCTGCTCTAACAGGGCCATCACAGAGCACATGGCACAGGATTGTGTCCAGACAGTTCTTGAATATCCCCAATCAAGGAGACCCCAAAACTTCTCTGGGCCCTCTGGTCCAACATTTTCAGTAGGAATAACATTAAAAGAAAGAGAAAAAAAAAAATGTTCTTTTTCCATCTGTGTGTATTTTTTCTGAATATATTTGTCTTTTTGTTACTGGTGCACAGATGTTTTTCAAAACACATCCTGGCCTGTTTTTGTCCTCAGCATCCAAGTTAAATCCGTTTTGTGTCCAAGGTAAGCTTTTGAATCTGTGTTAATGCGTTCCATATCAAGCTACCATCCTTTCTGGTAGGCTTTGTCTTCGCTCTCTTAAAAGCTTGTAAACTGCTGTAGATAAAGGGCTGCTCTCTCTGTACATCCTGTTGAAATCTGCAGAAACAGCAGTTTTCTAGTATACTTGAAATTCAACCTGTACTTGAATGTGTATCACACAGCTTTATGAGTCTAACTGTAGACAATCATGTTTTAACAATAAGTAGCTTGGCTGCAGAAGTGACTGATTGTATAACACTTTTCCGTCACTCCCTGACTGGATCACTTAATGTTGGAACAGCTACACCAGAAGTAGTGATGTCCCTTTAAACATTTCAGTTTAATCACATAAATAAGATCATGGGAAAAAACTGGCAGATGATAGGCAAAATTGGTCTGTATTAGACAAAGAGACATAAAGAGACATTTTATTAGACATAAAATTTTGAAGGAACAATTATTTGATTGATCACAATTTGTAGATAAGTGTTTGAGCTTTAAAATTTCATGATTATATATTGAATCTAAACTGGATAACTTCTTGCATAAATTGGCTTCAGGTCCTCACTATTGACCACTTGCTGCATTTTCATGATTACACCATTTGCAATACTTTGGAGAAGACTGACTGAGACTTTGGTTCCAACTCCCACAGTGATGGCTCAAGCCAGATTTTGTCCTTCACTTGCCTTTGTGTTTCTTTTCTGTCTCAGCCAGAAGAAGAATTTATGATGATTTCTCTTGGGCACTTAAACTTCCAAATCCCAATGTTTCCTGTCACATGAGCATTGCAGAGGAATGTTGGCTGAGGGATTTACACATACTGCTTTCATTAGCTACATTAGTTTAGTGATATACCTGCCTTGCAGTATCTCTCCCAGCCATATAATAATATGCTGAATACACATACATTCAGTATATTACTGCCATAATAAACATTATATTTTATATGTATTATTATTAATACATGTATTATTTTTATATAAATATTATTATTGTCAGAATAAAAAAGATATTGGTTATCTCTTTATGAACAAAACAGTTTTTAAGCATGTAAAAGTTGAATATACAGATGCATCTATATCCTTATAATTTTCAACATGTGTAACATGAAACTTCTAATTTATTGAAAATTAAACTGATATAGTTATGTTTTTTATCTAATAGAAGTGGAACTTGTTAGAATAAAACATTTTTTGGGTCGTTGCATTACTGAGTGAGGAATCACACTTGTCTCTTTTTCAAAGTTCAAAAAGTGGCATTTAAATGGTGTATTTTGTTTGTGTGAACACAGCATAAATTAGAGAAATTCCCTAAAATACGTTATTTTTTAAATATATGTGTCAAGATATTTAACTAAGAAACCAAGTTGAAGACCAATCACTTCTCCCTTGTTAAAAACAAGAGAGCTTAATCTTAGGCACAGAAGTAATAGTATATGTTACTCTTGTTGCTTGCAGTTCATATTCTATGTATGATGATTTGCTAAATCACAGTCTCTCTATGCTTTCTTTCACCAGAATGAAACACTGGAAAAATAAAAGTAAATCTCGAAGGGCATGTTGACAATAGCAAATCCAAAATGAGAAAAGAGATCCACTTTAAATCAGAATTGTAGAGTCAGAAAAGAAGCTTTATGAAGACACAAATGTCTTCAGAACTTTTGGCAATAACAATACTTAATTACATCTAAATATATTTTAATAATATATCACATGAATGCCTGACTAGATTGACAAAGCTCATCTGGATTTTTGTTCGGTTTTTTTTTGTTGTTGTTTTGGACAAGTGTTTTTTGGTATGGTTTTTTGGGGTTTTTTCGTGGTGATGGTGATGTTTCTAAGAATAAGTTTGGATTAAACACACAGGTATTGTAAAAAATTAAAGAATGCCCAACTCAGTAGTTGGTCACAAGTTGGATAAAACTTAAACATCATTAAGGTTTGAAGGAAGCAGACTGTGAAAGCATGTGGTAGAGAGTTCAAGAATAAAAGTTTTTTGTTGGGACAAAATGTAGGGCACAGAAATGGCATTATAGCAAACATGAAGACAAACGTTTTGATCATAAGGATAGCGAGGCACTGGAGAGATGTGGAGTCTTCAGATTTTTTATTTTTTATTTGATGTAATGTTAAAAGTGTGCTTTTAGCACTGGTATTAAACAAATAGCCAATATTTATTAACACAAAATTGAGATCAAAGTAGTACATATATTTAAAAATATGTTAGTACATATAAGCTGCAATGGGATCTTTATCCCCATGTGCTAATACCAAGTAAAATCTTATCTGGATCTCTCAAACTTGCATTTGCATAATGTGTTATATATATGTACACTTCCAAAAAACTCAGGGAAATTATCCAAACTGCAAGTTAAACATGTATGGCTCAGACATAGATATCTAGCTCAGAGACACACAATGCACCATTACATATTAAGGCTGTGTCAAAGCTAGAAACTGAATCAAGGTCTTTTAAAACGTTGAGTTATTCAACCACAAAGTTTGCTACTGTGGTATTATCTCCTAAGTAGAAGGCTTATCTTTCCGTGCATGGTGAAGTTAATTTCTATTGTCCAAATCAATATCATAATAAAATGGAAGGAGCAATCTAAATGCTTTGCCAAATAAAGAATTAAGCTAGGCACCAGTGGAAAAATGAGGCTACAGAGAGGAGAAATAAACTGTCTACCAGCTCAATATGTGAGGCAAGGGGAAAAAAAGCAAGACTGCAGTTTTGTAATATTTTTTCTTTCAAACTGTATATTTTTCTAAATGAAAAGCAAAATTTTATCTTGACTGAACATATCCAGCTGGTGTGCCTACAACTGCAATGGGTATCAGCTGTACTCTAAATGTGTGAGTGAGACCTGAGTTCTGTACATTCTGCACCCAGCACCTTGAAGAAGGTGTGAGCTGCCCTATGCCTCTGACAAATCAAGATCCAATTAAATGCATCTTATCAATTTTTTGGTGCTTGCAGAAGGACAATTATTTGAGCTGGACTCTGTGCTGATATTTTGTGGATACTTTTTTATGAAACATCTGAAAACATAAAACAGGAGGGTTTTGCTGGAGTAGCGGAATGTGCTTTTCTCAGGAAGCCAACATCTGGGCTAGAAAGTGAGTTATGAAAGAGTTGGAAGTGATGAAGTGTTGGAAGAAATGAAATATAATTCACCTCTAAATTGGCAACTAAGAAGAAATTGTTGTTTAAACTTATTTTTGCAGATTTTATCGTTCATTGCCCAGTAATTCTGTATTTAGCAAAAACATGCTAAACATATTTAGCCAAAAAATGCATGAAACTGAAATGCTCAAATGAATCAAAACAAGTATTGTTTTTATTTTGCCCTAATTATTTAATCAAAATTATAGAGAAGGAAATGTGGCTAGTCTTGTAACTATCGTAACATTACAGTGTTAATTATAGAAACAAAGAATATATTCAGGATGTGTAATTAAAGCAGCTGACTATTGAGTAGTCTTGAGCACCCACAGACCAGTGGAGAAGGAGGTGGTATTTGAAAAAACTAACAGGTTAGGAAAGCAGAGACACTGATTTTGGGGATCTAAGGCCATTGACATAAATTTAATGTCAGAGAGGGCAGCTTGGAAACCCAGCAGTAACACAACTGTCATAAAGAAGACAGGGAGCTGACAGGATGAACAAGGAGAAGAGTAAAGAGAGAGGGAATTTTAACATGGCAGGATCTATAATAGATTTGGAAAATGCAGTGTTAAACCAGACAGCTTTAAAAAAATCAGATGAAAACAGGCTCCACCATGAGTGGCACAATATTGAAGAAAAAAACAGATCTCTTCATCCAAACTGAGATCAGAGAGATTGAAGCTCAAAGGAAAAAAGAAGGTAAAGAAGGTAAAGAAGCCTAAGGCACTGGGATAACTGGTGGTGTACAAACTGGTGCAGTTTTTATAAAGTCTAATACCTATTTGTTAAATCAAAGTGAGAAAGGGTTAAATAAGGGGTAGCCCTCCTGTTGAAAGAAACTTTTGCTGGCAATGGTATTCTGTGGGGTAGCTCCTCCTTTCCTTTTTAAAGGCAGCACGGGAGCTCTGACATGTCAGGAAACAGAGAAAAGTTATAGTTGCAATAATGTATTCCTCCGTGGCACAAAAAGGTGTGTACATTGGTGTTGGGTAAGGGGAGTCATCTTAAAGTAAGGGAGTAGCTTCTGCCTTGAATGCAAAGGTCACTGACTGAGAAAACAGGATAGAAGGTTCTCATAAGAGTCTTTAGTAAGAAGATGACTGCATACTGACTTGAAAAAGTGAATGTAAAACACCAGAATCAAAATAAGAAATACATTCTCAGTTGATCCTCTGTTCCTAAGACGATATTACTACGTATAGTGTATGTAAATCCTGTATATGCGTTGGCATAGACAAAAACCTGCTGCATTGGTCACATAGCTAGATATTAACCTGCAGTTTATCTAAAATTACTATTGATAAAATCTCTTTAATGATAGCAATATTTTTTTTTGTTTATAGGTTATATAGACATCATCTAATGAGTGATTTAAAAATTACTTTGCAAAAGGTATTGATCCTTTTTTAAAATCTTGGCTATCACGAGAACAAGTTTCCTTGACTTTAGGATTGACCTCATACACCTATAATACTCTCAGTTTATTTTAGGGGAAGAAAGTAATGTAAATTCATGTTGAAAATCTAAATACACTGCTGAATATAGCCTATAGAAATACACAATCAAGCTTCTTTTAAAGTATCTTGGGACACAGAATCACAGAATCATAGAATGGTTTGAGACTTTAAATCACATTTTATTCCAATCCCCCCATCATGGACAGGGACATCATCTAACTCAGTGATCCAGAGCTGGAAGATTGCTGTGTTAGAACACTTGGGATCTTTTTTGCATTGTAATAATAAATCAATGCTATCTGGCCCTGAAGAATCATTTACTCTGGACCCTTTTTAGAGAAAATTTTCTGTTAAAAACACTCCATGAACATTTAGTCACCGACTAGTCCTACATCTTTTTATATCCTGCTGCCAAGAGTCATTAAATCATAAAAATGAAATGCTATATTTTGCATTGTTATTCCTGTACTGTGTCTAATGATTTGTATTTGATTTGTATTTCCCCTCAAGCACTGAATCTTTGAAAACATGTGATATTTCTTTCACTAGTGAATAATCAGTCATCTTAACAATGCTAATACTAATGATACCTTTAATTTTTCTTAAAAGACTTTAAAAGACTTTAAAACTAAAATTTTTGATACCTCTTATAACCATATCTACTGGTTTAAGAACTTTTGCATCCCCTGGAATAATGTTTTGTAGAGTTGTTGAAAACATGGTAACCAAATCATTCTCCACATCTTGTCTTAAGCTTTTTCAATAAACAGAACCTTTAGTTGTCTTGTAATGTGATATTTTCTGTGAATTTCCAAGAGTGATTGTGTATCCTTTCACATACTTTTTCTGTTTCCTTTCCGAACAGTATCTCTTAGTGTTCAAAAAAACCCTGATGAATACAGACAATATTGTAGCTATGTTTTTGGATTCTATTCCCTTTTCAATACTGAGCAATACTGGACTGAAATTCTATGTTCGATAGTGAAGATCTTATTTTGCTTATGGCCAGACTCAAATTATTCTTTGAACCTGTTAAGAGACCTAAGTATTTGAATTTTACAGATGAATGAAAATTGGTAGCTACAGTGTAATTCAGTGGTTCACTAAATTAATCTGTAGACAGTTGTGCACCTTATTACCTCAATATTCTCTCAAACTTATTCATTTTTTAAATGAATGCTAATAAAATTTGGCCTGAATTCCTATCTGAGATATTCAAAGATAAGTAATCCAGAGTCACATTTATAAATTAGGAAATATTTTCATCAGAAGAACTAAAATAATCAAAATATAGAGAGGTGGTGATAGTAGGATGGCTGTTCCCAACCATGCTTCCATTTTACACTTGGAGCAATCACACACTATTAAGCAAAGAAGCATTGTCTGATGTTCTTTACACTGCACACCTCATCACAAGCTGTAATAAATATAAATTTAGATTGAGAAAAATAAGTTTTAAGGTATTTTCAAAATAAATCTTGTTCTGTGATGCCCAATCAGTCTCTTGATACATTTATAGTCTGTTAAATATTCAGGAATGAACCTTTTGAATGTTTTTTATAATTCAACAGAACAATTCCTACCACGATGTTCTGTATTAGATTCTGGAATGGAGGCTTTGTAGATTTAAAAATAGGTAATCTGATGGTTACCTTTCTAAAGAGCTGATTAGTATGCACAGTTCCAGGGTATATGACTATAAGTATTTCAGACATATCACTATAACTATCAGCAAGGTTTTTTTCCTGGTCTCAGTATGTACTAATTTAATGCTAATGTCATACAGAATGATAACACAAAACCTGCTTAATTCTTATGGAGCTGTTAGTGCCATTTCTTTAGGCAAAAAAAAAAAAAATAAAAAAAAAAAAATAAAAAAAAAAATCTTGGACTCCAGCTGTTTACAAGTATAAATGCAATTCGTGTTTATAAAATATTGGAACTGTTTCATTTACTCCACTTTCCACTTAGTAATTCCCTCTTTGCTTTTCCTCCTACACAAGGTAAAATGTAAAAGACGCATTTTGTCAGCCTAGACTGCTTCACTCTCCAGTCTGTTCTATTAATATGCCTTACATATTTGCAGCCTAGCTAATAAGATGTTTTTATTTCATCTTGTTTTTACCATGCTGGTCATCTCTCTTTCCTCTCACTATGCAAACAGAAAACACCAACATTTGCCATCCTTGCAGGGCTGGAAAGTTTAGAAAAGATACTGTAAGGGAACTGAAGGTGGGGAAAATGGCTCAGAATCACACAGATTTATTTTAGTCAAGATCAAAAATAACACCCAGAGTATTTTTAAAAAGACTATAAATTGCAAACTATTGCTAGAATAAAAAATGAATACACGTTTGAGAGCTGAAGCTTTCCCAATAACTGAGAAATGGGAGAGGATGCAAACTTACTTGATTTCTCTTTGTTGACACTGTTACTTTATGATTTGTGCAGAGAGTTTTATAGTCTAATTTGACTTTCAGTCAGTTTGAAACCTTTTTTTTTAAAAAAAAAACCAAAAACAAAAAACCCCAAAACAACTAGACTGTGTCCTCAGTGCCATTTGTTATAAACTTTCTATGAACGCTTTTGGCAGCAAGGGTGAAGTACAGGACTTTCCACTGTGACTCTTCCTCCACTACTGCTTTGTTCCCAAAAGTGGGTAATGATGCCTCTACAGACTTTCCAGAAAATTATTCCATGAGAATTCTGTATTTCCTTTTCCTCTGCAAATCCTTTGTGTGTGTTGAGATGCCACTACACTGTGTGCTATATGAATACAAGAACAAAGCTTCAGATTCACCTCAAATTATTTTCAAAGTAAAAGAAGCAAGAATCTATGGAAAATAAGGCATCAGATTTAGGGGTGAGATAAGGCAGATTGTGGTGCCCCAAACAGTGGATAAGTTACCTTTTTCTTTTCTTTTTTCCCTCCCCAGTTTTCTGGATAGGAGAGTAGGTGGATTCTTGCAGGGAAATACTAAATTGCCCATGCAGATATTAATGGATACTCATCTCAGGTTTGAGGGGCAGATGGAAGAATGTATAACATTGTTCCTTTGGATCTACCTGGTAATGGGAGCTGGACTCTTGGAAAAACAGGCAGCAGGAGATAACTTCCCACATGATCTAAGAGGACATAGATGAGGAAATAACTTGTAAAGGGTTAGAATCACCTATCCTATTCAGAGAAATGGAAAGCTCTGTTTATCTATCCTGTCTGATTTCTGATAAGTAGAAGAAGAGGCACACAGTTGTAAGGGACAGGGAAGGCTCATTTATGCACTTCCTTAGGTGAGCAGGGACCTTTGACATCTTCAGAGCCTGGCCTGACAGAAGGCATCCTCTGAAACTATCTGCTGCAACCCAATGTCTGGCAGTGAACCAAATGAATTGTATACATATAATTCCACTGGAAGGGTTGAGATCAAGGAGTTTTGGAAATGTTGAAATTCACCTCCTAAATGTTTGGGTTTCTTACCAATTGCTTGCACAGGTATAGGAAAGAAAGTTTGAAAAGCAAAGAAAAAGACTTCTATAAGAACAGAGAAGAATGGTCCTCAGAATTTAGAAGAAAATGATGAGCTGTCTTCATGGGTGTTTGTCTTCTAATGCTGAGATTAGTGGGTGAGTTGGATTTCCTCTATTTATCTCCCAATGTGTCTATCAAAGACCAAGAGAGATCTTGAGATGCAGAGGTGCAAGGATGGCCCAGGCTCACTCACAGTCCCCAGACCACAAACGCCTGAAGATAGGGAAGGAGAGAGCTATGTCCATTTTCCCAGAAGGTAAACCAGTGTGGTAAATATTTCCATGTTCATTTCAAGCCTAAAATAAACTTGATTTGAAAAAAGCTTTCAATTAGAGCTTGAAACGAGCACCTTATAACACCTTCAATTGTGAAAATTCTCCCTAGAACATTTTCTGTTGTGTCTGCTCTCTTTGATACATAAGGATTAAGCCTGAAGGCAGCTTACTTTGAAAGCAGGAGGGGAAAGAATCAACATACTCAAACTACAACATCATCTTTTGGAGCATATTCACTTTGGACATCTTCGTTGCTCATGTATTTTGATCTTTAGTATATTTCTTCAGGCTGCAGGTAAACCTAGAAAAAATGAACGTGCTGAATATTTTTCTGAATCTTCACATTGGGCATATTTTCCTGAGAAAGGATCATTTTCTTTTTGATGATCAGGGCTGTCGCAGGTGCGATTCCTGTGCAAAGAGCAGAAGAAATGAGATAGCTCTTAATATCACACTTTCTCTCCAGCCCAAACAAGTTCTGGGTGACAAGGCAGAAAGAAGGAATGTAGGGAGGTACCTTTTGCTTACTACTTCTTGACAACTACATTATCAATTTTTTGTATGCGTCTGACCATAATATGCATATATGCATATGCCTATCAGCACAATGCTCTTCAACACCAATTGCATCTATCCCCTTTAAACCCTTGGATCATGCTGTCCCACTGTCCACATATGTGCTCCTGGGATTAACCTTGTCTGCCTGGCTTCAATGAAGTTTATTTTTATCACAGCAGTGCATATAGTTCTGTGCTATGCTTTTGTGGTTGGGATGATGTAGATAACACAGTGTTTTGGCTACTGCTGAGCAGTGATTGCATCATGTCAAGGATTTTTTTCCAAGCCCTGGGGGTGGGCAAGAGGCTGAAAGGGTACGCAGCCAGCACATCTGGCAGACAGTGACCAAAGGAACATTTCCTACATTCCCATGATCTTGTGATCAGCAAAGAAAGCCGAGGGAAGGAAGAGAAAGTGGAGCTATTGGTTGTTATCACTTTGGCTTCCCTAGCACATGCACACAATGTGTACTGAGGTTCTGTTTTCTTGGAAATGGCTGGACATCTGCCTACTGGTGGAACATAGTGAATACATTCATCTTTTTACTTTGAGTCTGTGTGTAGATTTTGCTTTTCTTATTAAATTGAATTTACCTCAACACAAATTTTTCCACCTTACTTTCTTCCCCTCTTCTGTTATGAAGGGGGAGTGAGAGAGAAGATGGGTCTTGCAGCCAGCCAAGGTCAACCCTCTACACGGTCTTTAAAACTATACTTCACAGATTAGTAGATAAGTAAATAGTCACTTCTGATGCTGTCCTGTGCAACCCTTCTCTGAATTATGATTATTTCTGTCATTTCAATGATACAACCTTTTAGTATTATTTTTCTTTGATAGTGTGTCAATGACAGTATCAGAGCTTCTCAATACACAACTATTTCCAATTCTGATAACGTATGTGGCTTTTTGCCATCCCATAGCTCTGTGAGCATGCTTTCCACCTGTTCTTGCAGCTCCAGCTTTTAAAATCAATCTAGTCTGAACTTAGGCCATGTGTACTCTGTAAAACTCAGTATCATTTAAAGACTGCTCTTTTTATTGTGTAGGATTTCGAGGATTTCTAAATGAAGAAATATTACACATATATCTAAAACTGTACACAATTAGATGTGTTCCTCTGTTAAGGATATATTTGTTTATGCCAAGAATACAAACCACTGTCTCTTTTATGATTTTTTTTTAAGGCTACAAAATAATATTGATGTTTCTTGCTAATGAACCCTCTCTTTCATCATGTCTCTAGTGAAATATTTCTGTCTTGAATATTGGCAAGCAATGAAGGAGGAGCTGATGTCTTAATTTAAGTTCTGCATTGGAAGAAAGAAAAAAGAGTGAAAGGGCTGAATGCATTTAATGAAGCACAGAAATGCCAAGTAGAATAATGCTTGAACTAAAAAAAAAAAAAAAAAAAGCTGTGTTCTTGAAGTCACTTGTGGATGGGTTGTTCATTTTGCTCTGCTATGTTACAATAATATCCTGCTGAGTGCAGGAAAAGTTAGCCAGCTCTCAGCCTCCCCAGAGCAAAAATCAGCATGTTGCCATTTTTCTTCTCTACCAAGATGTCATTGTCAGCTCAACTTCCTGCTTGGTTCTTGGTTAAATTTTGTTTCATCTGATTCCTTGCATCATCCAGAGACAAACTGGACTTCCTTCCTTCGTTACCTTTTGCACAGAATGGGAAAGTGTTGTCTGTATTCTGTACTTTCATGGTGTCTGTAGGGGCATGCACAGAAGTAAATGAGACATTTTGCTCCTTATATCTACTCTAGTATACAGATTTTATGGAATCTGTAAAAGCTCATAACAAAAGAAGATAGAATGCTCTAGGCCACATGAATTGTCTTTCTGTGTGGCTGCTGGTTGTGTGGATGGCTTATGGCTTGGGACAAAAAAATGTGAAATGTAATGTCATTACAAGCGCATTAAAGAAGTGTTAGAGAAGTATTTTGGAGGTGCAATGAAAAACAGGAAAAATTGGGGGGTTGGTGTCTTTTGGTTGTCTCAGGTTTCTTTTTGCTTTGGGAATACAGCTAGTTAATACTAGCTTGATATAGAGCTTGATTTACTGTCATATAGGGAAATACAAGTACATTGCAGAATAAGATTTCAAAATACCATCCACTGATGTTAAGTAGTTTACAAATATACTATTATTGTGGCATTTGATCTAGAGATAAAAGTGTCAGAGAAACACCAATATTTTCCTCAATCATAATATTAGCTGTAGTCATAAATTATCATACATATGAAAATTATGTCTTCAAGAGCACTTTATCTCATGTCTTTAAAGTGTTCCTACTACTTAAATAGGGAAGCACGAGTTTGACCTTGCAATCACTGAAGAAAGCATTAACTGTATGCTAAATGCTTGTTATTGATCCCCGACTGAGCACTCACATCATTAAGTACTGCAGGTGCTTAAGTGTGTGCAGGGTTGGGGTTGATTTCCTCCCAGTTCCTTTAAGAATAGATCTCTCCTTCAAGGGTTTTTCGGCTTTGGAGTGTTGCTATGAAGATCTGAACTTGCTATCAACTGCTGCTCCTGGGTGCACTAACATGTAATTAAATAAAAATTAATGTAAATATTAATAATGTAGGAAGCATGTACAGAATCATAGAAGAGTCCCATGCCTCGTGTGTTAGGGGAAATTTCAGACCATGGGTAAGGTTTTCTACATTTAAAAAACCCAATTGCACATGACACATTCCTACCTTTCCCAGGTTGAGGTAGACAGGTAGTTTACCTCTGTACTAGTAAAATAACTGTTGAATGAGTTAAATAAATTGTCACATAGAGTAAGCTGCACTGCCAAAAGTTCTCTTTGCCAGCATTTCTGTTTTAGCAAGAATATGATTTTTTCATGTTTTATATTGAACAAAACCTTCAAATGTAGAAAAAGATTGGAAAATCATCTTTCCTTTTTAAAGGAAATAAGAGTGCAAAACTGACAAACATGAATCTACCTTGTGTAGAAAATGAGCAAGACAATTATTTTTCTTATCCTTTCACAAATTGTTGGTTAATTCTAACAAAAGTATCTATGACATATGAGACAGGTCATCTTCCCAGGAAAATAAATAGCACATGGATAAGAGTACTGGGGGAAGACAAGGGGAAATTCAAGTCTTCAAAATTGATCAACTCTTTTTTTAAAATCTCAGTGCACATTTTAAAAGCGCACATTTTAAAATCTTTATTGTAGTTTGCCAGTACCCTCACCATCCTCAGCATGCGTGTTTCTAATTAATTCCTCAGTATACCAGGAATTTAAATTTTGTTTCAGATATTGTATCAAGGTATGAGCTATTGTAATTAAAAAAAAAATGTGCCGTGTCCTTCTTCAACACTTGAGAAGATACTTCTTCCCACTTATGTCATCTTTTCTTGCCCCAGTTGTGCTCCATTATTTCTTTCAGAATTGATTAACTTATAGTTTATAATAAGACATTTAGCCGTTGTGAAATAACCAAAATCAGCACTTCTTCCAATGTTGCATCTCTGTGAGCTGATTCAATCCAATTTACAATTATTGAGTTGGACATTTTCTCATTACTCAGGGGCTGACAACCAAGGATTCTTAAAGAACCGCAACCTCCAAAAAAGCCTTTTCTTTTTTTTTTCTCCTTATTGCTGTTTTTGTTATAATTTTTTCTTTACTGAGGTTTGCCATTGAAGGCCATAGAGTGAAATCTAGGTGAGTACACCAGAATATAAACTCCAGTTTATAAAAGCAGTAAAATTAATTCTGCTCCAAAAGGATAAATGAGCTAGGTAGCCGACTTAACTAGATTCTGCACAGATTTCTCTGAGCAATGGGGACAGATGAGAACGTTTATTTTTCTTGAAATTTTTCCAGAGCAGAAGTTCAGCATACAAAGTTCTAAATTTACCACATCTTAGGAAAAGATCGTTATGTATTTTTTTTCCATTGTGATGGCTAGCAGAAAAACATAATGCTAAAAATTATGTACACTTTAATTTCTTTCCAAACATATTATAGATTTAATTCCTTTAGTGTTTCACTTCTTTTTTTTTTTGCCGTGGATATGCAATCCTAGCTTCCTGTGTAGTCTTGAGTGTCGTAGCTGATTGATTGGAAGAACCAGAGTCAGCTGAAAGGATCAATCCCTTGAAGAGACAATAAACTTGTAGATACTATTACAAGAATACCTGAGCAGAGTAGCTTCACTGAAAGCCACAGAAACAATTTGCTCATATTGAGTTACTTTGAACTTATGCAATTTTTATTAGACTAAGAATGGACCCTGGTCTTACTCTCTTTCTGTCCCCTAGGCTACAGAAAGAATAAATGTATTGAAAAAAAATATTTAAGAAGTATTTTTAGCAGAATTTGTTTAGGAATTCCTGTGAACCCATTCTGTAATAAAAAAAGAAGAGATAATGCTTTCTATATGAAGCCATTAAATAAGCTCTTTTTGGTCCAAATATCTTGGAATCAGTTGAAGTTCAACACATTATTATCTTGTTCAAAAAGAAATATTTTTTTAAGTGCTCTAAATTAAAAAAATTAAATTGTCTTTTCTTCAAATTTGGCTTCTATAAAAATGATCATAAGTGTTATAACTATATCAGAAAATTAAGATTTTTTTTTTAAGATCAACTGAAATGAATTAATTTTTAAAAGGTATTTAGGGCCAGAAAATAATTTCTTTCACTTCTTTCTCAGCTATCACATGACTTAGAGAAGTAGCTGTTTAGTGCTATAAACTGTGATAATAATCTTCTTGCTTGACTGACCATGCATGGTAAGACCTTCCACAGTAGGCACAAATTCTACTGAGGGGAAGCAACAAGCAAAGAACTTCACCAATAAACCCTGCCTTACTGCATAATTACTCACAACTTTTTATCATGAAACTACTGCTTCATTTTTACTGAAATGGAAGAACTGGGGAAAGAATGTTAGCTATGACTTTTCAGCCAGAGCTAAAAATAACCCCTAGTAGAAATCACAGAAGTTATTTTAACAAAATTATGCCTCCATAAGGCAAAAAAAAAAAAAATTCCTCTTTTCTGCTTTTCGAATGGTGATGAACATGATGTTCTCTTTCCAACTGAATTATGTTCAAAAAGCAGCAGATGAACAGGTGTCATGTTGTAGTTTCTAGAATCTCCTTATGAGAGATCTAGCACAGTCAAAAGTTCCCAGAGAATTCACTGGACTTGAACTAAAGCATAGTCCTTGGTCCCATCTGAATTTCCAGAGAATTCAAAATTTATGGCACCATAGTTACAACAATTTGGACTACTATTAATATGAGCTTTGTCAGTTTGTTTAAAATCTGGTAAAAAACATTTATATCCAGCAAAGCTTGAATATTATGCAACAAAGATGGCCGTGGTCCACCAAGACCTACTGGCTAACCACAATTATCTTAGAAATAAACTATCAATTATCTGTGAACTGACCATTTACCTGCAAGGCAAATGAGAGGTTTGTTTGTTGCCTTTTTGTTTGTGCTTTTTTTTTTCTTTGTTTGGTTTGTTTTAGTTTGTTTGCTTTTTTTTTTTTAATTTGTTTGTTTGGTTGGTTGGTTGTTTTTTTTTAGGTTTTTTTTTATTTTTGACTTAAATTTGCGACTTCCTGTGAATAATTGCTCAGGCATACCTGATGTACAATAAACAAGTCTTAGGACTTCAGTGGAGCTCCTTAGTAAACAGATAGATCAATAAACCTAGTTGCTTCTTCTTCTTCTCAGCATTCTGTGTCTTTATGTTGTGTAGACAGAGGCAAAAACATGCACATAGGCACAGATATGTTTATATGTAAATACATGTGCACCTGGTTTTTTTTTGTTTTCTTGACCTGTTGCATATTTTTCAAATAGCTATAATCACAGTTTTAAACAAACAATTTTCTTCAAAAGGTTTCTTTTCAGCTTTTTTTTTTTTTTTTTTTTTTTTTTTTAAAAACC
>JAOTQP010001286.1:75690535-75722125 GCA_026413545.1 Cichladusa arquata | reverse complement strand
TTTTTTTTTTTTTTTTTTTTTTTTTTTTAAACACGCAGAACATAAATCTCTTGAAAGAAATCTGATGGACAGCAGCAGAAAATGCAAATTTTTCAAAATTTTTCATACAATATTATTATTTTGACAAATAGCATCATACATAATCCCAGTTTCTCTGCCAGTCAAACCACAATGGCAACTGTAAATATTTAAGTACAGGAGAACAAATAACATTTTAAACAAAACCAAATATTTTAAAATTAAATAAGCATTTATTAGAAAAAGACATATGATCTTGAACACATGCAGTATTCTCAGAGAGACACAAGCTGAATACTTAGAGAAGCTGAACAAAGACTGCTAGATAATCTTCTTATGCTCTGTGAAGGTATTCTAGCAAGTTGTGAGTATTAGATGATGGCCATAGATTCAAAATATGTAATTTTGTATTCAATATCTTTTCTATGTTTTTGCTTTGCAAATAAACTTTTACAGTTTCTCATTATGGTTAAGCCACTTCAAATCTGAATTTTTAAATTAATAAGAGGATTTGAAGTTTGTGTTGTCTTAGTTGTACTGAAGACCAAGAAATGGGTTTTAGGCAGAAAGTTGCAGGTAATAATAAAATATTAATAGCCTGGATTTTGCTGATCCTTGCTGTTTATTTAATTAATCTGTAAATATCTGCTTCCTTTGCATGCAAAATCTGTTTTCAGCCTTTCTGATTATTGAAAATTAACTTTGAAATGTAAAATAAAATATAAATTCAAAATTTCATATTAAAAAAAGCTTCTTGAATTAGGAATTCCAGACAAACATTTTAATTACACAATAAAATTTTATTAATAATTCTCATCCATTTTCATTATATTTAATTATTATAATGCAATCAGAATTACTCTTAAAATTATTGCAACATAATCTTTGACTTTAACAGTAAAAAGTATTCTTCTCTCAGAATAATTCACATTTTCCTAGTAGTACACTGGGCTGTCTCATCCATCAAAAGTATTTTTCCATTTGAATGTTATTATTTCAATATGCTGCCAAATGTTTTTTTTTCTTTTTTCTGTTTCTGTTCTTTAAACATTCAGTTTGCTCATTTATCAATGCAGTTAAAAGTCTTGTTCAGCTTGTGTGCACAAATGTGAGTAACAAGCAAAAAAAAGTTTGTGCTTCATAGATGGTGGAAATATAAGAATTTAGTAAAATCAGAAAATCCAAGTTATTTTAGTTAGATTATACTATTCTTTCTCAAGCAGGCCTCCAATGAGGTAATCATGTTTTAGCTATGATTGCCACATAATTCTGTTTGCAGTTTCAAATTGAAGAAATATTTATGGAAATGGCATTTTAATTCTGATTCTGATTTTAAAACTCTTATTAGGATACTTAGAAGGAAACATTTAATCCTTCAGAACCAAACTGGCAACGAAAAAAAATATAAAACTTTACTTGGTCAAGCTGACCATTTCCATTTTTAATCTTTATATCACGACAGTGGAAAATCTGTGGCATTTTCATAACTTTGGGTCATTCTAAGGAATCTAAAGAAGCAAAATGAGATTTATGGATCCAAACCCTTGTCCTCCAGTCTCTACAATATTATTCTGTTTACAAGAAGCTGATTCACACTCTATGTAACATGCACTAGTGTCAATGTGAATAAGTAACAGTTGAAGAGCTGGCCCTTCTATTAATAGAAAACACATGCATTTCAGATGCAGCATTTGCAGTAATCAAACACTGCCATATATGGCTTTTAATATGTTACTTTTGCAAACGGTGTTAAATCATCATTCTAACCTGTCAAATTCTGTTTTCAAAGACCACACACATTTAGTAAAAATTAAAGTTCATGTAGGTGACCTTGAACAGTTTTTAAGCTCATCTCATAGGCCGTCATACATATATTACATAAAAGTGATTAGAAATAAAGATCAAAGATTGTCTGGCTGAACATATCCTGAGAAAATCCTAACTGAGATGGGAGAAAGCCATGCCAAGAACTGCACTTGTAACAAAACCTCTTGTTTGTGTGCTTAGAATAAAACCAGTCTTATTTCACATAAAATTGACTAGAAACAGTGTAACAGTCTCTGGCCTGTCTTGTCCTCAAAACCACATTGGAAGTCTGAGATAATGCTGCTGCTGGTGACCCTAAATTATGCCAGGAACAGTGCCAATGAATCAACATTGCACAGTTGTATTACATCTATATGTATTCATAAAGAAATGTTTCGCCTGAACCCCTATCCTGCGAGTGCTTACATTAGCAGAAGGGGTGGGGACATTGTCCTGGGGTGACTTTATGATGCTGAATTGTATAATTCATCTGTTTAGCCCAGAAATGAGTTTTGCACCTTTAAAACTAGATCTGAGAGTGAAGGATGGGGGGAGAAGGAGAAGTGGTGGAATTTCTGAGGAAGTTGTTTTCAAAACATAGAGATAAGAACTTCAGCTTTCCTTCTCCTGGACTGTGCTGTCTGCAGCAAGGACAGACAGCAGGAGAGAGTTCTCCTTTGCTTTTAGTTAGTTTTTTTGGTTTTTTTTTTTAGCTAGCTGAGGCACAGAAGTTCCCTGGACTGTGGTTTTTCTTTTTCTTGGAACTGATCAGCCCTGTTCTGAACTGAAAACCCAGAACACTGGGATCTCACACCTGTGTCCCACGGGGGCCAGGACGTGGCATTTTCCAGCACAGAAGGGACTGATAAGAGACTGAGCCAGCTGAGCTACACCCCACGAAAGGGACTCTCTGAATTTATCATCTCTTCCAAACAGCAAGAGGTTTCATTATTTAATTTTTTTTTTTTTTTTTTTTTTTGCCTTAGAGGTTTCCTCCCAAATTTTGCCCTAAACCAGCACCAAGGGCCAAGAACACATGCAAGATGAAATTACTATTGTTTCTTGTCATGTTTCATGTACAGCCCACAATAAATCTTCTTGACATTATTATATTATTGAAGGTGCATCAGGCACTCCTCTGCAGCATCTGTCTGTCGTCGCCCTTGACACTAGTCCTTGAGATCTGTGCTGATTTGTTCTTTGATTTTGTTTGCTCTACTCTGTCTGTGCAGCACTTCCAGGTATATAATTATAGCAGAGGCAATTGAGATGGAATTTCTGATTTTAAAGGTGAATTATCCCATCGAATTGCCTACTGACTTTAAGGTATGCTGAAAATTTCAGTCATTATGCTGGTTGTGCTGGGAATTTTAATTTTCTTTTTTTTTTTTTTAAAGAATCAGACTTTATTAGGATTGAGGTATTGTAAAGCTGCCTGATTTCTTTTAACAGGATGTCTGTTTGGAGCCTTCTTGTTCTTAGTCTACAATATATATCCATAAGCAGCAAACAGAAAGCTAGTTGCAGCTACAAATGTGCACAGGCTCACACGTTTTACCAGCTCCAAAACCATTTGGAATCACCACTTGCAAGTGGAACCTGTTAAACAAGATTCTAACTTGCTTATCTCAATGATTATTATGGTATTCCAAACATGAAGCTCAAAGAGAAATTTTACAGGTATAAAATTATAGGAAGAGTAAGAGAGCAAGAAAAATGGAAATTTTTCATCAATACATGGCAATGCCATGAAATGAATGGCATTTTGTGTTTCATTTGCACTCATTTACCTTGAGCTGTTTATGTTCAGCTAAGACAATAGTCTTCTTAGATGTCAAATCTGTAATTTTTTTTATTTGGAAAGATAAGGGAAATTCCTGCCTCACCTTTATGATAAGCAACTGATTAGATGCAAAACTGCATGGGACAAAAAAAAAAATACAGTAAATGTCACTGATGATGAAATGATCCAATTATTTATAATCCCTAAAAATGCCATTTATGTTTTCTGTTGACCAGTTGTGACTTGACTAACTGTGACATAGCATGTGACAGATGGTGTAGGGAAAAGATAGTGAGATTAATATGTAATTAATATAAGCTTAATTAATTTATTTACTATGTATTCTCTCAGGACCTGCTCTCTAAAGAACTGGCAAGGAGATCACTGCAGTTAACATTAGACTCCATTGGACTCCTGATCAAAATAATTATTAAAATGTGTTCCTGATACTGTGGAAATACTTATTTAACATTCCAGATGTTACATTGCACATCTTAGAATTTCAGCTAGCAGATATTACAGGTTCAGCATATATATTTTAGGTGAAATTTGAAGTCAAAATTGATTTCAAGATTTAGTCCTTTTAATTAACTGGAAGAAAGAAATAAAACTAAAGAACATTTTTATCTATATTTGATAAAGTGATGTAGTTAAACAATCAGGAATTCTCTCAAAGTACTACGCAGTAAATCTACAGTTTATAGTAGCATAAAAGAGGGTTGTACAGAAACTTAAACCAAAAATTGTGCATTATCCTACTTTGAGTTTTATTTAGGTGGGAAAGTATAGTCGAGAATTTGAATTGCATGCCATTGCTTTCTAAAGATTAATTTTTTCTTTCCTCTTTCTTCTAACGATCTAGGGGTATACAGCACAGTTATGTCTTTATTTATCAATAGCTGATGGAAATACGGTATTTTAAATTAGAGAACATTGATCTGAAAAGGCTGGATTGTGTTCAGTCCTCAATGTTTCATTTTTCAGAAATGTGGGAAAACTGGATAAGAAGTTGCTTTCTATCATCCTACCTTAATTTATTTCCTTCAGTAGTTGTGAGACAATACAAACTCTCTTGGATGATGCACGGAAAAATCAAATAAATGCACATGGCCTACCAGTTTGCGCTGAAAAAACCCCCCACAACTATCTCTCAAGTAGAACTTAACAGCAAGGACTTATGCCAGAAGAAGAGTTTTCACTTTATCACCTCCACATGCTTCTGTTGCTTCTCTAGGTGCTGCTCCCTGCAGCTACTCAACAAAAAATCTAAAGTAATTAAAAAACTATTTGTCTTTTTCAAATGAGTTTCTACTACTTTAGTTTAAAGTATTTTCATTATGTTTGTTCTGGGCCAGGCAAAGTATGACTGCAGCTACAAAATAGAGTCCCTATTTTTTTAACCTGGCTTACAGATAACAAATATAAACATTATTAAATAGTGGAAGTAATGGTCCTCCCACTCTGTAAAGCAGCAGTGGAAATATCATGTAGCTGAAGCAATATTTCATGATCCCTCAGGAAGCTGAATTTCTTGCATGAACTCCTCCAGAGGAGAGACAAAACTGATAAAAAGTAATGGCTCTGAAGGGGACAGAATTTTCTTTAGTTTTATGGAGAAGTTTATTACTTGTACACGCTTGGAGGAGGCAAACGCTTTACTTAGTAAATTTTTTTTTTCTTTTTCTTATCTAAATTTCTTTTAATGCAGCCGTTAAAAAACCCCCACGAACATAATCTTTTAAAAGTGGCATCATCACTGCCTACTGCACCGTGTCATAGTCTTTATTTTTCTGCTCTTTCAGATTTGCCTTTGCAAGAAAAAGTGGATAAAGGTAAGTTAGTTATCTAGAGGTGCTTTTCTTCACATTTCCTTTTGTTTTACCTTTTTTTTTTTTCTTAAAAGTGTATGTGAACAAATTATTCTATTTGAGACGAGATCTTATCTGATGCAGCTGAATTTGACCTTTTGTTCTATTTAAGATTCATCAGAAGAGTCTGAACACCTGTTTTGAAAAGCCAGGCTCCACCCTTTGTACAAAACAAAGAACACGTCCTTCCTAAAAGAATGAGGAATGAAAGGGAAACTTTCTTGGCGGGGGGAGGGGGGGAAGGGCAGATCACCTATGACTAGATATCCAGACAGCAAAAGATGCTTAGGGAAAAGTAATATGATGGTTTCTGAAACACTTAAATGGGAAATGGGATGATGAACATTTGGAAGTGGGAGAGAAGCAGAATAAAAAATGTAAGATAAAGTAGACATGAGTTACATGCAAGTGCAGTGGGAATAATACAGATGAGAGGCAAAATTTATATTAAAGCAGATGTATGTAATGGTATTAATGTAATTCAGTAGGAGTAAAGCATCCATGGAGTCAGGGAACTAAAAAATAAAAAGTGCATTCCTGTTTGACTGCTGTAGCACATTAACAGAGTTATGGAGAGAAATATGGAGAGAGGATATAACTTTTTAGGTTTGGACCATATGGAAAAATTGTCACTGATATAATAGTTTGGATAATGACCTCCGTACAAAGCACCAAAATTTGGGACTGTGGTTGACTACAGTTCTTTGACTAATCTTTAGAGGAATGTAAATCAGATGCAAAGGAGAGGTACCATACTGCTGATGAAAATGAGAATATGTGAAAACTTCTATGGCTTGAGGACAAGTATAGCTGATATTTTCCTCAGATACGTTTAAATATATTTATATACAACAATCACAAAATGACATTTTAAGTTACTTATATTCCACTTGAAATCCCATATTACAGAAAGAAAAAGGCAATTTAATGATTAATTAAAAAGAATAATTCTCTAACTAAACACCTCATTACATTCCTTCATTGGTTTTGGTCTTCATATATATATAAATAATTTCAGGGTATCACTGATTCTGCACCAGCATTCAGTTTGCCTCATGCTTTCACCTTGACAGGTATGGGGGTGTAAAATGGACATATTTCTAAAAATAAATTTTATTTGTATGTGCAAGTTAATGTATATTGCTGAGACAAGCACTCTAAGAGATCAGTTCAAATGTTATTGTCAGTGTGCATCACAAACTAGAAACCACAGGAGTACAAGGCAACTGCCTACAGAAAGTAAGACATTCCTGGAAAAAGAATAACTATTCAAACCAGGTTTTTGCATACAAAAAACCAAAACCCCCCACTCCAGATAACGACATGCAGTTCACTGTTTTAGGCTAATGATGCAACATTTGTAGAGAGATAAGATTTGTAAAGAGAAATAATGGACAAATATACACACACATGCATGTCTTTATATGCAATTATATGAATTAGTCCAGTCTTTTGGATAAGCACCTTCCCAGAAACAATTTTTGAATAAATTCCTATTGACTTGAAATAACATGGAAACAAATTAAATTCAGATTTCAGATGTAACAAAACAAGACTGGGCTATTCTGGAAGCTGGCTGGCAAATTTCACATTTCAAATTTGACAGAGTATCTGTGTCTGCATACATCTGTAAGCTTTGCCTTAGAAGCCAGGATATTTCATCCCTGAGCATGACTTCTTATGGACTGGAAATTGAAAAAGAATTGCCATTTATTATTGTCAAAGGTATCTGCATTAATATAAATGATTCCTCTCTGCATTTGCACAGAACTCCCTGACTCAGACATCATCATCCAGAATTGAATATTCACATGGGAAGAATGTTTTTCTATATATACCTTTTTCACTACAACCTATGCGAAAGTAAACAGTGATACAGATATTTTTGCCTTCTTCAGTCAGAGTTGTGGAAATAAAACCTGTCTATTTCTGTCTTAGAAAAAGGAAAAAATCTTCTTGCTTCCCACAGGCAGGAAGCTTCAGGACAGCATCCTGATATAAATGAATGTAATAAATTAATTCTTTACTAATTTCTTTTGAGAGAAAGGTTCTCCAAACATCCACATGGTAGTGTGTGTCTTTAATCATGTGCTTATGTGCTTTGCTGGGTGGGAGAGGAAGGCACTGCTATTTGATGATAAAGATATAGGGAATTTCTGAAGAAGGGAGAAGGGGTTTCTGGGCTTCATTTAAAACATTTCATTGTTTTCAGTCTTAAATATTGTGATAGAAGCATTTGTTCTGGGATTTCTGCTGCGGAGGAAACTCCTAACAGATTAAGATGTGGAATGATGTAAAGCAGGAGGATGTACATTCCAGATATAATTATTTAAGAAGTGCTTTACAGTCAGTTTGGCTGTCAGAGACAGGGCACAGCTTCTGGTGTCTCCTCACAGAACACACTCCTTAAGTCCTGCCCTGTCCTGGTCTGGCTTCCAAAACCCTGCCTCATAAACACAACACAAGGTTCCTGACAATGAGCAATGTTTTCCTGGCTACTGAATCACATTGTTTCTGATGTTATCTTTATTCTGGGCAAGCTCACCTTTCTGTAGAAGGACTCTCCCTTATTATTTAACAAGTTTCATTACATCCAGTCTTCAAAGAGAAACAAAACATAATTATTCACAAAAGCAAAAAAAAGGACAGAAATACCCCAGCTGCAGGACACTAAACTCTTGAGATTCTTATAAATCTTGGTTAGTCCTGGATGAAACTTAATCTGAGCTACTAAAAACAAAGGAACAAAAGCTGGTAGAAAATGATGGAACAAAGACATCTAAATGAATAGCATTAAATGAACTTTCTTTAAATGCTTTAAAAAACCAAAGAAACAAAAAGGTGTGTTTACACTGTGACGTTGAGATGTTGGCAAAGCAAAGATCCAGTTCATAGGCTGAGGAAATGCACTCTGCAGATGGCAGAAGCAAACCTTAGGCCCAGTTCATGCTCTAGCAGCTGGTGTCCTAAGTTTTGTTTCCCTCATTGGTCTCGCTTCCCTTCATTTAACAGCCAGACTGTTACTTATTTTCCCTAACAAATAGGGCTTTTGTTCATGTCCTTCCTTCATGCAGCCCCTTCAAGTAATCTTTGTTCCTGAACTTAGGACCAGGTTGTTGAAACATCACTGACATAAATGTATGTGAAGCAGACCCCCTGAGCCGAGTCTGTTACTGCTAATCCACATGCATTTGTTCCTGAGAGGAAAAGGCAGGTTGCTAATGTTATGTGAGGCAGCAGAACACTGTCAGAGGAATTGTACCAGAGCCTGCATCACAAATAGATGGGTACCATAAACTTACTTGATGTGATCCTTTGTAGCCATGGCCAGAGCTGGGAGGTGGGTGTTCTTTCCAGTATCTCATGTTAACTCTTAGAAAAGGGAGCAGCTGCCTCTTCTGCTGCAGAGCAGCCTGGTGACAGCACACGGGAACAGATGGCAGAGCAAGTGTCTCTTTCTTCACATTTAGGCAGTCCCCTTCTCTCCTCCTGCTTCTCACAAACAGCCTCACTAAATTTTTTTCATGATATAAAGATACTAAATCTTTTCTTTTCACTCCAGGAAACAATTACCCTTGCTCTTTGCAGAGCAAAAAGAAGAAAGGGAGTAAAATCTAAAGCATTCATTCCACACCCTCCACATCCCCCATCCTTCTTTCACAGGTCAGTCAACTGAGAAAACAGAGATGAGCTTTAAGGGGGTTTTTTTCTGTTACTGTGGGTTGATGCGTAGACAATATTAACAGCATTTTGTAGTTTGCTGTATGGAGAAGCAATGGGATTGTATAATTCAAAGCAGGGAAAAACTAGTGTATTCATTCCTTGACTTATGCATCAATGCCAGAGTTTTTTCCTTTAATATCAATAATCTGAAAATATAAAGGCTTAGTATATAGACAGTTTATGCAGCTGTTTGTAGACATAAATTGATAGTTTATGCTGCTATAAGCAAAACTTTTGCACAGCATTTATTATCTGGTGACTATTGTCTGTCAAGTATTGCTGGATGAGGAAAAAATGTAAGCATAGAAACCAGATTTCAAATATTACATGATTTCTTTCTGATTCAGACAAACCAAACAAGTTATTTACAATCATGCAGTGACTCACACCTGCCCTAATACAAATCAATTTAGAGGTCTTATGGACCTTTTAAAGTCACTATTATGGCTGAACTCCACTGGGACCAAATAAACATGGCAAGGTGCTCTGTTATTTTCTTAGAGGAGTCCACCCAGCCGTTCAGAGTCTGCTGCTGACAGGAGTGCCTGGAGCTACCAGACTTGGATGGGAGATGCTGCTGGTGGGTCACCACGCCTAGACTGATTGATTCAGACTGTCTGCAGCTCACTTAGTGCCACTGAGTTGGCTGCACTCTCTTTACCTTTTCAGTGGTAAAGTCTAGAGATGCATGTATTTTTTAAAAGGCAGTTTTAGATTCTGACATAATTCCAAGGCCCCTGGGACCTGAGAAGCTCTGAAGTCACTGTAATGCCTAGACTTTGTTATATGCTTGCTCTCAGAACCCTATTCCTGCAATTACAGTTGTTCCTGTAACTCTTTTTACCCCATATTTTGAAAGTATTAAACAGCAATATAAAGCAAAACTCAGAATCCAAATATACACTGAAGTAAACCAGGGAGTAATTTATTTTTGAACCTGGTGAGCATTCCTTTTCCTGTAAAGAAAATATTAATCACAGTGCTTGACATACAATGTGTTAATTGAATATAATTATTTTTCAATGCCCTAGAAGATCAGAATATGAGCCAGGTATTTTCATGGAGAGGATTTGAGCAAATTTGTTGAATAAATGCTGCTATGAGTGAAGTCTTGTCTCTTTATATCAATGTCTTTAGAAATTCTCTCCTGGTCACCTCTCCCTGTAAACAGGCACTTGTTACATATTCCATTAATAGTTGTTTTGTATTGCTGCAGGTGAATGTGATGAAACTGGACCCTGGGAGACTGTTTTTGTTACATGCTGATCTCTTTAGGGCTTTGTGGAATGTCACTTTGAAAATGTGACATGATAGAAATTGGTGAGCTGTGCTCTCTCATGCAATAGAGTTTACATAAATATTTAAGTGTTTCTTCTGGTTGATATAGCCCATAATTTCTGTGAGCATTGTCCTCAAAGCTACTATTTTTTAAGTGAAAGAAAACACAAAATATCTTGCCTGTGTGCTCTGTGCTGGAAAACAGTATAAAGTTTTAAACTCACTTTTGTACTATTTAACTTGACATTGAAGTGGCAAAACAAAACAAAAATCATCAGGCCAAGATAGGTAACTTTGAAAATACAAATAAAATTTTATAGCTCTATCACTTCTTGTGGAACAGGCAATTATGTTTGGGTTTAGGCTTTTTTGTTTGTTTGGGTTTCTGGTGGTTCTTTTTTAAGTAGGAATGTTTTCTACATGCCAAATTACCATAGTCTTTAGCTGAGTGAACTGGCAGCCCAGGGCATTTAGATAGAGGTGTACCTGCAGGAAAGATCCTGATGGCTTTCACTGAGAGCATCCAGAGTCTGAATTGAGGTAGGTAGATAAATCAAGTATAGACTTTTTTCCCCTGAAAGCCTGAAAAGTAATTAGATCTGTGTTTTCAAAGAGTGGGTGGTGCAACAGCTCCTGATGCAGGCTAAAACTGTGTGAACTTTTGTGTGATTTTACTGGCTTCTTGTACTCTGGATTATACTAAAGAACAGAAATAATTACACAGAGGGTCCTGTCCTGCATTCCTAACATAAGCAGAATGCTTATTGGATTTGCAGTGTAGGTCTGCCTTTTGTTTAGGAAAAGCTTTGAAGCTTTTAAAATAAGGAGCAAGTCAAGCCTTTTGAATGGGACCCAAGCAGTGTTCTGCATAAATGACATACACTCCACATACATGAAGCATAATTATTTACATCTTTTATGAGAATTCTTTGTGATCAGTATTTTTTTTTTTGTCTTGCATTGATTTCATAAATGTGAACTTGCTTTTGAGATGGCAAGAAACACACCACTTCATACTGAGAAGTTGCTTCATATATAAAATATGAGTAATGGGCTGGCTGGTGTGTATATTCAGCACTGTCCTCTACTGGTTAAATATAGAAATGTGCAGCTCTATGTTGAGTGACACTGGGCAAGCAGGTAAAGAATTTCCTGTGCCATTCATTCAGATTCAAGAACTAGTCCTGAATCAATCATTCTCACAGCTGTTTTGTGTTCATCCTCCCACAATGTTAGAATAAAAGATTTTAAAAATTTATTTATAATTAATTGCCAGATTTATAAGAGTGAGATAATACCTTTTTCTGGGCTAGATGATACAGTTAGAAAAAAATGGACACCATTTCAGGCACAGAAGCCTACACTATGCCAGAGAAGCCAAAATATGCAAGTAAAGTGAAAGTTAAAAACAGGCAACTTAAGTTTAACACAACTGCTCTCTGTTTAGATTCCTCAGAGAAAAGGGAGAGCTGATACCTGCAAGTTAGTGGAGCTGCAATGGCAGATGTGAGTTCCTAGATATCTGTGAAACTGAGAAGTCTTCCTGTGGCTCTCAAATGCTCTACAGTGCAAAAGGAAAATCAAATGTTGAGATCAGGACAATTAGATTTGGAATTTTGTGGCTTAGAACACTATATGGCACCTGGGGCACTATGCTTTGATCTAATTTTGGTTGTCCACTTGGTCAGTTCTGGGTTTGCCAACAGGAATATGCAAAGCTTTTTCCCTTATAGCCTTTTCCTCTAAGGAGTACTAGTTCACTTGTTGCCATATTCTACTTCTCTTAAGTATAGAATGTGCTAAAGATTTTTCATTCATTGCAGCTTAAGAATTTTATATAGTTCAGTGTATTGATGATTTTTCTAGAGATCATATTTGAAGAGAAAAAAATATAGCATTTTCCTCTTTCACTGAACAGTTTTGAGCATGTCTGTATGTGAAGAAGCTCATTTTGTGTCCCTAGCAAAAAAAAAAAAAAAAAAAAAAAAAAAAAAATTATTCTTTTAGTTTGGGGGCACAAGGTTCATTTATCACAGTAAGCAGCATTTGCTTTAATTGCATTCAGGAGGGCAGTACATGTATACAGCAGCATTTGGAAAAATGGCTGCTTGGAGACATAAATCTGAGAGATCCCCTGAGATCTCACTGTGGTAGTGTAGCTTTGATTTCTGTTTTAATAGAATAAAATATAGTGGGTTTTAATACTGCCTCAAGGCCAAATAGTATTTTATTTTATTTTATTTTATTTTATTTTATTTCATTTTATTTTATTTTATTTTATTTTATTTTATTTTTTTTTCCAGTGTGGCAGGCAAAAGAGGAAATAAATATATTTAGGGAAATGTTCCTTCAGAAATGAAATCCTGATTATCTGACACTTTTACAGTTTCATTTCACTGGTGGAGATGGTGCTGATTAAGGACCACTGGCCAGAGGGTAGCAGTGTCAGGGCCACCCAGCCTGGCACCAGGCATCCTGCAGCTGAGCTGCTTCAATGTGGCAAAATGGAGGCATATCTTCCTAGCAGTGTGCAGAAACCTCAGCAGAGAAGCAGTCTGGTTCTCATGGCAACCAGGATTTCCATATACTGCAGGGGTACACACAGTCTGACATCACTTTGCTGCAGGGAGGATTTCTGTGCATACTCAAGGACTAAATTAAACCCTTTGTAAATGAAGAATGTGTGTCCATTTTCATGTATGTAACCGTATGTATTTCCTCCTGTGAAAGGGAGAAGAATAGGAAAAGAAAAGAGGGTGCAAAATTATATTTCTCTAAGTCAAAATAAAAATAACCCTGACACACCCAGCTTCTCATTTTCAGTTTGCATCACATTTTAAAAAGCAATGATATCTTGCACAGCTGGGAAGAAAAAAGGATGGTAGCAGTTCCTTTAAATGTTAGAAAAAAATTGCTTTGCTAATCAGAATACAGAGAAACAGATTTACTGAATGTTAGATTATGCCTTTTGCTGCAACACCATTTATACAGATTTTATCAGGGGGAGTCTGTAATGAAGATGTGATATTCATCATGCATGATACAGTGACATCTGGTGTAAGACATCCTGTGCTGTATGCTGCAGTCCCCAGCTAGGAAGATAATTCATGTGCTTCAGCTTTATCAGACTCTGCCATGCAGTCCAGTGAGAGGTTTCCTTAACCCTCATTTGGGATGACTCATACTTATTGTAATATCTTACAGGACCCTATGTTATCCAATTCTGTATATATATTCTGTCCTGGGGAATTATAATACAAGAAAAACCTGACATGAAATCTCTATTGTTCTCTTACAGAGATTGGTGTTCCCTGAGTGTTAGGGGTCTACAATTCCTTGTAAATCATTTATAATATGACTCTGTATGGACCTAAAAAAGCTTAAATTTGGCTTCAGTTGGTTGAAGACATTTAGCAAACTGAGGGATCTTTACCTTTTTTTTTTTGGCAGTAACACAAATACTGAACTGAAAACTCTTCTCATACAGCTTTTTTTTTTTTTTTTTTTCTTTTTTTTCTTGCATTGATGGGAATAATTTTGAACCCTTCCACTTGCAAAGCTTTAGTATGGGTTTGTGTGAATTCTGATATATAGGTCTTGTAGGGCTAAGGCACATATCAGTTATTTGATGCAAAGCTGAGGTTTTACAATTTTCTTCTCTGCAAACTCTCACTTTTCAAAATGAAGATCAGTAGAGCCCTGCATAGGCGAGATATTCACAACACCATCTGAACTACATAATTAAAGGGCCTTAGATTTGTTTAATTTTTGAGCAGGGGTTTACTTTGCAATATGTTTTTTGAAGTGCCAAATACATTTCCAAACGATCACAAATTGAGTGAAAATTGTAAATAAACATAATTATATTTCTGGTGAATCTGGTGCATGTTTAAATGCTTTTGCATGTTTTAATCAACAAGTTTCACTCTGCTTCTGAATTATGGTTCTCTTCTTTCCATTTGGTTATGAATCAAAATTTTATTACATTACTACACTTGATGTTAAATGTGAGACATATAATCACACATCTAATGATAAATGTCCTTTCTTGGTCATCTACATATGGGGAAGGAAAGAAAGAGAAGAGGTAAACATGAAAAATAAAGTCAGACTTTGGTATTTTACCTGTTCTATCCTCCAATGAATTGTTTTCATGTGGGCAGCTTCTGGTAAATGTGGAAAACAAAACTGGTAGTTATATAATGACTTCAGGGGAAAGAGAGCCTGCTTTGAACTGACAACAGCCTTGACAGCTTGAACGTTGAAGCTAGAAATATCTTGTCAGAAATATTGTCTCTAACGTTGCAGAACTGTACTGGAGCCCTTCACTCTAGGAAGGAAAGGTGGGTGGCACCTCTGTGTGTGGCTCTACTTCAACAGTGCAGGACCACTGCAAATGGCGAGTGATAAATCCCTGAGCTCTACATTCACATCAGCACACCATGTGTGCTCACTGCCCCTTCTGTATCCCAGAGGGAGCTGAATTTTTCTGGCCTTCACATTGGAATATGGTGCCACCACAGTGACAATGAAATCAGATGACTTCTTTCAAGAAACCTATCTATGTTGCTCAGAACCAGAAGTCCTTTTCTTCTTCTTCTTTTTTTTTTTTTTCCTTCCAAGTGGATCCAGTTTTGCATTCAGAATTAATAATTATTTTCTCTTTGATTGTATTTCTAGAATGAAAAATATTTATCAGACAAATGGCAGGAGAACTTGCCTAGGCTGACTGTGACATAAGTGAGCTAATGCAGTTTTCTTCACCCTTTCCCATATAATTTTAATCACAATAGGCCATTTTAAAATATATTTTTTGTTTATTTCTATGTAATAGTGCAGTACACGAATGCATGTTATTTATTCTGGTGTAATCTTAAATTATTTTCTAGGTCACGCACATGGAACTTGCTGGGATGTGCAGAGTCCAGCTGCATCAGCAGTGACCTGTAGATGGCATTGTGCTGTGGACATGGAGAACAGATGTGCTGTCTGAAATTACTCACTTGGAGAGACTGCAAGAGAGAAACAGTGGGAAAAGAGATTAATTACAGAAGAGAAGGTTTCATTGCTTGATTAAAAGAGGAAATATGTGACAAGGGACCATCAAGGTGCTCCCTTCTGTTTTGTTTTTTAAAATATCTTTTGCACTTAAAAAGCCTGGAATGGCCAAAGCCCTCGGCTGGGCACGCTGCACAGTCCCTGACATCCTCTCAGGGGTGTTGCAGCACTCAGGTAACACACCTGCAACAGTTCTGCAAAAGCAGCCCAGACAGGCTGTGCCCTGTGTGGTGCTCCATCATGCTCCATACAAGATGGTGTTTTGATTTTGGAGCAACCAACCTCATTTAGTCACATCCTGATCACTTATGTGCTTGTCTTCTTAGGCATCATGGCTCCTTTCTATGGCTGAGAATAGGAATAGAGGAGAGATTTCCAGATCTGAGACAAATGAAAATAAGCAACACGTGTAGTGTATGTGACAAGGGGCCTCTTGTCACAACAGGCAGAACATCAGCCTGTCAATAACTTCTTATCAAAGTCATGTCACTGACCCAGCTACCAATATTGTCAACCAGCTCTCTCCTTGATCCTACCTGATTTTCTGCTGCAGGCATGGTGGGCACTGTTGGGGGTTTGGCCGAATTCCTCCAACAACGGTGAAAGCAACAAACAAAATTATATACCTAAAGTATATACAACAATTGCTTGAACTTAATGGAACAATTGACAATTTAACAGAAATTACATTTAAAATATCACTCAAATGTAATGTATGAACTACCTATATGAATACATAAAGCTGAGATCCACATGAAGTACATCTGCCTGTTGTCAAAAGCATCAGTCCACTCTTTGGCAGTATAGTTCCAACATTATTTCAGTCTCTGGGTCTTTACTGCAACACTCGAGAAAAACTCCATTAATTTTCTTTTTTTTAATATCCTGTCCTGTTGTAAATCAGGATGACAAATTTTAAAGCTTCTACATATCAAAAAGCTCAGTATCTTTCTAATTAAATTCAGAGTAGTTTAACTGCTTAGCACAGTTTTCAAACAATTTTTTAAATCTGGCTTAAACTTCGAAATGTGTCCTTCACAACTCAAAAATTAAATTTACATTCCACCAATCTGTTGATTTTTTATTCACAGAAAATATCATAGCTGAACGCTGGCTAAAGTCAACACCCTGCCTAGCCATGGCAAGGTGGATAATTTAGGCAAAAGCTCTGGGATCAACACCATCTCAGTAAGGAAAACAGGCATTTTAAGGATTGGTAGTTGTGTGCCTCATATCCAATCTGCTGGGAGCAGCACACTGTATCATATCTCACATTCCTCAGAAAGTCCTTAAGTGGTGCAGCCATTATGGACATAGCAGTGCTCTCACTGCCTCTGCACCTCCTCCTGGCAGATGATGGCTGTTAATTGCCTAAATTTCCATGTCCTTATTGTTTGTTGTAGCAGATTATTTAATTCTCCTAATCAAGCCCTTTCAATGGTGCTTCTTTTCTGTATTTTAAGAACTGGGAAAAGCTGTTAAATGGTCTTCTACCCTCTCCCTCATAATAGCTTGAGCTGGTCACTTTAAAATTTGATTGCAACCACAATCTTGTATTATTAAGCTTAACCAGGGGTTTATTCTGCAAGGTTTCTTGGCATTTGCTATAGGATGGATTCTGAGCTGTGTTCATCTCCCCTCCCCTGTGACCATTGTATTTTGAAGCTGTAGTTTTTATTTGATCAAATCCTGGTTACCAAAGTTCTAATACAACAATATGTAGTGTGATCTGTAAAAATGGCCTTATCTTCTTTCTATTTCCTTATCAGGTCTCTGACTCGTGATTGTTTCTTAATGCTTACATAATATTTAGTGTACCTTACAGCCTAAGGCTCAATGATGAGCATAATACTTCAAATGTAGCTTTTACCTAGGAAAAAAATAAAATAAAAAAAAAAAAAATTATCTATAAAAAAAATTAATCAGTCTTACCTCAGAAAGAAAGACTTTGTCTAGCAACAAATACTCAGTAACATTTAAAAGCATCTCTTAAATGGTATTTCCTGGAATGGTCAGTTGGGTGACTTACGAAATGGAAGTTTCACCATTTTTTTTTTATTTTAAATATTTCAAATTTTATTTTGTTTGTTCAGACAGTTTAAGTACCCATATTACATGCTTGAAACAGAAATATGATACAATTCTTCAAAATTTTCTTTAGAATCACCAGACAAGGACTGAGAAAAATCACATGAAACTTCAGGACCACTGGAGGGAACTGATTTTCAGAGCTCCTGAAGAGGTGCTCATCATGTTGAGCAGATGCTATATCTCATATCTATAACTATAGAGTCAGAACTGTTTTAAGTGTAGCAATTTGGGGTTTTTTTAGTGATTCCACCAATATTTTATGTATTCTATGATTACAACATGACCTCAACCACTCTCAGATCTGCATTCCTGAGTATTTTGAATCCTTTCTCCAGTCTTCTCTCAGGACAAGTAACCATTCATGCCATTGATTTATTTTTTCTAGGATTTTGAAATATCTGTATCTAAAGGTTAAAGTCTCACAACATGAACATACAATTAATCTCCAGGGTTTCTGTGGTATTTTTGGTCCATACACAATTTACCACAGTAGTTTTCAGAGTAGTCTTCCAGGAGAAGCAGTTGCATGCCATGTTAAAAGACTAATAAAAGCAGCCACATTCACCCTTGTGATGCAGCTGATCCATGTCCAGTGCAAAAGAGCCTGCTGTGTTATGAGCACTAATTCTTGGTGATATTAAAATGAATCCAATGCAGCTGGAAGCCCAGAAAAATGAGATGGTGAAATAGTAATCAGCATGTTAATAATGAGTATTACATTTGTAGGAATTTATACCCAGTTTTTACATTATTATTTACTTTACTTCAAAACATAATGCAAATTATATGATATCATCATGTGTATTACACAAACATGAGATCTAAGTGTCCATTTTTCACTTTTTTTTTTTTTTTTTCCATTTTGGGCTCAGAAATCAGAGGTGCCTCTCAGATCATTTAATATGAGACACTATGTGCAAAAGATCAGCCAAAATTACTGTACTTGTGCACATCTTGGTAGTGACAGAAAAGAGATTATTCTATGTGCAAGTAATAAAGAAACATCTCATAATGTGAATCACTGGTCTAAAATGCTTTGAGAAAAAGGAGATTACAATACTGTCAGAGACTGGAAATATTGCTGATATTCCCCCTCTGTGTTCCTCTGTGCTCATGTTCCCCGTGGTCTGGATTTGGATCCTCAGAATTATCAGGCTAGGGAGGAAACACAGCATTGAAGGTGACATGATGCTTGGGCTGTGTGAATTTGGGCTTGCATTCCAGGCCTTATATTTGGAAGTCAGATAGCACAGCATCATGGAGCTGCGTGCTGGTACCTCAGGATTTGCTGTATGGATAAGATTCACAGTCTCTGCCCTCTTCTTTCATTTAACATTTGTATTATTGCACACTGATGCTTAAATTTGGTTGATAAGCAATGGGAAACAAGGAAAACTGGCTGTGAGCCTCATCTGTAAAAACCCATTTCTTGCTCAAAAGCAGCACCTGCAGCCTCGTTGATAAATCCCAAAGCATAGTTCCTCAGGAAATTCAGATACTGGCTTCCTGACAAAGAGATGTCACGGTAAGAGAAAGGGGTTACTTGGCACTGCCTCCAGTAAAGTGAGGCCACCTGGAAACTAGCCCTAAAAATACAAAAGCAGAATGGGTTGATGGATTGTGAGACAATACTTGGGACAAGACTCTGGTTTTCCTTCTAATATGTCCTGTAGCAGATGATGATTATGGCCAGTAAACAGAGGGGCAAGGATGCAAAGTGAGCTCCGATAATATTGCTGTTCACTCTTGGAGGGCTCAGACCCACCCAGATTACACTGCCTACATCTAAAATTTCATCAGTCCTGCTGCTTTGTGTCCTGTAAGCTGCACACCTGTTATCATGCATACAGGAAATGTTTGCATTCCTTTGCTACTTTTGAGACTATTAGCAGTTCCTCTCTTGCTCCTCCAGCTTAAGTGCTACAGAGTAATCCTACAGACAATCTAACAGCTCATTCATAGGAATTGACCACTGTAAAGGGAACAGTCTCCTTTAACCTCTTTCTTCTGAGACAAAATATGCTGCACTCCTCATGACTGGGGAGAAAGACCATAAGGGCAAAATATTTGCTCTGACTTTCCAGCTAGTTTCTACTCTTCATGAACTGGCTACATCTCTATTCATTTTTTAAAATACAGAATCAATTTCTCAACAAGTTATACATTTAGATGTCATGACATTTTCCTTAGACTATCAACATATCTCCTCAGCCCTGTCCATAACTGTAGGAGGTTATAGAAAGCTAGAACATCTATATGTTTTAGTTTATTGTGTTGCCAAAGTAACATAACATGTGGACAGCTTATTTGCAAATAGATAAATTAACACAAACCTTGTCTTTTCAGCAAGGCAAGGGTCTCGTGGCATCATTATGCCAGAAGTGTTGAAATACTGCACCTAATTTCAGTATTAGTTCTTGTGGTATGAGCACAAGGTTCCTGCAGTAGGGTTTGCTACATGATGTAGAAAACCCTAAAGTATCCCCCAAAATTATAGCAGGCCTCTATCTTCTGAGAAAGGAAGAAGTGCAAAAATGCTTATGTTACTTCTGCAGGGAGAATTGGAACACAGTAATCCTATGAGTGGCTGGGGGAAGGGGAGACCTGAGAGCTACATGGTACGGTGTGTTTAGGAAAGGAGCTGGAAACAGTTTGGAAAACACTGCCCTTGGCTGTCAGCATAAAACTGACCATAATGGAGTGAGAAAAATTTTGGATTTTGGCTCCCTGGGGCCAAACTAACGCTGCCTGTTTGCACATGTGAATTTAGCCTTCTGCAGTTAAGAGGGTGAACACTTCAGTGAGAGTTTGTCTTAGCATATGTTAGTTTGCAAAAGAAGGACAAAAAACAGTAAAAGCTGACTGCAACTGCATATAGGCAGAATTTTTTTATCCAGCTTTATTTGATTTCATCTGATTTGGGTTTCTCTACCCTTACTGTGTGGTTAGTCTGCCCTTAGGAGGATTTGCCCTCAAAATATTCCAAGCACCCGTGAAACCCAGCTTACTGAGAGCATAAAAAATGAGTCATGAGGAGCATTTTAGAAATGGAGGGAAGCCAGAATGATTTTTCTGAAATATTTTCTTGATACAGCATGCCAGCAAAACTCACTGAAGCCTGAAAATATATGGAGCTTGTTTATTGTAGTACAAGATAAATAGTGACACACCTAATGTGTTACACTGATGTGATAAAGTAAAAGTGGTTTATAATAAAGAAAAAAAATCCTTTTCATCAATCCTTTTTCTCAAGATAATGAGTCATAATAGCATGTTAACTGCTAACAATAGAGTCTTGTGCTTTTGAGGAAAAGGGAATTATTTCTCATTAATTTTATTTTCAATTAAACAGCTGTTCCATTTGCTTCTCTTGGGATACATGTACTAAAATTTTCAAATGTTCAGTGTAATTTTCACTAATTTAGTATGTTTATTGATCAATTGTATTAAAGTGTTCCATGTTTTTCTCTCATTGTTGGGAAGGAACATTAGTTATTCTTGCTTAAAATTCTGGGGTATGTGTTTTGTTTTGTGCTTTATAATTGATAGTTAACTGACCTGGTGGTTGTTGACTATAATTTCAAAAAAAATGAACTAGAAAGAGACCTAAAATATATTTCTGTAAGAACAAGTGAGGAAAGTGTAAAAAGATGAAGACTAGACACCTGTGCCTGAAGCTCAGCCTGCTGCTGTACTGTGTGTTGTTTTAGCACTTTTTCTACTGCTGATGCTTTGCTTTACTAATCTCTGTCTGTTCAGGGATGCCAGTTAATTCTCTGCCTTCCTTTTGGCTTCTTGCAAGTGCTTCTGCCTGTAATATGGAGTCACAGAAGACATTCCTCCTCTTCCTCTGGCCAAGAGGCACAGAGCAGGACTGTGCAGCGGTAGCAAGCTTCAGGGAGTGCTCTAGCTTTGCTGCTCCTTTTTTATGCTTACTTGAAGGAGGATTGGGTGGTCTGATTGGGTGGTCTAGTTGTCTTCCTGAAACAATATCTGACCTACAGTGAATAGTCCTGTGCTGTTCTAGAAAGGTTTTTTTCCTAATGGAAGAGTTGAAAGTTTTGTGTTGTTAGGCTAGTTAGATGATCAGTTTTGGCTGCAGAACCTGTCACTTGGTAGAGTTTTATCTCAGTTTTTAGTCAGAAGGTGTTTTAAATATTGTAGATGCTCTTTGTAATAGATGCCCTACAAAAGGGCTACAAAAATTTGACATTGTTCAAGAATAAGCTTTAATAAGAAGTTAATGAAGGCTTCAATCTTAACAGCATTGTGACACATGCAGGAAGTACTACCCAGTTGCCTTAAGACTCCTATTACTGACCATAGAAACAAATTTACAGTAAAATGACCACAAATTGTCTGCTATCTTTTTAAGATTAACTTATGGTTTGTCAGGAAAGTTACATCTACTCTAAACTTGAGTTCTGACTTCCAAAACATTCAAATGTTGATTGACTGGTTTTACTGCAGCATCTGAACAGCAACATACAGTTCTAGCTACTAGTCCTGATAAGACATCTAAAACCCCTGCTTTTATGTTGTTACAGCCATGAAAGACACTCTGATGCACTCTTGAGGAGTAGATTAAGCATTAATAATAGAAATTCCTTCTCATTTTTTTCTTGTTGACTTTACATGCCAAGGCACTGAGCTTGTCAAATGGCAAACTTACATTGTGCGAAACAGTTCTGGAGCACTCAAGTTTCCTTCCCAAATCACTGTCATTTTCCATTTGGTTTTGGTTATTTTCTTCTCCACCAATTTCCCTTTTGTCCCCATGCAGTGCTTCTGATTTATTATTATTAGTGGGGTACTACACTGTCTCCTGATTGAATAATTCAGGCTTCACTGTGGACAGACATGAGGGGAATGTGGGCCTCTCCTCTTATGTGTGCCTAGTGAACCTAGAGGGATCAGATCAGTTTGGGGAGCTTTGTGTTCCTTGTGCTTAGGAACATGGCTTCCTTGTGTTCTCTGCTCATTTTGAATAGCCATGAGGTGGTCATTGCACAAAGGTGGCCCAAAGCCGGGCAGATAATCTCCTTAAAGAAATGAAAAACATTCTTTTCTAGCGTTCTCCAACAAACCCCCATTTCAACAGCCTGCTAAAACAAATATCTTTTAACAAACTAATCTTAATTTAAAATTCCCACTGTAAAAACCCCAATCGCATTTGAAATATTAAAAATAGCAAACAATACTTTTTAATCAAAAGTGCTGTTTGTTAAATTTTGTCTAGGGAAAAAGTTACATTGATATACATAAAAGAATAATGATATAAAATTAATAGCAATTCCTAACCATTCCCTTTTAATATCTTTAGTGATGATCTGGGTGAGGGGATCAAGGGCACCTCAGTCATTTCGCAGACAACTCCAGGCTGAATGAGATTTTCTGGAGGGTGGGAAGGGCTCTAGATCTGGACAGGATGGATCAACTGTCTGAGGTTCAATAAGGCCAAGCTCAGGGTCCTATCACAACAACCCCATGAAATGCTACAGGTTTGGAGAAGAGTGGTTGGAGAACTGCTCAGCAGGAAAGGTCCTGAGGGTGCTGGTCAATAGCAGCTGAACACGAGCCAGAGTGTGCCCAAGTGGCCAAGAAGTCCAATGGCATCCTGGCCTGTATCAGCAATGGCGTATCCAGCAGCACCAGGAGAGTGATTGTCCCTGGGAGTGATTTGGCACTAGTGAGGGCACACCTTGAATCCTATCTTCAGTTCTGGGCCACGCCCTGCAAGAACAATATTGAGGTGCTGGAGTGTGTTCAGAGGAGGACAGTGAAGCTGGTGAAGGGTTTGGAGGACAAACCTTGTAAGGAGTGGCTGAGAGAGCTGAGATTGTTTAGCCTGGAGTAAAGGAGGCTCGGAGGGGTCCTTCCTGCTCTCTACAAGTGCCTGAAAGGAGGCTGCCGTGAGATTGGGTGTTGGCTTCTTCTCCCACATAATAAATGATTGGACAAGAGAAAATGACCTCAAGTTGTACCAGGTAAGATTTAGATTAGATATTAGGAAAAAAATTCTTCACTGAAAGGTTTGCCCAACATTGGAACAGGCTGCCCACAGTGGTGGTAGAGTCACCATTCATAGAGGTATTAAAAAGACATGTAGATGTGGTGCTTGGGAACATGGTTTAATGGGGGACTTAGTAGAGTTACGTTAATGGTTAGACTTGATCTCAAAGGTTTTGTTCCAATCTAAATTATTATATAGCTTTGTGATTCTATTCTAATGCCACAACTACTAAAAGTAAGAACTATTTTGCATTAATAGAAAGTCCTATTTTTTCTTTGATTTGTACCCATCGAAAGGCAGACTTCCATCGTTCAGACGCCTGGCTCCAGTCACAGATACTTTTCTTCAGTTCAGTAGTTTATTTGCCTAATTACCTAAAACATCTGACAAGAGGAAGCTCAATACCAATATGACTGCTATCTCTTTTCCATGTATCCATGCTTTTCAAATTTTTATTGCCACTGTCTCCTGAGAAATCAAATTTAAAAAAATATTCTTGCCTGAAGAGGGAATTTAATGTATAATGTTGAGCAAAGCTCCTAGGAAGAGGGAGAAAATTCACTAGGTTTTTTGGATGTATCCTTCTTTCAAGAGAAGGTCAGTGCCTTGTCAAGTTAGATAAAAATCTGAATTAGAGATTAATATTTGGGTCCTAGATACAGGTTTTGACTCGCCGGTAAGAACGGATTTGGTTTGTGAAAACCCTGAGTTTTTAAGAAGAGAGAGCTGTAAAAAGATGCAGAGTTCTACCACCACCTACTTGAACACAGTCAGCTGTTTAACAAACCCTGAGTGACAAACTTTTTGAAAGCAGACAGGCTGGGTGTAGCCCATATGAAAAGGAGCACACTAAGCGAATGTGCCTGTTTTTGGATTGTGAAGGAAGAGAAAGTTTAGTTTGAGACTAAAACTGTAATGAATACTTCATGCAGCTAGCAGACTAACAATTTTATAGGAAAGAACTTATGAAGGACAAAAAGACTGACAAAAAGACAAAAGGAACTCTGTAAATCTACTGCTTTTTCTGACAAAAACCAATCTGGATGAGTCTAATATAGAAGATACATTTCTTTCCAACTCTTAATAATAGGCCTCTAACTACAAATGAAGTCTCTTACTATGAAGGACACTACATTTCATGATTTGAGACTTTAGGGAAAAAAAAGTAATCCTCTTAAATTTTTGGCATGCATATACCTGTTTACATCTTTGTGAGAAGCTCACAGTATAAACCTTAGGATAAACATTTTGAGGCCTTCAGGGGCAAAGCTGAAAAGAAATTACATCTATATGGTTTGTGGCTTCCATGTTATATGTGGATGTCAGAATTGGCAGGCTAGAACAAACACTGTTTACATTATTTCAGTGTTTGGAACTCGATTTCAGTGCTTTAGTTTTAAAATACAGGAGAGGGTAAGGGAAGATAGTACAATGTGCTTGGCTTTGCTCCTGTTGTGACAGTACCCAAAGAAGTGTGAGCAAGAGCATGGTCTGCACAGTGCCTCTAAAAATCATGTTTAATTTGAGTTTTAGCTGTAGGCCGAGTCAGCAGTTGCTTATGGCAGCGCCTGCAAGGAAAATGCTAAAGCCACACAGCAAGTCACCACTCTGGTATGTATAAATTCATCTTGCTGGTTAAAAATTGCAGTGGCAACTTGAGTGACTGTGGTAATGACTGTTTATGTCAGTAAATTTATCCTGGATGCTGTATTGACTGTCCTTCCTGAATACACAGTATGTCCATGATGTGTTCCATTCTGCAAAAACACAATAGTTTTTTGTACCAATACTGATCAAATTTGTCTTCAGAGATGGCCTGACATACACAAAATGGTGCTAATGACTGTGGCCCAGTAACTAGACATTTCTACTTCCACCCTCCAAGACCATCCTCTAGAAACAGCTGGTTAATTTCACTCCCTCCTTTTCCTTTGCATGGTAGGAATAGCTGAGCTATTCAGCTATCTGAGTCAGGTATCCAAGGTTTGCTGATACAAGATTTTGATTATGTCCCTGAGAAGCTGATGCAGAAACTGCCAGCAGTATGAGTCTTAGTATCTTACTTACATGTAATTGACATAAAGGGAAGTTGGTTTGAAATGCCAGGATTTCAGTTAGGTAGTATTTTACCCTCTCTGAGCAAATAATATGTAGCAGATATGGAATTAGGTCCTTGGGTAGCTAACCTGTAGCTGATCTTTTCTATGTGGGCATTATTCTTTACTTTGGTAATGAGTTGGGAATCAAGTAAATATAAATCAAGATGAACAGAATGAAGAAAAATGTCCTTAAAACACACTTGTGGTAGATCACAACCATAGAATGGGTGAGGTTGCAAGGGACCTCTGAAGATCATCTAGTCTAACCACCATGGTCAAGCAGGGCCACCTAGACCTTGCTCAGAACCGTGTCCAGCCAGCTTTTTAATATTTCCATGAAGGGAGATTCCAGAACTTCTTCAAGAAAATTGTGACTGTGCTCAGTCCCCCTCAGAGTAAAAAAATTGCTCCCTGATGTTCAGAGGGAACCTGCTATGTTTCAATTTGTGCCCAATGTCTCCAGTCTTGTCACTGGTCACCACTGAGGAGAGCCTGGCTCCCTTCTCTTTTAACCTTCCCTCCAGGTATTTACATACATTGATGGAATTCCTCTGTGCCTTCTTTACTCTGGGCTGAGCAGCCCTATCTCCCTCAGCTTTTTCTCACACGTACAGCACTCCAATTCCTTCATCTCCTCTGCAGACCTTCTCTGGACTCTTGCCCATAAGTCCACATGTCTTTTGTTGTGGAGAATCCACAGTTGGACACAGCACTCTGGGTGTGGCCTCACTGTGCTGAGCAGAGGGGAAGGATCACTTTCCTGGATCTACAGGAAATATTATGCCTAATGCAGCCCACAATACCACTAGCACTCTTTGTGGCCAGGGCACATTTCTGGATCATGTTCAACCTGTGTCCAGTGGGGCCCCTAGGTAATTTTCTTAAAGCATCTTTCCAGCTTGGCACCCCCCAGAGTATATTGGTGCCTAGGATTGTTCCTTCTGGTGCAGGACTTTGCACTTCTGTGTGTTGGACTTCATGAGGTTCTTGTCAGCACCTTTGTCCAGCCTGTTCAGATCCTCCTGGATGGCAGCAAAATCCTCCAGTGGCTGGGAGGAGTGCTGAGGATATACTCTGCCCCATCATCCAGAAATAGAACATTTTTTTTCTGAAGAAATCTCACCCTATAACTTACCCTGAGAAGAACCCAAGCAATGATAGAAATCAATGTGGGTGTTAATGCATTAGTTCTTGGGGAGAAAATTGTAGCTCAAAATTAGTTAGAGCATCTCAAAGATCTTGTTATACCCTTGGATGAAGGTGCCTCGGATGAAAGGACTAGCTAACTTCTCATTTATTTCATTCTGATTTTTCCTTTTCAATTCCATGCTTACACTTTTTTCTTTAAAGAGGCAAATCTAGAAACCCTCATTCTTTTTGCTTATAAACTAAAACAATGGAAGGAACTCATCCCGAATGACTAATTATCTCTGTAATTTTCACTGGAAAAAATGTGGCTGAAATGTTGATAGTTCTAATGATCTAGAGCAAAGCAAGAGAGTTTCACACTCCAGTTCTTTCACTGGTTATGGATTGCATAAACAAATCATTAGATAGGAGTAATGTGCAGAGGTGAAGGGAACCTGACTTCAAGGTTTGCCCAGATTTTGATAAGTGAAAGAAACTAGGTTTACCAGCCCAGATTAAATAAATTCTGCTATTTTGGGGCATGGTGTCTGCCTGGCTTTATTTTCAATTTAATTAGATTGAACTTTATTAAAAACAATCATGTGGAAAATCTTTTTCAGGCCAGTGAAAATAAATGAGAACTAGTTAAATCATATTCAAAGAGAAAAGTGGCTGGGTCCATTTGAGATTCTGGGCAGATTCTTAAGTGTACTGCAGACTGTCTCTTTCTAAACACAGGCATGTGAGCCCAGGCTTGTTTTGTGGTTTTAAAATGAGTCAATGTTGCAGGATTGAAATTCTCTGATTCTTGTGTTGTTTGTTTACTTGCATTGAATTTAATATTATCTGAAACCATTTTTTTTGGTAGGAATTAGGCTTGATTAATGTAGGAAAACAAACAGAGAAAATTGAACCCAGTAAATGGTTCTAATTGAGTTATGAAAGTGCATGGTGGAAATAAACAAATATACTATTTCTAAAAAATTTATAATTTTTTTTTTTTAACTCAGCAGAAGTTAGGAAATCAGTTATTCCTACCTTAAGACAATACTTCTTTGGAAGCTCCCTGGAATTATTTCCTGGCATTTCTCCTAACTTTTCCTTTTGGGAATGTAACCTGTCATTCTAACTGTCTGCTAAGGAGGGGAACACACAAGAAGCACACTAGTTAAAAATCAGGCAATTACTTTATAACTCTGGGCTTTATTTTTTCCCAGTTGCTCTCTGCATTAAATTAATAACTGAATTCACTAGATCTATATTTCATACTTTTCTCTTTACTGTCTAAACCACTGAGAAATAACAGACTACATTTTCCTGTGGACATAGCTGAAATGCCCTTAGCAAGGAGTTTTGCCATAAATGAGGCCAAGTTAGAATTGCTGTGTGGGCAGGCAATGCACAATAGTTTTAAAAGTGGCTCAGAAGTCAGAAATTTCATAAAAGGGATATCTAGCCAATGGAAATTCTCTTGCCCTAGCTGTACACTTGAGTAAAATTGTTACCTAATCTCTGTGCAACTTTTTCTGCAGGTCTTTGCCAAAATACTCCTTCATCTCAATATGTGTGTGTGTGCCCTGTCAATGCTAGGGTTTACTAGCTACCATATAAAGCTTGTGTGTAAATGAATGTACATTGGGACCCTCAGGAAAAATACACTTAATTTTTTGTCAAAATGCTTTCAATTTGGAGCATTTCTACACATGCTTTTATCAGAAACAATTTCAGATATGACGATTCAATTTTTTACATGAATAACAATGCCTTCCTTCTTGCTTTCTTCTCCTGTCTATGCTCCACACACCCCCAGAAACCCTACTCTGCCAAAATCCAAACACGATCAGTCCTGATCTAGACTGAGGAGACAAAAATGGTTGAAGAGAGGAGACTAAAGGCAGAAAATTTTTTAAGAACAAAGGAATGCTATTTTGGATTCGTTTTACCCTTCTGCCATGATTGCTCCTGTCAAAAAAAAAACAAAAAAAACCCAAAAAAAACCAAAAACAAAAAAACAATGAAAGACTGAATCTAATTTTTTTCAAGTGTTCTTTAAACAAGTCCGTTTTTATAGTTAGTGTAGACCAAGTGCATTTAATTCTATTATTTCTAATAATAATTTCCTTTTTTACCTGGTGCTTAGTGGTTAAAGGACAAAGGTATAATAAGTTATTGGCAGAAAGTGTTTATTTTTTTGTCTGGACCAAAAAACCTCCTAAGACATTCACTTTATACTTGAAAACCCATAGATGAACTAAATGGTGTAACTGTGCTAATTAAATTTCTCATAAGTGCATAAGAGCTTTGGGATGTGCCAAGTCTCAGTATTCCTGAATATGGGAAAGTATGAATACTTGGAAGTTCTCTGTCATGAAATATTTTTAAAATTATGGCAGTGAACAGTATAATAAAGCATTTTTGGCTTACGACACTTAATGTGTTGCAAAACTTCAAGGATTTTGCTTGCTACATAATATTTATGAACATTCTTTGTAATAAAAGAAACAAAACTCTTTGGTGAGGAAAAAAAAAATGCACCAGAGGGAATAGAAGTATTGTTTGTACTTCTGTTACTGTAAACTCAAGAATGCACTGGGACAGCCAGCAGGAGTCCTTGCAGGGAATTCTTCCCAGTGAAAGTTTTGCAGATCAGATTTTGTTTTAATTTTTTCACACTGTGATCTATGTATCAGTACTTTCCTCTGGAGCTGATTGAGGAGGACACTCCTCTTGGCTGTTGTGAGGCATATATGTGAGGTAGTGATGTAAGCAGAACTGCCTGGCACCCTTCAGGCTCTACTCCCCCACTCCTGAATTATCTCTCATTGTTTAAGTGAGGCAAGGAGCTTGTTTTTATTTCTGTCTGGGGAAACTTAATTTCCCAGGTGCATATTAAGCTGAACAGCCTTTGTGTGGGGGAGGGGGAGAGAGATATTTCTTGTGGCTGTGCACCTCCAGTAATTCATCTTTGCTTTAAAATGGCCACTGGGCATTTCAGTAAATCAGTTTTTCTTGGGGAGTGCCTAGCAACTGAACTGTATTGCCACAGCTTCTGCACAAATAGGGTTCAGGGCCTATATTTTGACTATTAACCAAAATTATATAATCTCATGCAATAAAACACAATACAAAAGTATGTCACATGATACTGTTGAATAAAATTGCAGAATTTGTCTTTCCTGTTCCTTTTTGCTTTTTGCATGTTTGCTACCATGAATATAATAATTTTTCTTCCCTTTTCAGGGTAAATTTTCAGTTTTTTACAAAGCCCTAGTTCCTAAGATATTTGTATTTTTTCGTTCTTAAAGTACTGTATTAGAGATGTTGTTTTCACATGTATGTGAATAACACACAGAATAATAATAATAACTCTATTATTTTCCTACACAGCACACTTTCTAAGCAGTTACTGTAATTTTAAAGCACTTGGGACATATATATGTCCATAGATTTTTGCTTTGTCACGCTAAAATTGTATTCTAGGTTTCCTGTTGAAAATTGTATTAGATTTTTCAGGTTAAAGACTTAGTCATTTATAGCTTCAAAATGCTCAAAAGCGTTGCTAAATCTTCTTGAAGCCTTATGAAAGAATACGATGATGTGATTTCTAAAGCACTTTCTTTGGTCAAAGTGTTCTTGTTGGGATTTATGGAAAATACTAGGGAAAAAAAAAAAGTCTAAAAAGCAATAATCTATAATATTAGGCTGATTCATGAAGCACAAAAAACCCCAAGGAAATCTGAGAACTTTCTGTATATGCTGCATAAATACACTTCATTTTAGAGAGCCATTCTGTTTTTTTTTTACAGTGGTAATTCTTTCAGGAATTTTGGCCTACACTGTTGATGTATACATATGATTACCTCTGCTGTCTGAGGCAATAAAGTCATTAAAAGAAAAAAAAGAAAAAGTTGAAAGAAAACACAAGTGGAGGCCCTGGCCTCGGCCCTGTCAGCACCAGTCCTGCTTTTTCTTTGTTTTCTGCCTTATGCAGAAAAAGCAGAGTACCAGAAAATACACTAGAACATGCATGAAGTTTTAGTAATTATTTTTCTTGTGAAAAAAAAAAAAAAAAAAAAAAAAAAAATTCCGCAGACGCAACCCCAAAGTATCGGATTCAGAAGAAACATTTGCACAATGGCTGCATAATATTATTGTAGCAATCTGAATAAAAGCAAGTCAAGTTTCTACGCTAAGCACATCAAACCTCAATTTGAAGTTTGAGGTATGCTTTACTCTTTTTTAAAAAATAACTTCTGCATGATTTTATTCTGTAATTTTCATTAACTTGCAGAGTTGTATCCTAGTTTTATGTTTCTCCTTTCAGTGTTGCTTATGGAACACATAAACCAAACAGCAGCAGTCCTTAGGAAAGCACCTTACTCCAAGTGAATTACTAATTAGGCAGGATTAGTAAATTCAGTTCATACATAAATTATACTCAGCCACATAAAACACGTGTCATATTCACTTCATATAATGAAACATACAAAAGATGCTGACAGAATGGTTATTTGTCTGTTCTCATTGACAAGGTCCCTGGCAACCAAACCAATACCTTTAAAATTAACAAATTCAATAGGCATTAATAGGCTCCCATGTGGTTACTCCATAATTTTTTAAAGTTCAGCAGTTTTTGCTTTTTTGTTGTTGTTGTTGTTGTTGTTTTTTTTGTTTTTTGTTTTTTTTTTGTTTGTTTGTTTGTTTTTTTTTTTTTTTTTTTTTTTT
>JAOTQP010001286.1:75671589-75687018 GCA_026413545.1 Cichladusa arquata | reverse complement strand
GGGGGGCATCAGGCACAGCATCACAGCCAGGCAAGGGAGGGGATTGTCCTGCTCTGCTCTGAGCTGGGGCAGCCTCATCTCCAGTGCTGGGAGCAGGTTTGCATCCTGCCCAAATATATATTTTATAAAAAAATATAAAGCTAGTAGAGAACACTGAAGGGAGAGTCATGAGGATGGAGAATGCTCTGGATGGGAACAGCTGAAGCCACTTAGTCTGTTCAGCCTGGAGAAGAGGAAATTGAGGGGAGACCTCATTGCAGTCTGGAACTTCCTCATGAGGGGAGAAGGAGCAGGCACTGATCTCTTCTCTGTGGTGACAGTGACAGGGCCTGAGAGAATGGCCTGAAGTTGGATCAGGGGAGGTTTAGGCTGGATATCAGGAAAAGATTATTCACTCAGAAGGTGTTTGGGTACTAGAATAGGCTCCCCAGGGAAGTGGTCACAGCACCAACCCTGACAGAGTTCGAGATCCATGGGGACAATGAACTCAGGCACATGGTGGGACTCTTGAGGTGTCCTGTGCACAGTCAGGAGTTGGACTTTGATGATCCCAGTGGGTCCCTTCCAACTCAGCATATTCTGGGATTCTATGATTCTGCCTTGGAAAAATCTACTAGCAAGGAGAAATACTTGCTAAGAATCATCCTATTAAATACCCTATTAAGATTATTTATCAAAATACACTTATTTTTTTTTCTGTGTATAAATGACATTATTTTGCACATTATGCTGATTTTTAGTGTGTTTATGATAAGTGAATAGAAAAATATTGTTTGAGTTTGAAAAATATTCTCTAAAGTTGTATTGACAATCATAGCGAAAGGGTCTAAAATAATGCACAAAAATAAAAATAATTTATATATTTTCCCTGAATCATTCTTCTTTTCTTTTACTTCTTTTCTTTTACTTATTTTCTTTTATTAAATGTTAGCAGGATGTAAATAGTGTAAAGCCTTTCTGATTGAATAAGAGATTCTCTGCTGCACACTGAACATATTTTTTTACTCTAAAGAACATATCAAAATTAATAGCACTTTATGTGGCTGCACTAGCTAAAGTTATAAGTTGGGCAACTTGACAGAATTTGAAAAGAACAGATGGATGAAGCTCTCAAGCCCTTTTTCAAGCCTGATACAGAGCAAACATTAAAGTGGGTAATAATTGCTCTGGATATCATTAAATTATACTAATAAGCTAGGGGATATTGAGAATAACTTCTTCCTCAAGAAACTAGGATGTATGAAAAGGAAAGTGCTTATGTGCATGCTTATTCTGAAAACAGTTGCTACTTCCAGCATGTTAAACTGTGAATAATAGGCAAAAAATGGTGATGAATTTGAAGTATTTAAGATAGGAATGAAGTTCTAGTGTACTATCAAAACCATCTACTTATCCATATTTCACTTATCCTGTAATATTATACATATTAGTAAGCAAAGTAAGATCCTGGAAATCTAGTTTTGAATTTTGGAAATATTTTCCCCCTTAGCTGAATCCAGCCAGAATAATTCTTTCCAGTGTATGCTTGACTCATGTTAAGCTTTAGAAAGGGCTTGTGTGCCCTAAAGTTTGATCTTTACCCTTTTCTGACAGCACCGTTTTGTCTTATATAAACTGTTATCTCTTTTTAGATATTGATTTCAAGGAGTGATGGACTGAAAAACAGAAGAGATGGTGTTCAACTTCGTACCACAGAAATAAATTTTAAAATTATCACTGATACCTGTAGACTCCTGGTCAGAACAGGAAGACTGTATTATTTTAACATTGGGTAATGACATTATTACTGATGACAGGCATTTCTCATTTTCCAGAGTAGTTCACAGTCATGTGGGTATGTACCATTAGCCTGGATGCAGTAGGGGAGATCAGCTGATGAATAAAGCCTTTCCTAAGCTTAATTGGCTAGTTTTGCATTTGCAGATGTTAGATTTCCAAATCAATAATCTTGTAATAATACAATAATCCTGTAAATGCACACAAGCAGCTGTGATGAGACAGAGAATTTGATTTGCTGCTGCTTTTGAAGACAAATCTCATTTGCAATAGAAGATGTTGAACTTAAAGAGAATATGCCCTTGCAAATTCTGTTACCCAAGGGAAATGATAAAATTGAATGTCAAGGTCATCATGGAAGGCAGCACTTGCCTCAGAGAACATGAATTGGCAACTTTAGAGACTCAGGGTTTTAATGTTTTTTATGAGGCCTGGGTTTTGGTTTTTCTCCTATTTTTTTTTTTCTTTCCCTTTTTCTGGCCCACACGGTAACAGCAGCAGCTGAGGTGCATGGCTGCGTTGGGCATGGGCAGGGACAGCATCCCAAGAGGATCCCAAGAGGATGCAGCAGCCAGGCAGGGACACACCATGGGCAGGGGTGGCTATTGCAGTGCAACCTGCCCTGCACACTGCAGGGCTAAAGGACCCTGGATGTGGTGGCAGTCACTTCCTTTGGGCTCCAGCAATAGAAAAGGGTGATGCCTTCAATTAAACACCAAGAAATGGGTTTAGTTTAACAATTAAATTAGGTTTTTGGACTACTTCTTGTCACATGATTGAGCCAAATCAGACTGCAACAGCAGGAATATCAGCAAACAGGTTAGCTGGTGTTTCTCATGTTTGCTTTTCAAAAGGATAGATGTCAGTCTGCACATATTTCACACCATGTAATGTTATAATTTTACAGAAAACACTGTGATTATGGAATTGAAGGGAAGTGCAGGGTATACATAGGATAACAGTTTAATATAAGAAAATCCTATTATTTGAACAATATCAGAGGATGAGCAAGATAGAAGGAAGCATGTGAAAATGAAGTGAGGACATTGAACTAATCAGCTGTTTAACAATTATTTAACAATGTTATTCCTTTAAAACGATGCCTGTTCCCAGTGTACATGCTAGAGTGCATTATTTTTCTTCTCTTCTATGTAACTATTCACTACAGTACTACACAAAATGGCTGGTAAATATCTTTCATGTAAATAAAGGGAAGCATGAAAGTACAATGGGATTTTGGAATTTTTACAAAGGATTGTACACGGAACCTACCACTGGTTTAATGATGTCCCATAGAATTGCTAGAGTTCTATTCAGAAATGTAATCCCATTTAAAAACTAGACTGGTATGTAATTGGCAACAGTAGTGCAGCTACTTCACAACACCATGGTTATGAAGTAGCTATTTGGTTATCCTATTCTTTTTACTCTTCCTTGTGAATCTATAATTTGCATAACAATTTTACAGTGACTTTTTAATAATGTGTAGCATGTCAAATGTTACTATCGGATTATGGGTAATCTGGTTTCTTGAAATCCATTAACAATTGCATTCAGTATGAATGTACAGGATCCTTTAACCTGATTGTCTCCTAATCTGAGAACACTCAGGCAGGTTGCCTGTGACAAATGTGCCTATGTGCCTAGATTAGCTTCCTTGCCATCTTCCAATGAAGTCTGCAGCAACCAGAATTTACATGATAGAGAAAGAAAATGAAACAATTCACCTTACATATGCTCCTCCACCATTCTGGTATTTACAATACTGGAGAGAAACATGTGTCTCTGCACATGCAGAGTGAGTATGCATATGCTTGTGAGCACCATGTTTATATGAGTGTGCAGATGTTTATTTTTTTTTAAGTCTCTGAAGACTTTTTATTCTACATCTATGTAGCTGTGGGGGTGGAGAGAGAAGGAATATAACTAGACACCCACTTTCCCTTCATGTCATTAAAAATAATTTGACATCTATTAAAAAGGTGTTGTAAGACTGTCCTAAGAAGAGAAAACCATGCTTGTTCTGTCTGCATCCATACCCTCTGTGTGGAGGTGGTGCTGGCTTGTCAGCTGTGCTCAAGTCATATGTTTGATCAGCTTGGTTCAGATTGTTCTTCCTCAGAAGGGACCTAGGAGGAGATCTAGAGGTTTTGTGATGCTGTAAGGAGTTTAAGTTGCCCGTCTCAAACACTGTTAAGGCCACAGAATGGCTTTGCCATGAGATGAGCACAGAATGGAGTGACAGGACAGTGTGAACTCCAGGCCTGGCCAGATCTGGTTAGCTCATCCTGGTTAACACATCTGGGCAGAAATTCCTACTGTGGCAAACTCTGTAAAGCAGCTGCTCATACACATATTACTGGTCAAAGATTACCTCAAGTTATGGGACAGATAACCACAAATGCGACAGCCAAGGAATGTCAAAGCCCACCCAAACACACCTGCTTGAGTACCTGGAAGCTGGACTGTAAAAGAAGCTGCCATACCAGGATTTGAGAAAAGATAAAAGTGGTACTATTGTCTGAGTGTTATTTCAGACCTAAGGGGAGGTTAATAGAACTAGGGGAGAGCAATGTATCACTGAAAATGGACAAACTTCGCAACTATGCTGAAACCAGCTTGAAATGGTAATTCCAGCAGGGGAAGATCAGAACCTAACTGAAGAAATTCACTGACTCAAAAGAAGAGAGAGACTGAGCATTAGAAGTGAGGGAATCATTTAACCAATAGAATAAGAGAACTGTGCAGCCAATGAGCATAAATGTTTTGTTTGCTTACATGTATAAATAATGAAAAGTTTTGAACAGTCTCAAGACTCCACCACTGAGAAGTTCAGGATGAAGAAAGACCAATGGGACGCTGCTGGATCTGTGGATGGTGACTGTCTTCTACTTGATCTCTCTCTCTCTTTCTTTCTCTCCCCCTTTCTCTCTCACACACACATATACACACCTACCCCCCTCTTCTATTAAGTTCTATCTCTTTACCTTACATTCATGCTTAAATTAAATCCCTGTTACTGACTCCAGGCATATGGTCTTATTTGCACCTTAATTTGGGCAGAGACATCTCTCACTACTCGGACTTTAACAAATGTAATCAGCAGACTGTGCACCTGCCTGAACCAGCTCATTGAATTGATAAAGTAAGCACATACAAACAAAAATAATGCTAAATTATTTGGAACAAACGATGCACTCAACTGAAGTAGCACCACGATTTTTGTTAAAATTATTTCTTGCAAATGGCCCACTGGAACTGGGGACCTACATCTCCGATAACAAAAAAAGCCAAAATCTGAATCTGTACGTGGAACCAAGAGATACCCACCCTTCATCACTGGGCAAGGTCTGAGATGTTAAATGTCCAGGTCAGTCTAAGTATTTTGAATTGTAATTACCACTTTGAGAAGAGGGGCATTAGGAGCTCAGTTACTCTAAATGAAAGGCATTTTGTTCCAAGGTTATGACCTATTAGTATCTTTAGAAACATCTATGTGTTTTTGGATATGGTAACATCTAAGCCTAAGGAGTCCCTATTTATTCTGAGAGAAGCTCTAATCTGATAAACCTCTGCTAATATAGTAAATATATATATTCTTAATGAGTGTGCTTGTGTGTTAACATGAGAAAACACAGATAAAATATTCTCCTGTTGCTAAAGAAGTAGAGTGTTTGTAAAAAGGCAGCCAATGAACAGAAAACAGGCTCTTGTGTAATATCCAAGTCTTTGTTGGTAGTGAACAGATGCTACACCAGCAGTCCTGGGACTTTCATGGAGCTGCTTATGAACATGTTCACAGCATGAGAATACGGGCAACATGCTGTTAAAATGCTGCTTCCCAAATCCCAGGACTCCTATAGAGCTGTTGTGGTCTACCTTAATTCAAAGGCATACTTAAAAAAGACCCTTTATAGTGGAGCATTCTGAAATCATGTCAGTGATTTTATAGTTCTGCTTATGGATGAAGGGCTGGGAAGGAAAATGTGCATCTTGCTATTTCCTGATGTATAAGAATCCATCTCTGGGTTTGAGATTCTTGGTTCAAGTACTAATAAAGGTCCTTTTCATAAATGATGTAGTAACTTAAGGAATGCTTTCATCAAGCAGATTTTTCTTGCTGCAAATTCATGCCTCAGGAAGCCACCACTGTACAGTGTTGCAAGGATTTTTCTGTTTTTATTAAATACATTTTAGAAAGAATGAATGCTTCTGGACAAATAATCTTATTCAGAATCTATGCAAAACAGCATAAAATTTTTGTTTGCTTTTGTTTTTTAAAGTCTTGTCAGGAACCTGTTTTTACTACTTAAGTCATGTTGGAATAAATTATATGCTTGCAATAGTAAAGAAAATAGAAGAGAATAAACTTTAAATAAAAGGTCTAAAATAAAGAAAAAAAGTTACTGAGAACCATGATTATTTAGCAGAATATTAAACAAACTCTTCTTAGATAATATTCAATGGTAGGTACAGTGTCAGTGACAATATATACTTGCAAAATCAGTGAGAGGTAAGACAGAGGTTCTTAGAGCTCTGGACATGTTTTATATTGGATTATGCATTATGTGCTTTCCAATCCTTAGTCCTCACGGAGGCACAAATCTAATCCTTAGTCTGCATAGAAGACATAAAACCACAAAGGAATAGTGAGAAAACTTGTTTTTCCATTTCTTACACTAGTAACCTTTTACATTGCATTTCTAGCTTAATGGTAGAGAAAGTATGTCTATATTAGTCTTTGTGCTGCTATGTTGAAGCGTCTTTTTGCACGTTTGTGTTTTTTGTCTGTACTGCAAAAGTACAAATTAGGCAATTTCAGTACACTGTAATTACCTCTGAAGTGACTGCACCATGACCATCAAATCAGAAAAAGATGTTTTTGGGAGAGAGAGAGAGATATCCACATATGATTTTATCCAGCCCTGGAAAATAAGAGCAGCTACTCTTTGCACTGTGGGTCACCTTCTAGGTAGAGTTGAAGGTACAATGATAGCTGGCTTAATACACTACCAAAACTCTGGGAACAGGAAAATTATGAGGCCCTGGTCAATTTCTGCAAAGACTCACTTAAATGTATTCACAGCACAATAATTTTTTTCACAAAAGCAGGACTTTATGTTTGAATGGTTGTTACTCATTGGGATAGGACAGCATAGTTCAAGCACTTCCAGACTGTTCTGCAATATGAAATAAAGTGTGCTAAAAGAAGAAAATGAAATCTATTAAAAAAAAATATAAAATGCCAATGTAAACATGTCCTAATATATTTTATTACACTGATTAATATGACAGTCCCAGCCTATCATGATCAGATTTGTAATGTCACTGGAGCTAGTTTTCCTTTGTGTCATGTATGGGCACTTAATTATAAAAACATTTATTTTCCTTTGTTTACAGGCCTCAAACTATTCTGCAAGGCTAATTGTTATTTTGGCTACAGAATTATATGACCTTTCTAGATAGCCATTATATACTTTTTTTTGAATATGTTTAACACTCAAAGGCTTTGCAATAGAAAATACAAGAAAACTTTTACCTTAGCCTCTCAAATTAGATGTCTTTCTCTGCTTTCTGTATGTACAAAATAACTAAGAAAAAAATGGCAATATTACTATCTGTGGCAAGACCTCTTAGTGCCACTTCTCCCTCTTTCATTTCTTCTCCCTCCTCCCAGAATAGTGAACAAACATGTAAAATCCCTTTTAATTCATGGTAAAAAATACTGAAAAACTTGATACTGCATGGACTGAATTCAAGTGTAAGTGACATAAATAATTGTTACCTTTTTGCTGAGTTTATATGTACATTATATATATATATATATATATATAATATATCTACAGAACCACTGTATATAACTGCGTACACATGCATGCACAATGCTGTATGCATGCTTGTTGCTGGAAAATTGTTGTGGGTTATTCCATATAGCTCTCTGAGGGAGAATGGGAACTGAAATTGCATTGCAACAGCAATTTTAGAGAGGAATGGATCCCAGTGCCTGAGGCCAATTTCGAGGAAATGAAAAACTGCTTTGCAAAGCAAGTTGTAGTCTATATGGAAGCCTATCATGCATTTCACAGGACTGCGTATTTCCATAACCTCAACTGAACTTTTGAGATTTTCTTGGTGTTTTTTAAAGCTTTGACTCTTACAATCATGCATGTTTTGCTTAAAAGTGACTTTTCTACTACTCATGGTTGTAAAACAAAAGCTTTACAGGTCATTTGCCTACAACTTAATTGTTAAAAGCCAAATGAGAAGCACAACAGGACTTAACATGTTTTTGTTATTAAAAATAATTTTTTGGGAGGAGTTGGCTTGATCTGCTGTGTTTGATAGAGCACTTGCAAAAGAAGACATTTCCATTTTTAAATCTTATAGAAATTCAGCAAAATATGGCTTCATTCAGTGATGTTTGCTTGTTGTTTTATACCTACAGAAATGTGGTTCAGATTTTTAAAGATCAGAAATATATAAGCTAGGACTATGTACTCTGTAGAGCTCTTCTAGGAAGGGTCCAGACGACTTGGGGAAGATTTCAAATGAACTTCCAATGATCAAGAAAAATGGTCCCATACAGATTTTTTTTTGTATAACTAAAAGGGAAAGCATAACCAAGAAAGAAACCAAACCTAAGATGACCAAAGCAACAGTCTGTAAAAGAGCAGCTATTCCTTGTTCCGAGGATTTCAGTCCAAACTTTAGAGATCATCACACCTAAAATTGCTGGCTCATTTGGATGGTGGTAGTAGGCCTTTTTCACAAATTGTATAAAATACCTCAAAATACCTTGGCTAGGTTTGTAGAGAAAGGAAAAATATATTTGTTAAATTAATTGATTTGGAAAGGAGAACCAGATAGCATTTGAAGACAGAAGCACATCTTCTGATCTGCTACAGCAATACACAGATGTTTTGATGTTACAACTTGTGTATCTCTGCTATTAGCATAATTTTTCTCCTTTGTAGTGTAAAAAAGGTGAGCTGGAGGTTCTTTAGGTGAATGAGACCCAAATGAAATATTATGAAGTTTTGTTCTGATTCAGATACAGATTTCTGAGATTTCTAAGTCACGATTTGTAGCCTGACAGATTTCTGAGATTTCTAAGTCACGATTTGTAGCCTAAGCCTTATAGAGAATATCTCATTTTCTGTCTGCTCTGTCATTTTTTTCTCTTTGTTATTTTTCTGCTGTAGCTTTTATTGTTTGTTTCTCTGTAAATCTCATTACCTTGTCTGCCAAAGAATAATTTTCTATCATCATCTTCCTGGTTTCCTACTAGAGCTGTAGAAAGCCTGTCTACTGTGACATCTATTTTTCAACACCTACAACCAAGTTGCTTATTATGAAGCAACAAAAGTGTTGACTTTGAAATTCAGAATCAAAAGGACCACTAGTTTATATTTTCTATATATTAATGAATCCATAAAACTGATAGAAATCCTCTGTTAAATATCTAATTTTTATTCCCCATCCCAGACTTTACTAGGAAAATATGTTTTTGTGTCAGCATTTTTGCCCTTGTGTTAAAAGCAGCTACTCCTGGCATCATATTGTGTAGATAAAAGTATTTGTAGGCATAATTAGAATCACTGGATGAGCTGTCTTCTCATAGAAAGGAAAAAAGCTCTGTTTCTGCTTCAGGTTTTTAAATAAATTTGGTTTTAGATAGAAGCCAATTGCAGAGAAATAGATTAGCATTATCAAGTGGACTTTTACATTTCTCTATACTTGTTGGGAAGAGAATAGATTTTGCTTTGTTCTTGATTAATTTTTTAGGCTAGGTATTAAAATATATTGAAGGGGAAAACTTATGAAGATAGTATATTTGCTTTCCAGAATTAATGTGTTCCAGACATAATTTGTGAACCCTTTTAGTAGTGGTCCCTGACAGTCTTCTGCATAGGAAGTTAGCTGGTCAAAGTAGAAACTGACCCCATGATTCTCCTCATAAATGCATATGACAGAAGAGATGTTAATTGATTAAAACAGGAGAAGAGGACAACTTTACAACAAATGGTTTTATAACTTTTGGAGTTATTAGATGTGAAAGCTTGAACTTCAGAGAACTCTTGGAATGTCTCAGTGAATATTACAAGCTCCATTTGAAGTCTTGCAGAAGTTCCAAGGGAGGCAAACGTGTCTGTGGATTTTTCCTGTCTGAGAACAATAATAAAAAACAATATTATTATTGCAAGCACTTACAGCATAAGTAAAACTTTAACCCATTTCATTTTTCTTAGCTGAAATAGTTGGGTTATACTTGAAACTGCATAAGTGCAGAATTGTTGTGAGATAGGAAATGAGTCCCTGGGTATATAAGCACTGTTAGGAGAAGCACAGACTCCTGTATCAGTAAAAAGTAACATATTCAGTATATTCCCCTAAATTCCCATACACAATAAATAGTGGTGTCCCTCAGACGTCTGTACATATACTCTGCAATGTCTTTATTAGTGACATAGTGGGACTGAGTGCACCCTCCCCAGGTTTGCAAATGGCTGAGTGGTACAGGTGATACATCTGAGGGATGGGATGCTACCCAGAAGGACCTTGACAGGCATGAGGAGTGGCCCCATGTGTGCCCTACGAAGTTCAACAAAACTGAGTGCAAAGTCCTGCATTTGATTTGAGGCAATCACTTGTACTACTAGGGTCATTACAGACTGGATTTAGAGCAGCTTTGCAGAGGATTCAAGGGTACTGGTGGATGAAACTCCAAATGTGACCCAACAGTGTGGGTCAGAAATCCAATCATATTCTGTGCTACACGAAAGGAGAAGTGACCAGCAGGTCAAGGGAGGTGATTCTGCCCCTCTGCCATTGTGAGACCTCACCTGGAGTGATAAGTCCAGTTATGGGGCCTCCAGCACAAGAAAGATAAGGACACGCTGAATTGTGTACAGAGGTGGGCCACAAAAATATTTTGATGGCTGGAACACCTTCCCTGTTAGGAAAATCTGAGAGTTGTGAGTATTCAGTTTGGAGAAAAGAAAGCTCTGAGGACACTTTATTATATGACCTCTCAGTTTTTAAAATGGGCTTGGAAAAGCATGGAAAGGATTTTCACCACGGCCAGTAATCCTGTGACAAGGAGCAACACTTTTATGCTGACAGAGTGTAGAGTTTGGATCAGATGTGGGTAAGAGATTCTTTATTATGAAAGTGGTGAGATGCTGGAACAGGCTGCCCAGAGACATCTGGATGCTCCTTCCCTGGAAGTGTTCAAGGCCAGAATGGATGAGGCTTTGAACCACCTGATCTAGTGGAACCTGATCTACTCACCTATGGCTGGGGGAGGGGGTAGACTAAATGACCTGTGATTCTAAGAGTCTATCACAAATGTCAATGGAAATTGTGGAGTTATTCAAACTGTCCCATCTACATCAGGGACAAGTGTATCCCCTGGGAGGATGAATGAATTCTGATTTTATTTTAGTTTCAAGTTAATCAGAGTTCTCCTCAAAGTCAAGTTTAGAATTCATGGGGATTATTTTGCTTTCTGGGAAGTTTCTGTCATTTGCTTTCCCATAGTTCATATCAACCTTAGGGTTGCCTAAAAGCTTTATTGTTCAAAGCTTTAAAAAACTTGATCTGACCTTTCTGAAACAGCAGAACATTTTTTGTTAGGCTTTTACCGATTCTTGGGATTATTAGATAAAAAATATTGATCTTTAATGAAAATTTCTGTGGGTAGTTTTAAACATGAAGCAGAAATTGGAAGATATTAGCGACATGCTTTTGTGCTGAATCACTGAGTCTCATAATGAAATTTTACCTATTTTTCCATAAACTAAAGAGTTTTGTCTCTACTTGTGCTCTCTCATAGTTTATAGTTAAGAAATTTCTAACATTTCCTGGAAAGCTAATATGAATTGCAAGTAACTTCTGTAAGAAATATGAAATATGAGTGTATGCAAAAGAAGTTCAGAACAACATTCAGTCATTAATTTCTGTGAATATAACTTGCAGCTTTGCAAGTGGTAAGCTGCAGATTCTGAGGTTTTTTTCTAGTATTGAAGAAGTCTTGTTTATTGGCTAAATGTGTCAGTTTCAGACCACTATGAAGAGTTCATCTCACCTTTTCTCTCCCTCTCAGAAGTTGCTGCTGGAAATATCATTTTTAGTGTTCAGCCTTTCAGCTTCAGGTTAGAACTCAGACATTTCATACTAGAAATTGAAAATCTTAACTGTGCTCCTATGTCCTGTTAAAAGCATTTGTTATTACATCTCACAAATCTGTAACTTCATGACTTTTGAGACATTCATGATTTTAAGTATTCACTTCCCCTATTTATTTATATTGGTTTTGCATAATGTGCTAGAGGCCTGAGACACAAGGATCTCAACTACTAAATTATATATTCTGACTGTTTTCATATTTGGTAGAAATTAGATAAAAACTATACTGGTTGATGCCAACCAATTCCATCTGGTTTGGAAGAATCTTCAGAATTATGTGTGATATTAATCTTCTAGCTACCTCACCTGTGTTTGAAAAGGTTTACTCTGTTATTCTGAGGATTAAAACTAGATTAACTCTACTGATTTTCATCAGCTAAAGCTTGAATCAGCATATGGCCTGAGGCTTAGGAGCACTTGAGTCTCTAGATTTGGTAGGGATCAGTTATTCTCCATCAAAGAAAAGAAGTGTCATTGTGAATTGTGTACAATTTTTCTTTAGCAACAAATGTCTCTCAAGATTATTTCTATGTCTCCTGTAATCACTCTTATTTTTAACTAATTTTCATCCAGTGATGAGAAGGAGGAAGTTTATTTCTTTGTGGAACCACTTTCACTGTATTTCTTAATTTTTCTGGCTTTAGAAGTGCAGTGTATTTGCCTTTCTGCTTAATGGCTAATACACAACTTCAAAGATTTTTCCACAGTTAATCAGCTGTAGGGAGCTGTCTTTCACTATGCTCACTTAGCACTCTGGTCTGATTTCATCTGGTATTCCCACTGTGGGGCAGATGGCAGAAGAGGCTGATATCTGTGCTACTCAGGCATGGTGTCTTCAGATCCCTGCGTCAGAACTGCATTATGTAGAGGGAAGCAATTTTTTGGCTGCTCACTCAAGAGAACTCCCTTGAGTGATGAGACATGTAAGCCTTCAGGCTCAAACCACAGAACTGTTTTGTTTTCCTTGTGTCTTGCTCCCTTCCTCTTCTCTCCATTTCCAGTTTTTGATGAATTAGGATATAAGCTTATTAATTCCGTTCTAAAACACTGCTGAATGTGAAATAATATCGACTTAGTGATTTCATTCTATTTCAACAATTGGAACAAAGCAGAATATGCTATTATGTAATACAAATCTTAGTGTATTATAATTGGCAAATGTTGACATAAAGCTTACTGTGTTAAAACAAAATACATAGGCTGCAATCAGTCTCCTTTTTAGCTTTCATGAAACCTTAATGTTTGTGTTTCCCACAAAGCTATAACTATAACAAAGCTATATATGATTCCAATGTAAAAATAAATCCTTAATAAGACTTAAGTTATTAATATTATTCTGCTTAGTCTTTTTTGCCTGTATAATGCCAATGTAATAGAGAACACAGTTTGCTCTCATTTTCTCTAATATTCTTTCTATTCTATAAACATCAGGGCCACAGCAGGCCACAGCAAAAGGACTTCTAGATTTCCAGATAAATTTCCACTATACAATTCAAAACTTTAAAGGTCTGAAATGGTTCATTTAACTCATCTCCATTGAATTTTAACTCTGCATGTTATTCCACAAACTTCAGTTTTAAAATCTAGTGTAATATAATAGCTTAATTAAAGTACTGTAAAATAGTGAAGTTCTTTGCATATTTCTTGAAGGACTTGCACTCTGAAGTTTGACTTAGTTATGACTATGTGTCAGTTTTGCCTTTACTATTTACAGACTGTTGATGATAAAGACATCAAAAGACTTTTTATTTTTTGAGTCAGAAAGAAGATCTTAGATCCCTAGGCACTCAGTATGTAATCCTTCTAAGGTGGGGAAAGGAGTTAAATTCCAACCCTTCTTTCAGCTGAGTCATTTTGTCATTGATGTGCTACTTACAGAGTTGCATCCAGTTCAACTGCAAGCAAAGTAAATCAGCATGTAGTTTGGCGTGAAGGTTGTAGCATTCCAGAATGCTTCTGCCCCAGGTCTTTTGAATACATATTTTTTCCTGCTGTAACTGCCTCACTGTCCTTCAAGTCATCTTCTCAAGGAGTTTACCATTTTGAGCTTTAGGGAGCTAAAAAAGCCTGCCAAAACTCCTGCAAAACTACATATCTTGCCATGGTTTGATTTGCTTCACTATAGGAAGTGCAGAAAAGAGATCTAAATTCCTAATTCCAGAGCAGTATTTTTTGTGGATTCTGAGTTGCCTGGTAGCTCTTGATGAACTGAAGGAGGTGAGGAAGCAAGAATGAAACTAGTAGAACCCTTCCCGCATTTTAGAAAGTGTTTGCACTGATTGTAATCACAAGGGAATCTATAGAAATAAATAGATGAGAAGTGAGTCTGTAGAAATCAACAGATGATTCCAATTCTCTTTCTGACTCTCCCCTTTTCTGTTCATTTTTCACAACCTTCATGGAATATAATCGAACTTCAGGTCATTTGCTTTCATGAAAGTTCATATATAGAAATTTGGCCTTTATTTCTTTGTCTTCTTTATACATCATCATGGAGAGAACAGATCTGGTGGTGTCAGGGTGTGGGAGAATTTTGTGTGCTGACGGAACATACAGCTAGAGGGAAGAGGAATCATGGTTTGTAGAATACAGACCTTTGCCATGGCTGGGTGAGGTTTCAAAGGGACCTACACAGACGGTTGAATATTTTTTAAGTCCAAATTCATGTCGGTGGAAATTCTGCCAACAATCTACCATCCCAAATTTGATCATTTTCTGGAATGTTCATTCTTACCTTGAGAATTCAGGAGAAATCAAAGGTCTCCATTGTAATAGGAGCTGTTATAACTCAGTTTCTGCTCTTTGGATGTTCTCCAGCAAGAAAAGTAACAAAACAAGTAAAGTGGGATTGAAAAAATTCACCAGGATTTATGGGGCTTGATTAAGAAACTAGCTTTCACATTTCATAATTTGGATTTCTGATTACATTGTTGTCAAAACCATAATCTTGTATCAGAAAGTCACACCTATGACATGTAATACTTAGTGAAATTATGAAAACCTAATGCAAAGTGGAAGTGGAAGGTGACAATATGAACAAACGTGCATTATCCAGTCTGCAAGTATTCTAACAGAATTTTCATTTATTAAACTATATATATTTAATGATTTTTAATATAGTTGATTAGCTTATTTGTAACAAACACAGATGTCTGGCTTTACATGACATTTGTTCTTGGCCATAAACTCTTTATTGAAGGGTCTTGAAAGTGTTGAGTTGAATTCTGAAAAGGAAGCCATGAGTGAGACATTTGTCATTGAAAGCCCACAGAAATTTTGTGCACAGAAAGCAAAAGTATAGTATGTATGTGTTTCAAGAGTATAAACATAATGGAGATGGCTTATAATTCACATCGACTTTTGAGCTAAGGGCAGAAATTACATAAGAGCAAGTTAAATGATAATTTTATCTGAAAGGAATTATTACAAATCTCTCTTAGGCATTTTCAAGGCAAAAACCACACC
>JAOTQP010001286.1:75646210-75671465 GCA_026413545.1 Cichladusa arquata | reverse complement strand
AAAAATTGAAAATTGAAAAATGAAAATCATATAGTTTTATAAGTAATCTAAAGTTAAATTAAGATATTAGCATTAATTAAATTATGGGACGGGAGGTATTTTTTCTGATTTTGATGTGCAGCATCATTGTGCTGCTAGTTTTGTGTATGCTTATACTTTACACTCACATGGTGTGATTTGAAAATAAACATCAAAGTTATAAAAGATTTGATGGCTTGTGGCTCATATATGGAAGTCATAGAGTTAGAATGAAAATACAAACCACAAGCCTCTCTCTAATTCTCCCCCCTCAAAAAAACCCAAACCCTAAGCTTTCATCCTGAACATATGAAATATCCTTAGAGGTTACAGTTTGAACATTTCCAATTAGACTTTTTTTAATGTTCAGGTGGTGTGAGTTGTGAAAGTTTTCTTACCTTGCATCTCAGGTAATGGGGCAAGTGAGCATTGTGGGAAGATTAGAAGCAGATTACTGTTCAGTTTGGTTATTTCTTGATTTGGCTTACCAGGAAGCAGTTCGAACCATGTGCCACACAAAATGTCTCAGTCCAGTCTGCAGCAGAACCGCGAGTGTTGTTCATTGGTGGTGTATTAAGAAATATGTTCTTAATATGTCCAGGAAACTTGAAGCAACTGAGCAAAATTTGTATATAATATGTCATTATAAATTTGATTTGGACATGTCTGGAGATGCAGATCTGAAACAACTTTAAAAAATTGAGATGTTCATACCGGGTTTGGACTCTAACATGCTTCAATGGCCAGAGACAAGCACTGCTCATTGGTGTGTGGAGTCTCATAAATTCCATTTTCTTTTTTGGCAAAATACTTGAGACTTTCCAATATTGCATTAAAAATGTGACTAATATATTTTATGTATATGCTTCCCAGGAGAGGAAATGAGGCAGTATGTGTGCAGTGTTATTTTAATTTTAGTAGTAGAGCTCACTGATTTTTTTCCAAAAGCCAGATGGGTCTACCCAGAGTAAAAATATTGACAGAAGAGATAAAATTTTCAGGCAAAGTATTACGAAAATGTGATTCGTTTTAAAATATCCTTATTCCACTGAAAAATTCTAGATGAGGTATCATGTAACTATTTGGGTAATGTATGGTTACAGTGAAGAATATCACAAAAAATATAGAAAAAGCAGACTCTCCAGATTTTGACTATTATAATTTATTCTCTTATCATGAGATATAAATTATATTAAAATTTTACTTTAGATATTTTAATTTTTAGAAAGTATTTTTAGAGCAAAGAGTAGGTCTTCAAGCATAATTTAAGCAAAAAATAAAAATATGTTTAGTTTCTTAGACAAACTAGTGTGGTAAGATACAAACTGTGTAACTACTTGGATTTAATAATCTGTAATGAAATCCCATAGCGGTGGAAATTCTTAAAGAAATCTAACTATTTTAAAACCAATGCTCCAGTACTTTTAAACTAGCAGGTCTTTAACATTTTTTATCACTTTCCAACAAATGCTCCTGAAGTGTTTTAATGACATGTATTAAGTGGCTATCCAGGAAGAACAAAATTTCTTTAAAAGTTAGTACTGTTTATATATTTTTCCAAAGAAAAAGGGACTTAAATTGCAGATCACATTAAAAATGGGGTTGCTATTCAATTCATTGGAGTTTAGTCCAATATTTCATGGTTTCCTTATTTTTTTGTTTGCTGTGCATGAAGTGATGTAACTTCAGTATGCAGCATCTCAGAGCAGCAGTAACCAGCTGGAGAGACTAAAGCTAATTGTCTTGACATAGAGGATTCTGAATTTTGTTTATGATTAAAAAAAAAGGAGTATAACCCAACTTTTCTTTCCTTAGATATGACTCTGCATCACTAACCATGAAAAACAAGCGTATGATTGCTGAAAGAGAGGTGACTGGCAGTGTTGTTACTATTTTGTTTATCCAAACCCAGGGATTCTTGAAAAACATGTATCAGACATGGTACTCAGTTATATCTGTGACTAAAAAAAAAAGAGTGCAATGAGGTGTTTTGACATATATTGGCAAAGACTTCCACAATATAATTTATCACCAAGAGCTCTCGTGGCAGATAAAACATAGATGTTTTTTATCTCTTTTTCCAGAGTATTTTGTGGCCAGCTGATGCACACCATTTAATAAAGAACTAAATGCAACAACTTGAGGTTTTTTAGTCTTCCTGGCAGCTTTCATGAAATGTTAACAGCAAAAAGGAGATCTATGAAACTTTCTTAGTGATAATTAATATTCACTTTCTCCACTGTTTAGAAATCCCATAATGTCAGCAGAGGTAAGGAAGAAACAACCTTTAAAAGACACACTACCATTACGCTTGATGTCACCTCTTTCCCAGACTTTTGAAACTGTCAAACTTTAACTGGCTGTGCTGAGATTACAAGGGAAGTGTTTGCTTCCCTACGAAATAGTATCAACCATTTGTTCATTAGCACATTGTGATGGATCAAGGGTGGGTATTCCATTCTTTGGAAAACCCACAAAGCATGATTTAGAACCTCCACTCAGTACATGTTTTTCTCTTGCAGTGCAGTATTAGACTTTATACCTTGCTCTTTAAATTTCAGCAGAGCAAATTTGTCATCATCTTCATCCTTTCTATTTGGATAGATACAGATAGATACATTTAGCTGGATATGTATTTTTCAAGGAGAAATTTCTGAAGAGTTTATGTTGGAAAAAAACCCCAACACATAGTCCAGAAATAGGAAATTTTCTAAACTGCTGATCTCTCTTCAGAAAAATCACATAAAGACATTCAAATCGTGATGGTTGCATTGACAGTATTTAAAACCTTGTGCAATCTTCAATTGCTTATTTTCAATAAACATGTTTAAAAGACAGGTAAATTGTGAAAATTATCCAGTATGGATTAAAAGTTTGCTTATGAAATAGCGTAAGAAAAATATATTTTAGCAATATTATGAGATTGTTGTTGATCAATATCAGACAACTGCTTTACTTTCTATGTATCAGCTTGAATGATCTTCTTGTAGCTGATTTTAGAAATTTTTGAGTCATTGAAACAGCAGGAAATGGACATTTTCCACAAAAGGGTGGGGTAATTTCATTTCTCTGCAAAATATATTGACAAACATGCTTTTAATTTGCATGGTAATGCTTGTGTCATATGACACTATATTGTACTCTGTGTGTGTGAATGTGAAGGCTGAAGCTAACTTCTTCAAAATCTCTGGATGTATTTGTGCTTTAAAAAAACTATTGTCAAAACCAAGATCCAATCTTCAGAAACTCAAACACCTTTAATTTAAGAACTCAATTTTTAACTGTATTTAGTTAATTATAATCAACTGTACATAGCTAACAAGCTTGGAATTGTATGCACAAAAGAAAAATTAAGAATTTTAATAAAGTTTGTTCTACAAAAGAATAGAACTACTCATAAATGGTTGTCAAAATGTTTTAAAGTGATCAATTTAAAAGAAAGAAGCATCAGCAAAATTAGAATTCTTTTTCTCTCTCCTCCTACTCATTTTCATTCTTTTGTTATTTCTTTTAGTAGTGTCTTTAGATACAAGTGCCTTGACTTTCTGAGGTGTTGAAAATCTCCAGTTAACTGAAAAAGAAGACTTAACTCCACTGTTTCATATTGTAGTGATGATGACAGTGTTTAGTGTGGCTTGAAATGACATCAAAAATATGAAACTAAGAGGAATCAATGACTAAAGACAGGTAATATTTCACAGATAATGCCACAATTTGTCTTAAGGAATCAGTGACTCATAGAATGACCCAAATCATGCAAATAGCTCCTCTTGATTTAAATCATGCATCTTTTCTAGATAGTGCAATTATTAATTAAAATAATATATTTTTTTTTCTAAGAAATCCAGTTTGCATTTTATAGGCTGGACTTTTATGATTTTACAAGCATAAGATAAAATAACAAATAATTCCTTTACTTTTTTTGTTCTTTTACCCTCTTCAGATTGCATGAATACACACTCTAGGTGTTTAATTACGCTTGGTAATTCTGAAGCCTTGGAGAATTTTTGTCTGACTAAAACCTTCAATAACAAACGGAACCGGGTAAGAATTCAGAACTGCTATACTTCGTAGAGGAAAACTCTACCTAAATTCTGACTATTGTTTAGGCAGTTTACCTCTTCTTTACTGTTCTTTATAAAAAGTGTGGATTGAAAATACTTGTCATCAGGAGGCAAAAAAGGAGGATCCAGCAATTTAGGGCTTCTAAAACATTTGCAGACAAATAGTGTGAAATATGATAAAAATGTCAGTTTTTCTCTCAAGGCTCTTTAAAGAGCTTTCTTGATTTATGACAGCAACAACAGCAGAAACCTATAATGACCTTTGATATTTATGAAGTTAATTGTGTTCTTTGTGAGCTAATTATAAGTATGAAACATTTTCTTTGCTTCACTTAATTTGCACTGTACTTGTGCAGTATATGCTAATGTCTTCTAAGAGAAAAATAAAACAGAAGAATAGTTTACCTAATCAGTAGGGTAGTGGAATGGTGGGTTTAATCTCTATGGGCTTCTGAAAAACCTTTGCTTTTAAAACTCTACACACTGAAAATGTTCATGAAACCAATAGCACAAATATAGGGATCACTGGCAAGCACAAGTGAAGGAGTCATGTGAAACATGACTCTATGTTTGCACCAAATACTCGTCACATGTGCTATCTCCTGCTATGGATTGTTAAATCTGTTTTGGGTTTAAAAGACTGTCTAATACTTGAAACAAATTGTTATAAGGCTTTTGAGAATGTGAATTGTATTTGCTCCTAATCCAAACCACCAGGTAGTTTCAATATGGAGTGAGATTGATTTGTAGATAGCTTTTTGGGGGAAAATCCTAAGCAAAGTACATTGGAACAATTTCAGAGAAAATATGTTGACATAAGGTTTGTATTATTTACAAATGCATGAATTTTTCTTTTTTTTTTTTAAATATATATTTTGAGATCAATTTTTCTCTTGCAATCTACTTCCCCATAAGAAAGAAAGCATCCAGGCTTTATTTTAAGAAGGTATTTCCACCTCCTAGATTGATTGCATCCTAGCTCCTTCTGCATGCATGTTGCTGCTTATTTAGTCTTTTATGACAGATGTCATTGTCCAGCATTCCAATCCTAGCTAGAGAAGTAATAGGTTCTCTCTCTCAACTCCATCTCTGTACGTTCTTCCCCATTACATACTCTCAAGTAATCAAGGAAGCTGTATTTTGGCACTTTGGGAAGAAGGTGTGTACACTATTACACTGGTTTTCTTCAACATGCTGTTATGATTTGAATGTGCTCTTCCCATTAGCTGAATAATCCAACTTTGCCTTTACTTAGAAAAGAATCAAGCAGTTCAATCCTCCCTTTAAGATGAATGCAGGTATACTAAAATGCAGGAATAGATTCAGTGGATAGTGTTGGTCTAAAAAAAACTCCTGCCACCCCCCCCCACGCTGTACATGTGCACTAGGAAAGAAATCTGCATGGATGACTCCTCCTAAGAGCCACAGATATGGTAGGGTGAGTAACCATTCTCTCTGCACTGAAAGATCGGTGACACTCTATCCAATATGTAATATCTTAGGCTTATTTAAATAAAATAGTTTGCTCTTCTGTTAAGCAAAGGTGTACTGATGATTTTGTTATCTGAAATGTTTAGTATATACTGAAGAGCTCAGTGTTTGAAATCTCTTTTCTGGTTTTCCTCTTTTGCTGTGTAGGATAGAAAAAATAAGCACTGGAAGGCAGGCATGAGAGAAAGGTCAGTAGTTTTGCATCTGCAGTTCTATATTTGCACAGGTTGCTAGGCAATGTGAGAAAATCATAGCTCTAAACTGCAAGTGTGTTTTCAGAAATCAGTTATTAAAAAGAAATCAACAACTGTATGTAGTAATATAGTTCAGTATCATTACCTTTCATTAATGCTATTAATCTTTGACAATTCTTAGGTGAAATTAATATTATATGCTCTGTATTTACTTCAGAATTGGTGGTCCCCTCGCCTCTTGAAGGATCACCTTATATTTGTTTTTTCAGACCATGATAAAATGATTTATTATTCCCTATTTGAACATAGGAACTTGATTACTTTTTTGTATTTTTCTTCAAGAGCCATTGACTGTCATGATTCATGTCATGTGAGTTATCAGACTGTAAGAACTGCCTTCTTCTAGTTTTATGGCTGGTGCTGAAACAGAAAGCGTGATTCTGGCTGGCACTTGGCAGGTGTAGGCCATGTAATATATTTCTGATAAGGATTGAGAAGGGCTTTCAAAAGCTTTGCAAACTATATCTAATCTAATACTATCCATGTATTGGGCCTGAGCTGTTTAAGAAGGGAATATAGGAAGAAACTACAAATGCAGAGGAGAGGGAATAAAAGACTGGAATCAAAGGAGAGGATGCTGCCTGCCCTGGGGCACTGTCTGAGCTCTGCCTACGTAGATCTGGAAGCACAGTGACGCAGCAGGGCTCCTGGGGATGCAATCATGGCGGGGCAGAAGGTGAAAGAATTTTTTTTCTGGCTCACAGTGTCACTTTATATTTTACATAATGGATGAACATGGAGAAGCACAAGATCTAAATGTTTTGGTCTGTGCTTCATTCCAGAATTCCTGATTATTGTTGGAAATCAAGATCAACTCCTTAAAAAATAAAAAACTGTAACAGAGAGGGAAAATGAATTGTTTTTATGAATTATATGCTAATTTGCTGTCTCAATATTTTACATGAATAACTAGTTTTAAGAGGAGAAATTAAAGGATCAATTCAAGATTTTTGTTTCTGTGACGTTTTACAAAATTCTGAATGTTCACTTTATCCTTTTTCCCTCTTAATAGATTTCATTCTAAAACACACATGAAGATGTATTCTGCTAATAACCTAGATTCTGCTCATTATAATTAAATGTCATCTGAGACAAATAGTCCCTTATGATTCCTCACTGTTGCAGCCTGAGGGTTTCAGTTAATGCTCTGTATGTTTATTTCTCAATGGCTCAGCTTAAATCAGTTTTAAGCAAAAAATCTGTCTGAATACATGAAATGCTTGTGTGGCTATATAGGGTTAGTGTTTTTAAAATCTTAAGATTATGTTAAAATAATCCAGGAGGTGAATATATATTTTCCTAGCTCACCTGATCACCTCAGAGGGCACAGTTCAGAAAATTTACACCGAGGGGCCTTGAAAGGTAAAGCACCTTAACATCCAAGTATTTGCATAAGTTATAACTGAAGTGTAAGTTTAATTATTGAGGAAATAGAGATTAAGCAGAGGTAAAAGTTATAATGTGTTGTACTAAATGGCAGAAACTATTTTTGGAGTAAGAAAATTGTAACAACATAATACAAAGGAATATCAAATGAAACCTCAAGTCTAACATTAGGCTTTCTTAAAATAACAGCAGTGAAGAGAAACCTGGTTGCTCTGATTCTCATCTCCCCAAGAGTCTAGTCTTGTTCAGCTAGATATTATCAGTATAAACACAAAAATAACTGTCAGTAAGGTTTGACCCTCTTAAATAAAGATTAGATATTGCAATCATGGTCAGCACATTTTGCAAACCATTTAAAAGTTTTGTTCTCTGTGAAAAAAGTAGAATTGCCTCTGCAAATAACTTCCATGCTATTATACAGCAGTGTTTCAATTGTTTGATATTCCCATTAAAAGACAGACTGGTTCTGTGTTCATGTGCATGCTGGTCTGTATGGCTACAGTGCTGTGCAACAGCAATCTGTACTCACAGCACCTATTTGAGGCAAGGTGGATGCCTTATTCCTGTCAATGACTGCAGAGGGCTTCAGAGGGCCATTTGGGCAAAAAAGATATGCAATAGCTGTTTCTGTAGTGTCTTGTGCGGGTTACATTGACCATTCGATTTATTAAATAAAATGTCTTTGACTGACTGGTTATACTGGAGCTCAATAAATAACCCACAATTTTCTGTGGTTTGATAGGTTGTGTCATCAGCCATTTGGAAAGGCATGCTGTTTTGGAAGTTATTTTAAGAATATTTTAGTGTATTTTACTGAATTCTGTGAGAGGTTCTGACAACCTAAGGTTTCTGACAACATGGTCTTTTCACAATAAATTCCCTGGAGGTTTTTTCAAATATTAAAATAGTAAGAGTAGTATATGTAAAATGGTTACTAGAGTGAAGTCTGTTGGATAGTTGAGGATGCAGAGGAACAAGAAATATATTTCTCCAGTTTGTTGTAGTGTAAGTCACATTTCCAACACTACTTTAGCAAGCTTTGCTATTTTTTGTATATAATGCAGTATTACCTTTTTGGAAACAATACGATATTCATCACACAGAAAATATTGTGAAGTCTTTACAGATGTAAATTTTGAGCACAATAATGTAATAATATTTTAATACCATACAAAAGTTGTGCATTTACTTCCTCATCAACCTAAGTTAAACAAGTCTTTGCCGCATTTCTTTCCTGTAGGTGGATAAGGAAAGTGATTGTAAATGAGAATCAGAAAAAATCTAAAATTTACAGCAGTCATTAGAGATCAAGGAAAATCAACTTCAAAATGGAAGCACAATCTAGGACACAAAGCACTAATATTTTCTGTCTTATACTTCTCCATTTGGAGTCATTAATACTTTTGTTAGTCACTACATCACTTACCCTCTTAGTTCTATTCAGTACTACATCTATTATACACTCAATGTAAAACAGAATGTAAAGACTGCTTTTCATTGCACACTTCTATATTAATAGTGGTTGATACAGAATTGCTGGGTTACAGTATATAGTGAAATTAATCTAATTATACTATCTTAATCTAATTATAATGTATTGATCTAATGCTTTATCCATGCTTCTAATCTATTTCATTTCAATGAAAGATAATAAGAAAGTACTGGAGTTGATAAGACAGGAGGGAAGAGATGTCATGTAATATTTTCCTAAATAGTATAAATTCTAACTCTTTAAGGCACTGATGGGCTGAAGATTTTAGGCTGAAATTTTTTATGTTCGCTGTCTGTTTCACGGCCAATGTGTTTTCATCTGGTTTGTAAGGAAACAAGACCTGTTCAATCATACTGTCATATTAGTCCCCACTTGCTTTGTCTCCAAGTTTTAAAGGTTTTAAGATCACAAATTTTGTAAAAACCACCAACTATGTAAGGGAGAAAAATTAGGCTGCTAAGGGGTAGCAGAGGAACTGAACAGACTTTTAACTCTGTTAGCTGCCAGACAGCTTACACACAGCTATAGAGCAGCCACAGTACTTGCTGTGCTTTCACCAGCCAGCATGCTGAAAAGGCAGAAAAAGGACCCAGCAGGTGCCTGGGGTAAAGGATGTGCCTCTTGGCACTTTGATAAGAATCCACCCCAATTGTGCCATATTATTCTCATACTAGTGCTAATTTCATATGTGCATAAAAAAGCTGGTCTGACCATAACTAGAGCTGCAAATTTAACCAGGATGAAAACCTTATTCAGTTATGAATCATTAACTCTTTGTTGGCAAGAAAAGAGTTGGTTTTGAAGATTCTGATTCTGCTCACGGTCGCTGTCAGATGTGATGCCTTTATTGCCCTAATGGCCTTATGTGCCCCGTGCCCTGTCTGTGGATTCCTCTGAACTTAGACCAAGACAGCTGGGTCTTATATGAGCTTTCTTTGGACTCAGGCCTCCTTCAGTGACTAGGTTTCCTAGATAGACTTCAAATCTATGTAGTATAGCAGTTTTGTCTCCTCTCTGGGCCTTGAACCTGTTTGGAGGGAAGCCTTGTCTCTTGGAAGCACTTGGATCTGTGGCACAGCCTTGTCTCCAGCTCTGACTCCTCAGTGAACTTTGGATGTACATGGTAGGTGGCTTTTCTCCATTCCTGCCTTTGTCCACGTCTACTGCTACTCCTGTCTGGACTCTGTTGCACAGCCCCTGGGACTGGCTGGAGTGTTCCTTTGGGAACATGTCCAGGGGTGCAGAAACACCTTGTGACTGAGACCTGGTGTGGGATTGTGTCCTATTGGTGAGAGTCCTATCTGAAAGTGTCTCCCTTGGCTCCTGGGTCACCCTGTCTCTTCCAATGACTGTCTCTTCATTAGTCTCTGGTACTTGGTATGAAAACTTGGTATGAAGCTTTCATCTTTTAGTTTGCTTACCAGTAAGGCTGGAAATCTCCTGACATAAAATAACTTTGAAAAGAAAGTTAATTGTAAAGGAATACTATAATTTAGTTGTTTATAGAATCCTCTTTTGCCAAACTCTTGTAAGATTTCTGTCTATGTTGCTATAATTACTATATTTTGCTCAGGGCACTGTAATGTGTATTCAGCAAATCAGCAGGCCCATTTTGTTGTTGTTTGCTGTATAGCTCAGACTTTATTTCAGTCATAAAATTTGAAAATGGAGATATGTGAGAAATTTTGCAGGTGCTTTTCTGTGCTAATTGCTGTTATATTGCATAGGCACAGAAATAATTATACTAGTTTTAGCTTGAGTGTGATTCTTTTACTAACTTTTTTCTTGCATAATAACTGTCCAAATGCGCTCATTGGGCAGAGATTAAGCAAATTTATTTTTCTTTTAGTGGAAAATAAGCTGCTTATACCTATTGCACAGAAAAAGATTCATGGACATTTTAGATACTCATCCCATGCTGCAAGCTGTTGGCTTGCCTTTTCCTGTATGCCTTCATGGTGCTTCCAGACCATGAATTTATCTATTTCTAAAGCTTTTTATCCCACTCCTTGCCTTTAAATTTTGTCTCCCACTAACCTCATTTATAAGGGTCAGTATTTAAATTTCAGCAAACTGAAACTCAGTTTCACTGAGTCTCAGCGGCAGGCAATTCCAAATATGGCCTTTACTAACCACTTGTGAAAAGTTTTGTTTATACTCATAACCAAAACCCTGTCACCAGACCTCTGAGGCAGAGCTAAAATCAATTTGCCCATGAGCTCTTTTGTAGTGTTGTGTTTTTCCTTTGTCTTAGTCATGTTTTCAGCACAAGGAAGCCAAGTCTTTTCTAGGAAGGTTTGTGTTATGCAATGCATGTTAATTTCTGAGATAATTCAACCCAGGTTTGACTCAGAAAAAGAACAGAAGGTGTTCCACAAGGATTTGGCCCTCTGTAGTACTTCAGTAGGTTTGTTTTCTAAGTGAAGCAATGTCTGCAGGTAAACATAGCTTCTGTTAGGTCACCTGCAGTTTTGCATGCTTTAAAATTATGTACAATAAGAAGGAAAGAAAAGGCAATGCACCAGCATTGGCAGCTGTGCTAGGGTACAAAAAACTTATCTGTGGCAAAGCTTTCTGCAATAATAATTTCCAGTGACTTGCATGCAGTGTTTTCTCTAATAGAAACATTTAGACAGTAGTTATTGCTGCTATGTGAGCCTGGATTTACAGCTACTTAGCAGGGGCAGTAAGAGTTTACTAAGGAATGTTTGTGATATTTTGACACTTCTGACTAAATATGCCTGACACTAATGAGACATGGATGGTTAGTGCCACCATAAATTAGTATAAGTTTAAGGATGACCTTTCATCATAGTTATTTTGGAGGAGTTATCTCTGTGCTTGAGCTTAGTTCATGCTATAGCCTCACCCCAATAAAGGTGAGCTAAGGAGAAACTCCTACATTTGTGAGATGGGTGTGAGACCAAGCAACCAGACTGATGAGTTGCCCCCCACCACCCCACCACGTTGGTTCTTCATGCACCCATTCCATGAAATGAAGTTCCTCAAGAGAAATGTCTCAGTCTGTGAGAGTGCCTTGTTTTACAAATCCCTTGCAAAAAGGGCATCGTGGAGCTGTGATGTCCCATTAGGAGAATGTCTGTAGGAGAATGTCATTAGGAGATCTTGGTATTGGGTACAGTTTAGGGCAGAAAAATCAAGGTCTCAACTGCTTCTTGCCATTTATGCACTAGTGGCACTTCTGCAATGGAGGCACCTTCTTCATTCCCACCATAAAGCAGCCCCCACCAAAGAGTGGCTTGATTCAACAAATGGGAGGAGGAACAGTTTAAAATGTCTAACCTGATGTTTAATGCTGCAAAAATATTCTGAACAAAATCATCCTTGCAAAACAAATTAATTTCTTTTCACTATCCTGGGGGCTGTGTATTTCTTAAGCATGTTGAGAAATGCAGGTACCTTGTCTGGAACTTAATTGGCTTGGCAATAATAACATGGGCTACATAGTTGACCTCATTATCTGCTTCCAGAGTTGATTACAATAAAAAAAAAAAAAAAAATGTATCCACCTTATAATAAAGTGGTTCAACACTAATTGTGTACTGTATGAGCTGAATATTTTATAGAGGTGAGAGCTGCACACAAGTTGTCTACATAAGTTATTTCTGTGAATCATTATGAGAGGGCTGGGGAGAAAGTACACTTGACAAAGACATGGATTTTAGTATACCTGTGCTCTATTTAAAGTTTGAATGTTAGTACTTATTCCATCACAGCACCTTTTATTACCTTGTTTAATTCTAAGGAAATATTCCCCAAGCCAATCAGAGACTTCAAGACTGGGGCATCCTCAGAGGCAATGATAAGGCATTGGTGCAGTTTGCAGTCCTAAAGGATATGGATCACATATGGAGTAACGTTAAGGCCCTGAACTTTAGGAAAGCAAACTTACAGCTCTTCCAGGAGACAGTCAATAGGAACCCCTGGAAGATGGCCCTCAGGGACAAGGCAGCAGAACAGAAGTGGCAGATCGTTATGGAAGTCTTCCAGGTAGTGCAAGACCTATCAGTCCTCAGGAACAAGAAACTGGGCAAGGAAGGAAAGACCTGGTATGGTTGAGTAGTAAACTGCTGATCAAACTAAAGGGAAAAAGCAAATGCATAGACAATGGAAACAAGGAGGGGATTCTGCCCCTCTGCTCTGCTCTGGTGAGACCCCACCTGCAGTGCTGCATCCAGATCTGGGGTCCCAGCACAGGACCTGTTGGAACAAGTCCAGGGGAGGGCACCAAGATGATTAGGTGGATGGAGAATCTCTCCTGTAAGGAAAAGTTGAGAGAATGAGATTGTTCAGCCTGGAAAAGAGAAGGCTTGTGGGTGACCTAATTGTGGCCTTCCAGTACCTGAAGGAAACCTACAAAAAAGATGAAGAGAGATTTTTTTAATAAGGGCATTCAATGAAAAGACAAAGGGGAATGGTTTCAAACTGAAAGACAGTAGGTTTATATTAGAAGGAAAAAAATTCATTACTGTGAGGATGGTGAGGCACTGGAACGGGTTGCCCAGGTAAGTTGTGGATGTTCCATCCCTGGGAGTATTCAAGGTTGGACAGAGTTTTGACCAGCCTGGTCTAGTGGAAGATATCACTGTCCATGGCAAGGTGTTTGGAAATAGGTGATCTTTAAGGTCCCTTGCAATCTAAGCCATTATATGATTCTTACTTTAGTAATTTTGCTGACTGATGGAAAGTGAGGCAGTGTGCAGTGGTGAGTTTAGATGCATGCTCTTGCACGTCCAGTGATTATGAAGAGAACTATGCTAGTAGGTGCAGCTTCTTAGTTTTTTAACAAATCTACATGCAATTTTATATTTTCTTTACCTGTCTATGCTATGTATTGATGCTTGGGCAGTTTAGAAAAGAGTTGCAATTGTACATGGGTGTTTTTGTATTGAATAATCAGTCTGAAGGAAACTAATTTTTTTGCCAGACTTTTTCTCAACTTGACTCAGTTTTAATTCAGTAGGTGATTCAGGTGCTATTCTTAATCCAAATAATATTTATTGCTTCATTCTGCAGTAATTGTTAAATTCTCATTTCAACAGTGTTTATTTTATAAGTCTTGACCTGCTGGTTTGTTCTTATTGAAGGATCTGGAATTCAAATCACATATATAAACTAAATGGCAAAGAGCACAGTAAGTTTCAATTCTGACCTCATTCTGGTAGGTTAAAATAACTGTGCAGAGGAGGAAGTAAACATATAAATAAGAATAATTTCCTAACTGCTTCTCATTTTTAGTAGATCAGGATATAAAATAGATCAAATATTACTGATTTATAGCACTATATATTTTGTTGTCTAAAGAAGTAAATTAACATCTGCACTCCAAGTTTCTCAGCACACTAATCCATTATAAAATGAGAAACTTGACAGAATGCTTGCCCAAAGTGTAAATGCATGTGTGAGTTGCATGTAAGTGATGAAAAAAGCAACTGAATTATCTAATAAAGATTTAAAATATAAAATTGGATGTAGAGATATGCAATATATTTAGTATGCCTGGGAAAATTATTTTTTCTTGAATAAATATTTATGTTAGATCAGTTTTATTTTGGAATTTCAGTTTCATACAGCAGGATGCTGTAAGAGTTAAGGCCACTACTTAATGTAAACACAAGCTTATCCCTCCTTCTTTTCTGTGCCACAACAAACATGTATGGGTTTAGAGAAATAAACCCAGTGACTGCCCAGATCTGGGCAAGATTTCTACTACCTAAGTTACCATTTCCAGTCAGTCAAAAAGCTGACTGAATGTGTTTCTTCCTTGTTTCCTTTGGCCAGTGAATTGCACTGGTCAACACTGAACCTGTTGCAAGAGAGAACATTGCTTCAGAGAAAAACACGTGTGGGAAGCCCTGAATCAAAACTTTTATTTACTGAAGGAGTGCTCTTCTGTTTGTAGGACTCCTGATTTATTACATTTTTCTTCAGATCAATCCTGTAAATATCTACTTGTCAAAGAACCAGCAGAATAGACACTTCCATGGTAGCAATAGCCCTGTGGAAGAGGTGAGCAGCTGTTTCAAGATGCAATTTGAGTATTCTGATGTGGGATGACTAAGTTGCTCAACTGGAACAACTTTCTAGCAGTAGCATTCCTAACACTATTAGCCTGAGTACAGGCATGTTCCTAATGAAAGAGAGAAAAGCTTCTTCATCCAAAAATAGAAGAGTAAATGCTGATCTTTCTTCACTGCCAAAAAGAGATCACTGCACATTTTTTTCTTGTAGTAAGATACTAGCACGTCACAATCTTGCACAAGATATGATACTGAAGAAGACAACTGGTATAGACTTCTTGTTTTTCTGGAGAATTCTTAGAAAAAAATTCAACCAAAAAACCCCAAAACCACCACCACCACCACCAACAACAACAACAACAAACCCAACCAAAAAAATCCATACAAATTTTTCCCTGAAAAGCCCTGTCATTTTGCCAGATGTTAGCCTTTGGACATTTTTCTTGCTAGCTAAAAATGCCTGAATTTCATTTTTGTGTGTTGGAGGACCTTTTTTCATTTTGCAATTATAATAGCAGAAGTAGGTCAGAGAGCAGATGCTCTGACTCTGTAGACTTTAATGGTGCCCTAGACAACTTAACAGTTGAAATGTCTAAGATCTTGTCCATAAATGTGATGACTTAAATGCTTTCTAGCATCTAGTTTCATAAACTGGCAAAACAAAACCTCAAAAAGTACTTTTATGTCTCTAATTATTGACAGTAGATGTTTTATCTTCAGAATTTCTTAATTTATTTATTTGGAGTGCTGTATTAAAGATAAATTTTGTAGTTTTAGAGTTTTGATCAGTCATTTTGATGAATCTAATTTAGAAGCTTTTCTTAGTAAACTGGAAACTATATAAATCATCTTTCTAAACATTACTTTTCACATAATAAATCTGGTGTTTGGCTAGTACTGAAATTTATAATTTTTCGGAAAGTAAAAGCCTTTTGCTAATTCACAGCTTCTGATTCACTCAACATTTTAAACAATGGTATCATTTTTGATAATGACTTGGTCAGTCAAGTATGTTCCATTTCAATTTTGAAATAAGAAGTTATGAAACTGACTGTCAAGGCAATTATGTTGGAAAGAATTTAGCTAGAGGTAATTATAGCATGAGATTGGCTATCCATCCAATTATTAACTAATTACATCAACTTTTGGGAAAATTATGCATGTTTTTTCATAATCCAGAAATGAATTTTCTTCACTCTGTGTATGCCCTGTCTATGATGTGCATTATTGTTCATTAATTTTCATGAAAATAATACATTATTGTATAATGATTAAACACTGTTCCTTCCTGCAATACCTGTTTCATTTCTTTCAGTCTCTGACATTAATATGTTTCCAATTCTTCATTTGCATAGGAGGTTACTTAGTAGCAACCAAAAAAAGGAGATTTTGTTATGGCATGAAAAGACGTGTGATGGCAAAAGCTTGTAAGAGCTAGATAGAACCAGTCTGTTTGTTTTCATTCCAGCCTTTAAGCAATGTAGGTGGGGTGTGTTATAGCAATGATGATACATAGCATTGAAGTTGTGTGTTGATGATTTTTAACCTCCTAGTTTTAGGTGCTGTTAAGAAGGAAATTGTAAACATTTTTTCCAGCAAAGAATCTGCTTTGGTTTTAACATGTGTTCTCCCTCCACATACACACTTTAGCAATCTGTGAAATACTGGTTGGGATGTATCCATCTGATTTTTGAAAACAAAACCAAAATAAAACTGATTATATTTATAATTTAATGAATCTCTGGAAATAAGCTACACAGTCATATGAAATTAGAATGCTCACACTGCAAAAGAAATCAAGAGATTTAGAAATCAACACTTTCAATTTTAAAAGATCAGTTAGGTCAGTAGAAATTAGACAGTGAGATATGACATATCTGAGAAGCCCAGACAATGACCCCTAAACTCTCCAAACCTGACTAGACAAAAATGCATGCACTGTGGTTTATCAAACAGTCTATTACATTCACCTACCGTCCATATGATTTCTTAGAAATGTAAATTCATCCTGAAAGATGATATGATTTGGGAAAACTTGTTTTTGAGACAGAAACTGTCTGTGACTAATATTTTGACTGCACTAATTGAAGTTACAAGGACATCTGATTTATGTGTCATTCTGTTCCAAACCTGTTGAAAGCTGGAATACTGAACACATAGGTTGTGATGTGGGTCATCACTTCTAAAATCCTTTTCTCTGGCAGGTTTATTTAGTGCTAGCTACAAGAATCCTTGTTAGCAAAAAATATGAACTATTATGCATATCTCTTCTGTGAGGTTGGAACAAGGCTTTGCTGTGAAGTGGTAACTGACTTTAAAAGTCTGTATTGTATAGAACAACAATTTTGTCTGTCTAGATATGTGGAAAATATCGAAAGCAAAGATGAAAAATAAAATACATAAAGATGAGACAAATCAGTTTATTGTCAGAATTTATAATTCGTCTTTTGAGCAGAGGAACATTACTCACTTCAAAATATCTATACCTTTTTTTAACTCAGTAAATGATTGATTTAGATGAGTATGCCATAATGATGTGACTAAATGCTATCAGGAGTATAAAATAAAGTCTGGAATTATTGGTAAAAGAGGAATTTGATAGAGGGAGATCACTGAGATATCATGATTGATTAAGTAAATTAATTAAATTTATTGAGATAAATACAGTCCTGTGACATGTTTAATGGTTTCTTCTTGGAGGGTGTGTGAAATCTAACAGAAATTAACAATTGATTTTTACTCATAATTTTTTTCCAGCCTTCAAAAAGAAATGTTATTACTCTGTGATTTAGACTACATTTATGTGTTGACTTTCCTTTCAAATTGTGCTGCTAATATCTGTGAAAACTCAAAGTTACCATGAAGCACTATGTACCATTTGCTTAAAATTCAAATTTGTGAGCCATGGATGGTTTTGACTGCTTTTTGGAAGCAGAAGTCATCTATCCAGCACAAAGAATAATATGAACTTCATCATTCACTCACTGTGCAGGAATGTAAAGAATTTCACACATGCAAATCTACCATTTCACAGAAAGCATAAAGAAAATGTTTTATATGTGAAGAAGATCCTTTATGGGAATTATCTATCCTTTTCTAAGTTGATATTATGTAAGGGGACTGTGGAATGGGAACAAGCTGACAAACCTCACTGTTTGGCACAGCTGACCCAGAAGGTCCCAGAAGCCACAGTCCAGAAAGGTTTCCTGGCAGTGTGACCATCTTTTTCCTTTTCAGACAGTCTGCCTGGCTGCTTTTTTGGCTTCTAGAGTCTTTGCCAAGTAATCTTTCTGAGAACCAGGAAATGCCACATGGTAGATATTTAGGTTTATTTGCAACTAAAAATTTTGAAATATAAAAATCCTATTTTGCTGCTTGTCCTTTTCTAATTTCAGTAGCTTTTTAAATATTAAAATTCTTGAATAAAATAGTGGTAGGGTGTTAGAAGTGTTGCTCACTTCCACTGTGAATTAGCTTGCTTATGTCAATGACTATAGCATTTTTTCCAATAATCTCAGCTAATGTGCTGCAGGAGGTAAAATCCTTCTAATAGAAGAGTAATGTGATATTTTACACATGCAGCTTATGGCAAAGATTGCACAGGATGAAAATGCTTTCTTGACATAAAAAGAAAGCTGTAGACTATTTGCTTTTCCTGGAATATTGTCCTTCACTAAGTAACATTTGCAAATTAATATATTTTCATTTTGTAAAAAGCGCTGAAAATCTTCCACATCTGATTTGATGAAAAAATCATAGAACCATAATTGAAGATCATACAAATAGTGATTTTAATTGTTTTTATTTTACTTTTAGTTCTCTTTGTATGCTGGCCAGGGAATCTGGGCACTGGAACTGGCAAGATAAGGAATGGCTTTTTCCTCTCCTAAAGAACTTGCACTTCAAAATGCAACAAGCTAAACAAGGGGTCATAAATGAAAAAAAAAAAGACAGGAGCATGTTGACAGTATCATGGTTATTTAGAAATGTATGGCCATATCTGAATTAGGTTTATTTTACTTTGGTAGTTTGAGGCTTTTGAGGAGTTAGAAAGCATGAACTTTGTATGAACTGTGGTTTTCTGGCTGCCTGATGTCTGAGCTGCAAGGCTCTCAAGCTGCATGTAATTGAAAAGACAACATATATTGGTGTGTCAGGAAACATCACTTACATATTTTTATGCTGCATTTATGGAAACTTAACAACAGACACTCCCTCAGGTCTAGAATGGCCATTATGAATGGACTTCTACAAACAAGTGAACAAGTACTGACTTTTAAAAAAATTATCCTTTGGAAAACAAATTTTGGTAAAGTCAATGGAAAACTAGAACATTAAAGGATTTATTATGGTTAGCAGAGCATGTTTTCAATAACAAGTGGTCCTTGACTTTGTGTTCAATATTTGAGGTAAGGGAGTAAATTGCTCTCCTCTTCTTTAGTCACACTTTAATTACCATAGCTATATGGATGGGGAAGAACAACATACTTGAATTTCTAAGTGTGTGAATTTTGACCTGCAAAATATTTCCTAACAGATAGTGCTTAACAGCACTCACGAAACTGCAGAGCTGCTCTTCTAAGGTCCCAAAAGTGAAAGAGTAACTTCTGCCTCCATGTTTTTTAAGAACAGTAGATCTTTAACTCGTTGTGTTTCAGAATTAAACAGATGTGAATTCGGTTCTTCAGTAGATTTCACAAAGGTTTAAGACAGCACACATCTATGAGTGGTCTGAAAATTGCAGGATAACAGGATGTTAAAGGGTTTAACTGTCTTTTGCTAAGGTTAATGAATTTGGAATGCTAATAGTATTTCTCAAGGCTCTCTAACATTTTTACAGTCAGAAGATAAGTGATATTGAGGCTGTTTTCTTATTGGCAGTTCCTCAGTAAAATAATAATAATAATAATAATAAATAATAATAATAATAATAAAGCTTCTGCAGCAACTGAACAAAGGGCTGAACACTATTTTTCTTGAGGAGGTACAGCTCAGTTTCTCACAAGAATGAAAGTGAATTACCTTAATCTAGTTGGCTGATTTTTCTGGACAGCTTTCTGGAGTGTAAAGCAGGGTCTTAAACATGCTAGGATTGACTGGTGTGTGCAAAAAGAAGTTTGCTATTAAATATTTTGTCTTTTCATCTTTTTATAAAAGATCTTCCAGGAAACAGCAAAACAGTATCCTATTGGTTATTATTGTTTTATGGACAGTCATTAAAACAAAAAAAATTATCCCAGAATGATTCTTGAGAATATTTTGAATTAAAGAGGGGTTGCAACTTCATAAATGAAAATCCTCTAACAATTAGTTAAGCTTAACTTCCTACTGAGGCAGCATACATTGTCCTGGTACCTTGATGATACTTGTAGAGAGCCACCTGGAGCTCATTAACAGGAATTAGAAGTATTGTGAAGAAGGATCACAGAAGAAATATCTGCCACTCAGCAATTGGTGAGCAGCAGATGATACTATAAAAATATAGTATCTCAGTCTTGCCTGACACTTTCATTTCTGGACTGAGCAACAATATAAAGCACTAAAGCCCTAAATCTTCAATTCTTCTTTTTTTTTTTTTTTTTTTTTTTTTTTTTTTTCATGGGCAGAATTCTTTAATAACCCACATACTCTTTTAATTGTCTCTGTATTTTCATTACTTATTTGTTCTGCTAAACTATGGTATGTGCAATAGAGAATTTGTTCAACCTTTACAGACTTCAAGAAATCCCACAGTTGAATAGTGGAGAATATATATTTTTTATCTTTGTGGAAAAGAGTGGTTTAGAAATAGGTTCATCAGCTGTATCTATTTAATGCAGAACTGCAGGAGCTGGTTGTCAGCAGGGAGCAAAACCAGACCATACCAGTTTTCAGTTTCCTTAACTCATAAGCACTGCAGGAAGTCAGATCTCGTGGTGTTACTTGAGGTCTATATGGAAACAACAAGAAAATGATTGTCATAAAGCAAAAGAAAAAAAGCAAAACAAAACAAAAAAAACAACCAAATGACCAAAAAAGAACTCTTTGCAAGTAAGCAGTAACTAACTCTGCAAACTATTTAGCTGCAAAAATAACCATCTGCTTTATAAGTAATTTTTGCTCATTTTGATTGTCAATAATAAGAGTGATGCACTTCACAGATGACAGTTTTTCTTAATACTCTATAGTGCTAAGACAGTTTTTTTGCTTATAAAATTTTGAGCAAGTAACACTGGAATTCAGAATGTTTTCAGAAGAGCGGTGGAGAAGATCTCAAGAGTCTATTTATAAGCCTGGAACAGCAGCATTTCCAGGTAAAATGAACTGGGAATTTTTTATTTTATGAAATGCCAGATGTTTTTCTAAAGCTGTAGAAATAAGATCCACATTGTGGTTTTCCAGAATGTTTAGAACTATCTGGCGGTGTATTTAATTTTTAGCTTTCCAATAAAACTTAACACTGATAGGCTTTACTGTGATACTGGGGTGGTATTATTGTTACAGAGGATGCAATGACCTTAAATTTAGGGAAATTTTGAAGCCAAAAGGAAAATAAGATTCAACTTTAGTACTGGTTTATTGAGTGTAAGTCATGCCTACATAAGTGGTAGGGGGAGTAGGAAATAAAGCAAGTACTCTGATCAACTGATGTGGGTAACACTTCATGTCATAAAAATGGAAAAGAAATAATAGAAAAGGTCACCAACACTTTTTTTAGAGGAAGAAGTTCATTGGTGTGAATTTGCTGGCAGATTTTAAATGTTCCCTCCTCATATTTACTTTGTTATTTGCCATGCATGTTACGAAATTTGTTAGTGTATGATGTGTCTCAGGTGAACTCCAGGGCTGAACTCCAAAAGTTCAGTGGTCCTTAGGAATACAAAAGACACAGATGTGAATGCAGAAACTAATGCTGGAATTTCTGCTGTTGAATTTGCACCTTGAAGTTTAAGAAGACAGACCTGACTGTGATAGGTGAACTCAAAACAAAAATATGATGCAGCCACTAAAGAAATTAAAATATCAGAGAAGGTAGAGGTGCTGCTGCCAATATTCCATCAGTCATGAAGCCTTCTTGTCTGTGCCATGGCCATCTGAGCTGTAATAAATGCAGTGTTGGCTGCAGGAAGAAATTGGGAGATGGTATGAGCTCATCTCATAACAAAAAGAGGCATGGTCAGATCAAGCCAGTGCTTTATTGTCTTTATGGGATAACAAGTCTTCTGTTGAAAAGCAATCCTTGGAAAATTGGAATAAATAAGAGGGAGGAGGGAAGGAGCAGGAAGAGTTTTTAGTGATCAATGCAATACTCTGTGAAAACAGTATAATATAATTTCTGAACATATGTGGGACTTTTGTAATAGTGCCAAGAATTTAAAAAGCAGTTTACAATGTGTCACATATATTTGGGGAATTCAAGGAACCTAGTGGCAAGGGACAGCTTTGAAATACTTCTTTATGGTTCAGTAATCCATTGTTTGACTATAAAACATATATTAGAAATACCTAAACCATTTGACTTTAGAAAGGAAAATATTTATACTTTTTTCCCCTAATCTATCAAGATAGATATGTATCTAAAAATTTTAGTAGTTTAGGTAAAAGAAAACCTAGACACATAAATTATTCAGAAAATAAAACTAACTGATCTCTAAAATGTTTTTCTTTTTAATATAGTTATTTTGTTTACTTAACCAGGCCATGAAATGAGGAAAGAAAGGTATTGGTGCATCCCCCAGTAAGCACAGCCACAAGTTAGCTTCTAGTAATCTTTGAGAAGTAGTCAAGGATGCTTTAAAAACTTCTTAGATCAAAATGCAAAATTATGGCACTGAAGCAATGAATTACTTCTCTGGTCTTTTAACACATAGCCACGGCTGAAAATCTTCCTGATTACCCAGATAAACATTGCAGAACAATTAATAAATTAATTGACAAAAGATGTAGCTTAGAATCTTATTCTTGAATTAAAATTGTCAATAAGTGATTTATATAGCTGTTAGGAAATAACTAATCTGTATGTGCTGTGAGGTATTTGTTTGGTTTTTTTCATATTTATTCTAATATTAATGAAGGCTTTGAGTGTTGGGTGGGAGAGGGCCTTTTTTTACTATTTTTGTAAACTGTGATATTTTCTGACATTTGCAGCAACTGCATACTGGTAAACTGTCTGAGAAAGATGACTTTTAGTCTTGTCATTTCCAAAGTTCATGCTCAAGTTTATATGGTCAGGGTCTTAGAGGCATTTTGGGGAGTAACATCTGAGTTCTAACTGCATAAAATACGAATTATCCATGATGAATACTGTAACTGTTCCTGGAATATGCTTTAACTTGCTGTGTATAATGAAAAAAAGCATATTTTGGAAGAATGGACTTTCCTGATTTTGAAAAAGGAAAGCAGGAAAGAATAAGAAAGAAACAACACAGCAGATCATGATGCAGGAACATTTTCCTTTTCTATAATGTTCCTCAAAATAACCCTAAACAACAATCTAACACCCCCTCAAAAAAACAAACAAACAAACAAAAAACCAACAAAACAACAACAACAATAATGACAACAAAAAACAAACCAAAAACAGAAAAAAGCAAAACACAAAAAAAAAAAACCACCAAAAAAAACAAAATAAAAGAAACAAAAAAACCCCCAAAAAACTCCCCAAAAAACCAATCAAACCCTCAAAACCCAGAAACCCTCAAAATCCCCAAAAAATAAACAGATAAAATTTTGACTTTCGGTTACTGTACTGGTTATATTTCATAATTCATCTAGTAATTAATGCTTGTGATTATAAACAGTTTTGATTATTAGCTGAAGGTTTTTCAAACAGCTTTTTCACAGAAAAGTTTCATTCCCAATAATGATAATAGTTTAAGAAAAAAAATATACCCCATCCAGCTGAACAGAAAATGACTGTGAGTGGTTGTGTTACTATACTCTGAGGTATAAACTTTAAATGAAATAAGGAGCTATTTTAGCAGTAGCATCCAACTAGAAGACAAGTGTATTTCTTCTTCTTTAGGAATTGATATAATATTATACTCTTTTTTTAGTTTTGGCTTGAACATGTTTGTTTGGAGATTTGCCTTAATACAAGAAATTGAGCCTAAGATATAATAATTAATCTGCATAGAGGACAATTTCCATTTCAGAAAGGAAATGTTGATTCTAAAGCAGGATTCATTTAAAGCTTTGTTAAGTAGATTCATAGTGATACCAAATATAAAGAGCTCATTACTTGCTAGCAGACTAACATAGTTGAAGGAGACTTTGAAACTGCTCAACTGACTTAATACTCTCTTATAAAGTTATATTACTTCAAGACTAACCACTTCAATATAATTAATTGTTCTTTTTTGTTCTAATATCATTTGACTATGAAGAAACTTTGCTATTTTATCTGGAATTATTGGTCCATTCTTGAAATGTTGGAAAATTAGCTTAAGCTCTGACTGGTTTGTGTGTTTCAGCTCCAATCTCTAAATTAGGGTATTACAATTTGTTTAGAAGGGTCAGAATAAAGTATAATATGAAAAAAAAAGAGGTTTTCAAGTACCTCTGCAGTAAAAATAAAACCTAAAGTAGCATATTATTGGGTCCATCTCCATAGGGAGGAGAATAAGCATTTGTGTCTATTAAACAACAAATTATAGCAATTAATAAAATATGAATTCTTATGACTCAGCAAGATCGATGTGTCTTGTAAGCAGTGTTGTTTTAATAAAAGAGAACATGAAAAATGTATTCATTTCTCTGAAAAGTGCTTCAAGTTCACACAGTGATGAACTTGCTAGTTCATTTGCTGTTGAAATAAAAATTCTGTGATAGAGGACTAAGAAGTACAATACAAGTGTCCTGGTTCTTGACAGTACAGGGTTAATTTTTGCAGTAGCCAGGATGGGCATGGCCAGGACGCAGTGGTTATTCTGTACCACCTCATGTCATTTCTCAGGGATGGAGAATGGAGTCCCTTCCTGGCCACAGAGCACGGCAGCACGGTCGGGTGGGATCAGGGGTTTCTCTGTAGTGAGGTTTATTGAGTGAGTCATTCAACTCTTGTACACTTTGGTATTAATATTGTTGCTGCTACTGTTTATCTTCCTATCTCATTGCTGTTTCCAGTAGATTGTTCTCACCTCAACCTCTGATCTTTGTCTTCTGTACTTTTAATTCTCCTCTCCAGCCCTTCACGTGGAAAAAGGAATGGGGAGGGGGAAGTGAGTGTGTGAGCAGTGCATGGTTTGGAATGTTTCAGTGGGAACACTAAATTGGGAAATTCCATTCCTAAAACAGAGCATCAAGTTGCATATACATTTGGGTACTGCTACTAGTGAGGTTCTTTTTGTTGGTTTCCAAATGTATGTTTGAGGCGCTTTTTTAATTTTTGTTTGTTTACTTGGTTTTTTTGCTTTCGAGGTTTTTTGTCATTGTTTTTCATTTGGTTTTGGGTTTTGCTTGTTTATTTTTTGTTTTGGGAGGAATTTCTGGGATTTTTTTTTTTTTTTTTTTTTTTTTTTAATTTTTATC
>JAOTQP010001286.1:75628319-75641350 GCA_026413545.1 Cichladusa arquata | reverse complement strand
CATCCCCATCCTCTTCCCCTGCCTCTCGCCCCTGTCCCTGCCCCATCCCCGGCCCCCGCCCACACTGCCGGTGCCGGTTCCTCGCAGAGGTGAAGGAGAGGGTCCGTAAGGAGGAGGAGAAGGGGGTGACGGCTGCCGCCGCGCTGTTCCTGGATGCCGTGCTGCTGCTGGAGGCGGAGGGCTGGCTCCGGGGATTCCTGGATGCCCTGGTGGCAGCAGGTGGGTGCCGCTCCCGGGGGATTGTGCGCTGCTCCCCAGCCGGCGCGGCTCCAGGGCAGATGCCGCAGGAAAAGGCGAGCCTGGAAATAAGCCTGCTGGGAAGTGAAGCAGCTGGAACAATTCTGAGGATGGACAAAGCCTCATTGACCCGGGACTTGTCTGTCTCAGAGCCTTTGAACAAGACACCCATTGTTCTTACCAAATACAATGAAAGGAGGCTAAATCCTCTGAAACCGAAAGCTAAACGGGTTTCAGGAGGTGCCTGGGGATTGTCTGGTAGCGTGGGGTAACTTCACTCAACGACAGAGCCTTAGATGACTTTTAAAAAATGTTTAAAAATTGCTCAGTGGCATTAAAAGTTGTCTGTTTCAATAAGTAAGTAACCATTAGTAGTTTATGAGAATGATTGTTCCACAGTAGCTATAACTACTTCATGTGTAAGTTCCTAATCCAATTTCCTTTATGAAATGGAACAGAAGAGATTGTGAAGGTATAAAATTAGCAGCATCTGCCAGCTTTCCTCTATACATGTATATTGTATCATAGGTTCTTGTTGATGATTTATTGGATATGTTCAACCCCACAAACTCATGCCATAAGCTACTTTTGTTTTAATTTCCTCACCATCAATTATGAATAATTATCTCAGTGAACAAATATTACAAAATTTCTTATCACTTGGATGTAGCCCACTCATCCCTTAAAGCAAGTACTAGGCCCAGAGCAACCTTTTACCAGTCTGTGATAATCCTGATTTCTGAATTGCAAAACTATCTACTTTGAACCTGTTAGTAGTGTTCAGTTTGGTGTATCTTCAGCAAAAATTTGAGGCAGTTAACTTTTTGACCAAAAAAAAAATATTTCAAGGATAAGAATATAATTAAAGTAATGACTGGAAGGAAAGATTTGTAGCTGACAGTGTTGCAATAATCAAGTCCTCTGGGAAAATATCAAAGTCGATCAATGATATTTAAAATTGATTCATAAAATAGTGATGCAGAGAAGCAATGTATAAAGCTTTTAAAGCAAAGGATTATTAATTAGGTGAACAAGTTAAGCTCATAAACAAATTATGTAAAAAATTAATGACAGGGAATTAAAAATGCTGACAATTAATAATGGAGTCATAAATGCAAAGAAAGGGTTAAGTGAAAAATTCCAGTAAAATATTATATAATGCTTGACTTAAATGTTATGGTCTCAGGATGTGACAAGGCTTGCATAATGATAGTTTGTACAATTAGAAAAAATGACCAAGTTCTTCGTGTGAATGCAATGGTATAAAAGTTAAACATGAAAAATTATTCCAAATCTACATATGAATTGAGGTTGTCTTTTAAGATCTGAAGATTTGAATGTGCAAAATTTTGTCCCTATTTTGACCAATAATATCACTTAATTTAGTATATTTTTTATTTTCCCTATATGTCTTACCTATATTCAGCATCTCTGGTAAAGAAAGTATGAATATGTTTCTGAATATCAGCAGTGTACCTTTTAGCTTTATAACTAATAATTTCTTCTTTATTCAAATAGTCTAGAAATTATGTGACAAGCATCCTACCTGTAAATATCTCGACTGTACTTGCAGATGATTAACATAAATGTCTCCATAAATGTTGACACTTTTCTTCTGTTTACCTTGATTTTCCCTTCCATTTTTCCTCTGGATATTTTTTATGCTGATTAAGATTTCATTGCAGGCAGTAACAAGGAAATTATAAAGATATAGGAAGCTTACTTCCCAGGAAAGCAATATTAAAATAAGAAATTAATGAATTTTCTAAAAAAAAAGATGCTTCTCATAGGTCTTGTCCTTGAGACCTTTCTCCACCTTATCTGTCTTCCCCTGAACACACTCTAATAATTTGATGTCCTTCTTATACTGATATACCAAAACCTGTAGACATCCTGCATGGATTTGCATTTGGGAGTGGGTTTAAGGTACAGCTGCAATTCCTTGGATCACAAACAGATCTTGCTGAATGGTGAAGATGCTTCCTAGCTTTCCATCCCCACCCAAACCCCAGAATTACAATTGCTGTAAGGGTTTCTTGCATGTTGCTGAAATCAGTCTCTTCAGAAAAATTCATTGTACTGCATCGTCTTCCACAGCAACTTTGCAAAGAAGAAACCTGTTGTATTTCATATACTTGGTTTGTGTAGCACTGAGAATGGTATCTCCCTGACTTCCCCTATACCCTGTCTTGTTTAAACAAAGGAAACCCAGAGATAGAACCTGCTTATCAGCTAGGAAATACAAATTAATTTGCTAAATAAAAGTCTTTCTAGCATTAGCCAGGCTCTTGAGAGGCACTCAATATACTGCTGTTTCCAATATTCCCTTACTGTATAGTGTAAGCCAAGTGGTTTTCAAAATAGTAAGCAGTGACCAGTCTGTGAAACCTGTGGTGGTCACTTGAATAATTTTTTATTCATGCTGCTGTTCAGTGCACTTCAGTTGACTTCAGCCACTCACACCATGGGTTTCACAGAATTATTGACTGTTGAATGATTACAAATGCTGTTGGTCTGAACACTCAAAACTCTCAGCAAATCTGAAATGGACTCACATTTTGGAGATGAGGCCATGGAAAAGGAGAACTTTCTCTTTCCAGGTTTCTCATTTTTCTTAATTTCTCTCTTACTGATATGTTATCATTTCTCTTCCAACCTAAATTAAAGAGCAAGTGTAACCCTAAGAGAATCTTCTTTGCCTATTTTGGGAAGAGCTACTGATATGGGAATACAAACTTGGTGCAAGAATTTCATTTTGCAATTCAGAAGGAAATTATTGTACTTGGAATGAATTACTTTGAAGAAAAACAGGTGGACTGTTAGTGCTACTCAATTTTTGTATAATCAAAACACAGGATTCAGTCTTTGAAGCCCTATGTAATCAGAATCTTTCTTTCTAAATTTCTATTCCTGCTCTTCTCAGGAGGTAGATGAGTCCTTAGGCTACTATCTAAACAAAAAGCAGTGAGCTTGAAACAAATTAGGCACAGAGGACTGAGGGGAAAAAATGCTTTCTAGTCTAGTGGCTCTCAGAAACTCCTGCTGTGATCTTTTCTAGAGTATCAAGCACGTTCAAAGTAAACTACCATTTAAGAATTGTCCATTTTATCTTACAAGAAGAAGTAAGGTCTCTCAGGTAATACAGTAGAGAAGGAAGTAGTGACAAGTGTGTTAGTGTGATACAACCTCTAAATCATATATCCTGTTGAGCTGTCTCTAAAATCCTCTAACTTTGATTTTCATAGAATCATAGAAGAGTTTGGGTTAGAAGTGATCATCTAGTTCTTCATCTCTACCATAAGCAGGGACATCTTTCACTAGACCAGGTTACTCAGAGCCCCATCCAACCTGGTCTTGAACACTCCAAGGCATGGAGGGGTCCACAGCTTCTCTGGGCAACTTGTTCCAGTGCCCCATCACCCTCATAGTAAAATTTTTTTTTCACAATGTCAAATCTAAACTTACCCTGCTTCAGCTTAAGGCCATTCCCCCTTGTCCTATTACTACATGTCCTGTTTTAAAGTCCCTCTTCTTTCTTGTAGTCCTGCTATAAGTTCTGGAAGGTGTTCTAAGGTGTCCCTGGAGCCTTCTCTTCTCCAGGCTGAACACCCCCAACTCTCTCAGCCTGTCTTCATAGGAGAGGTGCTCCAGCCCTCTGATCAGCTCAGTGCCCCTCTCCTGGACTTTCTCTAACAAGTACATGTCTTTCTTGTGTTGGATACCCCAGAGCTGGATGCAGCACTCCAGGTGGGGGCTCATGAGAGCAGAGTAGAGAGAAAGAATCACCTTCCTCAACCTGCTGATGCAGCCCAGGGCACAACTGGCTTTCTGGGTTGTGAGATCATAGCCAATTCATGCTGAGCTTCTCATCTGTGAACACCTTCATGTCTTTCTTCCCAGAGCTAGTGTCAATCTACTCCCCACCCAGCCTTGCACTTGGCCTTCCTGAACTTCATGAGGTTTGCTCTGGCTCACCTCTTAAATTTGTGAAGGTCCCTCTGAATTTTACAAAACTAGTTCAACATAATAATAGTGGCATACTACTCTAGCATTGAAATTGAAAAGATTTTAAGGTCAGTCAGATAAATTAAAAAGCTGCCAAATTTCAGTGGAGTAAACCTAGTCTTAAAATGAGAAAACCCACATCAACATTAGTTGGTATATAGACCAAGTAGAAAAAGTGTAGGCACACATCTCATCAGAATAAAAAAATATTTTTTCCCAGTATAGGTGATGGGATGTTTATCCTGGTTGTTTAAAAATAAAGCAAAAAAAGCAGGCCAACAGAAACCTAAGCCAACCAATGAGTCAACCAAACAACAAAAAACACCAAACAAACCACCAAAGCGCCAAACCTCCCCAATAACAAAAAAACCCCTCAACCAAAGAAACAACCCAAGCCCACATATTTAAGCCAAAACAACCCAAAAAACCACTTGACTCCACGAATGGTACTTCACGCCAACAGTCTTGAATGGTTGATCCTTTCCTTATCTTTTTGGGGAGAGCTTCTTCCATTATGGGGCCCGGCAACAATCTGCCACTGATCATTAGAGTGGAGGATAACAAACTGAATATGCGGGATAACAAACTGAATATGCACAAGGACTGAAGTACTCATGCCTGGTACCAGACACTAGTACTTGAAAGGAATCATCTGGTCTATGCTGTTCCTTCAAAACCTTCATCAAAATTTTTCACTCTCTTACCTGGACAGGAATTATATTCCTGGAAGATATTTTGCTGTTGTCCTTATGATTTCAGACTGGGATTTGCTGGGAACAGAAGCATGCAGTAGATAAGGTATGTCTGCCTTGCCAAGAGTTAAAATAGACAAAAAGACTTGGAATAGATCCTTTTGTATTATATGAGTATAAGCAAAGCCAGGCCCTTTTGAAGGCTTTATGTATTTCTTTTCCTTTCATGCACACCCACTGGGTAGGTAACCCTGTCAGAAACAGTACCTCTTACCTCTGGTGACTTTTTTCCTTCACATAAACCTCTACCTCACTTCTTTCTTAAAGAATTTCTTTCAGAATTCTGTCCTTTGAAACACAGAAATCTGTCTGTTGAGAATAAAAAATAATCTTTTTCTTGTCATACTCAATATATTTTTCTGAAGTTATCTGCTGTTTCTAAAAGTGGTTAGGATAAATAATTTAAATCTATGTTTACTTTTTTACATCTTTCACATCTTATATACAAATTGCCTACTCCATGGCCACCTGCTGTTTATTCTACCCTAGCACCTACTCTTACAGTGTTTTTTATGTGAGTTTAGGTTGTGACTGCCTTTTGGACCTCATTTTAAGATGAAATGTATAAATACCAAGCTTACTATCTCCCAGTATTAAATTTTAAAAAGTGATGGATTAACTCTTGTCTGTTAAAATTTTAGGCAGGAACCTGTTTAGGCAAGCAGAGAAGATAAAAAAAACATACTTGTATCAAATTGTTCATATTATCAGTCCATTTTTTCCCTTCTCCTTTCTTTGTGACTTTAGGTATGATCACATTTTTTGCTTTTCAGATGTCTAAAGGAATTTTTTGCTTAGAGGCTGTATATTTTAAATGGCAGCCTATTTTTTGCTGATATAGAATTTATATTTATAATCTGTTCTATGCTAATTCTTCTAATACAAGAAACCTATCTGTAGGCAACCTTCTGACCCTTCTTTTTCCAGTGGTGAATAAGCAGTCTTTGAAAATATGTGTTGCATTCTCTTAGATCTGCTGATCTGATTTGCAAGATTGAAAGATATAAGCCCTGAAGGTTTCACAGTGTCAGCTTGGCAGTGAAGCCACCCTCACGTTAGGACTGGAGTTGACTTGAAATTATCCTAAAAACACTTACAGGTCTGAAATTTTATGGAGAGGTAATGTATCCCTTGGTACATGAGAGGGGCACAGAGTTGCTCTGATGTTTAATTGGGGAGGGACCTAGAAGGGCAACTAATGGTCTGCCAGTGTCTGGTAGAGGATTAAACCATTTGGCATGGCATGGTGAGGTCCACTACTGCATCAGTATCAAAACAATTGGAAAACCCCATTTTCAGTACTGAAATAAAATATGGGCTCAAGGGTGGAATCACAGCTAGTCATGTCTATTCATGTATGGATGATGTGGCTAAAGCTGTTCTGGCAAATGGGAACAAAAACTAAGAATAGCAAAATAGATTTGAAATGTGAAGGACTCTATACAAAGTGCATCTCTCTAATGACTCCACTGCACAATATTCTGTGTGTAACTGACTTCTTTAAAATCAGTTGAAACATTGTGGGTAGCAGGTACATTTTTTGTGTCCTGTTGTGATGATGAGGTAACAATCTAAAATGGAGTTAATATTGCCTAAATGTGCTAGAGTTAATATTTACTTAACAAAAATAAATGGAACGTAGAGTGCCATATGTATTTTATGTATTTATAGAAAGAGATGCATGTAAAACTTACTGTTTTGTTTCAGGCTTCTATTGCTCTACTATCTCTATAAATATTTATAGTAAGCATAAAATCAAAGCAAATTACAAAATATCTAGAAAATGTGGAAAAATCCTGCACATTCACCTTTTAGTAAGGCAAATCCTGTAAATCCTCTTAAAGACCTGCAGTAATTCAGGCACTTGTTAATGCAAGAAGCAGGCAATAACAGTGGGACTTTGTAATTTTCTTATTGAAAATAATTCTAGATTTTATAGATGTGATTATCTATCACACTGTATAATTGTGTCTTGAAAATCTTCAGCAATGGGGACTCTACCATATCTCTGGGGAGGTTGTTTCTGTAGATGATTATTCTTTCTGTAAAAATTTCTTTCTTATGTTGAGATAAAACCTTTCCTGGTTTGTACCTGTAATCCCTTGTCTTCATGTGGCTCCCTGCGAAGAGGGGGTCTCTATCCTCTTTGTAGCTGCCCTTTAAATACCCAAATACCATGGAAAAAACCCCCAAGTCTTTTCTTCTTCAAGGAGATGAGTCCTAACTCCTTCAGTCTTTCCTCACAGTGGTGTTCTCTAGCCCATTGTTCATCTCCTTTGGACTGTCTTGAGTCTGTCCACATCATTCTTTAGAAGGGGGAACCACAACTGGACATAATACCCCAGGTGCAACCTGAAAAGCACTGAGTAGATTGAGATGACTGCGTGTCTATTGGTGCTAGCAATGCCCCTGAGAATGCAGCTCAGGGTCCAATCTGTCTTTGTTGCTGCAGCAGAACTGTGCTAATTTATGTTCAATTTTTTGTCTACCAAGACCCAGGGTGGCTTACAGCAAGGCTTCTCCCCAGCCACACAGACCCCAGCCTGCACTGGGCTCTTTGGTTATTCTGACCCAGCTGCAGAACTTGATAGTCGCACTCTTCCAATCATCAAGGACATCCCCTGAGCTTCAACACTGCTCAAATATTACAGCCAGTGGGTCTGCAAGTAGTCAGCCACTTCTCTTAACTCAGGGGTGCATTCCCTCTGGACCCACAGATTTTTGTTGGCTGAAACCTTGCAAGAAGCCAAAGACCAGCCCTTCTTCCACTGCTGGGGTGTTGGCATGTGCTGTCTTACCTACTTGATCTTGTGGACTCCATCTATGCCACTAGAGACCGCAAAAAAGAAAAAAACCAGAAACCTCTGCCTTCTCTCATTATTAATAACTAAGTTCTCTGCCTTGTTTAGTAACAGGTGTATGTCTTCCCTGTGCTTCTGCTTACTGCTCCTGTTTTCCTTGAACTTAACAACTTTGACCAGTTTTAGTTCAACTTCTGGTTTATAAGCCACTTTTAAGAGCTATTATGCAGTTTTGTTTGTGTGTTAAGCAATGGATAGTATTTATATTCTAGATAATCAGTGACTTAATACAGACCTAAATTTTTGAATGCTGAACCATTCTCTGAATATGTTAGGCATCAAACAATCTTTTTATACTAAATTGGAACCATAATCACAACTGCTTGAAATATTTTTCAAAACCTATCTAAAGCTCTGATGTTAAAAATGTCACAACAAATGAAACAAAATTTCAGAAGAATACTGTCCTTATGAAAAGCAAATTAAAGTTTTTTTTTGGGATTTAAGATGTTTCAGATTTAATATTTTTCCAACTGACCAGCACTGGTCTTTATTTGCATTTTTTACTTATTTATGCTTGTCAGTCTCAATTCTCACTAGAGAGGAAAATAAGTAAAAGGAGAACCATCTTTATCTAACCCAACCTGTGAAATGAAGTCCTTGGAGAAGTAATCACAGATGCACTACACTTTTGGAAAAAATAGATGAATGTCTACTCATTATTAATGCCAAGTAATGAAAAAACAAACTACCTGCACTCTTTCAAACCTTGAGGAATATTGTTGGTAAGACAAAACTAAAATTAATTTTCTTCATGCGTCTTTTTTTCCCTTGTGTCTGTTAAAAATCCACAGTGGGTCAGACTGGTAGTGGCACTGTCAGACAGTGCTGTTGGCTGTAGTGCAGTTCCTGCATCTCACGGTGACACACCTCTCAAACCTTCAAATTTGTTTTCTTGATTGCACATCTCTTATTCACAGAGAGGGGCTTCATAATTTTCTTCATTAAACATAGGCCTTCAGACTTATTTTTTCAGATTTTGTTTGTTAGTGAGGTCAACTGTATATATTACTCAGATTTCAGTTTCCCTATCTTCCTTTCTGTTCCTTTTTCCTCCTGAAATTTGATTTCTTTTAGAATGTGTGTGAGGAAAATTTGTCTCCCACTGATCTTATTTGTACTCTACTCCCCCCTTTATGTCTGTGCTATCTGTTGTCATAATGAGGAAAGTATAAGAGAAAAATATTTTAAAGAATTTCAGTCTTGATGCTTACATGAAGTTTTACACCAGTTTTCCAGGTGATCACTCAGACCACAGAAGTAAGATAATTGGCTACACTTTAGAGTTTTCTAACACTCATAAGACCAAAACATGCAATACTACTTCTATTTTTAGCCAAAGAGGACCAAATATTTTTAAATAGATTAAACTAACTTTGGCATGCTGCTCTGAGAAGAAACCTGTGGGGAAAGGTTGTAATTTTTAAGTTAAAGCCAGATCACATGCAAAAACTCCTGTTGAGTCACATGTGGGTTAACATGAAGTCACCTCATACTTCAAACAGCAGGACAGGGTAGTATATTCCAATGAGACGTTTGAAAGTGCATTGAAACCTGATCTTGACTCAGTGATGTCTGCCTACAATTGAATGTACAGCAGCTGGGGTTCAAGGTAACAAAAGAAAATAAAAAAGAATTTAAAAGCAGCATAGCAGTTTGTTTACCCTTATTTTCATTGAATGTGTTCCAAACCGTCAAGACTGTGGTCATGTATTACATCTCAGAATGGTGTTACTGTATTATTCAGAACAGGAATTCCATGCACACTTTCCTATTAGAGTTTCTAAAATCTTGTCTTAAAAGAATTTTGGTTGTCTGTCATTAATAGAAACTATCTGGAATACTTTTCTATAAACATTCTCAAAGGTATTACATGATTTCATTTTATTTGCATATTTAATATTGTTTCTTGGGAGGGTTTCAGAATATAATTTTTTTTGGTGAAGCCTGTACTAGACAAGTCTCTGCTGTTATTTCAGTTTAAAGGTGAATAAACTCTTAACAATTGATCAAAAGGACTGATCAGTGTTGAGTTCTTCAACAAAACCAATGTATCACTCACAACATGGAAAGGGTAAAGAGAAAGAAGCCTGCCAAGCCCAGCAGGCCTACTTTGTTTGTAAATTGCAGATCCATTTGCTTAGAACACCTTCTGTAAGACTATTTCTAAACAGTCTAGGTGTCTCATGGTTTAGTCATTATCCAAAATATAATTTCCATTCTTTAAAGAGACAGTTGACAAAATACTACTTCTGCAGTCCTACAGAGCAGGGAGGCAGAAAAGAGAGAGAGAGGCAGCCTTTTGTTATCAGCACAAACAACATGCACTATCACATAAAGTTATGTGGTTCAAACACTGATTAAAACTCTTGATGTATTTCAATGTGAACATCTACAATGCTCTTTGAAACCTTCCTTCAATATTATTTAGAATATGAACTACCAATATCTACTTCATGTCCCTTGCCTCCTCCCAAGTTGTGTGTACAACTTTACTCATCCTTTTTGATGTATTTGAGGGTTTAAAAAATAATAGAATCATGGGGTATTCTGAGTTGGAAAGGACCCACAAGGATCATCAAAGTGGACTTCAAGCCTTTTCACAACACAGCCCCAGGTATCCCACCGTGTCCCTAGAAGCATTGTCCAAACACTTCTTGAGCTCTGTCAGCCTTGGTGCTGTGGCCACTACCCTGGGGAGCCTGTTCCAGTGCCCAAACACCCTCTGGGTGAAGAACCTTTTCCTAAGATCCAGCCTAAACCCCCCTGATGCAACTTCAGGCCCTTCCCTCGGGTCCTGTTACTGTCACTACAGAGATCAGTGTCTGCACCTCCTCTTTCCCTTGTGGGGAAGTTGTAACTTCCATGGTCTCCCCTCAGCCTCCTCCAGGCTGAACAGACCAAGTGACCTCAGCTGCTTCTCATATGGCTTCCCCTCCAGACCCTTTCACCATCTTTGTAACTCTGCTTTGGATGGTCTCTAATAACCTTACATATTTTTTTATAATTTAAAATCTTTGCTACATTGTGGCATTCAAAGACAGGCTGCCCCAGCTCAGAGCAGGGCAAGACAATCCCCTCCCTTGCCTGGCTGTGATGCTGTGCCTGATGCCCCCCAGGACAGGGTTGGCCCTCCTGGCTGCCAGGGCACTGCTGGCTCATGGCCAACTTGCCATGGACCAGGACCCCCAGGTCACTTTCCATGGCACTGCTTTCCAGGGCCATTCCTCAGGCTGTGTACATATTAGTAGTAGACAGCTAGTACTGTTGGCAGTCCAAAGCTAACAGTGTCTGGCAGAAGTAGCAAACAAACTGAGTTGTTTGTTATGGTTTGGTTTATTTTAATAAAAAATATCTATTGCTTTTATGTGGTTTGTATTCAAGTTTAGAAGCCAACAACACCTTTTTATGTTTTTAGATAATTCAAATTGCCAAGATGACTTTGGAAGGAAAATGTTCAATAATGGTTTGCCAAAAGTTAAGGAATTCTTTCAGTCTAAACCATGCAATTAACTTCTGTATTTGAAATTTAATTTCTGAAAAGTTATTTTTGTCAAAACCGTATTTTTTCAGCACCTTTCTGTCTGATGACATGGTTGTGAAAACTTACATAGCTTTCTTTGAAAATATGAGCTTCTCAGATCTAGTGTCTGATTCTAACATAATTAAATCCTTGCTCCTTTTGTTTATGAAAACCTGCTTTGAGGGGGACTTTGTTTACATTTCACAATTAAAATTCTTGCTCAGACAAACTGGAAAACCTAGAAGAGTTAGCAGTTTTGCATGTTCCTCAGTCCAGCCTTTTAATTTTGCAGATCTTAGAAACTGACCAGGCAACTCAATTAAAAAGCTTAAACACATCAGTAGAGAGCTGTGGACTGTAGAATAAAACCTGTTTGCCATTTTCCTAAAATATTTCTTGTATGTTCACTACAGCAGTAAGAATGTATTTGTATAACAATCATTTTTAAGGAAAATCAAAGTAAATTTCAATTACTGAATCAAATGGGAATTAAAGATTTTTTTTTTTTAAGTATTTCCTTCTCTTAGTTACCTTTTTAAAATAGAGGAATTCTCTTTTTGAGGCTCTGCCACTGGCTATCCAAGGGTTTTCTGGTTTAGAAGTTGTTTTGCACTTAGTCCTTTGCTAGCTGGTAATGTGCTGGAGAGGCTTTCTATTAGTACAGGAAGCACTTTGAATGCCAATATGGGATTTTTATCTTTGTTGAGATATACAGTTATATAAACCAATTATAAGGGCAAAAATGGTATGTATATTTTTATGTAGTTATGTAAATACTGCAACATAGGCGGTTTTCTTCTGCCTATGTAATTGAACTTTCTTGGCTTATTCTGCACTATAACCTTTCAGTGAAAAGTCAAAGGTAGCTCTGGCCTGTTTGAAAGGGCATACAGCAACTCTGTTTCTGAGGCTTAATAGGAAACAGAACATTTTGCAAAAGAAATGTGAAATAATGGTGTGTTGAAACAATCACAGTTGAATCTGGATAGTTTTAACTAGTCATATTTTTAAATAACTAATCACAGAAGAAGGTAGAGAATCTATTTACTGGTGGGGTTGGTACGTCCACTGACAGAGTTTTGTCTTGCAAAAGAGCTGAAGATACAGAGGGTGGAATGCAAAGTGGCACAGAAATTAGTTTAGATTTCTGGATAGCAAGTAATAGAACAGAGCTGTCATCTGATATCTCACTATTTTCAACTTCAAACACAGCTTTTCTTAGACACTCCTGTGTTGGTCTGGTGGCTCAGCCAAGGCAAGTTAACTACTGAGAAATGAAATTGAAGATAGCAGCAGCGCTGTTCTGCTGTAAGGGCAGGCTTACTCTGCTTTGTTTCGTCTACATACAAAATTATACAGCACTTTGTTAGTACTGTATAATAACTTAGCAGGAAAGGAGTTGATCAATAAAGATCATTGTTATAACTCATGGATAAATTTTTCACAGCCATAATACTATATGTATAAGTTTCAATGTCTGTGAAGAATTGGTGACATTCTTCATTTCATTTGCTGAGAGACAAAAATAAATGCAAGCATATGTGCAAATATACACATTAACATTTCAGAAGCAGTTATGTGAGAATTACTCTACTCACTATATATATATGTATGTATATATATATATATATATATATAGCAAGCAGAGTAATT
>JAOTQP010001286.1:75612814-75625502 GCA_026413545.1 Cichladusa arquata | reverse complement strand
GCTTAAAAAAAAAAAAAAAAAAAAAAAAAAGAAATAAAGGCACTCTTGTGGTTGCTGCAGATTATTTCATTTAAAAATATGCCTAATTTGGTACGCCAGCCTATGAAGAGATAAAAGTTAATTTGTTGGTGATATTATTTATGGCAAATAATTTGCCCACATTTTAATGATGCTTTTTAATCATTAGTTATACCCTGCCTTAAAATAGGCAATTATGTGCCTCTGGAGTTTTGTCCTTTCCCTTTATTGTTTAATGTTTTCCTGCAGTTATAAATGGCCCAATGTGTTCCAAGAACTCCCTAAAACGGGGAGTTTTTTTATGTTTGTATAGTACAATGTAAATTGTTCTTGTTCACATTTGTTTTCTCTTCATAGTGTAATTAGTAGGGAAGAAAAGAAAGTGTTTCAGATAGCTGTCTTTCCAAAAAATGACAGATCGGTAACTGGGTGTTTTCGGTTGTCTTAAATGCAATTTTTTTTCTGTTATTTTTCTAAGTGAGATATTACTGTAAAAATATCTAACATGACTGTGGGAAAGAAATGTGTCCAAGAAAAAAAAATTAAGGCAGCCTTTTTCTACCCATCTGTATCCTTGTAATGTCCTGGGCACCTTTTTACTGCTACAATTTTTTTAAGCTTCTGCTTTTACTAAGTCTTGTGTTCGCATTGTTTGTTGCCACATTACGGTCATTCTAGCACAGGTGAACTGCGGGGGAATGGAGACTAAAAAGCTCTCCTTTTGCCAAACTACATGTGGCATTTTGATTGCCTGCAGACATCAAAGGAACAAGGAATGACACTGATGGCTTTAGCAGGCAGCTGAGTGCAGCTGGGTACATCTCTCCTGGCTTTGCCCTTCTGATCAAGGACTCTGCTAGGCTGTTGCTACTCTGAAAAGGTTTCTGATCCTGCTACTCCACTTCTTTTCTCACTAAGTACCTTTGCCAGCACTCTGAGCATTCCTCCCTTCACAGTTTTTAGCTAAGAAGCTGCAGGGACAGTATTGTTATCTGAAGGCTTCACAGCAGCACTGGCTGTTTAGAAATTCTTCCTGTTTTTCACCTGGCACCATGTAGTAGCTCCAGGGTATTTGTAGCAAACCTAAATGGAAGTCTAGTTTTCCTTCCTTTTTGAAGTTCAGACTTTTAGGTTTCAGTAATTTAGAGCAAGATCTGGCCCATTGCATAATTATATAATTTTCAGATGTACAGATATTGAGTGATTGTCTCTGTGTATTTATTTATCCCATGAGTCTGACCCATACTAAAATACACATGTGCTTATGCATAGCTAGCAATCAGGGTAATTGGCTGAATAAACATGAAGGCCTGAATGTGACCTCAAAAATCTCATTTTTTTTTCTCTTTGCATCATGCTTTAGCTTTCACTGTATTTATAGTGGCTTAAAGAAAGGAGATGCATCTCAGTGTTTTGAAAAGGTGGACTCAACAGAATGAGCAGAAATGGGTTGCACATTCTACACCAACATACCAATACTGTGCATGGCTGTGTAATGAAAGTGAAAAATCAAAGGTACCTTCTGTGATTGCAGTGTTGTTATACTTACTTGCAGTTTGCCATGCTATACTTCAGAAAAAAAAAATGTATCTTAACATTCAAGGTGGTTTTCACAATGATGTGTATCCTGAAGTTACTAAAAACACCTATCTTAGTATCAAAGCAATGCTCATGTCCTTGCTGTGGAAAGCAGCAAGCTCAGTGTCCAGCATTCTTGCAGCTCGCAGCATTGCAGACTAAGCTGCCTGTATTTGGTTTTGTTTGGTGGTTGTTTCAGTGCGGTTTTGGGATTTTTTCCCAAGAAGGTACAAAATGCCTTGCTAGTATAAAGAGAGCAGATGTTCTTCTACTCATTTTGGCATAGCAGACAGGACAGTAAAATTCTGTGTTCCACCAGTATCCTTTTTTTATAGTGCTCTATTCTGGCTTACTTTTGGACAATGGTTCAGAGCAATCTTGTAGGTCTTATTTCATTGTGACTGGATTTGTACATCATTCATATATGAAAAAGTAGTGTTGTTCTGTTTCCCAGTAGACAATCTCAATTATTTTATTCTGCATAAAGAGCAGAAGCAGAATCGAGGTATTGACTCATTTGGCATTCTAAACTAACACCTGCCACTGTACATTATCTTTGCAATGACCCTAGACTCCTCTTGCCTCTGACATACACTTTTTTGGACATTGTAGCCACCAAAGGTGGTATATTACGTCCTTTGGCAGCTACTGCTTTATCTTACCCCTGTCTTTGTCACAAACTAAACTAATTCTTCAAAGATGTTGAAATAACTAGTGACATATCTTTTTATAGTAGAGCTGTATATTCTTTTCATGTTAAAAATCATTCTCCAGAAGTAGCATATTTATGGTTCAGTTCTTCCCTTCCCTGAAATCCCCATCAAACCTTGCTTAAATCCTACTGAGGTTTAGTTATCACTGTAGCTCTCAGAGTTTTGAGATTTTTAATATGATGGTCTTGGATTTAAAAGAGAAGTGTGGAATGGGAATGGAAATTTTATTTAGAGTATAGCTGGAATTTTTTTTTGTCAGCCATTCTGAAAGATGAGCTGTTTCCAACTTTAGTTGCTGAAATTGAAAATTTCTGCGGAGATAAAAAACCCACCTTTTTTTTTTAATTTTTTTTTTTATTTTTTTTTCTTTAATATGTTCATCAGTTAGAGAATCTGTTATTTTAGCAAAAAAACTTGTTTTCTGGGAACTCTTCTTGAAGCTCAGTCTGCTACAGCAGTTACTGCAGAACTCAAGTGTCTAAAAAATACTGAATCAGCATGCAAATTCTGCTGAAAAATAATGCAGGAACTAAAGAACCGTTTGAAACAGCTATTATTCACCAAAGCAAGATTTTGTTTTGCCAGGACTGTCATAGCTTTCCTTTAATGATTTCTTCTCATCATTTTGGGAACAACTATTATTATTTGCTAGTTATCTTGCTTCTTAACTATCATAATCTTAAATGTAATATAGTCATATGCTTGTCCGACCCATCTTCCTTTTCCAGTTTGAAAGAGCTTTATATAATTTATGACTCACTGAATATATTAAATCTTGTATTTTTAAAACTATATTCACAATTACTGCATTGGGCACATGTCTGGATACAAACATTTCACTTCTGATAGAAACAACACCATCTCATGAGTAAAATTTTTGAGATCACTCAATCAGAAACTTCTAAATGTGGAATGTGTCAAATTTTAATACGAAATAATAAGCTGGGATTGGGGCGGGGAGGAAAAGTAAAATAGTATTCACAGCAATTACTAGCCATTATGGGCTTTTCTAGTATTCTATCAATCTAGAAAACCTGAACATGAGAACACTAAAACTGATAACTGTTCTATGTTTGACTTTTGAAGCTGATTTTACTGACTTTTGATGTGTTGTTTAATCAAGTAGAAAACTACTGAAGAGTTCTATATGTTTGCACTTCTCCCTCCTAAATTATGAATCCAGGTAATTTGTTACTGCCTTAAACCGCACACTCTGAGAACTCTGCTACGTCTGTTCCCACCTCCATGAAACTCCAATGAAAAAATGAGTGTGGAGAGATATGAGTGACAAGGGATTATAAATGTTAGAGACTTAATTAAACCAGAAAAGCTTCAGCAAGGTTCAGGCTGGTAAACTTATATCTTCTTTTGCTGAACTAAGATAGGAAAAATTATTTTGGTTGCCTAGCAACTACATTGCACAAACTAACTCAGTCGAGGATCTATGGGTTTGATAAGCAAATTAAAAATGGACATTTTGTGAGAAGAGAATAAAAAATTCTTCAGAACTTTTATTCAACTGAAAAATTAATTGCATGGCATTACAAATTAAAATGGTAACGGATCTGGGAATACTTTGTGGGAAATTGTAGATAGTCAATAGTTTAACATCTTGGCAAAACTGGTGAATTGGCTTGAAATAATAGAGTACTAAGTGCATTCAAATCACGTTGTATGTCTGTGGAGGAAAGACAAAGACTGAGAATCTTGAGAAAAAAGATTATTTTGGAAGATCTTGTTTGCATCTTCTAGTGTATAAGTGCATTTTGTACATTCATGGCATGTCAGTTTAGCGGTTTGTTTGTTTGGTTTTTTTAAATTTAAGTCTTAAATAGGGAAGGAAGGAGAAAATGCTGGAGAATTCACGTGTTGAAATATCAGCTTCAGAGAATTATATTGTAGCAGCCCAATTCTGCTAATTGTTGAGCACACACCTGCAGCAGAACTTGCTGCTTGCCTGAGCTTCAGAGCGATGCTCTTGAGAAAGAAGCAGCACAAGCTGTCCCAAAGATACAATGTGCTCTTTGCATCAAGCTGTGAGTTAAAGAATATTACATTAATATAATGATTATAACTGATATTGCGTCTGCCACACATCTTTCTTCCTCTTCTTTTCATTCAGAAAACAGAACTCTGTTACCATAAAAATACTTTTACCAACCAGTGCAAGTAAGGAATGTTTCCTAGTTAGGGCACCTGCAGCACCCAATAACAAGGGTTGCAGGGCTTCTGTGGTGTGTCTGTCTCTGTAATGGTAACAGGTAACCAGTGAGCCTGAGCACATGGAACCTGTTTTCTGCCTCCCAGATTCAAACTGCTTGTGGGGATAAACTGAAACGTGGCGTCAAGGGCCATCATACCACAGCTCTTCTAGATCTTTGAGTGAAGATTTATTTTTTCAAAGTTGCTGTACATATATCACTGTTTAATATTAATAATAAAAAAATATATACTACTACTGAGTTTATAGGTATTTTTTTCACTACATAAAGGTTTGACTTGTGGCTTGTCAGCAAGTAAGGCTGAGAGCTTGTTGTGCTAGTCCTTTTGTCCAGAATAAAGAAACAATTTCATACAACCCTAACACAATAAGAAGGTAGCGTATTTCTCTGCATGATGACATCTTCTCTATGCTATATTGTAGCCTTTAGCTTCTACAACCATTTCAGAAGTCACAGTTACTTGTGAAGGACATATTAGGGCTGGAATCTAGTGTCAGTGTTTGTAGAGGCATGCAGAAATACATGTATCTGTAGAGTGAAGTTCAGAATCAGGCATATAGAGCAAAAAATTATGATAGGACTAAAGATAACTCCTAGCCATATGAAAATTTTGGTGTAGAGTTTGTTTCTGGAAATTTGTTACTGTCTTTTTTATCTATGTTTGTTTTGCAATTTAAGATTTAGTTAAAAAAATTAAAATAATTTTAGAGTTGGATTTTACAGATTATATGATCTGACAACAGTCAACACAAAGCAGCTCGGCTAGCCTTCTCTCTGTTCAATATAAAGAGCTATTATTGCAAGACTGTGTCTATATAACATTTTATTTTTAAATTGAGAAATATTCCCCTTTATTACCTGCTATGATGTCTGGAGCAGTTACAGTATACTCATAGTGACTTTCATGTTTCAGACAGTGGATGTTAGTAATGTTAATCGCTAGCTGGATCATACAATTAAGAGAATTCCTAAAATGTTTTAGGGTCTTTTGGTGCAGGTACTTTAAGCCTTACAGTTTATCTTCCATGAGGATTCCAAGTCAGAAATAAAACACAAATATTTTTACTTTGCAGCATTTATTTGTTTTCAAAGCATGAGAGACTGTTTTTCTTTATCTTAAACTAAATTTCAATTTAAAGTAGGAATCCCTCCAAGAAAACAAGTATTTTAAATGGATGTGCAGTTCACACACTGATAAAAAGCAAAACTGACTGTACCCGCATTAAATTTTTCAGGAAATTAAGCTAAATGAGCTTTTAATAATTAGATATGTCTGCTCTCACATATTTTAGCATCTGCTTTAAGCAGTCAGATTAATCGCAGCAGGGCAGAGGAGCTGTTCTGGACTGACTGCAGTCACTCATTCCCCATCCCCCTGAGTGGCTTTGGATGGGGTTTGGGGTGGTAGAGGAGTTAGACATGCAGTGAAGCTGCACCTGGGAAGAAGGCTGGAGTGGGGGAAGGTGTTTTAGAGTCCTTTGCCTTTGTTCACCAACTTACCCTATTTTAATAAGTAACTAATCAAAATATTTTTCCTTAGGTCAAGTCTGATTTGCCTATGATGAGTGATTTCCCTGTCTTTATCTTGACCCTCAAAACTTTTCCTTATTTTCTACCCTGTCCTGTTGAGTAGAAGGGGTGAAAAAGAGAGAGTGAAGGACTGGTAGCCAGCCAAGATCAACTTACCATCATACTTCAAAGAGGACTGATTTCAAAGTTGCAGTAGGATGCTCCTAGCCTTGTCCAGTTAATTTTTTTTTTTTTTTTAAATCTTCATGGTTGAAGATGTCTCAGCCTCTCTGAGCTCCTCTTTAGTATTTAACTTCTCTCCTTTCTAAGAATAACTTTCTTTCAGCACATTTCAGCTTCCAGTCATTTATTATAACATAGTCGTTTGCAGAGATAGGCTGGATTCAAACAGAATATTCTTATTTTTAAAGGTTTTTATGCAGTGGATCTATCAATAATTGCTTTAGATTACATATAACAAACTAGATGCTTTGTGCTGTCTATGCAACTTTAAATCTCAATTTTCCACTTTGTCAGAGAATGCTATCTTTGGATGGAAAATTTTTCTTCAATTGGCTTTCCACTCTAAACAAAATCAAACATTTCACATTTTAAGACTCTGGGTTTCCTGTCTCTTCCTTCTATTCCTCACCCAGCAATTCCATCCCCAAATGCAACAGGGTCAGACCCAATACCTTTTTACACCATTAGAAAACTAGTTTTAAAACCTTCAATTACAAGAACACGTAAACATAAATTGTAAGAACTACCTCTTAGAACTACACCTCTGTCTTTTCAGGATGAGCATCTGAAAACTGAAGTTCACTAAAGCCAGTACTAAAGCTGGAAGCTATGTAAAACATATTTGAAATTCTTTCAATGAACAAGATGATTATTGCATTGGAAGCTGATATCAAATTAGGAAATGCTCTGAAAATTTATCCATCAATATTCAAAGTAAGTGGATAATTAGTGGTGGCCTGCAGGAACATTTAGACAGCTACAGAAAAAAACTGATGAGACGTGGAAAAAAAAGTACTAAACTTAGAGCAGACTAGAGCAAGAGGACCTGAATTTTTGCATATTGCTTATTCAGATCTATGTCCTACTGCTGAAGTTAATTATGACTTAGTCTTTGAAACACGTGACCCACCAGGAAAGGCTCAGGGAGCTGAGGTTACTTAGCCTAGAGAGTAAAAGAGGAAGTGGGATGCAAAGGCAGTGTAATAGATGCCTTCCAGTCCTTATGGAGGGTTATGAGAGGATGCAGTCAGGCTCTTTAGATATGTGCGTGACAGGACCATACGGGATAACAGACATAAATTGAAAGAGACGGAAAATCCAGTTTAAGGGCTGGGAGGACTGGGCACGACGAGAAGACAGACAAGTGTTGGAATAGACTTCCCAGAGATGGTGCAGAATGTCTGTGCTGGAGGTTTTCAAGACCAGACTTTTTATAAAGCCCTGAGCAATCTGGTCTGACCTCAGAGCTTTAGTTGAATTAGAGAACTCCTGAGGCTTGTCCAGCCTGAATGACTCTGCAATTCATTATTTATTCTATTTTTAGTCTTGCCTAGTTAAAAAATAATTGTTTATTTTTAGAAATGTAGATGTTTAGTATGATTTTTGATATTTTGCTTCATATGGGATTTAATTTTGTGATAGACTTACTAAATGAGCTGAGGAGCTGCACTAATGTATAGCTCTCATTAAAAAGTACTACAGCATCGTTTTGCTGACCTAGGCATTCAGACATAGAGTCATCCCATTTAGATGCAGCCAAAGACAACCAGAATCTTGTACTATGCTTTTATTCTATAACTCCTTTTCATGAAGGTTGTGTGAATGACTGGCAGTTGCGGGGTTAGTTCTCAAACAGAAAGTTCAGAGTTCTAGTAATTACGTTAATCTTGCATGCTGAAATGAAAATCCTAGAGGAGTCATCCTGTAGAGAAGATTGACTTTAGATTGATGGTAGACAGATTGCATGCAGTCTTAAAGAAAATGGTTTGTCTCTCTTTGCCTCTATGTTAACAAGTGAAGTGATGGATAGATTTACAGGAAACATCGGTGAAGGAAGTTTGGGCTGAATATGTGGCATTGTCACTGTGAGAAGAGTCACACAGTGGAAGAGGCTGCCCATGCAGACTGTTTAGCCTAATTGTAGGTTTTCATGGTCTGACTGAATAAGTCACTGAGCATCCTGGTCTTATAGCTGACCAAGTGGAAGGTTGGAGTGGAGACCTCAAGGCTGGGAATAACATCAGTCCTTCCCACTGCAATATAAGTGGTCAATGAAGGCACAAAAACATGAAGTGCATGTTATACTATACTCTGGGATAGGATGGTTTTGATGTATTTCATTAAAGAAATCATTTGGAGCAAGAATGTGAATCACGGGATTTTATTTTCCAGGTAACCGTGCTGTGAGTTAGAATAAATATTAAGCTGTGAAGTCAGTCGCCCTGGCTTTACTTGCTTTATTATTAAAGCAGAATAGGAAAACCAAGAATGAGAGCATGTTATATTGACTATCTAATAGTGATACATTTGGGATACACTTAAAATGTCAAGTTTTAGGCTGGCAATTTGAATTCCTTCTACAAGTCTTTTTCAGACTAAATGGTACCTATGTCAACTTTTACCTAGACCCTTTCTTTTCACTAATTCTGTTTTACAAAGGGCTATTCCTGATAAACAAGATCTTATATTTCTTGTGATTCCACATGAGTTTTGTTTACCAAGCATAAAAAGGCCATATTTGTTCCAGCTTTGATGTTTTATTTCTAATACCAAGAATTCTGAGGACTTGATGTAGAGAAAAAAGCCAACTAAACCATTACAAAAATACTCCCACCCACAGTAGAAGATTGGTAACAGTAAAACACTGCAGAAATCCTCAAAGGAAAATAAAATTATGTGACAATATAATTGCAGGAAAGCCATGGAAATGCACAATTGTAAGGGTAGGGCAAATTAGCCTACATAAGGTTTAATAGAAGTCATGTGTATGCAAGTAAAAAATGATCTGAGGACTGTGCCTGGGGTACGTGTGAAGGGGTGGCAGTGGTGGAAGTATCAGGCTCAACTGATGCCCTGCAAAAGTGTGACCCTGTGATACAAGTTACAGAATCTGCAGTTCATTACCTCAGTAATACAGGAGTGCAAGGAATTTTGATTGTTAATTTTGATTGTTATTTGTTCAAGAATTACATAGATTGATAAAATATTCCACTACAAAAATTATTTAATCGATGTACTTATTTAGTAGTGAAATGTTTGGAAAACAGTAAAAGTGCAAGTAAATAACTATGAGAATAAACATTTTAGCAAAGAACTTGCAGAAAAAAATTGCCTAATCAGGTCTTGCTTGAAAAAGTCTGTCATACAGATATGGGCAGCCTAGTCTTAACATCAGTATTATTAAAAATAAGTACTGGCAAGTATCTGTTGACCAGAATTTAATTTCATGTTGCCAGCACTGTAGGTCAGAAGTGCCATTATACTTCAATTGTTTATTACGTAACTGTTGCTTTGAAGTAATAGAATGCAGTATTAGTTTTAGTGAAAAGTCTTTTATGGGACTTGGCCTGACTTGAAAGAGAACACTGCCAGAATCACAAATGGTTGAATTAATAGACTGCCTTCATCCAACTTAGTGCAAATGCTGAGAAGACTGAATTTCTACATTAGAAATGAATAACTTGATACCGAGAAAAAAACAAAATTCGTAAGAACAGCTACTCCTGCACTCATTCTTGGAAAATAATTGCAAGCATAGAATATATAGTCTCCTTCATTCTTTCCTATGGTCAATCTGATTTGATGGCATTATAAAAGTAGTGAATGACAGAGAATATTAGTTAGTTAAGAAACACTGAAGGAATCAGATGAAGCTGAAATTAGCTTTGTAATGTCATGCAGTCTCTGTAATGGGAAACAGAAGTTTTTTTTGTTGAGTGTGGAGCTTAATCACACAATTTTATTTTTTTTTTAATAGTGAGGAATTGCATGCATGGTTCTCAGCAGGATAATGAAATCTAACCCAAACATCCATCATTAGACATTCAAATGAGAGCAGGGGGCTTTTTCCTCATATTACCCATTAGTCACCATCAAGTGGATAAGCAGTTCCACATTCCATCTCTGCTTGAAACACGTTTGGTGTGCCGGATGAAATACTCCAGAAAGAAATTCATGTTGGCATTGAAACCAGACAGTAATGCTGAAGGGTCAGTGGACATCAACTGTCTGACTATTTTGCCCAGAGCTGCATGCTCCTTTTTCGTTTGTGAGATTCGTTTGTCATGTAACGTCAGTCCTTATTCAATTTTAGTCATGGTTTGCCAAGTTTAGTAGCTTTTGGGGTTTTGTGTCTAACTTTGCTAAGTAAGTATAATTAGAAATTTTGAATGTGACAGAATGCAACTTTCATCCTACCCTATCCTGTAAATCAACAGTACTCTGTTCAAACCTGCAACTTTCATGAACTGGAGTGAAGCAGTAGATAATACTCCATTGATTCCAAATCTCAATTTTTCAATACAACAAAATCATGAGAAAGCAGGGCTTAGATAGACAAGCATTGATTGGTTGTGACCAGATGATTATTTTGTTTGTCTTTTACCTTCCTTATTTAGCAAGTTTTCCACATAAGATTGCAACTATCCTAACTGATGTTCCAGTAAACCTTGACTTTTGGAATTGAAAACCTTTTCTCTTCTTTATGCCTTTAGAGAGGAGAAGTTATAATAAGATCTAGACAGATCCACTACAAAGACTTTTATTCATTCAGTTTTTCATGCTTCTGCAACATAAGGCAGTGTAATTAATTAAGATTTTCTATGGTTTTCTTTGGTGTGGAATGTTTGTTAAAATGTGCTAAGACATATTGGTATTTATTCTAGGTTGTACTTCTAAGAATTGAAACTGATATTAAACACCTTATTTATAGATCAATTATATTGACCTGTTTTATTTTTATCTTAATCTCTTATGTGCAAGAGAACATTGGAAAATGGAAGAGTAGAGCAGGTATAATTTTTTCATGTTACAGGTGTAAATAAAGACACAAGGGTCTCTTCCTTACTCCTTTATTCTGTTTGCAAGCATTTAGCTGCAAGTACAGTTAAAGAACTTCAGTAACTTCAATGCAACTGCTCTTGGTAGTACATTCAATTTCATATATTTAATAATTTGAGTTCTTTGTATTTGCTGAATCTGATTTTTGTTTTGACATTGGATTTCAGTAGAAGGTGTCTATTAGGATGGCGAAGAAAAAAGTGTAAGATCTTCCTTCTTGAAGCAAACTCATTTTGCAAAACAAGTTCTAGCAAAATTATTTTACTTATGTATATTTTGTTGACCTATTGACATTTTATACTTAATGGGGAATATGTAATTTGATAGGTATAAGTTCAAAAACAGTTTGGGGTTTTTTTTAAATGTGTGTGTACTTTAAAGATCGTGTGGACTTCTTCGAAATGAACAACTTGAGAAGTTTTAATACCTGTTTTCCTTTCTCTTGGAAAGTCTTATTTTTCTTTGCCTCAAAAACATTTTGATTTTTTCTCCTTAATTACAAGACTCCTGTTTATTTAAATTAAAATTGAATCAGAAGAAAGTAAGCTTAATTCATTAAAAAGAACACTGTCCATGTACAGTTTTATAGTATTTTTAAATTTTTTTTTCTTTTCTATTTTTTTGCATCTTCTCTTTTAAAAATCTTTTACTAGGCCTCCTTTCTGCTAGGCAGTAAAGATGAGAGTGGGGGTAAGCAAAGGTCTTGGCTTCTACATTGCATTTGGAAACATTTTTACTGGTTATCTGGCTACATGCACTTGCATTTGGCACGTCAAAAGCAGCTGTGTTGGAATCAGCCAGGGTTAACTAAATTTAGTGTGTTCAACACGAGAACTAGTCTCATGGAGATTCAGAACATCCCAAAATAAGACTTTATGGTGAGGGACAAGGTACCTGCACCTCTGTTTTGTGGTTGCAAATGTTTCTCATGCTGCAGAGCTGCAAGGGGAGTGTATGGAGAGATGTTGCCTAAAGACCTACAATTTTACTGAATGCTTTTAGCATAAATCTTATAGTTAATAAATCCCTCTGCAATAGGGCTGCTGGAACTTCCTGTGTCCAGTCACTCACCACAGGGGTCACCCCTGCAGCCACTTGCTGCTAACACCTGGCCACTTAAACCAAATCAGCCCTGCATCCAACACAGGTCTGGTCCATGTGATCATAACCGTCATCCTCTTTGCCACATCACTGAGAAATACTTCAGGAACTTTCATCTCTTTCCTATCCAGACTGCTCACCTTACAGTCAGCACATGGCTGGTCTGAATGCATATTTTGGCTAAGAGATGTATACAACTGGATGTGTACAGAGGTATTTTTACTTGATCAGGTGTATAAAGATAACATTTTTCTGATGAAAAGAGTACTTCTGAGACCCAGCAGGTGTGGGGCAGTACCATGGCAGTTCACAGCCTATACTTGTGTTGAATGCTTAAAGCCCAACACAATTTCACTTTGCTGGGGGCTTGAGGAAATGCTGCTTGGTGCCTCCCTGGCATATCCCCTGATAAGTCGTGGGGGTTTAATATTCTAAAATTTTCTCTGAACAAACACCCCTTTCCCC
>JAOTQP010001286.1:75598269-75612795 GCA_026413545.1 Cichladusa arquata | reverse complement strand
AACATTTCTCTCCCATTTCCAACATTAAAAAGAATGCTTTGGCAGGAAGTATTTAGAGATGCTCTCAAAAGCCCAAAGGGCAAATGAGTAGTTGTGAGAGAAGGACTGTCCTTACATACAAGCACCAGAGACAGAAACCCTCATTAACAACATCATGCTCTACTGGGAAACCAGATATCAAGTGGATAACTTCATCATTTGCTTGTGTTGTACTTAATTTTGCATATTTTCATTTTTTTTTTTAAATTAAATTTTATCTTCCAGGATAATTCACAGAAATTTAACTGCTATGCTACTAAGGGAGTTCTCAGTGTTTTAGTTCAGTTGAGGGTATTTCTACTTGGTTTTTTAGTTGGTTGGTTGGTTGCTTGCTTGCTTTTTTGTTTGTTATGTTAAGGTCACTTCATTTGCACAAACAATAAGATTAATCTAACATTTGTTGGAAACACTTAAATAAAAATATGTACAGTCCAACTTTGTATTGACACCTCAGTTGGAGGTGAAACAGAAGACATATCCTTTGCTATATTTATGTTTATTTTATCATGTTCTAGCTCAGCTCCTGTTTAAATAGGACTTCAATTAATAATACATTATGGAAAACAAATATTGATATCGTAGCTCACTGTCTTGGAATGAGATTTGTGAGATGAACCAATTCCTGTTCCTACCATGAAGCTGCTGATCATCCATGTGAAGAACAGCAGAATTATGAGTTTAATGTACAGCTGATTATAACAGAATATGAGCACCTAATCCTCCTGCACACATTTGAAGATTTTAGCCTTAATCCCCTGTCAGCATTGCCTAATGAAATATTGATAGAAATTTGTCTAAGTTTCTATCATTGTTACTGTGGCATTCAATATGCAGATGCTTTCTAAATATAGCTTTTTTAACATTATTTTTTCAGGGCCTGGGTTTCTCTTTATCAAAGGAAGATTCCAGAGTAGCTATTTACATAGTATTTTATACCAATGATATTTCACATTGATACTGAGTAATATAATATAGCTATTTCTTAGAAAATATTTAATTAGAAAATATTGAATTAGAAAACATAGCTCTCATCACTTTCTAAGTATATCCCGAGAATTTTGGAAATCAAGTTTGACTATTTTAAAAAGTTGTACTGAATTCAAAAGCTATGAAATAGAATTTTTTTTTCCAGCTTCAAGTAAATATATCACTCTTGGAAGAAAGGGCATCAACAACCCCTTGCATTTGATATTCTAGCTTTTATTTTCTATTTGATCCAAGCTTTTTATAATTTCAATTCAAGGTGCAGCAAAGAAATACAGTTCCTACGTAAAGAACCTACACTATTGGAGTCTGTGTTAGATGTCCAACACACATCACAAAGAGCAAGTGTTGCCGTTTTATAAGTTTGTCATCTTTTGCCAAATAGTTTGAGCCCAGTTTCAGTGGGCTTCCACCCAGTAAGATCAGTATAAGAACTTCTATGTGTCACTGAAGGAGTTTAGGAGCAGATCCTTTCTTTTTCTGCTGGTATTTAGCAGACATGACAAGATAAACTCATCTTCAGCACTGCTTCAGATTTACTTCATTTCCATCTGAACCTGAATATCTAGCATGTGATGCAGTCTGGTGTTTTTCCATATTATTGTCAATTACATAATACTATTTAATATGCTTATATATTTACTCTAAATGTGGAACAGATTGAGGGAAATATCAGGAAAGATCCATTATTTTGTAAGGATATATTCTTGATCCCTTTGATACATTTATTACACACAGGAAAAAATATGTGGCAGATACTTTAAGGAAAATAATTACATTTCAATTCGAACTGAATTTGGTAGAAATTTGGTAATTAACAAGAACACAAGAATTCATAGATGGAATAGAATTTTTCCATGTCAGAAACTGAGATGCCATTTTTATCTGTGTTGGTTAAAACAGTACCAGGAAAATAAACTAAATAAAATTTCAAAGCTGTCATAAATCCCAGACTGATTTTACAAATCAGTCAGCTTTTTTTGTTTGTGCAGTGGATGCCACAGCCTTGAAAGTATTTAAGATTTCCTTTTATAATAGTAAAATGTAGTGTTCTGATATGAGACTCTTGGATTTATGCTGATTTCAAAATTATACCAAGATCTGCTGAAACAATTTCCATTACTGCTTACTTAAACCTTAAAAGGTTGTATCCCAGGTCAAACAGAATCCAACATTGCTCCAAATTTCCTTCCTTGTAGCTTTCAAAAGTTATAACCTATATAATTTATTTTCATTCAAGTAAACAATTTCAAAAGGGAACTTAAAACACAATGAGGATTTTTTAAAAGTAGTAATAATTTGCCTCTTCAGCTAACCGTATTGAACACAAGATAAACCAAAACACTTCTTAAGAGGCAGAAGAGATGCAGCTTTATAGCATAATCCCACATAAATCCGTGAGATTAGTAGCAATTATGCAGAGGACATGAGGTCATTGAACCAATGCTTGACTCTATGCTAATAAAAATTAGTTGTTTTCTTAAAAGAGATTTCATAATTTATAAGCATAAAGTTAGAAGCTTCCTCAGTCTCTTCAGTAGAAGCAGAAGTCTAATAACATTAAATCAACACTTTCTTTAAACTTCGAATGAAAGGTTTTGATGCTAAGTCCTAGAAGTTTTTCTTGTTTTTCTTCAGTGAAAACATTCCTATATTCTAAGTAGACATTCTAAGGAGAGATTATATCTTGGAAAAGGCTGTCTCTGGATTCCGTCTGACTTCGGGGCTAAAACTCAGATTAAATCCACAATTTCGAATCTCATTAAATAGATTTTCATTCTGGAATTTATGCCTCCCTATCCTGTCCACACCGCAGCAGCCAGACTCTCTGCCATGGTCTTAGCATAATGGTGAGGTTTGGATTAGAGGTAAAGTATGACTTCAAAAGGACAGTGGTTCCTCTCATGCTCATGTGTGTACTGTAGCTTGTGCCATTACCCCGTTCTGAAGTTTTTTCCCAGGGTTACCAATCCCATCTTTACCCTGAATATTAAATATGCTTAGTTGAGATCTTGAATCCATTTTTGTAAGCTGTTGGAATGTCCACTAGTTGCTCTATCTAATTTAAATATAGATCCTGAGATATCTATTTTATGTAAAAGTTGTTCCGGACTCTACTGAAGGCTAAATTTAACAATTCTTTTTTTTTTTTTTTTTTAAACACACATACTCTGGCGTTCATTTGTGATAGTCATCTCTAGAATGAAAGAGAGAACATATGTTTACTGGAGATGCAGACTCAGTTTTCAAAAATCTGTAATCAAAAGTATTCCTTCCAAAGACTGTTCACTAAGCAACACATTTTAAAAGTATTTTTAGTGTACTGTGGAGCTAATTTCTTAAAACTGCAAGGGATCTGTGCTTATGAAGGCTAAGATATGTAAAGAGCAGAATTGAAAGCCAGGCTAGCATAGGGGCTTCAGGCTTTTCATCATGACAAACAACAAGTTGTCAGACAACTCATCAGGCAAAACCGAGCAGAAAGTATGTGAAGATGATAAGCATAATTTTTTTTTGTAACTCATGAATAGTTATTTAGTGGCTTTCAGGAGATATGCAAGAGATTTTAAAAAAAGAAAGGAAATCAGAAATAATGAGTTCACTTTTCAGTCAATGTCAGTGGCAATGCTTAGATGTTCAATTTGGGTTGATCTCTAATTTTCATTTAGAATCTTATTCTTTATTATTGACTTTATTTAGAATTTCTCTTAGTCTGTGGTCTTGATATTTTGAAATATTTATAAAGGCTTTACTTTGCCTGAAATAGTAACGTAAAATTTTCAAATAACTATTGTTTATATTATTTAAACATTTTACTTGATTTCCATTCCAAGATAAATGTTCTCGCAAAACTAAACATCATGCTGAGGAAGTTTAGCGTTTTCAAGAAATACTCAGTTTTACTAGTGGCCAAGATATTGTGGAAAGGTAAAGAAAAGGAAAAAGGTTAACTATGAGACCTATGTTTTTGTTTCTTGTAACTTTTCTAATATACAGCCAAGAAAGAATTTCTTGAAGACTCATTCTCTCTCTTCAAAGAAGAAAAAGACATATTCCTTTTCACATCTAGATCTTCTGATGCAGAAGTATTGCCAATTGCTAAGCAGTTTAAAAACTATTAAGCTTCTGCCAAGTTAAGTATGGGTACTTTCTGAATAGGAGGTTTAGAGGACTGTAGTCTCAAGACCAAGCATCCCCTTGAAGGAATAGCTGTCATTCCCCTTCACTATAGTCAAACTGTCATTAGCACTTTTCTCACAGTTTTTAACTTGTTTTAGAATGGACTGGCAGTCTAAGGCTGTTTAACAGATAAAATTGGTCTTAAAACATGAAAACAAGAAGCCAGCTGTAAAGTTGTGTTAAAACTTATCATTGTAGTGATAAATATCATTATTATCTATTATATATAGTGAAATACCACAGAAGAGAAAGGCAAATGATGGCCTGCACTAGGTCTTTCCACATTGTAATTGGTTTTCCCATACCTTAAGCCATGAAACAGTTGTTTTTCACTCTAAGCTCTTTAAGTGGGGGAATATAAGACTGACCGAAAGTCATCCTTATCTTAGACACAATTGTACAAAACATCCCTTCACACTTGGCCACAAGTGTGGTCTTAGCTGTTGATGCTGCATGTTTGCACCACACTTGTAGCCCAGAGGACCAGACTCAGCTGTTCTAGGGATGTGTCAGAGCAGGCTGTGCATGAAACAGCCTTGGGGACAAAATTCCCTGCCAGTTAGAACTGGCATAGGCAGTTCTTTGCATGACCAATGCATAGCTACGTGCCAGAAGTTTTCGGAGGATGTTTGTTGATCTTTTTGAAGTCATACATTTGAAATATTGTAACAAGAATTTCAGAAAATATTTTTGATACAGTACTTTACCTTTAGGCTCTGTCACAGCTGTCCTCATAGTAACATTTAGCTACAGACAAGAGTATACTTCAACATGATACTTTAGAGTGGCCTGAGATCAGATTGGACTTTTTCTCCACGTAAATTGGCATTTTTCATTTCAGAAAAAGCAAGGCTTTGTTCCTCTGTATCATTCAGGGCTCCTGTGGGAAAATGCCAAAGATTTTGTGTTGTGTTCAAGGCTGCTACTGAGACACAGCACTCCACCTGCCACAAATTTTGCTGAGAGTACCTTCATTTTGTTTCAGAAAGCCTATCCTTGGTCCTGACCCTGGCCATTTCCCTGGTAAGGCCTGAAGATGTTAGTGATGGAGATCTTAAAAATAACATCTGCTCTATAGAGCATAATAATGAATTTATGCCCCAATTTACATCTCTAGGAAATATATAATCTACAAGAAACGATGAATTCAGGAGGTTTGCTTAAAAAGCAATCAGTATATCCTTAATAGCAGGAAATTCAATTTCATCAATATGCTTTTCACCTTTTTGATATACTTTGAAGCAGGTTTTCAGACTTGATAGGCCATATTTTGAAATTTGTGACTGTTTGTATACTGTATCTTCCTAAAGTGTCTCTCGTAAAGTGGCAGATTCTTCTTACATTTAAAAATGTTTGTACTCTTCAAAAGATTTTCTTAACATTGAAAAGCATAAGATGTTTATTCTGTTTTGCTAAATTAAATTTTCGTTTGGAGAGTTTAATTCTGCTGAAGAAACAAATTTTCTTATCTGAATTTCTTCTTAGAAAAAACAGTCAGTGCACTCCATTGGTTCTTCAGCACTTCAATGAGTTTTTTGCAGCTCTAGAAGAATAAATAAAACCCTTCCCCACACATTCTTCTTCACTGGATCTGTGTGCTGAACCCTCACATTTTTTTTATACTGTGGAAGACCAAGATGACACAGTTCATCCTTTCTTTATGGAGAACCTCAGTCTCTGAGCATCCCTAGTTCTGAAGGCAGACTAGTGGTAGGGCTCTGACTTTGCACACATCTGAGGAGAGCTTGCTCTCAAAATATGAAAGAATCTCAAGTACAGCACCTGATATAAAAACCATTTCCAATTTGGAGACTCACTCAATATTTAACTCACTTACAAAGGACATGAAAAGATCATTGTAAAACCTAGTTAAATGCATGTAGCAATTTTTCTTTTCTAGGCTCAGCACAAGATCTTAATTTGAACTTGATCTAAACCAGAAGGACATTAATTTCGCTCACTCACTAAAAGACCCTTTCCTGAGGTCATCAGGTCATGTCCTTAGTTTCCACTCATCAGATTTCTCAGTGTAATGTTGGTTACACTGCACAGACAGCTGCAGAAGAAATGCCTGGCCGTCTTCAACAATTGTTAAGCAAGTTTATTTCCAAATTAATGAGCAGCCTGGATTTTCAAAAATTTCTAAAAGCCACATCTGAGTTCAGGCCTCGTGGCATACCACAGCCTATTTGCCTAACAGAAATGATCTTTTGTATATTTTTCAGTCAGACAAGCTAGTCTTCAGTCATTTCCCCTGAAAAGGCTCTTAGCTATTAAGCAATATTTCTTATTCCATTCTATAAGTAATTTCCCTAAAAAATGTATAGGTTTACAAAACTCTAGTTTATATTTTGCTTGCTTGATTTTATTCTTTTGGGAGGCCATTCTGAAATTATGAGAGCTGTCACAGTTGATTAACAACTCTTCTGATTTAAGAAAAATTGGAATACAGCAAATATTAATTGTTTTATCATTTTCATGGTTTTAAATCTAAACATCATTAGAGTCTGTCATTCAATTTATAGCTGAATTTAGCGCACTTAGTTTGAAAGCTAGACAAAAGAATGAATAATTTCAAAAATACAGGATCATGTGCAATTGTAGAAAAAAATCTGATTATGAACAGAGATATATTTGATGATAAATTAATCATTGCACATCTTAGTTATTTTGACAGAATTAGAACAGGTTAGTTGAAGTTCATCACTCTCTTTCTGCCTGTCATTTTCTCCCTCATTAAAAAGTGATTGACTTCTGAACCATTTAGTTCAAACCAAAATTAACGTTTTTTCTTTTTTGATTTTATTAATTTTGATTGATGTTACTCTTTCAACAGAGAGGTGAATGATCATGACTGGGTTTAATTTAGTTTATTAATACTCCTGAAATTGTGATGGCTGTGGTGGTGGATACCTGACTTGTTCCATATTTCAACAAACTTTGTGCTCTAAAGTAATTTGGCAGCTTTTTGCTATGCACCAAAACCAGCACTTTATCACAGTAGGTAAGACGATGCTGTTTCAATGCAGGCAGTAATTTAGTCAAGCTCAGCTTGATATTCAAAATTTCACTTGGAAATTCTATGAAAAGTTGTACTTGTTTTCCAACAAAGAGTGAAATTAGTCACAGCACTAGTCCTGTTCTTTGAGATATGTATGCATATCTTGTCAAGAAAGATGATAATTTTTTGGCATTTCACCATCTTTAAATATCATTCCATTGTTTTGAAAGTCCTCAAGGAGACAAGTTTTTTCCACTGTGAAATTCACCTGCTGGCTTCAGTGTTCCGAGCAATTTATTTTATTTTTTTCTTAATATCAGAGTTAACTATGTCTACTACTATTAGCATATTTCATCTGTGCTAATACATGTCTGGCTGGTTTTAGCAGACATTAAGATTGCATACTAGAAACTGCTTCTTCTTATGGACTTTCTCATTTTATACAATAATATACACCTATGCTTGTGTATTACTGCTGCAGATCAACATAGCTAGAGTGCACCAATGCAGTAATTAATGCACAGATTTCCATAAAATCTGGAAGATAGAATGACTACAATAAACACCTGACTTTTAAAATGTTTTTTTACCATAATCCAACATAAATAACAGATATTATGTAATGTATTTTTATATTGGCTGATAAACATATAATATATGAATATAAAATATTTGTGCCACCAATTTGAATATCTGGTCAGCATCCAAAGCACTTTTAAGATGAAAGGATTTATTAGGGCTGATACTGAATTCACCTATATTCTTAAAGAAAACCTACATAAAGGTATATTGAAAGCACATACTGTATGACTGACATGCTTTAACAGCTCAATCTCACCAATAATAACTACCTTCAAAAACAGTTTAAAAATGACAATGTTCTTTCTAATTCAGCCTGGCTCTTCAAGATTTTGCTTGCTTATTTTTATAAACAAAATCTATCCTGCAAGACAAGGCGCACAGAAAATATCTTTCATAATGTCCACTAAAATTAGAGGAGTTTAGGCCAAAATACAGAAGCTAGTGGAGAGATGTATTTCTGCCTAAGGCTGCCAAGGTGTGGTTTTGCCCCTCAGCAAACACAGAACTCTCTTTGCTCAGTTACCTTCCCGCAAATCAACCACACCCCTTTGGTCAGAAGACACTTCTATTGCAGGGCTGAATACTATATTTGATACAAAGAAATCTTAAGAAAGAACAGTTTGAGATTAATTAGATATCAAATACTTCCTTGTAAGTTTTAAGAACTCAGTTCTGGGTATAATTAATAATATTTTAAATCAGTAAAAGCAGAAATCTGTGCTGAAGTAAGTGACAAAAATCTCTTAAGTATCATTGAAGTTCCTTTATAGAATAAGGAGGCTTCAAAGAGAGTTGTGATCTATTAACTTTTTAAATCTTTTACTTTCAAACTGTAGCTTAAATTTCTTTGCATTTGTATTTAAATGATGTAGTCTTACATAAATTAATGGAAATTATGTAGAACTTTAATTTTTCCTCTTGAGGAAGTGAAAAGTAAGCTTTTATCTTTATTGATTTTAAAATCACATTTGAAACTTCTAAATAGCATAAGTATGGAAACCCATACCATGAAATTGCTACATATCACCAGATACTTTCATTATTGTGTTACTTATATTTAAGCATTATTTAAATATTATTTAAGCATTATTTAAGCGTTATTTAAGATTAGTGATGAGTATTCTGGATTTCATGTATTTGTAAATGGCTATTTCATGCCAGGGTTTTCTCTATTGATAGTAGACAGCTGAATAGTGTTTCTTGGAAGAATGCAAATGTTGACTAAAAACCAATGCTGAATTGTCAGCACAGATAATATTACATTATTGATAATATGTAGGTGTAGGTTCTGCCTACAGCACTACATTCAGAGCATTGGCTTTCTCTCTTCTTGATTATTTCAATGGACATGAAAATAAAAAAACCAAAAAACCACAAAATCACATAATATGCTGAGTTGGAAGGAGCCCATCAGGATCATCAAGTCTAACTCTGGCCCTGCATGAGACACTCCAAGCTGCCTGAGAGCATTATACAAATACTTCTTGAACTCTGTCAGTCTTGGTGCCGTGACCACTTCCCTGGGGAGCCTGTTCCAGTGCTAGAAGTAAAGTGGAACTGTTTCTTTAACGGGATGAGAGTAGTTGAATATTGCTCTAGTTTTCCACATAAACTTTGAATGTAAGCCAATGACATATTTGCTTGTCTTAATAATACACCCACAAAAACATTATATTTAGAGGTTAAAGCCCAAATTACTAAAGAGTACTTGACCCCCTAAGTTGCTTATTCCATCCTGCAATCATTAAAGCTGGTGCAGGCAGATGTGGGCTCACTCTGCCTGTACTATGAGCTCATTCTAGAGTGACTGTGTTAGGGTAGCAGAGAGCCAAAGTTAATATATTCTGCCTATTCAGCTTTTGGTTCGGTTCAGAGTTGATTCACATTCAGTTAAGTATGGGCAAAGGGAGACTGCACCTTTCTCCAACATAACGCTGATGTATCATGTAGCAAACAACAATCTCTAAGAAGTAGTTCCTAAAATTACAGTGTGTGAACCATTAACACTGAGGTTACTTCAAAGCAGTTAGTGCATACTTTATGAGCAATAGAAACTCTCCTGCTACAGTGCCTGGCCCTGAGATAGCTGGAACTGCTCCTGCTGCTGCTAGTATGGGAATCCTTACCTCAGAGAGTGGCAGTCTTCTCAGCAGTCATTCCGAGCTGCACGTGATACCTTTCTCCTGGAGACACACCATGTGTTCAAGCACAGTGATGTTCCCTATAGTAGCTGAAGGTGTTGAAATGAATATCTAAGCCTTTATGTTCAGTTCAGTCGGTGAGAGATTTGTGAATTTTTTTTTTATTTGTGATTTTTTGTTTTGTTTTTCTTTCAAAGTGCATGCCCAGAAGAGAACAGATATGATGATACAAAACTGATATATAATTCTATGCTAAGTTGCCTCAAATTGCATTATTGAAATCAAGAACTGATAAATGCTTGATTTGACATAGAACTGGGTTAATCACAGAAGATTAGATGTTTCATAAAAGAGAATTTAAAAAACCAGTTCAAAAGACACCCCTGTTTGTTTGGTTTCTTCTCCTAACAATTATTTTAGTTACTTCAAAATCAAGAAAGGTAGAATATTTAATGATAGGACAAGAGTTAATGGTTTTAAACATGAAAGAGTAGATTAAGACTGTCTATAATGAAGAAATTCTTCATGACTATGGTTTGAGGCACTGGAAGAAGTTTTCTGCAGAAGTTAGGAATCACAGAAGTGTTCAAGGCCAGGTTGGGTGGAGTTCTGAGCCACATGTCTAATAGAAGGCATCCCTGCCTATGGCAGATAGTTTGGAACTAGATGTATTTTAGGGTCCCTTCTAACTCAAACCATTCTGTGATTCTATGATAAATTAAAGCTACACTAGTTTGCGTACCATGACACAGTCAATGTCAAAAATCATCTCAATAATTAGTTTTGTAGTTTGGCTTGAATATAACTTGATGTTGCTTTCACATAAACTAAATATGCTTCTGCTCTCTTTCTCACACTATCATGGCAGTTCAAATGATATGTTGCTAAAAACTTAATGTAGGGCAGAAAATGCATAGGTAAATTGCGTCTGAAAAATCAGGTTACTGAGAATTAGGCTTATAGGACAAGTTTGTTTTGTGTGGCTTGGTATAGTGCTTAACTTCACTGTTAATTTATGTCCTAATTGTTTGTTCATGTCCATCTATTTTTACACTCTATATGCAACTTATTCCTTTCCAGTTACTAATTCAGCAGCTCAGCAGTTATATATTTTATCTGCATTACACAAACTGGTCATGAATCCCAAATTGATACACCTACACTTACTACCCTAAGACTAGGGAAGGGTTTGTCCCCCTGTACTCAGCACTGGTGAGTCCATGCTTTCAATGCTATTTTCAGTTCAGAGTCCCTCACTACAATAAAGACTGAGGTGCTGGAGCACGCCCAGGGAAGGGCAGCAGCAGGTGGAGGGTCTGGAGCACAAGGCTTAGGAGCAGCTGAGCCAGCTGGGGCTGGCTCTCAGGCTGGAGAAAATGATGCTCAGAGGGAAATTTATTGCTTTTTACATCCGCCTAGCCATGTGGGGAGTGATTTTTTCTCCCAAGTAGCAAGCGATAGGAGAGGAGAAAATGGTCTCAAGTCGTGTCAGAGGAAGTTTAGGCTGGATATTAGGAAAGATTTATTCATGAAAATCATTGGAACAAGCAGGTCAGAGAAGTGGTTGTATCACCATCCCTGGAGATACTTAAATGATATATAGATGTGCTACCTGGGGACATGGTTTAGTGGTGGACTTGGCAGTGCTGGCTTAATGGTTGCATTCAGTCTTAAAGGTCTTTTCCAACCTAAATGATTCTATGATTCTAGTAGTATTCTAAGGTGTCTGCTTCTTTATCTCCACTGAGGGGTCACCTGTAAAACAGGCAAAATGGAAAAAAAAGTACTGTCAGCATATATAAAAGTAGATTCAGTTATTAATTTTATACATGGAAAATTCTATATGTATGCACTCAGTAAGTGCCATAATACCTTACAGTTGCTATGGTAACTAGAGAGCAGCTGAGGTTTGCTTTTTCTATATTTAGAAAAAAATATCTAAAATGTCTCAACCAATTAAAAACCAATATTGCTCACAAAATTTTACCTAGAAGGGGCCTATCAATTATGCAATAAATGCCTTTAATTCATCACTCTGAGACATGTCTATGTGGTGGCATGTCCAAGTAAACCTCCAGACCTGACTGAGAGCAAATGTAAGCTGTGTAGCCCATGACAGGGAACATGTATTCAGGTGTAGTTGCAGGCTAGCTTGGGTTTCTGGGCTGCAGTCAACTTGGCAAGTCTGTCAAAAGCACAGGCTAAGTAGGTTTATTTGTGACTTCACCTGCCCAGGTGAAGACAAAATGCTTCAGTTTCAGCTGGACTTCTAAACTGTGATATGGTTGGTGGCCTATGTTGTTGAGGATTGCAAATGTTCCAAATGCAGCCTTCATTCAGCACCATTTGCTGCAGACACTGACACAGAGCATGCTGGAGAGGTTACAGATCAGTGAAGCTGTGGCAGAAACTCCTAAAAATGGTGAAAAATCATGGACAGACAGTTTGACGTCTGATTAATGCTAGCTGATCTGTAGCTTAGCAGGAAAGGCTGCATGTTAGGTTCATTTTACTCCTCACAACTAAAATGCAGAAAACACCCATATTAATAAGAATTGTGATTTTAAATCAGGCATGAAATGGAACTCAGTTTATGTGAGGCTGAAAGGCAGCACCAGTTGAAAAGCTCTCCTGCACTCTAGAAATCTGTTGCCTTCTTTTTCAAAGGCTACTTTATTGAAAATGTTTGTAAGTACTTTGGGTACTGAGGTACTGAAAGACATACCTTGACTGCAACATCTCTTAATTGCACATAAAAACTTTCCTAAAAGGAAACTGACTTTAGGAACTGACTTTAGAAATTATATCACTGAGTGGTTACATCAGATGCTTAGTTTGTGGATTTAGTAAAACTTACTAGTGCATAAAGACCAAGTTGAGTAAAATCAGGTTTCTCCCTTAAATTTTACTTCAGGTAACTTGCTGAAAGCCTGCACAGATGAAGGTGCAGCCATGGCTATATATTGTTACCTATGCCCATCACGAAGAGGTTTTGAAAAAAAGATGGATTGAGGTTGAAAAGAAACAATAGCAAGTAGGCAAAGTGACTGCTTTAATTATAATTATAGCTAATGCTGGTACCCTTAAAATTCTCTGAAAAGCTGGCATCTAAAATATAATGGCCAAATTTATCAACCTGTTGGTCGACTGTGCTGACCCAGCTGAGTTTTGCAAGCAGTGCTGTGGTGAGATACACAGATCTCTATCTTTTTTTCCTTTCCATATTTCAGACCCATACTTTGTAAATGCATTGCATACTTTGTAAATGACAAAAATCTAGAGTTAATGCATATGAATTTGAAAATAATCATAGCATGCTATTCTGTTTTTTCCTTTATTTATAGGCTGTCCTCATCCACTGCATTTTACAGCCTGTCTCCATGCTTTCAATATAGACATATGCAAAGTGGATGGCATGAATAAATAGGGTAAAAAAAAATCATTTTGAGAAAGGGGAAGGTGACTGGTTTTGCTTCACATGAATTCCATGTACATTTTAAATGCAGTTTTATTCCAGTACAATCTGCTTTGGTTTTTTTTTCCTAGAAGAACAGATAAGAAGAATATTCTATTATCTATTTATCTATTGTTCTATTTCTATGTTAATGTGTCATCTGCTGTTATCTGAGAAGAATTCCTCATTAAAGTGCGTGAAAGTGACAGTATGATGTTCACATGCCTTAATAGGAGTGTTCATGCTTATAATCAGTATAACTGATCAATAAAAACATTGTTGAAACTATAAAAACCCGGAGAGGCCAGTGTGTATAAATAAAAAAAAAAAAAAAAAAAGGTGCAAAGCTTTAGTATCTTATAAAATCATTCCAAGCCATTGTGTGAAAATGGTAGTGTCATCTACAACCCATTATGTGCGTGAGGAAAAGAAAATAAACTAAATTTCTGAATCCTGACATTTCTTAACTTATTTTATGTAAGGTTAACTTAAAATTATATCCGTTTTTTCTTTTTTTTTTTTTTTTTCTTTTTTTTTTACTTCCTCCAGTCTCTACTAGCATTCTCAGTTTCATAGGGTTACCTAGGAAACTGACTGGAATAGATTTCATGATCAGGAAGGAATAGATTTAGAAAGTATCGCTGCTTTCCCTCCATAGTTGCCGAGCTCGCCTTTCCCGGCAGATATTTTATGGAATGGAAGCAGTTCTCCATCTGCTGGCTCGAGAAGATATTGCAGCCATATTCTCTGCAAGCAGAGAATTACCCACAGGCAAGGGAATACCTGCTTAATAAAAGCCTCTTTGGGATGGAAGGTTTGGAACGTTTCTATGCTGGTGCTCTGAAACTGCTGCATCTGTAGTAAGTAGTTTTGGAGCAGAGTAGTCTATTTTTAGTCCATTCACTCAAGGGAACTGGATGCAATCCAAAAGATAACATTGCCCCACATATCTCTACTCTGAGACAATTTTGTGAAGGCAGTCTGTGCTGTTCAATCACAAACAAATTATTCAGGACCAACTCTCAGGCCTTTCCAGTGACACAGACTCCTACGCATAGACATCATGTGAGGCTGCTCTGTCACTGCCCTCCTCAGCTGGACAGGGCAGAGAAAAGAGAACAAAAGGTGGGTTGAGATAAGGATGG
>JAOTQP010001286.1:75569841-75589074 GCA_026413545.1 Cichladusa arquata | reverse complement strand
TTTTTTTTTTTTTGCCTGATAATGTCAAGAAATTATTTGCACAGTTGCATCTTAAATGTCTGGCTAAATGCCAATCATAAGACTCATCTAAGAGGGTTATGTTGTATCTGTCAATAATTTTTTTTTTTTTTTTGTGTTACTTTATAATCTGAAAGTCTGAGAACATTCTCTGTTTAGGACAGGATATTTGACTTAATAGTATGATGACTGTGATCTGGAAACTCAAGCAAAAGTTCATACACAGACAATCCAGGTAAAATAGTAGTAATTGAGGTGTATATTTGAAATGTACATTTCTTTGAGACGTTTTTACAAGAATTTTTAAGGGTTGCTATAGAAACTAGATACCTAATTCTTTTCACTTTCAAATAGTACTCTTAAAGTCCAGTGTGGTGGGTTTTATTGGTGAGCTGATGTTTTGCTTTTCATTCACCCTAAGATTTACACCAAGCTTTGTACATACTTATGCAAAATACCCAAAAGTAACTCACCTAATTCGCAAAGTTTTTATTTGAATTAGTCTTGTATTATCGTACTTTTGGTGATATTTATACCTTAAATGCTGAAAATATAGGATCTGTAGGCTGCATCTATAGCTGTAAATTAAATAGTGACTGGGAGCATAGTGTATCTGTTTATAACTGTTATAACAATAGCTTATGTGCCTCTGGCTTGCCCCTCTGGTCATTCTTGGGTACAGTCTGCAAGCTAGAGTGATAATTTCCAGGAATGATTCCCAACTGGAAGTAAGCATGTGAACCTGTTTCAAAAGATAAGTCAGTTTAATATTAGGTGTCCAGGCTGCTCAGTGGCAGCTGGCCTCAGCACTGGAGAATGAACTCAGGCGTATTCAGTCTCCTAACTAGGGCACAGTCAAGGTGGCACACTTCGCTGAATTTGACAATTTCATATTTTTTTTAACTGCAGACTTTTTCAGTAGTATTATACAGTCACCATTTCTGAAAGATGGCTAAAGGAGAAGTCTAAGCTGACTTACATTTGCACTGCAGAGGGCACATATAGTTTAAGCAGTGGTATATAAGTGCTTTTTCTCCTCATGGTCGTACACACCAAACACTGAACATATTTTCCAGCAGTGGTTTGTTGCTTGTTGGCCACAGCACTTGGCTGCTACAGCAGTTGCAGGTTCACTGCTGCTACCTGAGATAATGAGCAGCCCCAGCTGGAAGAAACCTACTCCCACAGTGATGAGTGATCGATCTTTCCTCCAGCCAGAGTGTTCCCACTCATATTTGCACTGATTACTAATCCTGAGATTTGAAGGCTTCTGGTTTTAATCTTTTGTTTGAAGTAAAAGGTCATGTCTTCCTTCAAACACCAAGGAGCCCTCAAAAGGTTTGTGAGCCTGAATATTTAGGGAATTACAGTGGCCCTGGGAAACTTGATTTGGAATTACATATTTTCTGTAAAAGCTGAAATTGAATTCCTCAGATCTATTTTTTATCTGTGTTGTGAGTCTGCAAAAATACTGTGAGTATATAGCAGTTATAGCATTCTTGAGTTATTAATGTTATTTCAACTATTGTTCATTGTTTTGCTATATTAATCATAATACTCTATGTCTCTTCTTAAATTAAGCATAAATTAAATTCATTTTTTTCTGTATGGGGAAAAAATATAGAGGGGGGCCTGTATGTTCAAACATGTATAGTTGAATCTCTTTTAACCAAGTTAATACTTATTATATTTGAGTTTCAAAACTACTTTTAAAATCCTCAAATGTGAAGGTATATCTGTTATAAGCCCTCTATAAAGAACTATCATCAAATATTATCCTACTAAGGCTTGTGAAGTTTTCCTACACAATGTTGTGGGAAATGTTTTAGACTCTTTAACCTAATTATATTGTTTCTGTCATTTTTACAATAGCACAAAGACCTGCAGGCTGTTTTCCCTCTTGGGGCTTTATCACCAAAACTGTCACATTGCATACCTGATCAAAGCACAGAGCTTTACGTAATTTTTTTGCTTGCAAAGTTGTCTTGAGGAGAGTCACAAGAGCCTAACACAACTGAGAATATGAGGTGTTGGAGACAGCAAAACAGAGAAAGGGATTGAGAGAGGGATTGTCGTCACTGATTCTCAAAATGTCTCACGGAAACAAGTAGAAATAAACAGATAAATGCAAATATGTAGTTTTAAGACCCCAGAGGATGACTATGTAAACATACTCAAAATTCTGGTTGGCCATATAATAAATTATTAATGTCACTCAATTTTCCCACAGTAGAAATGACAGCTCTTACACTGAAACATTTCTCCTTATCAGAATATATTTTTCTATCGTCTTGTGCAGAAAGTTCTGTATTTTTTTGACCCTCACAAAAGCTGATGAGATGCTTTCATACAGAATTTATATTCTACCTTCAACTAACCTGTGCTCTAAAACATTCATTTGCTGTGTTTGTATAATGAGATGGGACAAACAGCTGGTTCTAATTAACAGATATCTCAAGATTCAGTAATTTCACACTTGCCCCATGTTAATACCAGAAATAAATGACTTCAGAGAGTGAAATAAGAAAATAAATAAAGAAAAATTCCAGGAAACATAGATGTGATGGCTATACTCATGGAATTACAACTTTGAAGGAAATTGAATTTCAGAAAAATCTGAGCCTGTGAGCTTTGGTAAACAAGCAGGTTAATTTTCTATCCTCAAAAGTCTCCTTTTGATACAGATGGCCTTAATAATTGTGTTAAAACGTTAAATAATATGAATGAAGTGATTGAAATGGAATTATACAGGTAAATTTTAAGATTGTCTTGGTTTAAAAACAGCTGACTACTAAGGCCCATGGAGCTGCTTGCTCACTCTTCTGGGTCAGATGGAGGGGAGAACTGGAGAAGTAAGAGTGAGAAAACTCATGGTTTGAGAAAGAAAGATTAATAGGGAAAGTAAAAGCTACATATGCAAGCAACAGGCCTAATATTTAATATTTTGTAATAGGAAAATGATGCTGCATAATCTTATTCTGTGAGCCGTACAGAGGAAAGCAAGACATCTGAGATGACTTAGACAAGCTCCGAATTTTAAATGAGATAAGCTCATGTTAAGATATGCCTCTGAGATACGTCTTACCTTACTCCTGAAACTGAGATTCAATGTACATAGGAAGCACCCTGTGAGCTTCCCATGTGATGCACATTTCATGCTATTCAGTTTCACAAGCTTTAAAATTTTTACAAGATTCTTGGGAAAAAAGCAAATTTAAAAAAAAGCAGGATGTTTAATCATGCCTCTTGCAGGGATACTGTTATAATTTAATGAAGAAATATGTAAACCATCAGTGTAAGAATAACATCATAACTGGTTTGTTTATATTTTAAAAATTTTAAAAATACTTTTTTAGCTGACTTATACACTATGAGAGACACATTTGCATAATTTTTTTTCCATAGGAATACCATACCATGTTTTTTGGATTTAGTTCAGCTCCGTAATTTTTTTTTCCCCTTTGCATGCCTGTAACATTTAATATAAATTTTTATTGGCATCACTTGTTCTAAAATATTACAAACAGTCCCCATTGTTGACATCCAGACCCTTCTTTCTGGCAATAAGAAATATAAATATGAACACTCTTTCACACAAAAGACTGTTTAGCATTTGAGAGGAAATGTCTTACAGGTCTCCCTTGGCATTTGACAGTAGATACTTCTCTCTTCTTTTCAGACCGTGGTACCTTTCCATGATTTTGTTCATGGAATGCCTACTCAGGTTTTTAAAGTATTGCTTATGATATCTGCTGTATTTTCATTGAATTATTATTTCTCAGGAATTAAGATTATCTATCTATCTATCTATCTATCTATCTATCTCTTTATTTCTGTACATTTATATCTATAACTCTGTTCATGGTTTCCTTACTTTTGTTTCAATACAAAGACCAAACCTCAACTGCAAATTTTCACGTTCTTTAACCAAATCTTTGCCTTTTGCTAAATAAATTTTCCTCTCAAATAACCTTATTTTAAGAAAGATCTCCACCTGTTTTGGGCAAAAGAACTGGAGACACAACATGCACTTTCTTTTTCACATAGCTGAATTTCATACAGCTATTTCAACCAAATGTACAAAGCAGTATATGTTGAAATTCCTGAGTTTAGGAAATGTGTGCTGAAAACCACACATGGCTTCTGGAGAAGCAATGCAGAATCTGGAGAAACTAAAAATCTTTCTTCAGAAAAGTAAGGGGTTTTTTTTGCTGGTGGTTTTTTGTGTTTGTTTGTTGGTTTTTGTTTTTTTTTTTGTAGAAATTGGTAAGGGTGTATCTACATGACTGCATAGGCGTGACACGAACTTCACTGCTCTGGAAGCTCACTTTGATGTGGTGCTTTGCCTTACCTAACAAGACCATACTCACTTGTGGTTTGGTCACTTCCATTTATTTGGTTTGGTTTGGTTTGGTTTGGTTTGGTTTGGTTTGGTTTTTTTAAACTTAGTGTGTTATACTATACCATACTCCACTCAAGGAGGTGCCATTGTGGCATTCATTCAATCCTGGATCATAATTTGAATGAAATTTTTAAAATACTTATTGTTGTTGATCATCTAGGCAAGGGTTACTTTGTCACAAAAGGAAATCAGGTGTGATAAGCACTAAATACTATTACTGTCTATTAAGGGGAAGAACATAGGTAATACTTACAGTTGTTATTATGGGATGATTTTTATTTGAAATATGGAGGAGGTCACTTTTAAAGCCATTATATTTTGACATGCTGTTAAACTCAAGAACCATAAAAGTTGAGAAATTCAATCTATCAGTGTTTATAATAGGTCTCAGAATACCTGAGCAATCTTCGAGATCCTAGGAAAGAGAGGTATTGTTGTGTTTACACCTCAATTATTACTGCTTTTAATAGCTAAACTATTAAACTAAACTATCTAACTAAAGTTGATATGGATTATAGCCAAAAGTCCTGATTAACTGGATGAGTAAAATCTCCTGTTGATCTTCATATGTTAAGGGAATTATTGAAAACCCCATTTTCAGGAACTCTGCGAGGTCTGCCTCCAAATAAGATTTGAAGGCCTGGCAGTAATCTGAGCCATCACCCAGTTTACAAATACAAATTAAGACAGATTTAACATTAGATTAGTCTATCCCTATCTAGGAAATGCAATCATTGAGATGTATCTTGTATAGATGCCTTGCAGTTGTATTCATTGTTTGTTGTATTCAGTTGTTTCATTCTTTGAAACTCATAGCCTGAGTATAGCATTTTCTCACCAGGAAGTAATATAATAATATGTTAAGGAAAGAATTTTTGAAGTCCAACAGAAACATTCCCTTTGCCTTGTTGAGTTTGTCACAGTTCTGGTAATTTTTTCTCTTGCAAGAATTACTCCTGTTGTGAGGCCCTAACAAAAATCAAGGAAAGTACAACCAAAGAATGACAAAAAATAATGATGTAAGTTTAACCTCTTCAGAGCATGCATTCCTGTTTTACAGACATTAAACAAAATCTGTCAAGAGAAGAAATGCAAGTTAGGAAAGGTGATTTAAATTAGTAGGAAGAAAGTGACTAAATTTAAAAGACACAATATTCTATAAAGTCACTAAAGTTACTAAGAATAGAACTATTCTATCTAGGATTTAGTTACAGCTAGAAAATGCTGTGAATTACAATAGAAATAGCTAAGAATAAATAGTGGCATCACCACTAAAAGTCTGTGCAACAGACTGTGTAAAGCCAACTAAATCCAAAGGAAAAAAAATCTGGCTTACTTCTATAAAACTTTTGTTGATTTCTTAAATATTGTGGACTTCTAGCCACATTTTGAGAGTTCTCATATATAGGAGAGAGTCAAACACAGGCAAATGTGTGAATTAGCTGTTCTACCACATGTGAAAAAAAAACCCCAAACCATAGGAGACCTTCAGTCAGCAAATGTTTTATGAGTTCATCAGTTAAAGGCTCAAATATAAGACTTTAATTATCTGAACATGGTTTTGAAGAGATGCAGTACTGCCTGTTACTATGAGAAAGGTAATTAAAGACCGAAGAATGCCTTGGTGAGGCTTCTTGAAGAGTGGGGTTTGGCTTGCCCTGTGATCCGTTTCCAGGTAAGGTCTGCACTGTCACAAAACAGATGCTCTCCTTGGAAAAAGCTCTTTACAAAAAAAGCTAACTGAGGATGAAGGGAGGAAAGAAATTTTTTAAAGAGTGAAACATGAATAAGATCTTGAATAAGTTTTTTATTAATAGCTCTTATTTCCTGCACATCTGTTAGTATTTGATCCCGAGATTCACAGACTCTAGGTGTTACCTAGTAGTCTCTTGTGAATAATGGGTTTATTGATTATACCTCGGTAAAACAGTAAATATTTTTATTACTTTTTAGCACTAGATTTCAAGCTGTAAAGAATGACATAAAATCTGTACTAGACTTTCCAAGGGATGCAAAATATATAAATCAATAGCAAATATTTTCTTTTGAAATTTTAAATCATAGTACTAAATATAAAAGTTGTAAAAGGAACATGGCTAACAATCTAGTTTGATATACAGGTGGGGTAGAGTAAAAGAAATATTTTTGCTGATTTTCTTTAGTTGCTACAGTACTACAATTCACAACTAGACAAAATAGTGACATAATCTGCCTAAGCAGTACTACTCAACCCCACTGGTTTTTCTTTCCTATGATAATTTATTCCTGAAATTTAGGAATGTAAATTATGGTTTTTTCTCTGGTGAAACCTAGGATCTTGTTAGTGAAAGTATTTGAGTCTTTTATCCATATTCATCATTATATCTTCAGCTTAAGAACAGTTAGATATTACCCATTAATTTTAGAAGCTTTTATGTCCTAAAGAAAGTTTTCTGTGGTGAATGTAATTGGAAAATTTATTTTGTGGGCTGTGTTGACATACTTGTACATCTGAGATAATGAGGGGTTTTCCTGATTTTTTTTTTTTCAGAATTCAATGGGATATGGGTGATGCCACACTTGAAGACTACTCCCTGGAAGGGACTGAAGTCACCATAGTGTTTGCTAACAAGGCAAATAACTTAACATGATTTGCACTGTAATTTTGAGGAAATTTCTACATGTTGGTCATTCCACAAGTAATTGTGAATGGTTTTGTTAGTTGAATGTTGATAATTTGGTCAGAAATTAGCTAGCAATATCTATTCAGTATTCAGTCTTGGGCTAGAGAAGACATTTATGCTATAATAAAACAATGTAATTCTGGAAATCATTCTACTGTGATATAAAATATGGGTAAACCTCATTCAATTCAATATAAGGAAGTATATATTCATAACTGAGAAATATTTAGTTGCCAAATCCACTGAATTTCTGACCATCTCAGTAAAAAAAGGAGGCACTATAGTGTGTTTTAAAAATTCAGTGAAGGGAAGGTCCATATACCAGTGAAGAGTTTTTTGCATGATTTCATCGTACATGAGCCATGGTCCCTAATCATGATAATTCTTAGACTGAAGACTAGTATTCAGAGATAATGGACATACAACTGACATTTTTTTCCTAAACAGAACCAAATGTGTAATGAGGAGTCTAGATGACAAAGAAAATAAAGATGGCAAAGCAATGGGTTTGGAAAAGGCACGAGAAAATATGTATAAAATCGTACATTCGCACAAATATTTACATTGAAAAGATCTTTAAGAATCCAACCATTAATCCAGCACTGCCAAGACTACCACTGAACAATCTAAGTGCCGCATCTACGTGACTTTTAAATACCTCCAGGGATGGTGATTCCACCACTTCCCTGGGAAGCCCCTTCCAGTGCTTGACAACCCTTCCAGTGAAAATTTTTTCCAAATATCAAATATAAACTTCTCCTGGTGCAGCTTCAGCCTGCTTCCTCTCTCTTACTGTTGGACATCTGGAAGGAAGGACCAACACCCACCTGGCTACAGCCCCCTTTCAGGTAGTTGTACAGAGCAAGAAAGTCTCCCCCATCAGCCTTCTTTTCTTCAGGCTAAACAACCCCAACTCCTTCATCCTCTCCTCATAAGACTTATTCTCTAAACTCCAGGTGCTTTTCCGCTGGGCCACTTTCCAGACACTTTTTCCCAGGTGTGTAAGCACTGCCTGGAGCTGTTGTGACTCAAGTGCAGGACCCAGCACTTTGCCTTGTTGAACCTCTTACAATTGGTCTTGGGCCATCAATCCAGCCTATCCACAGGCTTCCTACACTCCAGCAGATCAACACTCCAGCCCTGCTTGGTATCATCTGCAAACTGACTGAAGGTGGACTTTATCCACTTCTCCAGATCATTGAAGATACTTAACAGGGCTGGCCGCAGCACTAAGTCCTGGGGAACACCACTTGTCACTGGCCACCAACTGGATGTAACTCCATTCCCCACCACTCTCTGGGCTCTGTCATGCAGGCAGTTTTTTACCCAGCCAACACAGTAAAAAATGCAGAATTCTGTGGGAAAAAGTGTCAAAGCCTTTACCTGATGTCCAAGGTAGATGTTCAAGGTGACCCTAAAGCTTTTCATAGAAACTTTTAAATATTTCTCTTAGTGGAGATGCCTATGAATACCTGCAACCTTGGGGTATATAAACAAATTTGATTTCTTTCCAAGGAAACTAAGCTACAAGGTGCAGGTGCGCTTCAAATGCTTTTCAAATTCTGGTGGAAATATAAGTATCCAGCCCAAAAGCTGGTCCTGAAGGCAGTGTTGAACAATTTTTCTTATTGTCCAGCAGACTGTTTCTGTTAGATATGGTATTTGCTATTTTTTCTTAGAAAATACATTTGATGTTTAGTTTCCCAGATAGAATATGATAATTATTCACACATAAAATGTCCATAAAATATCTTTTCCTGAAGAAACTATCCATAGCCTTATTTTTGTGTAAAGTTAATCCATATTTGCTTCCTTTTGTTTATAGATTCCAAAATATTTATGGCAACTTAAGTATGGAGGGTTGCTGAGCGAATTCCTGGTACTATATTTCTGGAATATGTTATTTGAATACTTTTTATGCAAAACTACTGGGGTGGGTGGGAACCAAACCATAAACTTACCAGGAAACCCAAAACATTTGTTTTAAATTTAACAAGCTGATATAAGACATAACTTCCGTTGCTGTATCCCATAGCTAGCTACTTAAATATTCTAATTTCCCAAATCTGTGCTAGCTTTTTGAGCCTTTAGGTCATTCCCAGCTAGCAGAACTGAGAAGAGTCTTTTCTTTACCAGAAGTGTTAAGAGTGCTAGCCCTTGGACACCGCAGAATTGTAAATCCTTTCTAGCCATATCCCCTCATTGTGGCATAGCTAACACTTCTTGATGTCATAGATTAAGTGCAGACTACCAGTGGCTCTCTTGTTCATCTGAATCCTAAACCATGCTTTTTTCAGTATTACTTGAAAGTGTTTAAAAACTTTTGTAAATGCCTGAAGTTTACTGTTTTTTAAAAAATCTGGCAATAATCGTGCTGATTGCTATGAAAACCTGAATACATGAAAAATTTTGACTTAAGGAAATTGAAATATGTTCTTTTTGAAACAAGACCATCAATAGCAGGAACAAAAGTAGAATATGATATAAGGAGATGAGGGCAAAGTATGTAGGGAATGATTGCTGAAGTCCTCATTAGTTACAAAATAAGGTTTGTCAATGTTAGCTGTGCACCTGATTCATCTGTCTGCATCTTGATTATTAGTGGATCACAGAATTTCTGGGAGAAAACTCCATTCATTCTTTCTCCATATGCTTGAAATAGCTGTTCACCATAGAGTGTACTACCACTTTTGTCAAAGAAACTAAACTTTTCTTACACCTCAAAAAGCTACATCAGCTTTAAGGTGTTAGGAGTCAGAACAGAAACTCTCATGGATGTTTACACATGTAAGCACATGTAACTTTAGGGATCTAGTTTAGGATACAGATGTAAGAATTTACTTTTTATACTTCAAAAAATAGATTTTAAATTCCATCTTTCCTTGTACAAAACTGTAGTGGTCCAAGCATGTGAAAAAGAAATTAGCTACTCTATCTCGCTAGAACTAGTAGCTGCTAGAATAAGTAATGGATCTGGAAGACTGGTATTAGGATCCTCTAATTAAATGCTTGATTGTTTCAAACCTTTGTAAATCTCTCCTAGATTTTAAAAATTGCTGATGTTCAGTATATTTTTAGTACTATGGAAGGTGAAGTAGTTGATTATTACAGATAATTCATCATAGTTATTTTTACCACAAGAAACAATCAGTCCTAGGCCCAAATTAAAATAATGAATTTCCTGTAAGTAAAGAGCAGTAGCCCACTACAAGTGTTATTTGTTAGCTGCACTAATTTTCTGAATTTCCCAGTTACCACTCATATATTAACTTTCTTAATTTTCCTAAAAATATATTGTGCTTTCATGCTGAAAACTAAGCTGACATTTAGACCCTATTTTCTTTAATTTTACTTGTACATGAAAAGTTATTTCAGAGAAATAGGATAGGAACTGAAAATCTCTGATGTCACAAAGGAGACAACCTTATATAGAAAAATGAATCAGCATATAACTTTTCAAGACAAGACTACCATCTTGTGGCCTTTGTGTACAATGACTGGTTGGAGGCACAGATTTTGCATAAAAATAGAAATAACATTCTCTTCTGCTTCTGTTTGTTTCTAACACTGTACGTCTTTGTGCAGACAAAGCTTATATATCTTTCAATAGAAGTTGTTTTGAATCAAACAAAGATTTATTTGACTTTTTGTATGGCTGCCATGACAGATGCAGAATAATATTCAAAAGCACAACACAAATACTTTGTATAAATCACTGCTGCTCAAGATGTGTCCTGTTTAGGGAGACTAACAAATCAACAAAACTGTGCTAGTCTCTCTGTTTGACACACATAGGGTAATTGGACACTGCTTCTTTTTCTGGCAACAATACTGTTTGATGCGATAAGAAGCAGGGCAACTACTCAGCTGATTGTTCTCATAAATGCTGACATTTGTTTGCAATGGACTGCTATGGCTATATATGGTGGCTGACTTAAATTGTTTACTACTTTGTGTTACTGGATTTGGGTGCATTTAATGTGGTACTGGAATGTAAATTTTATTTAAAGTGAAATTTCTGTCTGCAGTATTTAATCTGTACTGTGTTTGAGAGATCTGCCTTCCTAATACAAATGAGATCAAAATCTTATGTGGTTTATGAAAAATGGGGCAAAACTGTCTTGATCATACCCATAAAAAAGACTTATGCTCTTCAGGGCAGCAGAAGAAACTACTGCTTTACTAGCTGACATTCACTACAGTCTTGCAAATTATATGTTTACAGTTGACATGTTTTAATATATCATGTCTTTGCAAATTTATACTAGCAGGGCTTACTTCTAGATAATAGCTCAGAAGAGATGCCAAATTTTTAATCTTACCAACATGAGTATTGCCTTGCTGTAACAGCATGCATTGATCTCTGAGTTGAATCTCCTTTCAAGAGAGGAAAGATTTCAGGCTTCTTTTCTCACTCCCACTCTGCTACCAGATGCAGACACCTGGGCAGTCCAAGAGAAGATCTTTCCAGCAACAGCTGAAGAAAAAGAAACCTTTGTGGTTTTTCCCCTTGGGCTTTTCCCTGTCTTTTGTCATGAGGTCACCAGGAGGTCCCAGCTGTTCCTTTGTGCTCCAGTGGTTGCAGACGTCACCTGAGCATCTTTTCTGGCTTCTTGTGACTTTAATGTGAAGCTCTGAAAAGAACCTGGCCATGTCCTCTTGAGGATGTTGAAGGACAGCTAAACAGAGCAGGATGCAGCCTCATCAGCCTTTCTTCTCCAGAGTGACTCAAGTCAGCTGTGCAGCCTTTCCTCACCTAATCTGTGTTCTATCTGTCTGCTCACCAGGGCCTCTTGGGCATTTCCTGTAGCTTGCTAGTATCTTTGGTTGTGGTGAGTACTAAAATGGGCTTAATCCTCCTGCCATGGTCTGGCAAGTGTTAGTATTGTCTTTCCATACTGATGGCTGGAGCCTGATGAGCAGTATGGTGAGAGTGGTGAGTAAAGGATACCAGCGTGGGACACCTGCCTGAAATCAAGGTGCCTTGAAAATAGTGGCCACAGGCTGTAAGGACCTTCCAATAGCAACTGGAGATGGTGTCAAAAGTTCTATTAAAATATATACAATGAATTTCTACTGCTTTCATCCCATTGAATGATTCCTTCCATAGTAGAAAATTATGAAGCTGACCAGACAATCTATAGTAACAGTTTCTTTTGACTTTCATGTTACAGTACACAAGACTATCAGAGTTGGTGTAAAGCTGTTATACTTGATCCATATTCTAGGAATATGAACTACTCTACTTTTGGTTGCTGTTTATCCTTTTCTACTTGCTTTCCTTATACTGAGCCAAAGTAATGTGGGAGAATGTCCTGAAAAGCTTTAACCACCAGTTTTCTGCTTGTCTTATTTATGAAGAGAACTGTAATCTTCAGTATCACTCTAAATATTTTTTCGCCCAAAGACTTTATTGCTGTTTAGCGTTTGATATGAGTGATTCAAAGAGTGTCTATGGACTGCTTGCTATATATTTCAATTTTTCACTATGACTTAAAAAGAGTAAGGTAATATATATTACAGAAACAAACTTTATTTTTTTCTAACACTTGAAAAGTATTTTATATATAATACAAGGGAATGCAATATATACTTATCTGTGTCACTGAAATATAAATTATTATTGTTAATGAAATACATAATTCTAGTGTTAATCAACATTAATTCTCCAAGGCAAGTGATATTTGTGGGAATGTGTTGTCACACTAAAAATTAACAGAACTGACATACTTGCTCATAAGACAGCATAATCTGAGATTTCATATGGTTACCACATTACAACTAGAAAAAGATTTTCTCTAAGTAAAATATGTTGTCTATAAATCAATAAATCATTAATTATAAGGTTTTGTAGTTTTATTCTACCTGAAAGATATTGTTTGTCATGAGTTTGTATGTTCACAGCTTTCAAGACAAATCATGATTGCAAATTTTTTTTAAAAAAGGTTAAGCTAAAAATAAATCAAAAAACCCACAACAAAACCAACTAGAATAATCCAAAGAAAATAAAAGCATTCATTATCTCCACACATCTTTCATTACATGCTTTCCTGTGTGTTTTCTCTGTAGCTTTTTAAAAGTAGCTAATTTTATCCACCGAAATGTAGAGCTGTCCTAGTCCCATATGATTTCATGTTAAATTCAGTACTATCTACTTAATTTGATTTCCTCTACAGAGACATAGGGAACATTCTGGGTTATCAGAAATGCATGACTATGTGTGTTTTTTTATAGCAAGATACGATTTCCAAACATTTAGCTGTGTAAAATGGATTTCAGCTCCTCTGGAGTACCTCTCATTTACCCCAGAGACTTGCAGGAATAATACTGAGCAATACATCAAAAATATCTTTTTTTATCTGTACTAAACAGATCCTATTAAAATAAATCAGGTACATATTCACACTACTCTTCTGGGAGAATGAACACCAATTGGATTAAAAATAAGAGTTTGAAAAGCAATTTCATACATCTATATATCCAGAGAAACATCTAAATTAACATCCTTTAAAAATGCAGTTGGTGGAAGACACATATAGTTAGCTTGATTATCGGGTGGACTATTTTTCATGTACCCTTCCTAAACCTGAGCAGTAAATAAATATAGATTACAATTTCTGGAAATGTTCATCTGACACAAATGTTATTCTGTCCAATAAAAGTGCTTTATATCACAGAATTATAGAGTGTTTGAAGGGACCTCTGCTGAAAACAGATCAACTAGATCAAGTTGTGCAGGATGGTCTGATTGGGTTCTGAGTATCTCCAAGGGCAGAGACTCCACAACCTCACTGGGCTAGTGATGCAACGCAGTTTAAATTATTTTTCTTATGTTTAAATAGAATTTTCTGCATTTCAATTTGTACCCATTGGCTTCATCACCATTGAAAAAATAGAATAATTTTCTTCCATTCAGATTTTTCGAATTGATTTTAAAGATGGTAGATGGAGCAGCCTACCTGATTTGATCTAGAGTGCATCTAAATGAGTGAGCTCTATATCTATTCTGAATAATAAGATACATACACTTTTAAGGCTAAGTTGTTAAAATGCCACAAAGTAGTCACCATGAATGGGTTTTTTCATCTCACCTTCACTCACACTGGTTTATCTCTGGCTTGTGTTCTGTAAGAACAAACCTGTCATGTCCACGATATTTAAATCTTTTCAAACCATCTGTTCTTCTCTGACAAGAACAGTAAGTCTATTGCAAATGTTTTATTTATTGTGGAATTTCCCCTGTTCTTCCTCCAATCTTTTCTGTCACCTTTAAAACTAATTCTTCCTACCCATATCCTTCTGCAAATCCTCACACATGGACAATATCATTGGTACACAAAAGTCAGAATTTTACTTTTCTGAATACTGAAAGACTAACAAAATTGAAAGCATAGAAAGCAAGCCAAAGGAGCTACCAAAGGGAAAATTTATGGATTTTTTTTCTTACAGAAGTTTTTTGATAGTTTCTGGTAATTTTTTCTACAGCTGTTTTAACAACATGAAAAGGAATTATCAATCTTCCGTAGGTGAACTACTGCACTGACTGTTCACAATCTGATATTAGCAAAAAATATCGTTTGAGAATCATATTTCAAAGCTAGTTGACCTATAATAGACTCAGATTTCCAAATTAATTATCATTATTTTTTGTGCCTAAAGAGATAATGAATTGTCATACGACCAGTACCTCTTATCTTCTAATGACCATTCTAATGAACTTTACAGCTCTTCTTACTTCCAGCATATTAATCCATTTCATACAATTAAATTTTATTCTATTGACAAAATCTTCAGGGTTAAAATGTCATATATATAGTTCCAGAAACACCATCAGATTAAGTTAGCCAATGATAGTATTGATCTGATCAACAGGGTGGAATTATTTTATTTGCTCTCTGTATTAAAGGCAATGTTAAATGTTTTCGTCTTTTAGAAGTGCCTACTAACCTTTTTGGTTTGTTTTTTTTTTATATCTTGGTGTTAGCTTACTTTGATGAGTTGAAATAGCTCATAAAATAGCCTTTAAGTAGCATAATACATTTGAAACAAAAAAAAAAATCAAATTTTGTTTTCTGGCCTTAAAATTCTTGATTCTGCTAGTTATCATTAAAGCAAATATTGTAGACTGCACAATCACCATGTGATGGAATTTTATCTACAAGGATGGGGTAAAGTTTTGTTGCCTTACAATAATTGCACTGAATCTTTTACATTCCTGCTCTGGCTATCCTTTCAATTATTTTTTCTGTCCAAAAAAATTGCTCATCAGATTTTTTTCTCCAGAACTAATTATTTCACAGCTACACTTAATCGATGTTCTCTTCCTATTCCAAGATTAAAATGTCCTAGATTTGTTAGGGAGTAATAGAGTTGGGAATCTACTGGTAAAAGAGTTGAATAAACAGGTGGCTTGAGGTATTTTTGTTTCTGCCTGGCCATCAGGATATTTGGGGTAAAATGTATTCCTTTTTCATATATTAAATTCGTAGATCAGTTATCATTAGTACTCTCCTGTTTCCTAGTTAAAGCTGGATGAGTAGATGTAAATTTTGTTTCACTTGCACATATCTCTGAGCTGTAGATGTCACTCTAGGCCTGACCAAATTTTGCAGGCTTCTTTCTTACCAAAATAATTTGTCAAGTGGAGGAGGAAGGTGCTGAAAAGTTTAATTGTTTACTTCTGAAATATTTATGTTTTTATACATTAGCTTGAACAGACAAGAATTGCAGTACAATTCTTGCACTGAATTGTGAATTATAGACAGTGGAAAAAACAATAATTTTTCAGTAGTTTACCTGGCTGATATCTCAAGTATTTTTCAGGAAATACAGTTCTAGTGAATGTTAATTTCGTTGCATTCAGAAGACTTCTAAAAGCCAGATAGATGGCTAAAAATTTTATTTTGTTTTAATCCCTAATAAACCCAGAAATGTTTAACTATATATGCATTTAGCCAGGTACTTCAAGATGACTCCCATGTAAGGTGTCTAAAGTTGAGTGCCATTTAAGTAATGTTAGGCTGACTGGATCTCAGCTTTCAAATTCACTTATGTTCAGATACAGTTGTGTAATTGCATTAAATTTAAAATTAGAGCAGCAAAGAAAATCAGTTGTATTTGACAAATTCAGAACCCTGTTGAGCACAAAACCGGAACCCTGCTGGTACAGGGAGCGAGCAATTTGCAGTGAGCAAATTAGCATATTAACAGTCTGTTGAAAATAAAGATAGAATTTCTGTCTGTCCAGTTAAAATAACACTAACACATGACAAAATATTAAAGACAGAGAGGTCCTGATCCCTGAGTCACCAGGGCAGTAAGGAGGCTTGTGTTTCCTTCTGCAAGGGCTGGGGCCACTGCTGCCAGACCCTGCCATTGCCCACCCAGGAGAGACCCAGGGAGCCACCTCAGTGCCCTGAGAGGTGTCACAGACAGGGCCTGTATTCCAAGGGCTGAAATCACACGGGATCTGGATTGTAAATGGGGTGGAGTAGTGCCCTGGGCCCAGGACAGACAGGGACAGAAAGTAGTGCCCTCAAGAGCCTGGAAAAACTGCCCTGGAAACACCAGCTATTTAAATCAGACATTAGAACTGGATGTTGTGGATACTGAACCTGTTTTTTCAGATGTTACCCTGCCATGTGTCAATTATTAAAAAAGCCACCAATGAACTTTAGGGTGTATTTGTTTCTATTCTATTCCTCTAAAATTTTGTGTAGGAAATAGTAATATACAGAGATTTATATCCCTACAGAAGACCTTGGGTGTTATGGGTACAATGTTTTCCACTCCACACTATTCACTTTCTCATTCCAATACCTAAATTCCTTTCTGAAATCTGCCAAGAGGGTCCACTGTTAAATGGATTTCAAGGCATTTGAGAAGATAAGCAAGTGCATAGCAAGTTTTGAGTTCTAAAAAAAATATACAATTTGAAGCCTTTACTAATACTGAAGGAAATGAGAGGTTTGGAAGGCACATTATATTTTCTTAACTAAAATTTTTGGACAAACAGACTCATAAAAGTGCACAAAATATAAGAACAGCTTTTTTTTTTTTTTTAATTACTGTATACTTATATGTTGATATATCTGAAAACATCACCCCAATGTTGGATTAACATGGTAGAACTTAAGTTTATAACTTTGATTAGCCAAATGGATGACTTTTCCAGAGACAAAATAGGTCTTTGAAAAGTACAAAGTAGATGTTCCTAGAAAATGAGTGAAGGTACTCTCCCATTTGAGAACACACATACAGTAAATATTTATGGAGATTATTCATCTGAGACAATCTGTATTAATTTTTAATGAGGCAGGTAAAATAGCAGCTTGAAGAGAACATTCATCCTGCTTTATCTGGTCTGCCAATGCCCTCAATAGTGCCGGTTCAATTGCTATATAACTTCGATAAATTTCTGCTCTAAACCAGAACACATGACAGATAACTTAATTTCTTTCAGAATACTTCTCAAAGAAAACCAGTGCTTTTAATAATTTATCTCATTGCACAGTGATAAAGGTTTTCTTTTTTTCCTCCTATACTGGTCATCATCTTTAGAGCTGGCATTAACTCATTTCTTCTCAGTCCTGCTCTATGTGTGACCAGATTTTTCAACAATTATACAAATCCTTAAAAATCTAGTTCCACAACTCCATAGGATGAATCATTGTCCTTATTTTTTCCAGTACATCTTAAAAAATTCCATGCTTTTTGAAAAGATTGCTTTCATGTCCAGCTTTTCCAGTAGGAACTAGAGGAAAAGCTGTTGCCTAACAGAAAACTACTGGTCTCAGCATGAGGAGGCTGTGTCAGAAACGCTTTCTTGAATACATTTTTGCCCCTCCCTGACCAGGACTCCTAAGACATTGCTGAGGATCCTTGGTTTGACTGCCTGTGCTCTAGACCATCTGTGATCCAGCCCAGCTCCAGGCCCTTGGGCCAGCTGCTGGAGAAGCCTGCTGTCATGAGAAGCACGTCTGGTTAACTGTTCTTAAATGATTATACTGCATCCTTTCTGTCATCTTTTATTTTGTTTGACCCTTGATCTTTTTAGGACAAAAAGACAAATCTGAGTATGAAATGTAGGAAGTTGCATGTAAAATCTTTTACTAATATATAAACACTTCACGGAAAAAATAGAGTACTCTGTAATTTCTTAAACTTTCAAAAGTCACAGCCTGTGTTAAATTGTTTTGCAATGTGACATTAAATGTACCTCCAGCAGATACCTTTGCAGTTTGTGAAATCAATGTGTTAGGTAAAATATATAGATATAAATTTTTTGCGACTTTGCAGCTTATTACTGTGTGATGATATCCTAAGTTATGATGATTTTTTTCTGAAAGTAGGCATTCATACATATACGTTGTGGACCTGTCAAAGATGATGTTTGCTCAAAGATGCAGTTGCTCATAGTAGTGACTCTTGAACTGATATGACAATGCAAACCCTGGGAAGCCTTTACATAGTTTTCTTCATAAGCTATGAGTAGAAACATGACTTTTCTGAATGTAAAGAAATCAAAATGGCACTTAAAAGCAATGCCATTCAGAGCATATATGCATCATTCTATTATCTAAAAGCACAATAAGAAGCTTAGCTTCCCTTTGCTACCAACATTTTTTGCTTCAAGAACAATTTTAAAATAAGGAATAGTTAGTTTTGTGGCCAAAAAAGATATATAATCTGTGCATCAAGCACTGGGTGCTTAAATACCCACTCATTGCCATTTTAATAGAAATAAAAATAACAATTTACAGAAATTCAGAATCCAGCTTTCTTTAGTGCAGGATTGTCTCAGCTTAGTGACATCAACTCCAAGTGGCATGTTTCCCTTAAAACATGGGCCTTGAATAGAACAAGCTTGTGTTGGGTTGATGTGGCCAGAAATGTGTATTCTCTCACCATCTGTTGAAGCCGGGTGGGGCAGTGGTTCCTTATCTCCGTGGCACATACCATCTGCTAATGGTCCATCTTTATGACAAGATGAGGCAATCATCTTTATCTTTTCCACAACCCATCCTCCCTCCAGGAAGACATCATCTGCTGCTGGACCATTAAGTCCCACTGTATGACTGATAAAATTACATCATCCCACTGGGAGATGCTCCAGCCAGGGGGAGCAGCCAAGCCTTTCCTACCTAGATA